>CM061747.1:258462317-259062317 GCA_030979885.1 Lolium multiflorum | reverse complement strand
TTTTCATGTTTTAAAATTGTTCAAATCTTGGTCAAACCGTACCTAAGATTTGATCAAGATTCAAATGGGCATAAAATTTCAAAAAAAATGAAAAACCAAAGCATATAGCCTTCTTATGTCATATAGTAAGCACTCAAGTTGGTAAACAAGGTCTAGACATATTCAAACCAGAAAAATCATGTTTCTACCCCTAGCCCTAAACTTTGTCTTATGAAGTCAAGCACGAAGAGAAGTCGTTTTGGATTTCAAACATGGAAATTTCAAAAACCTTCCCAAAAGCTTCATTTTGGAGTGACTAAGAAGGATACAGGCTTACCTTTTCATTTTCATGTTTTAAACTTGTTTAAATATTGGTTAAGCCTAGGATTTGACCAAGATCAAATGGGCATAAAAATTCAGAAAAAATCAAAAAAAAATGAAAACCAAAGCACATAGTATTATTATGTCATATAGTAAGCATTATATTCAAGTTGATAAACAAGGTCTAAACAACAAACTAGACAAATCATGTATCTACCCCCTAACCCTAAACTCTGTCTTATGAAGTCAAGCATGAAGAGAAGTGGTTTTGGGTTTGAAACATGGAAATTTCAAAAAACTCCCAAAAGCTTCTCATTTTTGAGTGACTAAGAAGGATTCAGGCTTACCTTTTCATTTTCATGTTTTAAACTTGTTCAAATCTTGGTCAAACTTAGGATTTGACCAAGATTCAAATGGGCATAAAAATTGGGAGGAAGGGTATGAATTACAATTCAAAAAAACAAGGTAACTTAAATACTTGGATGCCCCAAAGATGTGTGGAAGCCCAGAACAATGGCAAAACATGTGCGCACGCTGCATCCAATTCAAGTAGAACACATAGTAGGCATCGATAGTTTGACCTAAATTTGAAATCAAAGAGAAGGTGGTTAGAAAAAATCGAAATTGGCAAAGCAAAGCATGAAATCATAAATTTGTGATGCACTATAGCTATGAAAAGTATCAAACAATGCATACCAAAATGATTTTTTAGAGGAATACTAGTTCAACTTATTTTAATTTTATATTAGTAGCCCAAAATCGAACTAGTAGTTGGATATTTTTGAACTTGATCTGTAGTAGTGGGCAAAACCCTAGTTTAACCTATTTAATCATAGATTCGTAGGTCGATTTTTCTACTTTTTTATTATTACTATGCAGCACATGTGTGTTTGCCCGTCGAGTGAAACTCGGAGGAAGAGGGATCACTCGGAAGGAGAGAAGAAGGGAGAGAATTATGGTGTCTCCCCTTTTTCGGGTGATGATGTTGACTTTTGTGCAGGGTTTGTCAGTGAGCAGGAGGTGCGAGCGAGCGAGCGAGCGAGTCGAGCGAGGCCGAGAATGAGAGAGATTTGTTTTTTTTTGAGAGGGACGACCGAAGGATCCAGAAGGACCCACATACTTCCAATACGCATCCTGATGCGTCTTCTCTTGACAAAGAAAATGGCTGGGAGTTTGCGTACCTATTGCACGTGACTTGTGCTCACTGAAGTGTGGGACCTCACGCATGGGCACCACACGTAAGTGACAGACCTGTTGATGTAAAAACTCGGTTGATTATTATACTACTACATTTATACAAAGTTTCCTATGGATTCAAGGGTACGAAAGCCAAGTTAAATCATTTACATGACATTATTTTTTCCATGAAGCCAAGTTAACTCATTTATCAATTGGTACATTTTGGAGTGACTAAGAAGGATCCAGGCTTACCTTTTCATTTTCATGTTTTAAACATGTTTAAATCTTGGTCAAACCTATGACTTGACCAAGATTCAAATGGGCATAAAAATTCAAAAAAAAGAAAAACAAAAGCACACCGTCTTCCTATGTCATATATCAAGGTGATAAACAAGGTCTGACATATTCAAACCACAAAAATCATGTATCTACCCCCTAACCCTAAACAAGGATCCAGGCTTACCCTTTTCATTTTCATGTTTTTAAACTTGTTCAAATCTTGGTCAAACTTAGGATTTGACGAAGATTCAAATGGGCGTAAAAATACTTAGAAAAATCATGTACGTATCTACCCCAAACCCTAAACTCTATCTTACGAAGCCAAGCATGAAGAGAAGTGGTTTTGGGTTTCAAACATGGAAATTTCAAAAACCTCAAACTATAGGCCGGGTTAGCATCTAGTGCAGTATGTGTGAGAATGTATGCACTATGTGTGCTATAACTTGTGTGTCTTTCAAATTTGAACCAAATTTGAATAAGTTTGAAATATTTGAAATGGGGCTTTTGGCTTAAACATTTGAAACCCAAAACGACTTCTCCTCATGCTAGACTTCATAAGACCGAGTTTAGGGTTAGGGGGTAGATACATGATTTGTCTGGTTTGAATATGTCTAAACCTTGTTTATCAACTTGAATGCTTACTATATGACATAAGAAGACCATGTGCTTTTGTTTTTCATTTTTCTATTTTTTTTAAGAATTTTATGCACATTTGATTCTGGTCAAATCCTAGGTTCAACCAAGATTTAAACAAGTTTCAAGCATGAAAATGAAAACGTAAGCCAAGATCCTTCTTAATTAGTCACTCTAAAATATATGAAGCTTTTGGGACGTACTTGAAATTTCCATGTTTGAAACCCAAAACCAATTCTCTTCATGATTGACTTCATAAGACAGAGTTTAGGGTTAGGGGTAGATATACACATGATTTTTCTGGTTTGAATATGTCTAGACCTAGCTTGTTTATCAACTTGAGTGTTTACTATATGACATAATTAAGAAGGCTATGTGCTTTGGTTTTTCATTCTTTAGATTTTTTGTCTGAATTTTTATGCCCATTTGAATCTTGGTCAAATCCTAGCTAGGTTTGACCAAGATTTAAATAAGTTTAAAACATGGAAATGAAAAGGTAAGCATCGATCCTTCTTAGTCGCTCTAAAATGAAGCTGAATTTTGGGAGGTTTTTGAAATTTCCATGTTTGAAACCCAAAACCACTTCTCTTCATGCTTGACTTCATAAGACGAAGTTTAGGGTCGATAGGGGGTAGATACATGATTTGTCTTGTTTGAATATGTCTAGACCTTGTTTATCAACTTGAATGCTTACTTTATGACTTATAAGAGGACTATGTGCATTGGTATTTCATTTTTTGATTTTTATGCCCATTTGAGAATCTTGGTAAAATCCTAGGTTTGTTGAGCAAAATTTAAACAAGTTTAACATGTGAAAATGATAAGGTAATTAAGTCTGGATCTTTCTCTTAGTAACTCTAAAATGAAGCTTTTGGGAGGTTCTTGAATTTACCATGTTTGAAACCCAAAACCACCGTACTTCTGTTCATGCTTGACTTCATAAGACAGAGTTTAGGGTTAGGGGTAGATACATGATTTTTCTGGTTTGAATATGTCTAGACCATGTTTATCAATTTGAATGCTTACTATATGACATAAGAAGGCTATGTGCTTTTGTTTTTCATTCTTTCGATTTTTTTCTGAATTGTTATGCCCATTTGAATCTTGGTCAAATCCTAGGTTCGACCAAGATTTAAACAAGTTTAAAACATGACAATGAAAAGGTAATTAATCATGGATCCTTCTTAATTAACCAGCCGTCTAATTAAAATGAAGCTTTTGGGAGGTTTTTGAAATTTCCATGTTTGAAACCCAAAACCACACTTCTCTGCTTCATGCTTGACTTCATATATAATTAAGACAAAGTTTAGGGTTAGGGGGTACATGATTTGTCTGGTTTGAATATGTCTAGACCTTGTTTATGAACTTTTGAATGCTTACTATATGACATAAGAAGAATATGTGCTTTGGTTTTTTTATTTTATGCCCATTTGAATATTGGTCAAATCCTAGGTTTGACCAAGATTTAAACAAGTTTAAAACATGAAAATGAAAAGGTAAGCCTGGATCCTTCTTAACTAGTCACTCTAAAACGAAGCTTTAATTTTGGGAGGTTTTTGAAATTTCCATGTTATTTGAAACCCAAAACCACTTCTCTTCATGCTTGACTTCATAAGACGAAGTTTAGGGTCGATAGGGGGTAGATACATGATTTGTCTGGTTTGAATATGTCTAGACCATGTTTATCAAATCCTAGGTTTGACCAAGATTTAAACAAGTTTAAAACATGAAAATGAAAAGGGAAGCATGTATCCTTCTTAGTCACTCTAAAATGAAGTTTTTGGGCGGTTTTTGAAATTTTCATGTTTGAAACCCAAAACCACTTCTCTTCATGCTTGACTTCATAAGACATAGTTTAGGGGTTAGGGGTAGATACATGATTTGTATGGTTTGAATATGTCTAGACCATGTTTATCAACTTTAATGCTTACTATATGACATAAGAAGACTATGTGCTTTTGTTTTTCATTCTTTCGATTTTTTTCTGAATTGTTATGCCCATTTGAATCTTGGTCAAATCCTAGGTTCGACCAAGATTTAAACAAGTTTAAAACATGACAATGAAAAGGTAATTAATCATGGATCCTTCTTAATTAACCAGCCGGTCTAATTAAAATGAAGCTTTTTGGGAGGTTTTTGAAATTTCCATGTTTGAAACCCAAAACCACACTTCTCTGCTTCATGCTTGACTTCATATATAATTAAGACAAAGTTTAGGGTTAGGGGGTACATGATTTGTCTGGTTTGAATATGTCTAGACCTTGTTTATGAACTTTTGAATGCTTACTATATGACATAAGAAGAATATGTGCTTTGGTTTTTTATTTTATCTATTTTTTTATTTTATGCCCATTTGAATATTGGTCAAATCCTAGGTTTGACCAAGATTTAAACAAGTTTAAAACATGAAAATGAAAAGGTAAGCCTGGATCCTTCTTAACTAGTCACTCTAAAACGAAGCTTTAATTTTGGGAGGTTTTTGAAATTTCCATGTTTGAAACCAAAAACCACTTCTCTTCATGCTTGACTTCATAAGACAGAGTTATTTATGGTTTTAGAGGGGTAGATACATGATTTGTCTTATTTGAATATGTCTAGCTAGACCTTGTTTATCAACTTTTGAATGCTTACTATATATATGTATGTGACATAAGAAAACTATGTGCTTTGGTTTTTCGTTTTTCTGATTTTTTATGGAATTTTGATGCACATTTGAATCTTGGTCAAATCCTAGGTTTGACCAAGATTTAAACAAGTATAGATCATGAAAATGAAAATGGAAGCCTGTATCCTTCTTAGTCACCCTAAAATGAAGTTTTTGGGAGGTTTTTGAAATTTCCATGTTTGAAACCCAAAACCACTTATCTTCATGCTTGACTTCGTCATAAGACAGAGTTTAGGGGTTAGGGGGTAGATACATGATTTGTCTAGCTAGTTTGAATATGTCCAGACCTTGTTTATCAACTTTAATGCTTACTATATGACATATAAGAAGACTATGTGCGCTTTGGTTTTTCATTTTTCTGTTTTTTTTTTGAATTTTCTGCCAATTTTGTTTGACCAAGATTTAGACAAGTTTTACACGTGAAAACGAATAAGTAAGCCTGGATCCTTCTTAGTCACTCCAAAATGTACCAATTGATAGGTGCGTTAACTTTGCTTCATGGAAAAAATAATGTCATGTAAATGAGTTAACTTGGATTTCCTACCCTTGAATCCATAGGAAACTTTGTTCTAATGCACTATAATAATCAACCGAGTTTTTACACCAACAGGTCTGTCACTTACGTGTGGTGCCCATGCGTGAGGTCCCACACTTCAGTGAGCACAAGTCACGTGCAATAGGTACGCAAACTCCCAGACATTTTCTTTGTCAAGAGAAGACGCATCAGGATGCGTATTGGAAGTCTGTGGGTCCTTCTGGATCCTTCGGTCGTCCCTCTCAAAAAAAAAAAAACAAATCTCTCTCATTCTCGGCCTCGCTCGACTCGCTCGCTCGCTCGCTCGCACCTCCTGCTCACTGACAAACCCTGCACAAAAGTCAACATCATCACCCGAAAAAGGGGAGACACCATAATTCTCTCCCTTCTTCTCTCCTTCCGAGTGATCCCTCTTCCTCCGAGTTTCACTCGACGGGCAAACACACATGTGCTGCATAGTAATAATAAAAAGGTAGAAAAATCGACCTACGAATCTATAATTAAATAGGTTAAACTAGGGCTTTGCCCAGTACTACAGATCAAGGTTCAAAAAATCCAACTACGGGGTTCGAACAACCCCATTTCTAATCCAAGATTTTTTTCGACCTCATCCAATGGCCTCAAACTATAGGCCGGGTTAGCATCTAGTGCAGTATGTGTGAGAATGTATGCACTATGTGTGCTATAACTTGTGTGTCTTTCAAATTTGAATAAGTTTGAAATATTTGAAATGGGGCTTTTGGCTTAAACGTTTGAAACCCAAAACGACTTCTCCTCATGCTAGACTTCATAAGACCGAGTTTAGGGTTAGGGGGTAGATACATGATTTGTCTGGTTTGAATATGTCTAAACCTTGTTTATCAACTTGAATGCTTACTATATGACATAAGAAGACCATGTGCTTTTGTTTTTCATTTTTCTATTTTTTTTAAGAATTTTATGCACATTTGATTCTGGTCAAATCCTAGGTTCAACCAAGATTTAAACAAGTTTCAAGCATGAAAATGAAAACGTAAGCCAAGATCCTTCTTAATTAGTCACTCTAAAATATATGAAGCTTTTGGGACGTACTTGAAATTTCCATGTTTGAAACCCAAAACCAATTCTCTTCATGATTGACTTCATAAGACAGAGTTTAGGGTTAGGGGTAGATATACACATGATTTTTCTGGTTTGAATATGTCTAGACCTAGCTTGTTTATCAACTTGAGTGTTTACTATATATGACATAATTAAGAAGGCTATGTGCTTTGGTTTTTCATTCTTTAGATTTTTTGTCTGAATTTTTATGCCCATTTGAATCTTGGTCAAATCCTAGCTAGGTTTGACCAAGATTTAAATAAGTTTAAAACATGGAAATGAAAAGGTAAGCATCGATCCTTCTTAGTCGCTCTAAAATGAAGCTGAATTTTGGGAGGTTTTTGAAATTTCCATGTTTGAAACCCAAAACCACTTCTCTTCATGCTTGACTTCATAAGACGAAGTTTAGGGTCGATAGGGGGTAGATACATGATTTGTCTTGTTTGAATATGTCTAGACCTTGTTTATCGACTTGAATGCTTACTTTATGACTTATAAGAGGACTATGTGCATTGGTATTTCATTTTTTGATTTTTATGCCCATTTGAGAATCTTGGTAAAATCCTAGGTTTGTTGAGCAAGATTTAAACAAGTTTAACATGTGAAAATGATAAGGTAATTAAGTCTGGATCTTTCTCTTAGTAACTCTAAAATGAAGCTTTTGGGAGGTTCTTGAATTTACCATGTTTGAAACCCAAAACCACCGTACTTCTGTTCATGCTTGACTTCATAAGATAGAGTTTAGGGTTAGGGGTAGATACATGATTTTTCTGGTTTGAATATGTCTAGACCATGTTTATCAATTTGAATGCTTACTATATGACATAAGAAGGCTATGTGCTTTTGTTTTTCATTCTTTCGATTTTTTTCTGAATTGTTATGCCCATTTGAATCTTGGTCAAATCCTAGGTTCGACCAAGATTTAAACAAGTTTAAAACATGACAATGAAAAGGTAATTAATCATGGATCCTTCTTAATTAACCAGCCGGTCTAATTAAAATGAAGCTTTTTGGGAGGTTTTTGAAATTTCCATGTTTGAAACCCAAAACCACACTTCTCTGCTTCATGCTTGACTTCATATATAATTAAGACAAAGTTTAGGGTTAGGGGGTACATGATTTGTCTGGTTTGAATATGTCTAGACCTTGTTTATGAACTTTTGAATGCTTACTATATGACATAAGAAGAATATGTGCTTTGGTTTTTTATTTTATCTATTTTTTTATTTTATGCCCATTTGAATATTGGTCAAATCCTAGGTTTGACCAAGATTTAAACAAGTTTAAAACATGAAAATGAAAAGGTAAGCCTGGATCCTTCTTAACTAGTCACTCTAAAACGAAGCTTTAATTTTGGGAGGTTTTTGAAATTTCCATGTTTGAAACCAAAAACCACTTCTCTTCATGCTTGACTTCATAAGACAGAGTTATATTTATGGTTTTAGAGGGGTAGATACATGATTTGTCTTATTTGAATATGTCTAGCTAGACCTTGTTTATCAACTTTTGAATGCTTACTATATATATGTATGTGACATAAGAAAACTATGTGCTTTGGTTTTTCATGATTTTTTTGGAATTTTGATGCACATTTGAATCTTGGTCAAATCCTAGGTTTGACCAAGATTTAAACAAGTATAGATCATGAAAATGAAAATGGAAGCCTGTATCCTTCTTAGTCACCCTAAAATGAAGTTTTTGGGAGGTTTTTGAAATTTCCATGTTTGAAACCCAAAACCACTTATATATCTTCATGCTTGACTTCGTCATAAGACAGAGTTTAGGGGTTAGGGGGTAGATACATGATTTGTCTAGCTAGTTTGAATATGTCCAGACCTTGTTTATCAACTTTAATGCTTACTATATGACATATAAGAAGACTATGTGCGCTTTGGTTTTTCATTTTTCTGTTTTTTTTTTGAATTTTCTGCCAATTTTGTTTGACCAAGATTTAGACAAGTTTTACACGTGAAAACGAATAAGTAAGCCTGGATCCTTCTTAGTCACTCCAAAATGTACCAATTGATAGGTGCGTTAACTTTGCTTCATGGAAAAAATAATGTCATGTAAATGAGTTAACTTGGATTTCCTACCCTTGAATCCATAGGAAACTTTGTTCTAATGCACTATAATAATCAACCGAGTTTTTACACCAACAGGTCTGTCACTTACGTGTGGTGCCCATGCGTGAGGTCCCACACTTCAGTGAGCACAAGTCACGTGCAATAGGTACGCAAACTCCCAGACATTTTCTTTGTCAAGAGAAGACGCATCAGGATGCGTATTGGAAGTCTGTGGGTCCTTCTGGATCCTTCGGTCGTCCCTCTCAAAAAAAAAAAAAAAACAAATCTCTCTCATTCTCGGCCTCGCTCGACTCGCTCGCTCGCTCACCTCCTGCTCACTGACAAACCCTGCACAAAAGTCAACATCATCACCCGAAAAAGGGGAGACACCATAATTCTCTCCCTTCTTCTCTCCTTCCGAGTGATCCCTCTTCCTCCGAGTTTCACTCGACGGGCAAACACACATGTGCTGCATAGTAATAATAAAAAGGTAGAAAAATCGACCTACGAATCTATAATTAAATAGGTTAAACTAGGGCTTTGCCCAGTACTACAGATCAAGGTTCAAAAAATCCAACTACGGGGTTCGAACAACCCCATTTCTAATCCAAGATTTTTTTCGACCTCATCCAATGGCCTCAAACTATAGGCCGGGTTAGCATCTAGTGCAGTATGTGTGAGAATGTATGCACTATGTGTGCTATAACTTGTGTGTCTTTCAAATTTGAATAAGTTTGAAATATTTGAAATGGGGCTTTTGGCTTAAACGTTTGAAACCCAAAACGACTTCTCCTCATGCTAGACTTCATAAGACCGAGTTTAGGGTTAGGGGGTAGATACATGATTTGTCTGGTTTGAATATGTCTAAACCTTGTTTATCAACTTGAATGCTTACTATATGACATAAGAAGACCATGTGCTTTTGTTTTTCATTTTTCTATTTTTTTTTAAGAATTTTATGCACATTTGATTCTGGTCAAATCCTAGGTTCAACCAAGATTTAAACAAGTTTCAAGCATGAAAATGAAAACGTAAGCCAAGATCCTTCTTAATTAGTCACTCTAAAATATATGAAGCTTTTGGGACGTACTTGAAATTTCCATGTTTGAAACCCAAAACCAATTCTCTTCATGATTGACTTCATAAGACAGAGTTTAGGGTTAGGGGTAGATATACACATGATTTTTCTGGTTTGAATATGTCTAGACCTAGCTTGTTTATCAACTTGAGTGTTTACTATATATGACATAATTAAGAAGGCTATGTGCTTTGGTTTTTCATTCTTTAGATTTTTTGTCTGAATTTTTATGCCCATTTGAATCTTGGTCAAATCCTAGCTAGGTTTGACCAAGATTTAAATAAGTTTAAAACATGGAAATGAAAAGGTAAGCATCGATCCTTCTTAGTCGCTCTAAAATGAAGCTGAATTTTGGGAGGTTTTTGAAATTTCCATGTTTGAAACCCAAAACCACTTCTCTTCATGCTTGACTTCATAAGACGAAGTTTAGGGTCGATAGGGGGTACGTAGATACATGATTTGTCTTGTTTGAATATGTCTAGACCTTGTTTATCAACTTGAATGCTTACTTTATGACTTATAAGAGGACTATATATGTGCATTGGTATTTCATTTTTTGATTTTTATGCCCATTTGAGAATCTTGGTAAAATCCTAGGTTTGTTGAGCAAGATTTAAACAAGTTTAACATGTGAAAATGATAAGGTAATTAAGTCTGGATCTTTCTCTTAGTAACTCTAAAATGAAGCTTTTGGGAGGTTCTTGAATTTACCATGTTTGAAACCCAAAACCACCGTACTTCTGTTCATGCTTGACTTCATAAGACAGAGTTTAGGGTTAGGGGTAGATACATGATTTTTCTGGTTTGAATATGTCTAGACCATGTTTATCAATTTGAATGCTTACTATATGACATAAGAAGGCTATGTGCTTTTGTTTTTCATTCTTTCGATTTTTTTCTGAATTGTTATGCCCATTTGAATCTTGGTCAAATCCTAGGTTCGACCAAGATTTAAACATGTTTAAAACATGACAATGAAAAGGTAATTAATCATGGATCCTTCTTAATTAACCAGCCCGTCTAATTAAAATGAAGCTTTTTGGGAGGTTTTTGAAATTTCCATGTTTGAAACCCAAAACCACACTTCTCTGCTTCATGCTTGACTTCATATATAATTAAGACAAAGTTTAGGGTTAGGGGGTACATGATTTGTCTGGTTTGAATATGTCTAGACCTTGTTCATGAACTTGAATGCTTACTATATGACATAAGAAGACTATGTGCTTTGGTTTTTTATTTTATTTATTTTTTATTTTATGCCCATTTGAATATTGGTCAAATCCTAGGTTTGAACAAGATTTAAACAAGTTTAAAACATGAAAATGAAAAGGTAAGCCTGGATCCTTCTTAACTAGTCACTCTAAAACGAAGCTTTAATTTTGGGAGGTTTTTGAAATTTCCATGTTATTTGAAACCCAAAACCACTTCTCTTCATGCTTGACTTCATAAGACGAAGTTTAGGGTCGATAGGGGGTAGATACATGATTTGTCTGGTTTGAATATGTCTAGACCATGTTTATCAAATCCTAGGTTTGACCAAGATTTAAACAAGTTTAAAACATGAAAATGAAAAGGGAAGCATGTATCCTTCTTAGTCACTCTAAAATGAAGTTTTTGGGCGGTTTTTGAAATTTTCATTTTTGAAACCCAAAACCACTTCTCTTCATGCTTGACTTCATAAGACATAGTTTAGGGGTTAGGGGTAGATACATGATTTGTATGGTTTGAATATGTCTAGACCATGTTTATCAACTTTAATGCTTACTATATGACATAAGAAGACTATGTGCTTTTGTTTTTCATTCTTTCGATTTTTTTCTGAATTGTTATGCCCATTTGAATCTTGGTCAAATCCTAGGTTCGACCAAGATTTAAACAAGTTTAAAACATGACAATGAAAAGGTAATTAATCATGGATCCTTCTTAATTAACCAGCCGGTCTAATTAAAATGAAGCTTTTTGGGAGGTTTTTGAAATTTCCATGTTTGAAACCCAAAACCACACTTCTCTGCTTCATGCTTGACTTCATATATAATTAAGACAAAGTTTAGGGTTAGGGGGTACATGATTTGTCTGGTTTGAATATGTCTAGACCTTGTTTATGAACTTTTGAATGCTTACTATATGACATAAGAAGAATATGTGCTTTGGTTTTTTATTTTATTTATTTTTTTTATTTTATGCCCATTTGAATATTGGTCAAATCCTAGGTTTGACCAAGATTTAAACAAGTTTAAAACATGAAAATGAAAAGGTAAGCCTGGATCCTTCTTAACTAGTCACTCTAAAACGAAGCTTTAATTTTGGGAGGTTTTTGAAATTTCCATGTTATTTGAAACCCAAAACCACTTCTCTTCATGCTTGACTTCATAAGACGAAGTTTAGGGTCGATAGGGGGTAGATACATGATTTGTCTGGTTTGAATATGTCTAGACCATGTTTATCAAATCCTAGGTTTGACCAAGATTTAAACAAGTTTAAAACATGAAAATGAAAAGGGAAGCATGTATCCTTCTTAGTCACTCTAAAATGAAGTTTTTGGGCGGTTTTTGAAATTTTCATGTTTGAAACCCAAAACCACTTCTCTTCATGCTTGACTTCATAAGACATAGTTTAGGGGTTAGGGGTAGATACATGATTTGTATGGTTTGAATATGTCTAGACCATGTTTATCAACTTTAATGCTTACTATATGACATAAGAAGACTATGTGCTTTTGTTTTTCATTCTTTCGATTTTTTTCTGAATTGTTATGCCCATTTGAATCTTGGTCAAATCCTAGGTTCGACCAAGATTTAAACAAGTTTAAAACATGACAATGAAAAGGTAATTAATCATGGATCCTTCTTAATTAACCAGCCGGTCTAATTAAAATGAAGCTTTTTGGGAGGTTTTTGAAATTTCCATGTTTGAAACCCAAAACCACACTTCTCTGCTTCATGCTTGACTTCATATATAATTAAGACAAAGTTTAGGGTTAGGGGGTACATGATTTGTCTGGTTTGAATATGTCTAGACCTTGTTTATGAACTTTTGAATGCTTACTATATGACATAAGAAGAATATGTGCTTTGGTTTTTTATTTTATCTATTTTTTTATTTTATGCCCATTTGAATATTGGTCAAATCCTAGGTTTGACCAAGATTTAAACAAGTTTAAAACATGAAAATGAAAAGGTAAGCCTGGATCCTTCTTAACTAGTCACTCTAAAACGAAGCTTTAATTTTGGGAGGTTTTTGAAATTTCCATGTTTGAAACCAAAAACCACTTCTCTTCATGCTTGACTTCATAAGACAGAGTTATTTATGGTTTTAGAGGGGTAGATACATGATTTGTCTTATTTGAATATGTCTAGCTAGACCTTGTTTATCAACTTTTGAATGCTTACTATATATATGTATGTGACATAAGAAAACTATGTGCTTTGGTTTTTCGTTTTTCTGATTTTTTATGGAATTTTGATGCACATTTGAATCTTGGTCAAATCCTAGGTTTGACCAAGATTTAAACAAGTATAGATCATGAAAATGAAAATGGAAGCCTGTATCCTTCTTAGTCACCCTAAAATGAAGTTTTTGGGAGGTTTTTGAAATTTCCATGTTTGAAACCCAAAACCACTTATCTTCATGCTTGACTTCGTCATAAGACAGAGTTTAGGGGTTAGGGGGTAGATACATGATTTGTCTAGCTAGTTTGAATATGTCCAGACCTTGTTTATCAACTTTAATGCTTACTATATGACATATAAGAAGACTATGTGCGCTTTGGTTTTTCATTTTTCTGTTTTTTTTTTGAATTTTCTGCCAATTTTGTTTGACCAAGATTTAGACAAGTTTTACACGTGAAAACGAATAAGTAAGCCTGGATCCTTCTTAGTCACTCCAAAATGTACCAATTGATAGGTGCGTTAACTTTGCTTCATGGAAAAAATAATGTCATGTAAATGAGTTAACTTGGATTTCCTACCCTTGAATCCATAGGAAACTTTGTTCTAATGCACTATAATAATCAACCGAGTTTTTACACCAACAGGTCTGTCACTTACGTGTGGTGCCCATGCGTGAGGTCCCACACTTCAGTGAGCACAAGTCACGTGCAATAGGTACGCAAACTCCCAGACATTTTCTTTGTCAAGAGAAGACGCATCAGGATGCGTATTGGAAGTCTGTGGGTCCTTCTGGATCCTTCGGTCGTCCCTCTCAAAAAAAAAAAACAAATCTCTCTCATTCTCGGCCTCGCTCGCTCGCTCGCTCGCTCGCTCGCACCTCCTGCTCACTGACAAACCCTGCACAAAAGTCAACATCATCACCCGAAAAAGGGGAGACACCATAATTCTCTCCCTTCTTCTCTCCTTCCGAGTGATCCCTCTTCCTCCGAGTTTCACTCGACGGGCAAACACACATGTGCTGCATAGTAATAATAAAAAGGTAGAAAAATCGACCTACGAATCTATAATTAAATAGGTTAAACTAGGGCTTTGCCCAGTACTACAGATCAAGGTTCAAAAAATCCAACTACGGGGTTCGAACAACCCCATTTCTAATCCAAGATTTTTTTCGACCTCATCCAATGGCCTCAAACTATAGGCCGGGTTAGCATCTAGTGCAGTATGTGTGAGAATGTATGCACTATGTGTGCTATAACTTGTGTGTCTTTCAAATTTGAATAAGTTTGAAATATTTGAAATGGGGCTTTTGGCTTAAACGTTTGAAACCCAAAACGACTTCTCCTCATGCTAGACTTCATAAGACCGAGTTTAGGGTTAGGGGGTAGATACATGATTTGTCTGGTTTGAATATGTCTAAACCTTGTTTATCAACTTGAATGCTTACTATATGACATAAGAAGACCATGTGCTTTTGTTTTTCATTTTTCTATTTTTTTTAAGAATTTTATGCACATTTGATTCTGGTCAAATCCTAGGTTCAACCAAGATTTAAACAAGTTTCAAGCATGAAAATGAAAACGTAAGCCAAGATCCTTCTTAATTAGTCACTCTAAAATATATGAAGCTTTTGGGACGTACTTGAAATTTCCATGTTTGAAACCCAAAACCAATTCTCTTCATGATTGACTTCATAAGACAGAGTTTAGGGTTAGGGGTAGATATACACATGATTTTTCTGGTTTGAATATGTCTAGACCTAGCTTGTTTATCAACTTGAGTGTTTACTATATATGACATAATTAAGAAGGCTATGTGCTTTGGTTTTTCATTCTTTAGATTTTTTGTCTGAATTTTTATGCCCATTTGAATCTTGGTCAAATCCTAGCTAGGTTTGACCAAGATTTAAATAAGTTTAAAACATGGAAATGAAAAGGTAAGCATCGATCCTTCTTAGTCGCTCTAAAATGAAGCTGAATTTTGGGAGGTTTTTGAAATTTCCATGTTTGAAACCCAAAACCACTTCTCTTCATGCTTGACTTCATAAGACGAAGTTTAGGGTCGATAGGGGGTAGATACATGATTTGTCTTGTTTGAATATGTCTAGACCTTGTTTATCGACTTGAATGCTTACTTTATGACTTATAAGAGGACTATGTGCATTGGTATTTCATTTTTTGATTTTTATGCCCATTTGAGAATCTTGGTAAAATCCTAGGTTTGTTGAGCAAGATTTAAACAAGTTTAACATGTGAAAATGATAAGGTAATTAAGTCTGGATCTTTCTCTTAGTAACTCTAAAATGAAGCTTTTGGGAGGTTCTTGAATTTACCATGTTTGAAACCCAAAACCACCGTACTTCTGTTCATGCTTGACTTCATAAGATAGAGTTTAGGGTTAGGGGTAGATACATGATTTTTCTGGTTTGAATATGTCTAGACCATGTTTATCAATTTGAATGCTTACTATATGACATAAGAAGGCTATGTGCTTTTGTTTTTCATTCTTTCGATTTTTTTCTGAATTGTTATGCCCATTTGAATCTTGGTCAAATCCTAGGTTCGACCAAGATTTAAACAAGTTTAAAACATGACAATGAAAAGGTAATTAATCATGGATCCTTCTTAATTAACCAGCCGGTCTAATTAAAATGAAGCTTTTTGGGAGGTTTTTGAAATTTCCATGTTTGAAACCCAAAACCACACTTCTCTGCTTCATGCTTGACTTCATATATAATTAAGACAAAGTTTAGGGTTAGGGGGTACATGATTTGTCTGGTTTGAATATGTCTAGACCTTGTTTATGAACTTTTGAATGCTTACTATATGACATAAGAAGAATATGTGCTTTGGTTTTTTATTTTATTTATTTTTTTTATTTTATGCCCATTTGAATATTGGTCAAATCCTAGGTTTGACCAAGATTTAAACAAGTTTAAAACATGAAAATGAAAAGGTAAGCCTGGATCCTTCTTAACTAGTCACTCTAAAACGAAGCTTTAATTTTGGGAGGTTTTTGAAATTTCCATGTTATTTGAAACCCAAAACCACTTCTCTTCATGCTTGACTTCATAAGACGAAGTTTAGGGTCGATAGGGGGTAGATACATGATTTGTCTGGTTTGAATATGTCTAGACCATGTTTATCAAATCCTAGGTTTGACCAAGATTTAAACAAGTTTAAAACATGAAAATGAAAAGGGAAGCATGTATCCTTCTTAGTCACTCTAAAATGAAGTTTTTGGGCGGTTTTTGAAATTTTCATGTTTGAAACCCAAAACCACTTCTCTTCATGCTTGACTTCATAAGACATAGTTTAGGGGTTAGGGGTAGATACATGATTTGTATGGTTTGAATATGTCTAGACCATGTTTATCAACTTTAATGCTTACTATATGACATAAGAAGACTATGTGCTTTTGTTTTTCATTCTTTCGATTTTTTTCTGAATTGTTATGCCCATTTGAATCTTGGTCAAATCCTAGGTTCGACCAAGATTTAAACAAGTTTAAAACATGACAATGAAAAGGTAATTAATCATGGATCCTTCTTAATTAACCAGCCGGTCTAATTAAAATGAAGCTTTTTGGGAGGTTTTTGAAATTTCCATGTTTGAAACCCAAAACCACACTTCTCTGCTTCATGCTTGACTTCATATATAATTAAGACAAAGTTTAGGGTTAGGGGGTACATGATTTGTCTGGTTTGAATATGTCTAGACCTTGTTTATGAACTTTTGAATGCTTACTATATGACATAAGAAGAATATGTGCTTTGGTTTTTTATTTTATCTATTTTTTTATTTTATGCCCATTTGAATATTGGTCAAATCCTAGGTTTGACCAAGATTTAAACAAGTTTAAAACATGAAAATGAAAAGGTAAGCCTGGATCCTTCTTAACTAGTCACTCTAAAACGAAGCTTTAATTTTGGGAGGTTTTTGAAATTTCCATGTTTGAAACCAAAAACCACTTCTCTTCATGCTTGACTTCATAAGACAGAGTTATTTATGGTTTTAGAGGGGTAGATACATGATTTGTCTTATTTGAATATGTCTAGCTAGACCTTGTTTATCAACTTTTGAATGCTTACTATATATATGTATGTGACATAAGAAAACTATGTGCTTTGGTTTTTCGTTTTTCTGATTTTTTATGGAATTTTGATGCACATTTGAATCTTGGTCAAATCCTAGGTTTGACCAAGATTTAAACAAGTATAGATCATGAAAATGAAAATGGAAGCCTGTATCCTTCTTAGTCACCCTAAAATGAAGTTTTTGGGAGGTTTTTGAAATTTCCATGTTTGAAACCCAAAACCACTTATCTTCATGCTTGACTTCGTCATAAGACAGAGTTTAGGGGTTAGGGGGTAGATACATGATTTGTCTAGCTAGTTTGAATATGTCCAGACCTTGTTTATCAACTTTAATGCTTACTATATGACATATAAGAAGACTATGTGCGCTTTGGTTTTTCATTTTTCTGTTTTTTTTTTGAATTTTCTGCCAATTTTGTTTGACCAAGATTTAGACAAGTTTTACACGTGAAAACGAATAAGTAAGCCTGGATCCTTCTTAGTCACTCCAAAATGTACCAATTGATAGGTGCGTTAACTTTGCTTCATGGAAAAAATAATGTCATGTAAATGAGTTAACTTGGATTTCCTACCCTTGAATCCATAGGAAACTTTGTTCTAATGCACTATAATAATCAACCGAGTTTTTACACCAACAGGTCTGTCACTTACGTGTGGTGCCCATGCGTGAGGTCCCACACTTCAGTGAGCACAAGTCACGTGCAATAGGTACGCAAACTCCCAGACATTTTCTTTGTCAAGAGAAGACGCATCAGGATGCGTATTGGAAGTCTGTGGGTCCTTCTGGATCCTTCGGTCGTCCCTCTCAAAAAAAAAAAAACAAATCTCTCTCATTCTCTCGCTCGCTCGCTCGCTCGCTCGCTCGCACCTCCTGCTCACTGACAAACCCTGCACAAAAGTCAACATCATCACCCGAAAAAGGGGAGACACCATAATTCTCTCCCTTCTTCTCTCCTTCCGAGTGATCCCTCTTCCTCCGAGTTTCACTCGACGGGCAAACACACATGTGCTGCATAGTAATAATAAAAAGGTAGAAAAATCGACCTACGAATCTATAATTAAATAGGTTAAACTAGGGCTTTGCCCAGTACTACAGATCAAGGTTCAAAAAATCCAACTACGGGGTTCGAACAACCCCATTTCTAATCCAAGATTTTTTTCGACCTCATCCAATGGCCTCAAACTATAGGCCGGGTTAGCATCTAGTGCAGTATGTGTGAGAATGTATGCACTATGTGTGCTATAACTTGTGTGTCTTTCAAATTTGAATAAGTTTGAAATATTTGAAATGGGGCTTTTGGCTTAAACGTTTGAAACCCAAAACGACTTCTCCTCATGCTAGACTTCATAAGACCGAGTTTAGGGTTAGGGGGTAGATACATGATTTGTCTGGTTTGAATATGTCTAAACCTTGTTTATCAACTTGAATGCTTACTATATGACATAAGAAGACCATGTGCTTTTGTTTTTCATTTTTCTATTTTTTTTAAGAATTTTATGCACATTTGATTCTGGTCAAATCCTAGGTTCAACCAAGATTTAAACAAGTTTCAAGCATGAAAATGAAAACGTAAGCCAAGATCCTTCTTAATTAGTCACTCTAAAATATATGAAGCTTTTGGGACGTACTTGAAATTTCCATGTTTGAAACCCAAAACCAATTCTCTTCATGATTGACTTCATAAGACAGAGTTTAGGGTTAGGGGTAGATATACACATGATTTTTCTGGTTTGAATATGTCTAGACCTAGCTTGTTTATCAACTTGAGTGTTTACTATATATGACATAATTAAGAAGGCTATGTGCTTTGGTTTTTCATTCTTTAGATTTTTTGTCTGAATTTTTATGCCCATTTGAATCTTGGTCAAATCCTAGCTAGGTTTGACCAAGATTTAAATAAGTTTAAAACATGGAAATGAAAAGGTAAGCATCGATCCTTCTTAGTCGCTCTAAAATGAAGCTGAATTTTGGGAGGTTTTTGAAATTTCCATGTTTGAAACCCAAAACCACTTCTCTTCATGCTTGACTTCATAAGACGAAGTTTAGGGTCGATAGGGTACGTAGATACATGATTTGTCTTGTTTGAATATGTCTAGACCTTGTTTATCAACTTGAATGCTTACTTTATGACTTATAAGAGGACTATATATGTGCATTGGTATTTCATTTTTTGATTTTTATGCCCATTTGAGAATCTTGGTAAAATCCTAGGTTTGTTGAGCAAGATTTAAACAAGTTTAACATGTGAAAATGATAAGGTAATTAAGTCTGGATCTTTCTCTTAGTAACTCTAAAATGAAGCTTTTGGGAGGTTCTTGAATTTACCATGTTTGAAACCCAAAACCACCGTACTTCTGTTCATGCTTGACTTCATAAGACAGAGTTTAGGGTTAGGGGTAGATACATGATTTTTCTGGTTTGAATATGTCTAGACCATGTTTATCAATTTGAATGCTTACTATATGACATAAGAAGGCTATGTGCTTTTGTTTTTCATTCTTTCGATTTTTTTCTGAATTGTTATGCCCATTTGAATCTTGGTCAAATCCTAGGTTCGACCAAGATTTAAACATGTTTAAAACATGACAATGAAAAGGTAATTAATCATGGATCCTTCTTAATTAACCAGCCAGTCTAATTAAAATGAAGCTTTTTGGGAGGTTTTTGAAATTTCCATGTTTGAAACCCAAAACCACACTTCTCTGCTTCATGCTTGACTTCATATATAATTAAGACAAAGTTTAGGGTTAGGGGGTACATGATTTGTCTGGTTTGAATATGTCTAGACCTTGTTCATGAACTTGAATGCTTACTATATGACATAAGAAGACTATGTGCTTTGGTTTTTTATTTTATTTATTTTTTATTTTATGCCCATTTGAATATTGGTCAAATCCTAGGTTTGAACAAGATTTAAACAAGTTTAAAACATGAAAATGAAAAGGTAAGCCTGGATCCTTCTTAACTAGTCACTCTAAAACGAAGCTTTAATTTTGGGAGGTTTTTGAAATTTCCATGTTATTTGAAACCCAAAACCACTTCTCTTCATGCTTGACTTCATAAGACGAAGTTTAGGGTCGATAGGGGGTAGATACATGATTTGTCTGGTTTGAATATGTCTAGACCATGTTTATCAAATCCTAGGTTTGACCAAGATTTAAACAAGTTTAAAACATGAAAATGAAAAGGGAAGCATGTATCCTTCTTAGTCACTCTAAAATGAAGTTTTTGGGTTTTTGAAATTTTCATTTTTGAAACCCAAAACCACTTCTCTTCATGCTTGACTTCATAAGACATAGTTTAGGGGTTAGGGGTAGATACATGATTTGTATGGTTTGAATATGTCTAGACCATGTTTATCAACTTTAATGCTTACTATATGACATAAGAAGACTATGTGCTTTTGTTTTTCATTCTTTCGATTTTTTTCTGAATTGTTATGCCCATTTGAATCTTGGTCAAATCCTAGGTTCGACCAAGATTTAAACAAGTTTAAAACATGACAATGAAAAGGTAATTAATCATGGATCCTTCTTAATTAACCAGCCGGTCTAATTAAAATGAAGCTTTTTGGGAGGTTTTTGAAATTTCCATGTTTGAAACCCAAAACCACACTTCTCTGCTTCATGCTTGACTTCATATATAATTAAGACAAAGTTTAGGGTTAGGGGGTACATGATTTGTCTGGTTTGAATATGTCTAGACCTTGTTTATGAACTTTTGAATGCTTACTATATGACATAAGAAGAATATGTGCTTTGGTTTTTTATTTTATTTATTTTTTTTATTTTATGCCCATTTGAATATTGGTCAAATCCTAGGTTTGACCAAGATTTAAACAAGTTTAAAACATGAAAATGAAAAGGTAAGCCTGGATCCTTCTTAACTAGTCACTCTAAAACGAAGCTTTAATTTTGGGAGGTTTTTGAAATTTCCATGTTATTTGAAACCCAAAACCACTTCTCTTCATGCTTGACTTCATAAGACGAAGTTTAGGGTCGATAGGGGGTAGATACATGATTTGTCTGGTTTGAATATGTCTAGACCATGTTTATCAAATCCTAGGTTTGACCAAGATTTAAACAAGTTTAAAACATGAAAATGAAAAGGGAAGCATGTATCCTTCTTAGTCACTCTAAAATGAAGTTTTTGGGAGGTTTTTGAAATTTTCATGTTTGAAACCCAAAACCACTTCTCTTCATGCTTGACTTCATAAGACATAGTTTAGGGGTTAGGGGTAGATACATGATTTGTATGGTTTGAATATGTCTAGACCATGTTTATCAACTTTAATGCTTACTATATGACATAAGAAGACTATGTGCTTTTGTTTTTCATTCTTTCGATTTTTTTCTGAATTGTTATGCCCATTTGAATCTTGGTCAAATCCTAGGTTCGACCAAGATTTAAACAAGTTTAAAACATGACAATGAAAAGGTAATTAATCATGGATCCTTCTTAATTAACCAGCCGGTCTAATTAAAATGAAGCTTTTTGGGAGGTTTTTGAAATTTCCATGTTTGAAACCCAAAACCACACTTCTCTGCTTCATGCTTGACTTCATATATAATTAAGACAAAGTTTAGGGTTAGGGGGTACATGATTTGTCTGGTTTGAATATGTCTAGACCTTGTTTATGAACTTTTGAATGCTTACTATATGACATAAGAAGAATATGTGCTTTGGTTTTTTATTTTATCTATTTTTTTATTTTATGCCCATTTGAATATTGGTCAAATCCTAGGTTTGACCAAGATTTAAACAAGTTTAAAACATGAAAATGAAAAGGTAAGCCTGGATCCTTCTTAACTAGTCACTCTAAAACGAAGCTTTAATTTTGGGAGGTTTTTGAAATTTCCATGTTTGAAACCAAAAACCTCTTCATGCTTGACTTCATAAGACAGAGTTATTTATGGTTTTAGAGGGGTAGATACATGATTTGTCTTATTTGAATATGTCTAGCTAGACCTTGTTTATCAACTTTTGAATGCTTACTATATATATGTATGTGACATAAGAAAACTATGTGCTTTGGTTTTTCGTTTTTCTGATTTTTTATGGAATTTTGATGCACATTTGAATCTTGGTCAAATCCTAGGTTTGACCAAGATTTAAACAAGTATAGATCATGAAAATGAAAATGGAAGCCTGTATCCTTCTTAGTCACCCTAAAATGAAGTTTTTGGGAGGTTTTTGAAATTTCCATGTTTGAAACCCAAAACCACTTATCTTCATGCTTGACTTCGTCATAAGACAGAGTTTAGGGGTTAGGGGGTAGATACATGATTTGTCTAGCTAGTTTGAATATGTCAGACCTTGTTTATCAACTTTAATGCTTACTATATGACATATAAGAAGACTATGTGCGCTTTGGTTTTTCATTTTTCTGTTTTTTTTTTGAATTTTCTGCCAATTTTGTTTGACCAAGATTTAGACAAGTTTTACACGTGAAAACGAATAAGTAAGCCTGGATCCTTCTTAGTCACTCCAAAATGTACCAATTGATAGGTGCGTTAACTTTGCTTCATGGAAAAAATAATGTCATGTAAATGAGTTAACTTGGATTTCCTACCCTTGAATCCATAGGAAACTTTGTTCTAATGCACTATAATAATCAACCGAGTTTTTACACCAACAGGTCTGTCACTTACGTGTGGTGCCCATGCGTGAGGTCCCACACTTCAGTGAGCACAAGTCACGTGCAATAGGTACGCAAACTCCCAGACATTTTCTTTGTCAAGAGAAGACGCATCAGGATGCGTATTGGAAGTCTGTGGGTCCTTCTGGATCCTTCGGTCGTCCCTCTCAAAAAAAAACAAATCTCTCTCATTCTCGGCCTCGCTCGACTCGCTCGCTCGCTCGCTCGCTCGCACCTCCTGCTCACTGACAAACCCTGCACAAAAGTCAACATCATCACCCGAAAAAGGGGAGACACCATAATTCTCTCCCTTCTTCTCTCCTTCCGAGTGATCCCTCTTCCTCCGAGTTTCACTCGACGGGCAAACACACATGTGCTGCATAGTAATAATAAAAAGGTAGAAAAATCGACCTACGAATCTATAATTAAATAGGTTAAACTAGGGCTTTGCCCAGTACTACAGATCAAGGTTCAAAAAATCCAACTACGGGGTTCGAACAACCCCATTTCTAATCCAAGATTTTTTTCGACCTCATCCAATGGCCTCAAACTATAGGCCGGGTTAGCATCTAGTGCAGTATGTGTGAGAATGTATGCACTATGTGTGCTATAACTTGTGTGTCTTTCAAATTTGAATAAGTTTGAAATATTTGAAATGGGGCTTTTGGCTTAAACGTTTGAAACCCAAAACGACTTCTCCTCATGCTAGACTTCATAAGACCGAGTTTAGGGTTAGGGGGTAGATACATGATTTGTCTGGTTTGAATATGTCTAAACCTTGTTTATCAACTTGAATGCTTACTATATGACATAAGAAGACCATGTGCTTTTGTTTTTCATTTTTCTATTTTTTTTAAGAATTTTATGCACATTTGATTCTGGTCAAATCCTAGGTTCAACCAAGATTTAAACAAGTTTCAAGCATGAAAATGAAAACGTAAGCCAAGATCCTTCTTAATTAGTCACTCTAAAATATATGAAGCTTTTGGGACGTACTTGAAATTTCCATGTTTGAAACCCAAAACCAATTCTCTTCATGATTGACTTCATAAGACAGAGTTTAGGGTTAGGGGTAGATATACACATGATTTTTCTGGTTTGAATATGTCTAGACCTAGCTTGTTTATCAACTTGAGTGTTTACTATATATGACATAATTAAGAAGGCTATGTGCTTTGGTTTTTCATTCTTTAGATTTTTTGTCTGAATTTTTATGCCCATTTGAATCTTGGTCAAATCCTAGCTAGGTTTGACCAAGATTTAAATAAGTTTAAAACATGGAAATGAAAAGGTAAGCATCGATCCTTCTTAGTCGCTCTAAAATGAAGCTGAATTTTGGGAGGTTTTTGAAATTTCCATGTTTGAAACCCAAAACCACTTCTCTTCATGCTTGACTTCATAAGACGAAGTTTAGGGTCGATAGGGGGTAGATACATGATTTGTCTTGTTTGAATATGTCTAGACCTTGTTTATCGACTTGAATGCTTACTTTATGACTTATAAGAGGACTATGTGCATTGGTATTTCATTTTTTGATTTTTATGCCCATTTGAGAATCTTGGTAAAATCCTAGGTTTGTTGAGCAAGATTTAAACAAGTTTAACATGTGAAAATGATAAGGTAATTAAGTCTGGATCTTTCTCTTAGTAACTCTAAAATGAAGCTTTTGGGAGGTTCTTGAATTTACCATGTTTGAAACCCAAAACCACCGTACTTCTGTTCATGCTTGACTTCATAAGATAGAGTTTAGGGTTAGGGGTAGATACATGATTTTTCTGGTTTGAATATGTCTAGACCATGTTTATCAATTTGAATGCTTACTATATGACATAAGAAGGCTATGTGCTTTTGTTTTTCATTCTTTCGATTTTTTTCTGAATTGTTATGCCCATTTGAATCTTGGTCAAATCCTAGGTTCGACCAAGATTTAAACAAGTTTAAAACATGACAATGAAAAGGTAATTAATCATGGATCCTTCTTAATTAACCAGCCGGTCTAATTAAAATGAAGCTTTTTGGGAGGTTTTTGAAATTTCCATGTTTGAAACCCAAAACCACACTTCTCTGCTTCATGCTTGACTTCATATATAATTAAGACAAAGTTTAGGGTTAGGGGTACATGATTTGTCTGGTTTGAATATGTCTAGACCTTGTTTATGAACTTTTGAATGCTTACTATATGACATAAGAAGAATATGTGCTTTGGTTTTTTATTTTATTTATTTTTTTTATTTTATGCCCATTTGAATATTGGTCAAATCCTAGGTTTGACCAAGATTTAAACAAGTTTAAAACATGAAAATGAAAAGGTAAGCCTGGATCCTTCTTAACTAGTCACTCTAAAACGAAGCTTTAATTTTGGGAGGTTTTTGAAATTTCCATGTTATTTGAAACCCAAAACCACTTCTCTTCATGCTTGACTTCATAAGACGAAGTTTAGGGTCGATAGGGGGTAGATACATGATTTGTCTGGTTTGAATATGTCTAGACCATGTTTATCAAATCCTAGGTTTGACCAAGATTTAAACAAGTTTAAAACATGAAAATGAAAAGGGAAGCATGTATCCTTCTTAGTCACTCTAAAATGAAGTTTTTGGGCGGTTTTTGAAATTTTCATGTTTGAAACCCAAAACCACTTCTCTTCATGCTTGACTTCATAAGACATAGTTTAGGGGTTAGGGGTAGATACATGATTTGTATGGTTTGAATATGTCTAGACCATGTTTATCAACTTTAATGCTTACTATATGACATAAGAAGACTATGTGCTTTTGTTTTTCATTCTTTCGATTTTTTTCTGAATTGTTATGCCCATTTGAATCTTGGTCAAATCCTAGGTTCGACCAAGATTTAAACAAGTTTAAAACATGACAATGAAAAGGTAATTAATCATGGATCCTTCTTAATTAACCAGCAGTCTAATTAAAATGAAGCTTTTGGGAGGTTTTTGAAATTTCCATGTTTGAAACCCAAAACCACACTTCTCTGCTTCATGCTTGACTTCATATATAATTAAGACAAAGTTTAGGGTTAGGGGGTACATGATTTGTCTGGTTTGAATATGTCTAGACCTTGTTTATGAACTTTTGAATGCTTACTATATGACATAAGAAGAATATGTGCTTTGGTTTTTTATTTTATCTATTTTTTTATTTTATGCCCATTTGAATATTGGTCAAATCCTAGGTTTGACCAAGATTTAAACAAGTTTAAAACATGAAAATGAAAAGGTAAGCCTGGATCCTTCTTAACTAGTCACTCTAAAACGAAGCTTTAATTTTGGGAGGTTTTTGAAATTTCCATGTTTGAAACCAAAAACCACTTCTCTTCATGCTTGACTTCATAAGACAGAGTTATTTATGGTTTTAGAGGGGTAGATACATGATTTGTCTTATTTGAATATGTCTAGCTAGACCTTGTTTATCAACTTTTGAATGCTTACTATATATATGTATGTGACATAAGAAAACTATGTGCTTTGGTTTTTCGTTTTTCTGATTTTTTATGGAATTTTGATGCACATTTGAATCTTGGTCAAATCCTAGGTTTGACCAAGATTTAAACAAGTATAGATCATGAAAATGAAAATGGAAGCCTGTATCCTTCTTAGTCACCCTAAAATGAAGTTTTGGGAGGTTTTTGAAATTTCCATGTTTGAAACCCAAAACCACTTATCTTCATGCTTGACTTCGTCATAAGACAGAGTTTAGGGGTTAGGGGGTAGATACATGATTTGTCTAGCTAGTTTGAATATGTCCAGACCTTGTTTATCAACTTTAATGCTTACTATATGACATATAAGAAGACTATGTGCGCTTTGGTTTTTCATTTTTTGTTTTTTTTTTGAATTTTCTGCCAATTTTGTTTGACCAAGATTTAGACAAGTTTTACACGTGAAAACGAATAAGTAAGCCTGGATCCTTCTTAGTCACTCCAAAATGTACCAATTGATAGGTGCGTTAACTTTGCTTCATGGAAAAAATAATGTCATGTAAATGAGTTAACTTGGATTTCCTACCCTTGAATCCATAGGAAACTTTGTTCTAATGCACTATAATAATCAACCGAGTTTTTACACCAACAGGTCTGTCACTTACGTGTGGTGCCCATGCGTGAGGTCCCACACTTCAGTGAGCACAAGTCACGTGCAATAGGTACGCAAACTCCCAGACATTTTCTTTGTCAAGAGAAGACGCATCAGGATGCGTATTGGAAGTCTGTGGGTCCTTCTGGATCCTTCGGTCGTCCCTCAAAAAAAAAAAAACAAATCTCTCTCATTCTCGGCCTCGCTCGACTCGCTCGCTCGCCGCTCGCTCGCACCTCCTGCTCACTGACAAACCCTGCACAAAAGTCAACATCATCACCCGAAAAAGGGGAGACACCATAATTCTCTCCCTTCTTCTCTCCTTCCGAGTGATCCCTCTTCCTCCGAGTTTCACTCGACGGGCAAACACACATGTGCTGCATAGTAATAATAAAAAGGTAGAAAAATCGACCTACGAATCTATAATTAAATAGGTTAAACTAGGGCTTTGCCCAGTACTACAGATCAAGGTTCAAAAAATCCAACTACGGGGTTCGAACAACCCCATTTCTAATCCAAGATTTTTTTCGACCTCATCCAATGGCCTCAAACTATAGGCCGGGTTAGCATCTAGTGCAGTATGTGTGAGAATGTATGCACTATGTGTGCTATAACTTGTGTGTCTTTCAAATTTGAATAAGTTTGAAATATTTGAAATGGGGCTTTTGGCTTAAACGTTTGAAACCCAAAACGACTTCTCCTCATGCTAGACTTCATAAGACCGAGTTTAGGGTTAGGGGGTAGATACATGATTTGTCTGGTTTGAATATGTCTAAACCTTGTTTATCAACTTGAATGCTTACTATATGACATAAGAAGACCATGTGCTTTTGTTTTTCATTTTTCTATTTTTTTTAAGAATTTTATGCACATTTGATTCTGGTCAAATCCTAGGTTCAACCAAGATTTAAACAAGTTTCAAGCATGAAAATGAAAACGTAAGCCAAGATCCTTCTTAATTAGTCACTCTAAAATATATGAAGCTTTTGGGACGTACTTGAAATTTCCATGTTTGAAACCCAAAACCAATTCTCTTCATGATTGACTTCATAAGACAGAGTTTAGGGTTAGGGGTAGATATACACATGATTTTTCTGGTTTGAATATGTCTAGACCTAGCTTGTTTATCAACTTGAGTGTTTACTATATATGACATAATTAAGAAGGCTATGTGCTTTGGTTTTTCATTCTTTAGATTTTTTGTCTGAATTTTTATGCCCATTTGAATCTTGGTCAAATCCTAGCTAGGTTTGACCAAGATTTAAATAAGTTTAAAACATGGAAATGAAAAGGTAAGCATCGATCCTTCTTAGTCGCTCTAAAATGAAGCTGAATTTTGGGAGGTTTTTGAAATTTCCATGTTTGAAACCCAAAACCACTTCTCTTCATGCTTGACTTCATAAGACGAAGTTTAGGGTCGATAGGGGGTAGATACATGATTTGTCTTGTTTGAATATGTCTAGACCTTGTTTATCGACTTGAATGCTTACTTTATGACTTATAAGAGGACTATGTGCATTGGTATTTCATTTTTTGATTTTTATGCCCATTTGAGAATCTTGGTAAAATCCTAGGTTTGTTGAGCAAGATTTAAACAAGTTTAACATGTGAAAATGATAAGGTAATTAAGTCTGGATCTTTCTCTTAGTAACTCTAAAATGAAGCTTTTGGGAGGTTCTTGAATTTACCATGTTTGAAACCCAAAACCACCGTACTTCTGTTCATGCTTGACTTCATAAGATAGAGTTTAGGGTTAGGGGTAGATACATGATTTTTCTGGTTTGAATATGTCTAGACCATGTTTATCAATTTGAATGCTTACTATATGACATAAGAAGGCTATGTGCTTTTGTTTTTCATTCTTTCGATTTTTTTCTGAATTGTTATGCCCATTTGAATCTTGGTCAAATCCTAGGTTCGACCAAGATTTAAACAAGTTTAAAACATGACAATGAAAAGGTAATTAATCATGGATCCTTCTTAATTAACCAGCCGGTCTAATTAAAATGAAGCTTTTTGGGAGGTTTTTGAAATTTTCATGTTTGAAACCCAAAACCACACTTCTCTGCTTCATGCTTGACTTCATATATAATTAAGACAAAGTTTAGGGTTAGGGGGTACATGATTTGTCTGGTTTGAATATGTCTAGACCTTGTTTATGAACTTTTGAATGCTTACTATATGACATAAGAAGAATATGTGCTTTGGTTTTTTATTTTATCTATTTTTTTATTTTATGCCCATTTGAATATTGGTCAAATCCTAGGTTTGACCAAGATTTAAACAAGTTTAAAATATGAAAATGAAAAGGTAAGCCTGGATCCTTCTTAACTAGTCACTCTAAAACGAAGCTTTAATTTTGGGAGGTTTTTGAAATTTCCATGTTATTTGAAACCCAAAACCACTTCTCTTCATGCTTGACTTCATAAGACGAAGTTTAGGGTCGATAGGGGGTAGATACATGATTTGTCTGGTTTGAATATGTCTAGACCATGTTTATCAAATCCTAGGTTTGACCAAGATTTAAACAAGTTTAAAACATGAAAATGAAAAGGGAAGCATGTATCCTTCTTAGTCACTCTAAAATGAAGTTTTTGGGCGGTTTTTGAAATTTTCATGTTTGAAACCCAAAACCACTTCTCTTCATGCTTGACTTCATAAGACATAGTTTAGGGGTTAGGGGTAGATACATGATTTGTATGGTTTGAATATGTCTAGACCATGTTTATCAACTTTAATGCTTACTATATAACATAAGAAGACTATGTGCTTTTGTTTTTCATTCTTTCGATTTTTTTCTGAATTGTTATGCCCATTTGAATCTTGGTCAAATCCTAGGTTCGACCAAGATTTAAACAAGTTTAAAACATGACAATGAAAAGGTAATTAATCATGGATCCTTCTTAATTAACCAGCCGGTCTAATTAAAATGAAGCTTTTTGGGAGGTTTTTGAAATTTCCATGTTTGAAACCCAAAACCACACTTCTCTGCTTCATGCTTGACTTCATATATAATTAAGACAAAGTTTAGGGTTAGGGGTACATGATTTGTCTGGTTTGAATATGTCTAGACCTTGTTTATGAACTTTTGAATGCTTACTATATGACATAAGAAGAATATGTGCTTTGGTTTTTTATTTTATCTATTTTTTTATTTTATGCCCATTTGAATATTGGTCAAATCCTAGGTTTGACCAAGATTTAAACAAGTTTAAAACATGAAAATGAAAAGGTAAGCCTGGATCCTTCTTAACTAGTCACTCTAAAACGAAGCTTTAATTTTGGGAGGTTTTTGAAATTTCCATGTTTGAAACCAAAAACCACTTCTCTTCATGCTTGACTTCATAAGACAGAGTTATTTATGGTTTTGGAGGGGTAGATACATGATTTGTCTTATTTGAATATGTCTAGCTAGACCTTGTTTATCAACTTTTGAATGCTTACTATATATATGTATGTGACATAAGAAAACTATGTGCTTTGGTTTTTCATTTTTCTGATTTTTTTGGAATTTTGATGCACATTTGAATCTTGGTCAAATCCTAGGTTTGACCAAGATTTAAACAAGTATAGATCATGAAAATGAAAATGGAAGCCTGTATCCTTCTTAGTCACCCTAAAATGAAGTTTTTGGGAGGTTTTTGAAATTTCCATGTTTGAAACCCAAAACCACTTATCTTCATGCTTGACTTCGTCATAAGACAGAGTTTAGGGGTTAGGGGGTAGATACATGATTTGTCTAGCTAGTTTGAATATGTCCAGACCTTGTTTATCAAATTTAATGCTTACTATATGACATATAAGAAGACTATGTGCGCTTTGGTTTTTCATTTTTCTGTTTTTTTTTGAATTTTCTGCCAATTTTGTTTGACCAAGATTTAGACAAGTTTTACACGTGAAAACGAATAAGTAAGCCTGGATCCTTCTTAGTCACTCCAAAATGTACCAATTGATAGGTGCGTTAACTTTGCTTCATGGAAAAAATAATGTCATGTAAATGAGTTAACTTGGATTTCCTACCCTTGAATCCATAGGAAACTTTGTTCTAATGCACTATAATAATCAACCGAGTTTTTACACCAACAGGTCTGTCACTTACGTGTGGTGCCCATGCGTGAGGTCCCACACTTCAGTGAGCACAAGTCACGTGCAATAGGTACGCAAACTCCCAGACATTTTCTTTGTCAAGAGAAGACGCATCGATGCGTATTGGAAGTCTGGGTCCTTCGGATCCTTCGGTCGTCCCTCTAAAAAAACAAATCTCTCTCATTCTCGGCCTCGCTCGACTCGCTCGCTCGCTCGCTCGCACCTCCTGCTCACTGACAAACCCTGCACAAAAGTCAACATCATCACCCGAAAAAGGGGAGACACCATAATTCTCTCCCTTCTTCTCTCCTTCCGAGTGATCCCTCTTCCTCCGAGTTTCACTCGACGGGCAAACACACATGTGCTGCATAGTAATAATAAAAAGGTAGAAAAATCGACCTACGAATCTATAATTAAATAGGTTAAACTAGGGCTTTGCCCAGTACTACAGATCAAGGTTCAAAAAATACTACTCTTCATGCTTGACTTCATAAGACATAGTTTAGGGGTTAGGGGTAGATACATGAAAATGAAAATGGAAGCCTGTATCCTTCTTAGTCACCCTAAAATGAAGTTTTTTGGAGGTTTTTGAAATTTCCATGTTTGAAACCCAAAACCACTTCTCTTCATGCTTGACTTCATAAGACATAGTTTAGGGGTTAGGGGTAGATACATGATTTGTATGGTTTGAATATGTCTAGACCATGTTTATCAACTTTAATGCTTACTATATGACATAAGACTATGTGCTTTGGTTTTTCATTTTTCTGATTTTTTTTAGAATTTTGATGCACATTTGAATCTTGGTCAAATCCTAGGTTTGACCAAGATTTAAACAAGTATATATAGAACATGAAAATGAAAAGGGAAGCCTGTATCCTTCTTAGTCACCCTAAAATGAAGTTTTTGGGAGGTTTTTGAAATTTCCATGTTTGAAACCCAAAACCACTTATCTTCATGCTTGAGCAAGATTTGACCAAGATTTAAACAAGTTTAAATCATGAAAATGGAAAGGTAAGCCTCGATCCTTCTTAGTCGCTCTAAAATGAAGCTTTTGGGATGTTCTTGAAATTTCCATGTTTGAAACCCGGCCAAAACGACTTTTCTTCATGCTAGACTTCATAAGATCGACACGGGGTACATATATACATGATTTGTCTGGTTTGGATATATCTAGACCTTGTTTATCAACTTGAATGCTTACGATATGACATAAGAACACTATGTGCTTTTTGTTTTTTATTTTTTGTGCCTATTTGTATCTTGGTCAAATCCTAGGTTTGACCAAGATTTAAACAAGTTTAAAACATGAAAATGAAAAGGGAAACATGTATCCTTCTTAGTCACTCTAAAATGAAGTTTTTGGGAGGTTTTTGAAATTTCCATGTTTGAAACCTAAAACCACTTCTCTTCATGCTTGACTTCATAAGACAGAGTTTAGGGTTAGAGGGGTAGATACATGATTTGTCTTATTTGAATATGTCTAGCTAGACCTTGTTTATCAACTTTTGAATGCTTACTATATATATATGTGACATAAGAAGACTATGTGCTTTTGTTTTTCATTTTTCCGATTTTTTAATTTTATGCCCATTTAAATCTTGGTCAAATCCTAGGTTTGACAATGATTTAAACAAGTTTCAAATATGAAAATGAAAAGGCAAGCATGGATCCTTCTTAGTCACTCTAAAATGAAGCTTTTGATAGGTTTTTGAAATTTCCATATTTGAAACCCAAAACCACTTCTCTTCATGCTTGACTACATAAGACAAAGTTTAGGGTTAGGGGGTAGATACATGATTTTTCTTGTTTGAATATGTCTAGACCCTTGTTTATCAACTTTAATGCTTACTATATGACATAAGAAAACTATGTGCTTTGGTTTTTCATTTTTCTGATTTTTTTGGAATTTTGATGCACATTTGAATCTTGGTCAAATCCTAGGTTTGACCAAGATTTAAACAAGTATAGAACATGAAAATGAAAAGGGAAGCCTGTATCCTTCTTAGTCACCCTAAAATGAAGTTTTTGGGAGGTTTTCAAAATTTCCATGTTTGAAACCCAAAACCACTTAATCTTCATGCTTGACTTCGTCATAAGATAGAGTTTAGGGGTTAGGGGGTATATACATGATTTGTCTAGTTTGAATATGTCTAGACCTTGTTTACCAACTTTAATGCTTACTATATGACATATAAGAAGACTATGTGCGCTTTGGTTTTTCATTTTTTCATTTTTTTATTTTATGCCCATTTGAATCTTGGTTAAATCTAGGATTTGACCAAGATTTAAACAAGTTTAAAACATGAAAATGGAAAGGTAAGCCTGGATCCTTCTTAGTCGCTCTAAAATGAAGCTTTTGGGATGATTTTGAAATTTCCATGTTTGAAACCCAAAACCAATTCTCTTCATGCATGCTTGACTTCATAAGACAGAGTTTAGGGTTAGGGGGTTAGATACATTATTTGTCTAGTTTGAATATGTCTAGACTTTGTATATCAACTTGAATATATTATTGTACCATGTCTCCACACAGCCCAAAATGCACATATTTTCAAAAGTTTTCATGCATGAGTACTTGTAACTAGTAAAAATAGAAAGTAAAAATAGGAACCCCATGTATGAAGGATACTAAAAAGAACTCTTTCACATTTTTTTGGTATAGATTATGAGTTTGCTTGGCTTCATACACAAGTGAGTACATGTCATGCAAAAATTAACACGAAATTTAGTTATCATGACCCATTTTTGGCAGGCATTGTGCATATCGCCTTGAGAAACATCTTTGCGAGCCAGTGTATTAAACGTTTATTCACATATAATGGATTTTTTTACTTTATTAGTGCACACAATGACAGAATCGGCCAAATGTGTATGATTTTTGTGAAGGTGCTAGAAAAACAAGATGCACTACGATGAAGCATGAAAGGAGGCAAGGGGAGGGATAGTGAAGAGGTGGGAGAGACCGAGAGATGAACCGCAAGGTAATTAAAAAATTGGGGCCAAAACGATTCCAACTTCCTAGGCATTGACCAACTTTGCCCCTCTTAACCCAACGTGGCAGTGAACCCGTATAAGCAACAACTTCCTCTTACTCCGCTTCTCCGAAATGGTAAGAGAACCTCTCCAGCTTAAGTGACCAATCGACATATCTATGGCCTTCCGACTTGGCTCTGGTCGCCGCGCGCGTAGTCCTACCACCGACGAGGAAGCGGAGCATCAGCGCCGCCTTCGCTTCGTCCATCGCGCACCAAGGCATAACCCGCCCGCTCTGCACTGGCCGGTTGTTCAGCCCGCGGCGGCGGCGCTGGCCGTGGAGCCCCTCGCCAGCCGCTTCCCGTGCGGGCCGATGGATGCAGAGGCAGGGATCTCCCACGCAACCCCGCATGCGACGCCCGCTCGGCCCTGGCCGGCTTTTCCGCCCGCGCATGCCGCATGGTTTTCTTTGCCAGCAGGTGAGATCCCCTTCCCGGCCGGCGCGAACGATGCGGAGGCAGGGAGCTCCCGTGGCCAGCCGCCTAATCCGACCGCACTTCAGGCGGTGCCGGCCGTGGAGCCAGGCCGTTCTTTCGAAGCGCATCACGGCGACGCCCTTTGCAGGAGCAACACCGCCAAGGAGCTCGTATATAACGTGATGTTCCCGGCACTCTATAGATGCCGGGATGCTCTGCAAGCTTTCGTGCAGGCTAAGAATGCGGCGGCTGCAAATCCCAGGGACGCAGCATTGCAGCGGCGCGCCGATGAGGCTAAGGTGGCGCACGCTTTCCACCAGGCGTGCCTCGACAGGCTTAACATCCAGCACGGCTTCGTGCAACCGCCAAACGCCGCTCCAGCTAAGATCCAAAAATACTCCGGTGAGCATATCACTCCGGAGTAGAACAATCCAATTTCTAGTACTGTAGGAGTACTTTATTAGTGCACAAACCTGGCGAAATTAAAGGTGTGTTCTTTGTGTGTGATGTAAATCTAAAAATTTGAAGGTTCTAGCAAAAACATTTCTTCAGAAATATTCGATGTGTTTGCTTGGCCTTATCTATATATCCGGTGAGCATATATGGATGCCAAATCCTTTACAAACTTTATATTTTTTAAGTGATCGATGTGCATGCATCTATCTCGCCATGGTAAATTAATGAAACAAGTTGCATATTTGCCAGAATTCCAAACTTCGTGAGCAGTATAGAGATCGAGACCTTAATTAATTATTATGAGTAGGATGCATGCATGCATGTCCATTTTCTAGGGTTTTAAAGGATACTAGAGCTTTTCTAGGTTAATTTGCAACTATATGTATATTTGTTTTCTAGTTCTGGGCTGATCATTAAACTCGACGTTGAGTTGTAGATTATGTGAAATTAGTACATGCCATAAAATATAGTATAATTTTTTATGTACCCTACGAGGCAGTACGTGTGGTGTACCCTTAATTATTAATTGGTAGACATGTACCGTTGGCATGTTTGAAGAAAATTTGAATTTGGAAGAAGTTTTTAAAGTAAAATTAACGCAAGCACAAAATCATGTGTGATGGTGAAATTTCTTGAACAAATTAATACAAACCTAGTAATATGAGTTTGTTTGGCTTTCTGCCCACAAGTGAGTATTGTGCGCATGTCCTTTGATGCAAAATCCCGCCATACAAAACTTTTTAGTTATCATATGACCTCAAGTTTGGAAGAGATCGTATTTTAAGCAACTTCACAAACAAGAGATTCTAACAATTATATGCATGCATGAAAGAATGATTTCCCTTTTTTATTACTGTACAAAAATGGCTAGATGTGTGTTAATTGTGAAGGAGGGCTACCAAATTTTAACAGTTGCACATTATTGTCATAATTCCACCTTTTGGAAGCAGTAGGGTAGACATGCTTTCCGCTTGGTAGGATGTGTTAGTGCCATCAATTTTGTAGATATAGGTTCAAGGATTTGTTCATCTTAATCTGGAACTATATATGGATTTTTAAGCTTTTGCCTAGTAATTAAACTCATAATTGAAATAATGTAGGTTATTTAACTACATACATGCCATAAATTCTGACAGGAAATACTTGGACGTGCCTTGCGAGGGTGGTAACAAACAAGAACACAATGACCAAACTTCAAATGCCAATCCACCCACCAAGCTATACGATTGGCATGTACAATCGATCGACTCCTTCTAATCAAATTTGAATACAATAGAAGAAGTTTTAAAAAATTTCAAAATGAGATCAACTTGTGCATTGAGTCATCCTTTGTTATTTATTTGCTTGTAAAAATAGAAACATAGGCATATGAATGTATTCGAAACACTTCACTTTTCAACGGGGAAGGGACCCGAAGGTCCCAGAAAAACAAAAAAAGATTACAATAGTAGTACTCCTTTGAGAAGGCAGTAGAAGAAGGATCCTCGAAGAGCCAAATGCTTTTATTATCCACAGCTGTTCGGCTCTTTTCCTTCTCGTGTAAGCTATCGCGCAATGATTATACTAGGCTGCTCGATTATACTAATGGTCGGATGGTAGTACAACCATTTTCGCAAACTTCTGCGCCCTTCGTCATGTCAGCATCGTATCCCAGTGTGCAAGCAGTCTGCTCGAATGAAATACTCCTAAGTACGTACGGTATTCCCTCCAAAGACACACCACACGGTATTCCCTCCAAAGACGCACCGTCGCCCCGATCTGCTCGAATGAAATACTCCAAAATACTTCTGCGCCCTTCGTCATGTCAGCATCGTATCCCAGTGTGCAAGCAGTCTCCTATGAAATGGAGACGACATTTTGTTGAAAAGTGTCGGTGCATGCTATATATACCACACTAGTATGAGAGTTTTTACAGCATTATTCCGATTTCCACAGAATGCATTAAATTTGGAAGCGATGCCACACTGACAAGAGTGGTTTAAACAAGGCCATTATTTTTATTATGTTATTTACTACAATACTCCAAGGTAGCACTAGTAGCCTTCGGTTGTACTCTGCCGGTCGCGCTGCCTCATTCGACCAGACTTTATTCTTCTTCTCATATATATATACAAAATACTGTCTGCCGAGGTTCGATGACCGCACCGTCGCCCCTCTCCGCGCCGCCGTCTTGGGCCGCGCCACCATTCTCCCCGCCGAGTTCTCCCCCGTCCCCGACGCACCACCGTCAAGCACCACCGGACCGATCTTCGCAGGTATGTACATCTCCAACCTCCGGCGAGTACAGAGGTTCATCGGTCATTGTGTTCGATATAACCTTAATTTGGGGATTGCAATGTGAGTAACTTACTGGGTTTTCTAGGAAATGAAAACGGCGTCGCTCGATGCCTACACTGCGTCGGCGGATACATGGAAAGCGGAGACGGATGCTCTGCATGCATCGGCGGAGACATGTAAAGCGGATGCGGAGGCAAAGGCGAAGGCGGTGGCTAGGACGGGCCCGGGCGCTGTGGCGCTGGCAAATGCTCGTATCGAAGCTGCATTTTGTTGGAAAGTCTTGGCGCGTGCTTCGAGAGTTTTGGCGGCGCAGCCGGGAGAACCGTCGGAGGCTTCGAAGCTGGCTGCTTTGAACGCGTCGAGAGCTTGGATGGTGACTTCATCTAAGGCGGCGCTTGTTGCATATGATCGTGACTCGTCAACCCCTTTGTAAGTTCTACCTTCCCCAACTGCAATGAGGTTAGATCTGGTGGATTGGGTTTTTTGCCCAAACCAGACGTGATGATGCATTGAGATGTTTTTGTATTTTTGATGATGCATTCTGCTTCTTTTGTAATTTGGGTGATTCATTATGCTTTTTAGGTAGTAATTTTTCTGATGCACTCACCTCTTCAGGAATTTTTCATGGTTTTTTTTTGTTTTTGTTTTTCTGTCAACCTAGCTAATGCTCTCTGCTGTTTAGCCAAAAGTTGGATGATGCATTGTACTGTTTACATATATTTTACTCTGATGATGCATTTTGCTCTTTTAGCCTTTTAGGTAATTTTTCTGATTCCTTGAACAGTGTGGGAAATTTCGATGAAGAATTTTGCTGTCAACTTAGATGATGTATTGTGCTGTTTACATTTTATTACCTATATCAAAGCTAACCCCATCTGATGTTACCACAGCGTTTTGGGTCCTGTAGAGGTCTCTTTTTCCTCCAATCGTGTTGACACGTTAGCAATTATTACTGTATATGCGAGATTGCCTTCCGTTGGTGCGTCCTATTTTTGTGGTGTTTTTTTTTTTGCAAATTAAGGGCTTCATTGATTATGCAACAGGATTACAATTGCATTGTCCTGTTTACAATATTTTGATTTTGCTGATGCATTGTGCTGTTCACATTATTTTGATTTTGCTGATGCATTGTCCTGTTTACATTATTTTGATTTTGCTGATGCATTGTGCTGTTTACACTATTTTGATTTTGCTGATGCACCGTGCAGTTTAGGAAACTTTGATGATGAATTAGATGATGCATTTTGCTGCTTAGTCAAATTAGATGTTGCATTTTGTTTTAAAAAATAGATGATGCAGTGTGCTGTTTACATAATTTTGACGATGCATCGTGCGATTTGCATAATCCTACCAGCTTCAGTCGAAGGACACCCACAACAATCAACGATCTGCCTGGAGATGTAGTCTCTCAGATTCTTGTCAGGCTTCCTCCCCATCCAACCTGCTTACTAGCTGCATCAGGCACCAAGAAAGCATGGAGGCAATGTATGGGAAGCAATTATTTCAGAAAGCTAACTGTGTCACACAACGGAGGAAACCCGTTGCTAGGGTTTTTCACCAACAACTCCGAGGACAATCGATTCATCACAGAGCATGATCTTCACCCGGCCATCTTGAAGATGCTGGCAATCCCGTCTCAAGTGAACGGTCCCAAAATCTATGTCCTGGGATGCCGCGATGGTATGGTGCTACTCCATTCTAATGTATCCAGAGGGTATATATCAGTCTGGGATCCAATTAGGCAAGTTCTCACAGCGATACCAGAACCACCATTGTGGCGCAATCACACAATTGAAAGCAGCGGCTCAATTCTCTGTTCGAGAAACAACTCTGAACCGTTTACACATTGTGGCAAGTTCTCGGTTGTTTGGATAACAACTAAACGTTACGATGCACAGGCTCATATCTACTCACCAGATTCAAAAGAATGGGAGTTTCTAGCTCGATCAACTCCGATGCTGTCAGAGATTGACCGTAGACCGGCAACTCTCATAGGGGGTATTTTGTACTGGCCAACGAAGTCTAGATATATCATTGAGCTTGACCATGCAAAGAAGACTCTGAAATATATTCAGTGCCCTCATGAGACGCATGATATATTCATGCTTAACATTCACATCTTCAAGGGACATAATGGAGATGTTGCCCTTGCTGTTATAAGAGACTTCACCCTACAAACATGGACCAGTACAAGATCATCAACAGGCGATCACGAGTCATGGACATGTCATATAAATTTTGAATTGGATACTTTTTTTGGCCTTGACACATCATTTCCATACAATTGGAAACATCCAGTAAGGTTACTCTGCGTATTTGAGGACAAAAATGAGCTGGTTGTACGGGCAAAGGAGGGAGTATTCCAATTAGATATGAGCAACTGGCAGTGGAGAAAGTACAATTCTGCTAGACGTTGGTGCACTTTACATCCCTACTCAGTTAGACCGGGTTAGTCATTCATATGTAACCTTTGCATTCATTTACATATGACTTTTGCTGATCAATTTGTTCATTTCCTGACAGTAACCGACCTGATCCAGAGTGCAACATCAAGGACACGAAAAAGAACGCGCTGTCAGGAACCCATCTAATTCAAAGTTCAACATCCATAAGAGAAAAGGAAGTCGCATATGAAGGAGCAAGGCTTGTTTGGGCAAGAAGTGATAGCCCAGCTTTTGTTTGGTCTGATGTCTTTTAGTTTTCGTTCTGGTGGAAATGTCGCTGCACCATTTGTTTGTACTGCAGCTCCATAGTGCTAGCTGCTAGTACGTTGGCGCTGTCCTACGTCTGCTTGTTTTGGGGGCATAAATATGCCACGAAACCTTTGTTTTATGTGATCAAACGGTCATTTCTGCATGTATATGTTCGGGTTCTGATGAAACCTTTTTTGTGATCTGTACATATATTTGAGTCAGTCTGTGTTTTGTTTTATGATGGGCAGGAGTATTTGTTTTACTACACCATTGTTTATCCGAATTGTATTACTCACTCTATTCAAAAAGTTAGCGGCTCACCTTTTTCCTTCAAGATACGGATGTATCTACACACTAAAAACATATATAGATGAAACATCTTCAGACAAAGTTTAGTCACTTATGTATGGACGGGGGTAGTATTATTTATGTTGTGCTCCCAAACAAGCAGACATCGGACAGCGCCTGTTTAAAGTTCATATGTGTAATCTTATTCCCTTTGGAAGTTAAGCATTAAACTCTACTAGTACAACCGTGGTGGTCTTGTGATGTAGTACTCTTTTGATGCATTTGTGATGTAGTAGTACAGTACTTTTTTTGAACTGGTATAGTACTATCTAAGAAGAGTACTCCCTCCGATTCACATTCATTTTACACCAATAAATATGGATCGGAGCGAGGGAGTAAATTAAACATGGCATCTCGTGCATGAAGCTTGACAGATCGATCAGGTTGGCTAGAATGGCAATACAATGCTCCTCATTAGGCAAATGCATGCCATGTACGATAGTATACATCCAGTAAAGAAGTCTATACTGACATAAAAAAGACTACATTGGGGATGAGAGTCAATTGGGGAATCTACAATACATAAAATCTTGCTCGTAGCTGATTTTGGCTAAGAGGGTTTTACTCACATTACACGTGCCACTTTCCTTGTCTGCAAAACAAGTTCCAATAAAGGAAGAGGAAAGAAGAGGACATTGTGGGCGAGATTGAACACCTTTTTATGTGTTAAGCTGAGGCCTTGTTTAGCTGAGGATTTCGACTTAGGCCTAACAGCTCAGCACACCCAGAAATAAATTTCCTTGCGCGCACCACTGTCAGCAAAAATAACAAAATTGGCACGCAAGATTAAGAACGAAGTGAATTTAAGTAACTTGGTTAGCTTTTCAAGCAATATATTCAGAGAAAGAGCACACATGTCCGGCAAATAATCGTAAGAGAAGAACAATAAATCTAAGGCATTCCACTTCATATGCAGAAGGGACGCGACAGCGCATGGATTCATACCTTGAGTCGACTCTGGCTCGTAGAAGGGCGGTCGCGCCTCGAGGATGCCGGCGACGTCTCCACGTCGATCTCACATATGACTGCTTCTCGGTGGGCGGTGCGCCACGCCATGTAGAAGATCTATCAAAAGAGGAGAGCCCGATGACGCTACCGACGCCTCAACCTTGATAGCACCGGCTTGTTGCTCCGCACCGAGATGCGCCACGTGCAAGATTTAGCGGATGCGCCAATTTTAGAGATATGTCATGATCGTTGTAACAAATTTCAACATGATGATGATTTGATCCTGCACTCGGCCTTGAACATAAGTACTAGTACAGTCTCACAATTTTTTTATCATTATACTTTGCGAGATTTAGCGGATGCGCCAAATTCAGAGATAGATCATGATCATGGTAACACAATTTTCAATGTAATGATGATTTGATGTTGCACTAGACCTTGAACATAAGTACTAGTACGGTCTCACAATTTTGTATCATTATACTTTGCAAGTTTTAGCGGATGCGCCTATTTTCAGAGGATCATGGTAACAAATTTTCAACGTGATGATGATTTGATGTTGCACTCGACCTTGAACAGAAGTACTACTACTGTCTTACAATTTCTTTATCATTATACTTTGCAAGATTTAGCAGATGCGCCAAATTCAGAGATAGATCATGATCATGGTAACAAATTTTCAACGTGATGATGATTTGATGTTGCACTCGAACTTGAATAGAAGTACTAGTACAATCTCACAATTTTTTTATCATTATACTTTGCGAGATTTAGCGGATGCGCCAAATTCAGAGATAGATCGTGATCATGGTAACACACTTTTCAATGTAATGATGATTTGATGTTGCACTCGACCTTGAACATAAGTACTAGTACGGTCTCACAATTTTGTATCATTATACTTTGCAAGTTTTAGCGGATGCGCCCATTTTCAGAGGTAGATCATGATCATGGTAACAAATTTTCAACGTGATGATGATTTAATGTTGCACTCGAACTTGAACAGAAGTACTAGTATGGTCTCACAATTTTTATTACTCGTATAATTATACTTTGAAAGATATAGCGGATGCGCCAATTTCAGAGATAGATCATGATCATGGTAACAAATTTTAACGTGATGATGATTTGATGTTGCACTCGGCCTAGAATAGAAGTACTAGTACGGTCTCACAATTTTTTTTATCATTATACTTTGATATAGCGGATACGCTAATTTCAGAGATAGATCATGACCATGGTAGTGACCAATATTCAAGATGATGATGATTTGATTTTGCACTCGGCCTTGAACAGAGGTACTAGTACGGTCTCACAATTTTTTATCATTATACTTGGACCTTAGCGAAATTCAAAATCTCATAGCGGCAAAACTTCCCGCCTACAAAATACAAAAATTTCGTACGCTTCCAAATTCCCATTCTACCCCTGTGGAGATGACAGCAAAGTCGGTTGGTGGGGGGGTCTGCCCGTCATTTTTTGGATCACCACCTCCCTAGGAAAAAACCCAAAAAAAATTCATTTCCCTCAGACCACCCACCGGAACTTCCCAAGTCCCTCTCTCCCACCTCCACGACCACCGCACCGGAACATCCCCGCCGGACTTCCCTGGCCTACCCGAGCCCTCGCGATCCTCGTCATCCGGCTGCCTGCCGGAGCCGCTTCATCGACGCCGTCATCAACCGGACCGGATCATCCCCGCCGAACCTCGAAACCATATGCTCATCCAGCAGTCTACCGCAGTCGCTTCAGCTGCGGTATCGTCCACCCCACCGGAGCCGCGCCGGATCCGTCGTCCACCGCATCGTATCTTGCTCACCGACACCGCTGTGCATGAACCGGATCTGCTTCACCGGCGCCGTGCATGATCTAAACTCTTCTACTGTCGCTTTTCTATTGCTTGCCTGCAAGTTCTTGTTTAATCTTGGGGGAACCTGTTTGTGCTAACGATTGCAGATGAGATGAGTAACCATGAAGTGTAATGGCCGTCTCTCCAACCCCAAGTAGCACATGTAGCGTACTTCATCACCGGATCTATCAACCCCAGGAAGATCTGCTGTGACTCCCACAGAGTGCTTCTCCTAATGTAAGTCCCTTGTTTTAGCGCCATGTTCTGGGTTCAGATGCTTGTTTGTCTGAAGCTCTTTTAGTTCATTCCTAGCTATGACCGTAACACGTTGCTATTTTCTACTTCATTGCTAACTTTAAGCGATTGAACATTTTGGTTTGCATTCCCTGCTCTGTAGATGTAGCCATCATAACTTCTATCTTGCTCAGTCGTTGTTACAAAAATTATACTGTAGGTATTATAGTAACATCCTGCTATTATTTAGTTCATGGCCAATTTTAAGTAATTGCACATGTTGGTTCGCATTCCCTGCTCTATAGCTTTTGGCATCGTAACTTCTATATTTGGTTTACATTCCCTGCTCTGTAGATCTAGCCATCATAACTTTATCTTGCTCAGTCGTTGTTACAAAAATTATGGCCTGCTACTATGTTGTTTGTGCCAATTTTTTACTCCATGAACATGTTGGCTTGCATTCCCTGTACTACAGGTGATGCCATTGTTTTGTATCTAGTTCATTGTAAGCTAACAAAGTAAGGACTTAGTTTGGCATGCTATCACTCTGCTATCTAGCCTGTAGTACAAATAAACTTGTCATACTACTAGATAATAATTTTGCGTGCCATCTTGTTCTTCAAAAGCTGCATTATTGACTTGTTTCTCTGACTTGGCATGACGCTCACATATGGAAAGCTGAACATATTGGTTTGCATTCCCTCTTATACAAGTTCACAGGTGATCCCACTATATTCTGTATCTGGTCCATCCTAAGCTCCAGCATTAACTATCCTCCATGTGTTGCTCATTACAAGTTTATATCCCGAAACATCTTGATTTGCATCCCCTTCACTATAAGTTCAGGAGTATTATTTAGTTCACGGCCAAAATGAAGTAATTGCACTTGGCACATGTTGGTTCACATTCCCTCCTCTTTAGCTTTTGCCATCGTAACTTCTATTTTTGGTTTACATTCCCTGCTATGTAGATGTAGCCATCATAACTTCATCTTGCTCAGTCGTTGTTACAAAATTTATAGCCTGCTACTATGTTGTTCATGCCAATTTTGTACTCCCTGAACATGTTGGTTTGCATGGGACTCGACAGTAGTAAGTCTGTGTTTCATTCTAACATGCTCTGTTATATTGGCTGTTGGTATGCGGCATGCACTCTTTGTTTGCTTATTGTGCGCATTACAATGATCTTGTTATAATGACGAAATGATGAGTTCCAAATTCTTTGCCAAACAATATTGTAGTGTCTTTGCCTTTCCATTGTTGCTGTCTTAACTTGTAATGTCTTTGTTTCAGATATAGGTGCTGCATGGACAACTTAAAAGATTGCCGGATCGCTTCATTGTATTGCTAGGTTTAATTACCATTCAATTTCTTTGGGTTCTGTAATATTTTTTCAATGCCTTGCAGCTGATGTAATATTTAGTTAGTTTTTATAGTTCTTTCGCGCATTTTTTCTTTGGTGCTTGTGGTAAGTGAGGCTATCCGACAGAAATCAATGCTGCGTAAATATTCTCAGTATCTAAATCACGAATTCCCATCCCTTAAACGGCCCTATTAAGCGAAATCACATATGTGCCTGCCCGCAAAATCCTAAAGCGCATATTATGCCGGCATATAAACAACAACTAAACGGCTGGCCCACTTACTTTGGGCCACCCATTTGATTTACGGTGGACCCCACACTAATTGGGCTGGCCCACTTGCTTTAAGGTGGACCCCACCAACCACCGGCCGGCCCACTAATTAGTTGGGCCAGCCCATTTGCTTTTTGGTGGACCCCACAAAATAAATGGGCCGGCGCTTTAAGAGGAAAGTGGGACCCACCTGTGTTTTTGGCCCGCCCACTATCTTGTTGGGCCGCCCACTTGCTATATGGTGGACCCCACATACTAGTTGGGCCGGCCCTTTAACAGAAAGTGGGACCCACATGTGTTTTTGGCCCGCCCACTATCGTGTTGGGCCGCCCACTTATATGGTGGTCCCACATACTAAATGGGCCGCCTTTAAGAGGAAAGTGGGACCCACCTCTTTTTGGCCCGCCCACTGTCTTGTTGGGCCACCACCTACTATATGGTGGACCCCACATACTAATTGGTCCCTTTAGCAGAAAGTGGGACCCACCGTGTTTTTGGCCCGCCACTATCTGCCGGGCCCCACTTGCTATATGGTGGACCCCACATACGAAATGGGCCGCCCTTTAACAGAAAGTGGGACCCACTGTTTTTGGCCGGCCCACTATTTTGTTGGGCCGCCCACTTGTATGGTGGACCCCACAAACGAAATGGGCCGACCCTTTACCCGGAAAGTGGGACCCACCCGTGTTTTTGGCCCGCCCACTTGCTCTACGGACCCCACACACTAAATGGGCCGGCCCTTTAACAGAAAGTGGGACCCACCTGTTTTTGGCCTGGCCCACTTGCTTCTTGGGCCCCTGCTGTAAGGTGGACCCCACATGTTAAATGGGCCGCCCATTTAAGTTTTGACCACCAACATTAGAGGTTAGGCCCGCCCACGTAACTAATGGACCACTATATATTGACCGGTCAAACTATGTCATCCGGCCCGGCCCGCTTAAGACGTGGCAGGCCTCGTGTGGGCCTACCATCTACCACGGGGTTTCAGCGTTAACGCCGTTAATCGGTTAACGGCGTCTGCCACGTGTCGTTTGCATGACGTCGCAGTCAACGGCTCCCGAAAACATTCCGCAACGGTCCGATTTTCCGTGACGGGCGCCCAAGCGCGACGGACCGAAAAAATCGTCGTTGGACTTTGCCTGACGCAGTTTCCACAACGGAACCCATATCGTCGGGTTAGGCCCATAGGCGACGAAAAATACCCCTTAGCGGACGATTTTGAGACGTTGTCTATCAGAACTTTTCTTGTAGTGAAAGAAAGTCGGTTTTGTATATGCGGACACTTTTAAATTTTGTCACATTATATACCAGCAATTCATGCGGATTATGGGTATTGCAATGTATGGAGCACTGGGACGGAGATCAGATGACTTGCCCGGTTTCTCAGGTTGGCTATACTATGTTCCATGCACTCGGTTAATTTTAACAATGTTAACAAGCCATGTGTATAACACCTTATAATGTTTTGGCAGGCCACAGTCGATGAATCGAGAGAAAGTACAGTTGCAAACATTGTTTTATCACCACACAACATTCTTGACGGCGTGAAAAACAAAGTGAGATTCCTAGCAAAGACCAGGAAAATATAAATTTGATAGTGTGACTGTTCGGTTTGCTCCGGCATCAGGTTTCCGGACACATGTAATATTGAATTTTTAATTGTCTTCGGTTGTAAACAATATTTATTCGGTTATGATTATGTACAATTTTGTTCACGAATGACATAGAGCACAGCTTATGTCTTGCACACATTGCGAATATGATTACAGACTGCACAGATCACTGTATGATACTTACAAAACAATATGGAGAATTTGTTCACAAATAACATAGAGCACAACTATGTCTTGGACACATCGCGAATATAATTACGGCCGCGCCTATAATTACAGACTGCACAAACACACTAGTACTTGCCCCGTTGATTCTTATCACTCCCAGGCTTGCTTCTAACGCTTGTTCATTGATGAAGATTCATCCTGATTTTTGCATTTGGGGCAGATGTGGCCTGATCTCTGGAGGTGAGCTTGTCCCTCGTTCACCGTGTAGATCTTGTTGTATATCTCATAACTGAGGTAGCCGTCAATAGCTGCGTATTCGAGGTTCATCCAGGACAGTGGCTTGTATTCCCAGAAAGAATGCCCTTCCTTCCTTCGCCGGTTGTACTTGAACTCCTTCTTCATGTTGGCAAACTTGGGATCAATGAGCTTTGCTGCAAGATCAGCCATTCCAGCCTGCGGTTGACCTTTAATCTTGAAAATGTCCTGGATGTCGATGTGTCTCTCTTCTGGAACAGGAAGACCGGCCGCACGAAGAACTTTTGTGTCATTTCTTTTATCAACACTTGTAAAAGTGTATTGCTTGTCCTTGAGAAAAGTCAGTAGGCGCGGACAATGATCCTTGCACCTTTGTCAAGAGCAGCACAAATAAATTCAACAAGTACTGTAATGAAAATGTAGGGACGCTTTAATTCAATGTAGGGACATAAAAATCAATGATCCTTGTACCTAATGTAGTGGAATACAAGAACGTGCTCCCTCATGGCGATTTGCATTACCGCCAACTTGTGTCCGCTAGAGTCATACTCGAGATCCAGACCAACGAACTTGAACCTGTCCTCGTCCTCGTCGAGCCAACCCTCGTACATACGAAGAATTCTATCAACAGTCGCCGCCTCATTGGTGTAGACGACGTCGATATATGTACTCCCGTGCGCAAGGATGCGGTACTTCTCCGTCGTGGACTTCTCGTCTCCGGCCACGACGGAGGAAGAGGCAGATGCCATGGACAGCGTGGGAGGAAGGGAGCACTGGGATGCGGTAGACGAACGGCCGGGGTTGGGACAGAACGGTGGAACTGCCACAGTATTGGGCGGATATAGGGGCGGGAGGCGAACATGCAGTTAGAGGTCTGGCGGCCCACATTGGCCCGTTACATGTCTGACGGCCTAACTGAAAAGTTTTTAAATTTTTATTTAATAAATCTGCAACACATCAGCTGGTTAAATTCGAAAAATTCAAAAAAAGTTTTAACCAACGGATTATGTTCACAAAAACGTGTGACATATTGGGTAAAAAAACTGGATTTTTTTTCGAAGGTCGAAAAATCGACTAGCTTAGAAAAAGTGGTTTGATGTAACCCAAACGGTTCCGTTTCTAAGAATGTGGATTTTTCGACCTTCGAGAAACGCTCCAGAAATTTTTGCACACACTCTCGTATCCATTGTAAGACGAAGTGTGAAGGTTTTTTCATTTTTTGAATTTATGTGAAAATAAAGTATTAAATTTCTGTTGAATTCGAGTTGAGAAAATAACAAAAGAAAACTAGAGAACCCTGCTGGATGGGCCATGAGTATTCCTTCCCCGCGTCCATGCTCCACGTTAATGGGCTTAGTACAAACCGGCCTATTATTACCTGTCCGGAATGTTAACCGAATATATCAGCAGCACATGTGCATTTAGGGTTGAAACAGAATTAACCAACGTATTATGTCCTAAAAAACGTGTGACACTAAAAACGCACGAATTTTTTTGCTGAAATAAAAATAGTACAACGAAAGTACAAAGATGAATTACAATTTCTCCTTTCATTCTATGAGGATTCATCCATATGCATATCTTATAATGTGATATCTTCAATCTCAAGCCTGATGCACAAATCCCTGAACTCAATCTTCAGACATACTAATGAACCTATCACAAGATGAGCTGCTACACAGAACGCATTCCATCCATCTACAAACTCAATATGCTGCCCCTTGTAGATTGTATAAGCTCCAACCATTTGTCCATTAATAGATCTGCTATAAAAAATAGCAGCACCTTCTCTCGGCCTATAGTATCCACGTGCAACATCAAATGGAATGAGCTACAAAAAAGTAAAATATAAACAAAGAACACGTTAACACTGTTAGTATGTTATGAATGAAACTTAAAAACAAGTGAAAAAGTTACTAACCAAACGAGTAAGAGAAGATTCATTCAACCTCGTCACAAAGAACTGAGGTACTTCAAAGAAATCGAGGAATTCGTTTTCCTCCACTTTATTTAGCTCTTTGAATATAGCCCATGTAACTGCATTCATCTCTGCGGAGTTAATATCTAGCAAATTTGAGAAAATGGTTTTCTCAAAAGTAACTCTGCAGCACTCCAAAACCTCCCAACAATCTGAACAAACAAAAAAATAAAACAGAATGAACAATGAGAAATATGTGAAAACAATATCACAATAATAATTAGAAACAAAGAAACATGCCTGGTAACTGAACCCATGGTTTTTCGTCACGGTCAGCGTTGAATACAACAACTTCAAACTTGGAAGTAGTTTCATCATATGTGAACTCCACAATGTCATTTTCATCCATAACATAAGCGTCTACAAAAGAACTCCAGAATGGTCCACAAAGGTAAGTTCTTGCTTCAGTCTTCTCCACATGGAAATGATAAACAGAACCATGATTGCATTCAGCAACAACCCACTTATCTACTAAACTATGTAGCATCTCCCTAGCATGGCAAGGCACGGCCTGAAGAATTGAAAACAAAAAACAATTTTTTTAGACAAGATCAAACAAACAAATGCAAATAGTACTAACGGCGGGGAAATAATGTATATCTAGCTTGTACTATGCAAAACATACATACAATTAGTTCTTCAAACAAATGCACCATCGCTACATCAAATGAAAATGCACGACGCTTGGACCGGAAGCAGTTAGTGTCAGGCTGGCCGCAAATAAGACATCCTGCTTCTTCATCCATCTCTGACAAAAATAATATAACATATCAAACACATTCGAAACATTCCAATAACAGAAATCCAAAGAATTAAATCAATGTTCACAATGAACTACAAACTCCTGCTGATGTCCTAGATTTCTGGGTACTAACCCTAATAGCGGCGGCGCGCGGCAGCAAGTCGTGGAGGGGGGCGTGCAGGATGTACTGCAGGGGCTCAGAAAAGTACCACCGGGGCTACGACCAAAAGAAGAAGCGCCTCCGCTCTCGCTCTCGCCGTCGCCGTCGCCGTTCGCCGTCGCTCCTCGCCGCTCGGTGTCCCCGCTTCAACAATAACCGCAGACAATCTCCGCACAAAAGCCTCGGGCTATAAAAATGGGCCAACAAAAACCGGCACAACAGAAACAAAAGGCCCAACATGTGACTAATTCCAACTGACTACACGGTTATTTCATGTGGGAACCCTACGAGACTTTAGTCAACAATATATAGGGCATATTTCATTTTGAACAAAAAAAAGAGGTATATTTTTTACAGACTATTTGTTTTGGGTTCACAAGTCTACCAACATGTGAATATTTTTTACTCATTTTTTACCCTAGATCTTAACCAAGCTACGTCTTTTGAACTAATAAACTAGAAAATGCAAGAAAGTTAAGACATCTGGCATTAAAACATAGGGCCGACAGGGGATTTTCATTCCTTCTAAGTTTCTTACACAAGATTGAACAGCGAAGGGAAGAAAAAAACACTAAATCGGCGGCCTCTACATCTTGCTTGTCCCTCCAAGACATGCAACCCGCCTAATCCTCTTCGTCGGAGGACCACCATTTTCCGCCCTCCTCTTCGACCTTGGACTCCTGGAGCGCCTTGGACTGCTGGAGCGCCTGGGTGAGGCCCGGTGTATCGGCTGGGTCATCGTGAGCCCTCATCTGGGCCTGGTAACTCAGTTCGACATCTCCCAATATCACGTCCTCATCGTCGTCGGAGGACCACCATTTGTCGTCCTCCACTTCGGCCTTGGACTGCTGGAGCGCCTGGGTGAGGCCCGGTGTGTCGGCGGGGTCGTCGGGAGCCCGAATCTCCGACTGGTAATGGAGATACGCAGTCCACCTCGGCTGCGGCTCGGGCTCCGGATCCGGTTGCGGCTCCGGCTTGGGAACGCGCAGATGAGGTGCAGGGCCGCGAATGGAAATTTGGTCCCGCGGCTCGCTTGTCGCTGGAGGTGGAAGGACGATCCCTTCGTGGCGGCGCGGCGGAAGAGCTGGAGGTGCCCGTGGTTCGCCGTACGGTGGTGGTAGGCGGCGTGGCGCGCCTCGAGGAAGAGGGACATAGCCGTGCGCCGCGAGCACGGTGTCCACGTCCTTGCCGGCCCAGAAGGACTGCCGCCCTAGTTGATTGTACCTCCCGCCGGCGTACATACCGTACTGGTTGGCGAGCTCGTCGAGGCGCTCCATCTCGAACCGGGGCCTCCACAAGGCGCTGTCCTCCCCCCAGTCTGGGTTCGCCCGATCCCACGGCGTGAGGGCAGCTCGACGGCGGCGGATGTAGCCGCGCAGATCTTCGTCTTTTTCAGGCACCGGCGGGATGGCGTACCCGGCGGCGCTCACCCTCCAACCAGCTGGCAGGTGCCAGTACGGCGGAACGAGCAGCCGCGCCTCGGCCAAGATCGTCGCTTCGTCGGTGTTGAGGCTCTGAGAACGACGGGCCGCACGGCGGATTTTAGCTCCGCGGGCGCTGCTCCCTCCGGCTTCATGGTCGTTGAGGCCCATCGCTTGCTACGGCTGCTCGACGGCGGCGGGTTTAGGTAGGGTTTGGTGCGGGATGGCCTGTTGTGCTCCACTGGATGGGATAAAATGGATGGGATAAAGTGGTGCTGCGGCCTTGTACGCGTGTTCGCTGTTTGACGACCTGTTGACTGGGAAGCCACGCGTGTTCGCTATTATGATGCCACCGAATCCGTTCCCCTCCTGTTTAATGCCTAGCTCGCCGGTTGTGAAGCGACATATGTAGTTGGGACGCCACCGGTAAACCACGCGCAGGAGCCACTGGTTATCCACGCGCAGGAGCCACGGTAAATGCGTCGCCTAGGCTGCCGTGTACAAATTTATTCGGTTATGATTATGTACAAATTTTTGTAACATTGATTTTATTTCCCATTATCGAAAGTATGCAATTATTTTTATCTTTGTACATGCATGCTATGATGATTATAAGGAAATGCCTACTTCACAATATATAATGTCTTTTGCCATTTTTACAAAAGAACACCAGAGAATTAAGAACATCAGTACAAAATAAAAACATCAGTACGTTGCAAACATTAACAACTCCATCAAATACAAAGCTATAGTCGTCCCATTCATAATTAAGGAAATTTACTGCCCTTTAGATAACTATGAAATAACTACCCTTCCTGCTGCAGCACATTCCTGCACATGTTCAAAGGCATAAAATTACACAACAACTCATATGAATCTTTTAAAATATATGAAACAAAATGGCAGAAAAACTTACTTCGGATGAAATATGCATATTGGGTTTCTTCTGTTATGCCCTTCTCCTTGGCATGCCCCGCACACCTGCACCCTGCGTTCCTTGTGTCCTAGTGGTCTTCCATTTTTTGTCATTGGAGATTTCTGCGCTTCTTGCCTAGGTGCACCCTTAGTGGACACTTTCAAAGGATCACCAACAACAATATCGCATGGTCCACTAGCATCTTCATTTTCATGCACCGACCTGAGGGGACCATATGCTTTACCTTTAGCATAACCCTCTCTTCTAGAAATTATGCCATCAATGGTACTGTTCAGCAGATCATATTCCTCTGAATTGTTTAATGCAATATGCATAGCCTGTGATACCTTAATATTCATCCTGCTGTATTTCATCCGCTCCTCTGCCCCAGACCAACCCCACCCAAACATGTCGCTGGTGCGTTTAGCTGGCAACCCTAACCTGGCATTTTTTGTGAATCGTCGTAGAGCACAACATTGTGGAATTTCAGTAAATTTCAAGAAATGCAGCACATGCAGTATGTGCTTGCAAGGTATCCCCTTTCTAATCATCCTTTGACAGCTGCACCTTATAATTTCTGCCTCCTTGGGTCTATATTCCACGTAGAACCTGGTCCTTACATGATTCCTCCATGCCACAATGAAGATGTTTGAGTCTCCTGCCTGCATTTTTTCTAAGATCTCTATGCCGCCAATCTTTGAAAGCTCACCTTGAATAATATAGAACACAGCAGGAGTGAAGATTTTTGCAGCAGCAACCTCTAGTTCTCTGAAATTAGTAATTGCCACTGGTGTAGTCTGTGAAGCCGTGCAGTCGTCGTGGGCTTCGTTCTCACGGAGACGGACAATTGCGTTGTCATAGTGCATAATCATATCAACAATTGTCATTTCCCCATCTAGGTGCAGGTGCAGACAAGAGTTTAAACTTTCACTCCGCTGGTTACTTTTCATACCCAGCCAGAATCCTTGAGAGAGATACGCTGCAGCCCAAAGTTTCCTCTTGGTGTACATCCTCTTCATCCATGTTCTGGTTTTTGGGGATTGCCATTTTCTGTAAAATGCATGCCATCGCTCCTCAAATACTTGCTCTGAGGTGGTGTAATACAAAAGAGTCCTGAACTCGTTCAGTGACTTGTTAGGTAGATGCATCTCCATATTTTTTTCAATGTGGAAGCTGCAGATGCGATGCGACACACCAGAAAATACTTCGCCGATTGCGGCGATCATCGCGGCATCTGCATCCGTGATTACTGCCTTTGGCTTCTGTTGACACATCGCTTTGAGGAAAGTCTTTAGAAGCCAAACATATGTTTGTTCATTCTCACTTGAAAGGATGGCACACCCAAAAACCGTTGTCCTACGGTGGTTGTTCAAGCCCACAAAAGGAACAAATGGCATCTTATATTTATTCATCTTGTATGTGCTATCAAACACCAGCACATCTCCGTAGTCCTGGTAATCCCTACGTGACTGGGAATCACACCAAAACATGTGCTTCAGACGGCCTTTTTCATCAACGTCATATTCAAAGAAAAATTCAGGGTCCCTCTTTTTCCTCTTTGACATAATGCGGATGGCTGTGGTAGCGTCACCGTCGAAAAGCAGCCTCCTCCTCTCCCTAGAGCACATGTTGTACAAATCCTTTCTTGTGAATCCAACACCAGCAAATGAACCGGAGCCTGCAATGAATTTTCTCATAATGAGGTGCTTCCTGATCCCCATGGATCCCATTGATAATATCTCAGATCTCTGCGCGTCGTTGATCGTCCTATGGGACCGCAGAAACGGAGTCTGACATGGTTCAGCTGGGTCATGGTTATGTTTGTCACGAAAATCTTCAACAACCCAGAAACCAGTTCTTCCATCAAACTTGACCACCAAACGTGCCTTGCAGCCGCAGCGAGACTCAGGTCTGTGCCTATATACACGGCCTTCCGTGGTCAGTTGGTTTTTGGGACGTCTGCCCTGTCTGGAACACACAAAACGCCTTAACCGAATTACTCCATCATCAAACCGCTTAACCTGGTCAAGCCGGACGCTGAACCCATAATCAAAAGCATATCTGTTGTAGAAAGAATATGCTGCTGCTTCAGAAATAAAAGTCATCTGTTTTATCATCCAGTATAAATCCCGATCACTATCAGGATATTCATTGCCATTGCTACCTTTCTGTGGTTTCTCAGGCTGACTAGCGCTTGGCGTCGCCTGCAAGTAGAAAACGTAGGCATTAATTAAAACTATAAACTTATGTGTTCCAGCTATATAAGACTGATAAAAAAGAGATAACAACCTGGCTCATGTCAACAGAATCCTCAGGAACTGATGCACCTTCCACATCATCAGTGTGGCCCGTGTCCAAGTCAGATTCACCGTAATAGTCGTACTCAAGCTGCGTGTCAAATTGTGCCTGAAATTTATTAATGCATTGCGAAATTTATTAACCGTAAATTTTACAGTTGCCATCATTTCATGCATCATTTTATGTCATTGTATGAGTCACTACACATACCTCACTAGTATTTAGACTGTCTGTGTGTTCAGCATGGTTCTCATCATTTTGATTGTCTGTGTGTTCACCATGGTTGTCATCATTATCAAATTCATCGTACGCAATCTGCATAAATTATGACATGAGGAACCATATATAATTTGATGATGCTGGACTGCTGGTAATCGAAATGAAAAATAGTGGCTCACATCAAACTCGTCTTCGCTCCAGCCGGCTTCGTGCTGCAAATTTTCCTCCATTTCAGAGTCATCGGAATTATAGCCGACGTACTCGTTTTGTTCCTCAATCATACCAGATATAGAGTTCTCCATATTCTGTAGTATTGGACCATAATTAGAAATGAAAAACCGGCAGAATTGCGTCCTCTTACTATGCTACAAGATGAAGTCATGGTACGTGTGATTTTAAACCCTAGCGGGGAAGATGCCGAGCCGGCGGCGCGCCTTTCCAAGGTCGTCGATCTGCGGGGGGGCTTCGCGCGCGGTCGGCGGCGTCGAGATGCGAAACAACCACCGGCGGCGACGGACGTGCCGGCAACAACCGCCGACGGCCGGGCCGGCAACAACCGCTTGCGTTTAACCTAGCGACGGCGTGGAACAGCTCGATCAGATCTCCACTACGTGCCGATGAAAACGATGCATGCAATGGGAGCTAATCACGGTGATTAGCTTGGCACGTGGGACCCACCCACGTGGGGTCGTCCGTATAGATACGCCCAGGCCCTGTATACCCATACGAGTCTTGCATTGGGCTTGGATATGGGTTTCGGCGGGCACCAAAAAAAAAACAAAATCGGGACCACCGTACCCCTTGGGCGATAAGTCGCGAGTTTGGAGAGGGTGCGCACCGAAGCACACCTCTTATCATGATCGCACGATTCATCGAGAACCCACACCTGAAGTCGGTACGCTTCTTTAATTGATGAGTAATACACTCCCTTTCTTGATTTTCCCAAGTGATGAAATGTTTGGCAGCTCTCGGGTTCAAGATCTTTTGGTGGTTAATTACTTTGTATGTGTTGCTTTATAACAATAACCTACAAGAAGTCATATTGTTAACCGACATGACAATAAATAAATGAAAACATACTGAAAGGGGTGAGGCTCGGAAAATAAGTAGGTATACCTCATAACAAAACCTTTTTGACATTGCACATAGAGTGTGCCATGCCATTAGACAGCGGTGGGATTATTCCACAAAAACTTACTGTTTGTTTTTACAATTGCATTTTTTTAGATTAGAAAAAAGAAGCTTACCAATTCACAACACAACAATTAAAATTAAAAAGTGAATTACCCTCTAGTTATGTATTTGTGACACTAATTAACTCGCCGAGTAAAAATTCATGTAGATTACCCATTTTAAAAGCTTTGGATCGTTGTTTTATAATGTGTGTCCATTCTCGGCAAGGTGTTAGGTGATGGGGATTCAAAAATATCAACATGATAGTGAGGAATGAAACATATGAAGGCGAATCACTGTATTGCAGAAACGGAAGATATCCTTCGGATTTTGGTTGCAGAAATTGAATCTGGTACACATTTTCCAAGCGTCACGCAGGGATATAGTCAGTGACGACCACAACATTTTCCTGTCAGCTGGAGGGAGCTAGGAGACGACCGACGAGACGCCATGGATGCACCTTATCCACCCGCGCGGCAAGCCAGCAGCAAGCACGCGGCTGCTCAACTCCGCTCCCCTAGCCGCACCTCCAATCCTGCTACCGTGCCTCAGCACGCCACGTCGCTCTATCGCGACGGCGCACCTAACGACGCCGGCGCGCTCCGGTCCGTTCTGAAGCGCTTGGCCACCGCGTCCTCGGCTCCGCGCGGCCAGGCCGCGCCGGTGCTGCACGCCCACGCCGTGAAGCTCGGCCTCGACCGCCGCCACCGCGGCGTCCGCGACGCCCTTGTCGCGCTCTACCTCGCTTGCGGCCGGCAACGCGCTGCAAGTGCTCTGTTCGCCTGCCACCCGTTGCCGGACGTGGTCTCCTGGACGGGCATGGTGACCGGGCACACGCGGCTCGGCCTGTTCAGCGAAGCTGCGGCGCTGTTCCTGGCAATGGCGGACGATGGCGCGGTCGTAGTCGACGCCGTGGCCGCGGCGGCGGCGTTCACGGCCTGCGCCGGCGCCGGGGACATCGCTCTGGCCAGGGAGGTGCACCGGCGCGTCCTCGTCGCGGGGGTGGCCCTCGACGTCGTCGCGTGCAACGCGTTGGTCGACATGTACGCCAAGTGCGGCGACGTGGCAGCCGCGCTCCGGTGCTTCCGGACGATGGAGCCACACAAGAATGTGGTGACCTGGAACACGATGATCTCCGCGCACGCACGCGCCGGCGAGCCCCGGCAGGCTCTGGCCCTGTTCCGGGAGATGCTTGAGCAGCAGCGCGCGCGTCCAGACGACGCTACGTTCGTCGCCGTCCTCGGCGCATGCGCGCGGCTCGGCGCGCTCGACGCCGGCAGGTGGGTGCACGCCTACGTGGGCAGGACTAGAGCTGGGCGGAACGCCGATGGCCTCGTCGGCAACGCGCTGCTTGACATGTACGCCAAGTGCGGCGCGGTGGAGCAGGCCGAGGAGGTGTTCGACGCCATGGCGCGGCGGGACGTGTACACCTACACGTCCATGATCTCGGGGCTCGCGGCGCACGGCCGTGGCGAGGACGCGCTGGCGCTCTTCGCCGACATGCAGCGAGCCGGCGTGAAACCAAACAAAGTGACCTTCCTCGGCGTGCTCTCCGCGTGCTGCCATGCTGGGTTCATCGAGGACGGCCTCCGGCACTTGCACGACATGGCGGAGGTGCACGGCGTGGCGCCTGGCATCGAGCACTACGGGTGCGTCGTCGACATGCTGGGCCGCGCCGGGAGACTGGACGAGGCAGAGGAGCTCGTCACGGCAATGCCGGTCCGCCCCGACGCGCTCATCTGGGGCTCGCTGCTCTCGGCGTGCCGAGCTCACGGCCACGTCGACCGCGCCGAACGCGTGATGCGGCGGATGGCCGACGAGGAAGAGGAAATCGACGCCGGGGACTACGTGCTCATGTCGAACATGTACGCGCGCGAGGGCCGGCACGGCAAGGCGGTGCAGGTGAGGCGGCACATGAGGAAAAGCAAGGCAGACAAGGTCCCGGGCTGCAGCCTCATCGAGATCGACGGCGTCGTGCACGAGTTCCAAGCAGTTCCGGCGAACTCCGCCGAACTTTTCGGCGATGCGTCAAACTTGTTGAGCTGACTGACTCCATATCTTGCCTATGCTGATGAACAAAGTAAATACCACTGACTAGTGAACATATTGAACAGCTTGACATTTAAATTCATAGAGAAGTATTCTATATACCGATTGCTGAACTGATAGGCGTGCAAATTCTTACAGTTCTGCACTATCGACCCGATCGTTTTGCAGAGAACACACTTGGGATGCTCTGAATTTTCACTGTCACCGGTCTTAATGTCCTTTGCAAAACTCCAGTCGAAAATGTTGTACAGTACAATATTCAGTTCAATAACGTAGTCTCCTGAAACTATATGGTCAAATATTAAAATTTAGTTTTCAGCAAATAAGACCTACATGCTCAGCTACAGCACATTCACAAACAATAACAATAGTACACGTGATATTTTTTCGATAAAAGAAGTATATTAATGTCACGAAGATACCAATTCCACCTAGCATCTGACTAACATGATATAGAAAGTCATCAACAATGCACATAGCAAAAATAAAAAAAAGAGAGAAACAAAAACAAAGACCCCGTCGCAGTGATGAAACACTTGCAACAACAACTCTCTAAACATCCCCAAAGACAACACCCGGACCACAAAAGAGGTTCTCCAAAGCGACGCCTCCAATAAGCAAAAATGCACAAACGCCGCCATCGCCCGATCAAGGAGCTTGAGTTTTCACCCTGGAGTATGACCGAGTTCCCAAAACAGTGTCTTCAACAAGACCATTAGCAGGTACAACCAATGAAGACCAGACCTCGCGGTTAGTACTAGAGAAGCACCACCAAAAATGTTGTCCACATGTGATGCCAATGCCGCCCGCCAAGGCCGCCGCTACAAGTTCTCAACACCCAACAAATAGGAAACATGTCCCACAAGTCTTCGTCGCAACCAAAACTTCTCCCAGCAATTACAAACCTCCGCTCAAAGCCACCATAACTTTATTACCCACTGCCAATACCATGGGAACCTATATTTAGACATGTCCCATGTCATGTCCAGAAAGCGAAGCTTCACGCCACGCCCTCATGAAGCCTCTTTTGCCGAAGATAAGGGCATGATCGGGTCTATTCCGATCTAGATATCATTGGCACCATGCCACTATTGCGGAACGCATGATCTATTGTGGTACAATGCATTATGAAGAAGAGAGAACATATCAAGTAACACTGTCACATGAATGGGTAGTGTGAAAAAAGTGCATGTCTGGCTCGAGCTTAGGTTGTACTATTGAGGATGTGCTTCTTGTTCTGCATTTAGCACAACCAAATTACTAGCCCCTCCATTCCAAAATAAAAAGACTTGTATAGATTTAGTTAAAAGGCAACGTGGTTTAAATTTGACCAATTTTATATAAGAAAACATGAACATTTACAATACCACATTCATAGATTTGGTATCAAATATACTTTTATAGTGTTGAGACAAATGGGTTATCAACGTTAGTTTTGCTATCAAAGTTGCACGATAAGGAAGTTTCGGTAGCATTAGAAAGATTGGACTGAAACATGTTGTTGATTTTAAAGAGGGTTTTATGCTTTCTTTTTGTGCAATTAAAAAAAGAACATACTTTCCTTGGAAACATTGAGAAATTACTATCCACATATCATCCTTTGTGCCAAATGTCTTTCGGCTATTGCCCACTCCTCCTTCCTAGGGTATGTGTCATATTTGCAAAGTGAAATGACATTTCTAGAAAAGGAGATAGAACTACCTTCCAAATGTTTGTTCCTTTTTATTTCTTGGGAGAACACTCAGATATCATCAAATCTCTTAAGTCATGGCATGCTATGTTTGTTATTGGTTTTGTTGTTTTCAGACCACTCCGAAATAACTATCTCTAACTTGATGCAATGAAAAATCTTATCTACAATCATTTAGATATGCTTAGAATGTAAACGCAAAGAGATTATAAAGACCGTCATCGTATAATATAAATATTTATATATTTTATCCACCTGGAATGATTTTTATTTTTCTCAAATTTACAAATACGAGTTTTTTTTTTGCACCGAAGGAAACTTGACTTTGATTTCCCACTAGTCTGTTCCTATTGGCTACTGCTTTGGTTGCGTGTAATCCAAGCGCGGACCCACCTGCCAGCGAGCCAGCTTGCCTTCTCTTGCTCCTCCTTTTTTTTTCCTTGTTCCGAAGAAATGTACAGCTGTTCCTCACTTCCTTCCTCCTCGCCTCCTTCGCCACTGCACCTCATAAAACCCCAACACTCCACTCGCACCTCCGCTTCCATCCTCCACCGGCCACCACCGCCGCAACCCCAGCCCCCAGGCCTCCGCTCCCATGGCCGCCGCCGCCGCCATGATCGCGGCGGCCGTCCTCGCCACCGCCGCCGTGTGCGCGCTCCCGCGCCCCGCCGCGGCGGCGGAGGCGGCGTCGTCCGGCGTGGGGGTGAACTGGGGCACGATGATGTCGCACCCGATGCACCCGGCGGCGGTGGTCCGCATGCTCGCGGCCAACGGCGTCGACCGGGTCAAGCTCTTCGACGCCGACCCCTGGACCGTCTCCGCGCTCGCCGGCTCCGGCCTCCAGGCCATGCTCGCCGTCCCCAACGACCACCTCCGCTCCGTCGCGCGCGACCCCCGACGCGCACGCGACTGGGTCCGCGACAACGTCACACGCAACATCCAAGACGGCGTCGACGTCAGGTAACGCACGCACCCGACGCCGTTCCCCCCACCAGTGATACTACCTTACCTTACCCGCTCGCCGCGGTGCGCTCGATGGACTGCCGCGGTGGGGGGGTGCCGCGGACGCACGCGTGTGGTTCGCGCTGCGTGCCAGTTGTGTTCGATAGTGTCGCGCGCCGAGACACGCTGTCTCCGAGCTCGTCCGAAAGGCTTGCATTTTTTTTCGAGGTGGCGGCGTGTCGCGGTTCGACTGGGACGTGGTTTCGTTCGCGCGCATATGTAATGCTCGGCGGAATGCCGCACTAGGGCACGGAGTTGCGTGTAGTGGGCGTCGGCGCATCAGGGAGTGCTCGATTGAGTGTTACACTGAGAGATGTGCTTCTGTTTTGGTTCATGCGGGACTGATGCAATGGTCATGCTGTTGACACTGGTTTGAGGTCTTTCTTGTCGTGCAGACATATGGAAAGTGAATCACATGTTCTGGGCTGCATGATCGAGTTCACGTCTCCGTATGTGTCATGGACAACTGGACATATGGAAAATGAACCATATGTTCTAGCCTTCTAGGCTGCATGATCGAGTTCAGGTCTCCTTTCATATGTTTCATGGACAATGCCTGATCCGTGGTGAGCAGAGTTTGATAGTTCAGAGAGGCGGCACAATGGGCATATAAGAGTTTGATACTTCAGCTGTATTGTATGTACATTTTTTTTGGCAGAATGTATTGTATGTACATGGTCGTTACATGACTATTTGTTCATTTATCTTGTTTGATACTGCATATAGAGGTCATACTCATACATTAAGCATGCTATGAGCTTGAAGCCTCAGATACATTGTTCTTGTTCATCCGTGAGATATAACACTTGTTTCAAGCTCAGCAGTGTCAGATATAAAATAGGTTTATATGATTCAGTTAAACTGTTTTTATCCTGCATCCATGTGAACTTTTTTTCTGTGACAACTTGCAAGGCTTTTTGTGTGAGATCAAGGACGAACAATTACGGATTGATTATGGTGTTGCTGCAGTATTTCTGGACTTCAGATTATAGAGCTGTTAGGTTTTTGCGGCACCTACTATAGTGGTGTTGGTGAAGCTGCATTTGTCATTAACATGACAGTTAAAAACTAGACAAATACTCCCTCCATCCATAAAAATATGTTGGTGATTTGTCTAAATTTGGATGTATCTACATGCTAAAAAGTGTCTACATGCATCTAAATTTAAACAAGCTTGCGACATCCTTTTATGGACAGCGGTAGTATTAGTATTTTGTGATGCACAAGGACAGGTGCATTCTACGTAGCAGCTACCATGCTCAAGTGCTTATGTATTAACAGTGTAATCTGAGAATATTTAGATGATTTTGAGGAACATGTTGCGCATAACTTTTTTTAAGCTACTTATTTCCAACTTCATATACTCCTGTTGTGACCCTGTTCTGTTATAAGTAATGTTACATTCATACTGGTTATGTTTATTTTTCAGATATGTAGCTGTTGGAAACGAACCTTTTCTTAAGAGCTACAATGGGAGCTTCATCAACATTACCTTTCCCGCGTTGAAGAACATTCAAAGAGCTCTAGATGAGTCTGGTTTACAGGTCAAGGCAGTCGTTCCCCTGAATGCTGATGTATACAACTCCCCTGAGAACAATCCAGTGCCATCTGCTGGAAATTTCCGCAAGGATATCAACTCCCTCATGGTTTCTATTGTCAATTTCCTCCATAGGAATGATGCACCCTTTGTTGTCAACATCTATCCATATCTCAGCCTATACCAGAACCCAAACTTCCCGCTCAATTTCTCCTTTTTTGATGGTGGAAGCAAGCCAGTTTATGACAAAGGAATGGTATACACCAATGTGTTTGACGCCAACTTCGATACTCTTGTTTGGTCACTAAGGAAAGCTGGTGTGCCTGACATGAAGATAATCGTTGGTGAAATTGGCTGGCCAACAGATGGCGACAAGAGGGCTAATGTCAAATATGCGCAGAAGTTCTATGATGGTTTTCTGAAGAAGTTAGCCAAAAATGTGGGGACGCCTCTGAGGCCTGGTCGCATGGATGCCTACCTATTTGCACTGATTGATGAGAACCAGAAGAGCGTGCTGCCTGGGCGCTTTGAACGCCACTGGGGACTATTCACCTACGATGGAAAACCAAAGTTCTCTATGGATCTCAGTGGAAATGGCAAAAACAGCTATCTGCTTGGAGTTGAAGGGGTGCAATACCTGCCATCACAGTGGTGTGTGTTCAACAAGGATGCCAAGGAAAAATACAGAGAGCTGCCAGCCTCTGTAAACTACGCGTGCTCGAATGCAGATTGCACACCACTGGGGTATGGGTCCTCATGCAACGGTCTCAGCCATGACGGTAACATATCGTACGCATTCAACATCTACTTCCAAACAATGGATCAGGATGTCAGGGCATGTTCTTTTGGAGGGCTTGCGAAGATCGTAACAGCAAATGCGTCGCAGGGAGGATGCGTGTTTCCAGTGCAGATCCTGAGTGCTTCAGAAAGGGTGGTGCCGCTGAGACTTTTGGTTGCGTCCTTGGTTGTTTCAGTAGCTGTGTTCATTCTCATGTAGACTAGGGAGGGCAGTGAGCACTGGTACTTTAAGTTGTCGAAGCTGTACATATGACAGGAAGGAGCATTGGATTGGGAGAGCAGATTTTTCTTCTTATTTCAAGAGTCAAGACAAAGCTGGTGGATGATTGAAGGCAAATGTTACCACTGAAATGGCGAGAAGTTTGTGCAATTTGCATGGGTGAGGAAGGTACAATGAGACAGGGGAGGCTAGTAACTTTAGTTGCAGTCGACGATCTTACAAGGCAACAAGTGTAAAATTCTGAATATTTGCCACATCTATGCCAGGCTGACTGCATATTCTACAGCAGCACGTGGCCTTCACTCTTCAGGTTTTTGCTAGAAACCCAAAAACTGCTAGTAGTACTACCTATCTGTTTACTGGCCAATCGTTGGTCGTATACGAAATGACCACTTTGCTCAGCTTTATCTATCCTGCTTTTGAATATTTGATCTTGTTTGGATGTATCTAGTGATGGTGATGGATTTTGTGTGTCCCTCGAGCTACTTCTGTAGGACGAGCAGTAGTGTTGGTCTTATGGTCTCTTCAGTTTCTCTTGTTCTATGTGTGCTCTCTGGTTCCAGTTCCAATTCCGTTTCTCTGAGAACATATGATCATATTGAAATATTCCATTAAAATTTGGACAAGCACTATCAGAAAATGGTGAGTTTGTGGTTTATGCGAGGTTACTGCTTACTCAGTTAATTCTCAGTTGTAAATATGGCAACTTGTCGTGATCTAAAAGAGATTTTGAGGCTAAAAAATCAAACTCATGAGAAGGATTTGCCAAAGATTTAAGTTATATGCGCATTGTACCCCTTTCTGTCTTTTCTGTTCTTTTTGGGTAAGAACCCCATTTGGGATGTTTTTTTTGCCGTTAATTCTGAACAAATCTTGGTCAAACGAGTCAGGATGCCTAATGAGTGCCATTGTACTCCTGGGCCTACACCCTTACAGAGAAGACTCCAAAAGTCCAAAGACATGGCAATCTCAACCACGGCCCACACGGGATCCCCTGCTTAGGTGGCACCCCTAGCGAGTAGCGACCATGTGGACGGCAGAATTTGTAGCCACCAAGTGGCACCTGACAGCAAGGACCAGCGCTTTTACACGGACCACCTTTGCTTACGAAAGAATTAATATGTGCTCCAGCTTAATTTGGAGGATGTTAAGTAGTCGCATCATGCTATAGTTGGAAGATAGAGACGGGAATCTTACTCCGGGATTTGTCAATGGAGAATCTTAGCTAGGCTGTGTATGCACATGCATGGGAGACCAATTAGCTTCTTTGGCTAAGCCAACCTCTTTAAGTTGGGAGATGTTCGATTGATGTAAGTTGTTGGTACGTACATTCCATAGTCTAGGTGTGCTCTTCATCGATATCTTTATTATTACATGAGGTGCTCATCAATCTTGACAAGATGATAATTGATAGCGCCTTCATGATTTCAAATATGGTAAGTAGAAGTAGTCATACAGTGTGTCCAACTCGATTGGTCGGTGGACTGGTAGTAAAAAAAGTATGTTCTTCGAAAAAGTCACAACCTCAGCTCATGTCGTCGTTCTCTTTCGACCATTGTTGACCGGTTGTTGGAGGACAAGACGATGGGGAGATTGGAGTGACGTCTTTGTACTAATTTTGGCGCAACTTGGATGGATGCAAAATTGCTCATGTATGTACTTTTCACGAATAAGGTTCCGTTGTGTCACGTTGCTTTCTTCTCATAAAGGAAAAAAACATTACCCTTATAAGAAGAAGAAAAATAGGATCCGGATTTAAATGTGTTATCACCGATTTGCTCAGGTGCGGCCATCAAGATGGACTGAAGATATATGCGTAGAGAGATGTGTAATCGGCCTTGTTTATCAAGTGGGCTACCTAGCCCGTATCTTTATATAGTAGGTTACGTAGAGATTAGAGTTTGTCTCGTGCACGGTTTAGCCGTACGCCCACATTGAAAGTCCCTAGGGTTTAAATGGAATAAACAACAACCAACGTTCAACACAAACCAATCTCGCATCGCCAACCCCTTCGTCTCAAGGGTTTCTCCGGTAAGCACCATGCTGCCTAGATCGCATCTTGCGATCTAGGCAGCACGAGCCTGCCCACGTTGTTCATGCGTTGCTCGTCTGAAGCCTTTGATGGCGAGCAACGTAGTTATCATAGATGTGTTAGGGTTAGCATTGTTCTTAGTATCATATGCCGTCGTAGTGCAACCCTTGCGCATCTAGCCGTCCCCGTACCTCATCATGGGTGCAGGGGCGGCACCCCGCTTGATCGTTATTTAGTAGATCCGATCCGTTACGATTGCTCCTTGATTCATCAAGGATTAGTTTAATATCCTGCAATAGTTAGGCCTTACAAAGGGTTGGAGGATCCACGGCGGTAGGGTGTAGTTTGTCGGCCCTAGACAGATGTTCCGAGGATCAACCTCGTGTTGGTTTTTAGGCCTTGTCTAGGGCTGGCTTACGATCACCGTGCGCGAGCGCGAGGCCCAATCGTGAGTAGGATGATCCGATTATGCGGTGAAAACCCCGCATCGTCGTGGATCTCATTCGCTTTATCTTGATCAAGCAGGACCACCATATATTCGGCCACCTTGGACGAATCATGAGTGGATCGGCTCCATGAGCCGATTCACGGGATAACCCGAGAGCCGATCGAGGCTCGTATTTAACGTGTACGTGTGTGCCCTGCAGAAACTAAGCGAGGCATCATCCACACCTTCCCGAGGTATAGGTCAGGTGGCACGCCCTGCAATTTGCATCGGCGCGCGACCAGAGGCTTTGCGGGCCGTCGCTCCGAGGGACCGGGCCAGCCGCGCTCTAGTTGTTCCCGGCTCACGGTGTTGACCACCACCGCGCCGTGGGTTTCGACGTCAACACATTCTCGCACGCCCGGTGGGACACATCTTCAACGACAACCACCTCGCCATCCACATCGGAGATGGCGGAAGAAACTCCGGTCACTTACGAGGAGCTCAATGGCGAGCTCAAGAAGAAGTATGACGAGGTCAAAGCCTTCCTCGAAGCCGACCTCATCGGCTCTTTCCACAGACCCGCTCCCATGGCATCGATGGAAGGGTTCTCACCGAAGCGCTTGATGGAGTGGACCTATCCACCCCGTCAGAAGAACGCACCAGGTCGCTGCGTCAGGAGATTAACTTCATGGTGGCTCATTCGCTGCACCGCCATTTCGAGAGCCCGGTGAATACGTTGGAGCGTCGCCGCCGCGTGATCCAGAGATCATGAGCCATCGTACTCTCCGTCAGACCAGCTCTAGGGACTCACCAAGGAGAAGTACCACTGTCCCGTCCACCGTGCCGTTCGCTTGGCGCCCGAAGCGCCGAACGCATCGGCCCTCGTCGCCTACAAGATTGGTGGTGACCCTAGTGACTACCAATTCCTACATGACGCGCCAAGAGATCCCGCACGGATACGCATGCGCATACGTGCGAGCAGCCGCTGGGCACCTCGAACAGGTGGCAACAGGACTTCGAACAACGGGAGGAACGTCGGAGGCGGACCGAGAAGCGACGTGGCTAGCCAAATACGCCACCCCGACAAAACTCCGAGCCAGCTCCTGCGTCGGCTCAGAACCTAAAAACAAGCATGGTAGACGCACACCGCGATCTTCGTGGTTCGGCACTGCAGCCATCACCGCGGATCAGATTTGTACGATTCTGAAAGATCGGTTCGGCATGATGCCGAAAAGGAAGACGATCGGCTATACCAAGCCGTACCCCAACGAGTACGAATTGATCCCTCTACCACCCAAATATCGGCTCCCGGACTTCACAAAGTTCGAGCGGATCGATGGTTCCAGCTCCATCGAGCATGTGAGCCGATATTTGGCGCAGCGGGCATGATCTCGTCGGGACGAGCTGCGCGTGAGGTACTTCTCACACCCCTCAGATCGGTTTCGGTTGGTACACGTCGCTGCCACCGAACTCAGTCCAGACTTGGAAGCATTGGAAGAACGGTTCCATGAGCAATATCACTCGAGGCTTCGAGGCTGGCATTGCCGATCTAGCACAAGTACGACGAAGCGCGGGAAACAGTGTCAGAATACATCCAGCGCTTCAGACCGTTAGGAACCGATGCTATTCGGTTCACGTAAGCGAAAAAGCAATCAAGTTGGCGGTGGTGGGTCTATCATCATCGATCAAGGACGTGGCCTCCCAAGCGGACTACCCGTCATTAGCGCACATGGTACGAAGCTGCGCGTATGAGCGCCACCCGATGTCTATCAGACAAGTTCAAGCGTGTGGTTACCATGGTTGACGCAGCGAAGATGAAGTCGCTACGGAGAACAAGAGGTCGCAGTAGCTGAGTGGACTCGAGCTGCAGCCCGAACTGCAAATGGGTGAAGCCACCAGACCTCCAAGAGGGTTCGACTTCGACGTGACGAAAACCGAGATTTTCGATCTCTTACTCGCGGAGAAGCATATAAAGATTCCCGAAGGCCACAAAGTTCCCACGGTGCAAGAGCTGAACGGAAAGCCATACCGCAAGTGGCATAACACGTTCACCCACACCACTAACGACTGCAGGGTGTGGCGTCAGCAGATCCAGATGGCAATAGAAAATGGGCGACTAATTTTTAACCAGTATGCCATGAAGGTCGACACACACCCCTTCCCCGCCGTCAACATGGTGGAGTTTGCCCACCTTGGAGGGTGCCACTGATTTCTCACCCAACATCATGGTAGAGCTTGGACACCGCCCGAGAAGGTCGGGATGAGGACACTCTCGAGCAAGGACACGAGAGGCCGCTCCATGCGATCGGCCGTCAAGATGGCAAGCGCTACGTCACGAGGGGGAAGTGAAGAACATTAGATATCAACGACCCCTCTCTCGATCACCTCCTCAATAAATATGTAAGTCGGTATGATCAACGCCGGCGACACGGCGACGATGATGAAAGAGGTCGTCTTGCCAGACACGGCAGAAGACATAATCACGATGAGGAGCGGCAGAGCGCCACGCCGGGGAGCAGGACGATACGGACAAGCATTGGGACTGCCCTTCTTCGACACTGGATTCGGAATGAGCCGATTACCAACAATCGGCAACCGCCGAATGCAACCGAAAAAGAAGGAGGCAGCCAACGTGTGTGTTCGAGCGCCAGGGCCTCTCCCACCACAAAACAGACGTGCTGAGATCCCTCGGTTGGAAGATCTCGAGGATTCGGAAGACGAGGGTGAAGACGAAGAAGATAGGTACCACCGTCCAAGGTGGTGCCCTGATGGTCTCAGCCATTCACAAAAGGGCAGGGTTCAGCGATTGCGCGGTCTGGAGGAAGCCGAAAGGTTATACTTGCATACGCCGAGGAAAGCACGACCTGATTTGGTCGAAAGTCCGAGGACCTCGGATGAAGAGGACCGCAAAGAAAAGAGTGGCGCCCCAAGAAGGAAAGCCGATGATGAAACATCGGCTGGCACAAACATGGTGCCTGTTCGTCCGGCGAAGTGTAGGGCTCCACGATTACGCGATGCACCCGAGGTGGACGACGCAAGCGCACCAACGTGATAAAGTCGAGATTGGGCTGGTTTTGTCTACCGCCTGGGCGAGTAGCAAGACTACGTCAATAAGCAACGTGGCGAGGCTGATCCTGCGATCGGCCCTCCGAAATTGATGAAGGGATATTACAAAACCTTCACCGAGCAAGCAACGTGGAGGCCGATTCCAGCAATCGGCCAAAATTATCCTCACCATCTATTCTGCCTGGGATCAACGTTTGACCCAACAGGGACTACCCGACGAGCCGATACCATCAATTCTCTTGACGAATCGGCTCTGGGGGCACCTAGGTGGATAATACTAGTATGGGGCCGATACACGATCGGCCTAAAATTTTTAAACATTTTACAGCCGATGCAAGGGCATCGACTTTAGAATTGAGAAGTAGCCGATGCGCGCCATCGACTCAAGAGGAATAACCGTTACGATCAGAGGATCAATGAAGCACGAAGGGGATTTTAATGGAAGAACTCCTCAATGGAGTAATTTAAGGGCTCGGACCTCTCTTCAAGAGCAGCCTGGACGTGCAGATCAGGTTAAGGATGGATCGCATTAGATCCGCCAAAGGAAAGGAGCCGATCTCGACGGCAGGCGAGAGCGAACCGAAGAAACTCGGGGGCCCACCTTGAAGGCTCTCTCGCAAGACGATTTATGTGCAAATCGGCCGGCCATGATCAAGCCTAGGCTAATTCAGCTAAGTTACGTCCTCGTTTCTGTTTTTGCCCTGGCCAAGACGGGGCAGCAGGCCTGGTGGATATTCTGTTTTGCTCTGTTTAAAAGAGCCGATTGGGATACCATCGGCTGATCCTTCATTGCAACCTTTTTCACAAATGATGAGTATTGAAGAGGATTATTGGGTTTGGTTGGAAAAGTTCAAAGTTTTTCTGAAGATCCTGCATTTTCTGATTTAGAAAATCATCAGTTGAAGAAGGAAGGGCGAATTTCAAAGGACCGATGCGGTGCTATCGGCTCATTACGCATTGGCAAAGGGGACGAATCGGCAAGGTCAGTAAAGAGGAAATCGGCAAAACCAAATTGGGGAAAAGTTCTTCATTAATAGGCGAGATTTCTTACATAAAGAGCCAATTACTCTCAAAAGGAAATACTAGGGGATACATTGCCCCATCTACTAGTGCTGGCCCTATTCTAGAAGTCCTATCTACGGCCATCACGCCCTCGTCGTCGTCGTAGTCGCCGTGCCTCACGCTGCGCGGCTCGTCGCCGCTCCAATGGCCGCCGACCGGCCTCGTTGTCTTCATCTTCTTCGCGCCGTCGTCCCCGTCGCCGTCGGTCGCTCAGGTTGCCGGCCAGGCAGAACCGCTTGGCCGGCGGCTCGTCGAGGAGCTGTCGTCGTCGTCCTCCTCCTCTTCCTCCTCCTTCCCCCTCGGAGGAGGTGAAGTCATCCCTGGAGAAGCGATCGTCATCGCTCTCCTCCTCCGGTTCCCCGTTGGCAAGGAAGGAGGTCGCTTTCCCGTCCGTCGAGGAGGTCGTCCTCGGACAGATGGAGAAGTCATGGTCGACTCCTCCCCGGCCGCAAGCGCGGCGGATGTTGGCCGCGTGGACTTCGCCGGGTGTCCGGCGTCGCTCGCGGATGTGGAGGATGAAAGATCCGATGGAGCAGAGGGAGAAGAAGACATTGTGGCGCAGAGGGCTTTTTGGGATGCTAATGCGAAGAAGATGCAGAGGAGAACTGTTCGTAGCGTTAAATAAAAGGGGATATATTGGAAATTTAATGCCACACAAGGAAGTAGTGCCAAACTGTCAAATCGTGGAGAAGTTGAGAAGGCAAGATTCATGATGAAGGACTCTGCGACGGGTCTGCCACGACATGACCCTACGAGAAGCATAATGATTTTGGAAATGTCATTTCCAAAACCAGGGGGCATGTTATCACCAGAATTTGACCAAGCCAGAGGTGGGCCGCGATCAAGATGGACTTGAAGATATATGCGTAGAGAGATGTGTGAATCGGCCTTGTTTATCAAGTTTGGGCTAGCTAGCCCGTATCTTTATATAGTAGGTTACGTAGAGATTAGAGTTTGTCTCGTGCACGGTTTAGTGCACGCCACATTAGAAAGTCCCTTGGACTATAAATATGTACCTAGGGTTTATGGAATAAACAACAACCAACGTTCAACACAAACCAATCTCGGCGCATCGCCAACCCCTTCGTCTCAAGGGTTTCTCCGGTAAGCACCATGCTGCCTAGATCGCATCTTGCGATCTAGGCAGCACGAGCCTGCCCACGTTGTTCATGCGTTGCTCGTACCGAAGCCTTTTTGATGGCGAGCAACGTAGTTATCATAGATGTGTTAGGGTTAGCATTGTTCTTAGTATCATATGCTGTCGTAGTGCAACCCTTGCGCATCTAGCCGTCCCTGTACCTCATCATGGGTGCAGGGGCGGCACCCCGCTTGATCGTTATTTAGTAGATCTGATCCGTTACGATTGCTCCTTGATTCATCAAGGATTAGTTTAATATCTGCAATAGTTAGGCCTTACAAAGGGTTGGAGGATCCAGCGGCGTGTAGGGTGTAGTTTGCTGGCCCTAGACAGGATGTTCCGAGGATCAACCTCGTGTTGGTTTTTAGGCCTGTCTAGGGCTGGCTTACGATCACCGTGCGCGAGCGCGAGGCCCAATCGTGAGTAGGATGATCCGATTATGCGGTGAAAACCCCGGATCGTCGTGGATCTCATTCGCTTTATCTTGATCAAGCAGACCACCATATATTCGGCCACCTTGGACGAATCATGGGTGGATCGGCTCCATGAGCCGATTCACAGATAACCCGAGAGCCGATCGAGGCTCGTATTTAACGTGTACGTGTGTGCCCTGCAGAAACTAAGCGAGGCATCATCCACACCTTCCAGGTCAGGTGGCACGCCCTTGCAATTTGCATCGGCGCGCGACCAGGAGGCTTTGCGGGCCGTCGCTCTGAGGGACTGGGGCCAGCCGCAGCCCTAGTTGTTCCCGGCTCTACGGTGTTGACCAGTCACTGCCCGCCGGTGGGTTTCTGACGTCAACAAAATGATTGTCACTTCTTGACAAAGAGGGGACTTGTGTATACCGGCTAGTTCCAACTTTGGATGGAGAATCAGCTAGTTCTCCATTATCTTCGGGAATCTTAAGTAGGTTGTGCATCCACATGATGCAATGGTTGTTACTTATTGTTCCAATATAGTTATTTATTGGGGATATTCACTTTGGCTCATAGGAGCATTTGCTCCCGTTGTGTAAATGTACATTTTGAAGTGTCAAAAAATTCTAAAATAAAATTTTCCATATACATCTACACATTTTATGTTCGTACATAAGTTTTGAAAAAAAACTAAAAAATTATGTGGCTCCTGTAAAAAAAACAAATTTTGATGATATAATACGACTTCGTACAAGACATATTTTTGTCTTTTTTGCACACGCCACATAAAATGTTGTTTCTCCACGAAAACTTGTGCACTAACATAGAATGCCACGATGTACACCAACAAATTTATTTTAGAATTTTTTGACATTTTTAAAATTGTTTTTTAATTATTTTGTATAATGGGAGCATTTGCTCCTATGAGCCAAAACGCCACCTCCTATTTATTGCATGTACTTCCTATGTTTGGCAAACTTGACAAGACAATAATTGTTACCGTTTCTCAATTCAAATCTACTACTCCCTTCGATCTAAGTATTAGGATTTAGTGTAAAGTGAAACTAATCCCCAGAAACTTATTGTAGATTGAAGGGAGTAGCGAAATAATTAGTTTATCCATCTCAACCAATTGGTCGATAGTATAATTCTTCTACTCTTCAGAGAAGAAAAAAAGTCTCAATCGCGTTGATTTTTGTAATTCTCTTTCAACCGATCTTTACCGGTTGTTAAAAGGATGGCATGATGGTGAGGTCAGAGTAATAACATCTCCGCACTTATTTCGGTGAGACTCGTTTGGATGCAAATTTGTTCATATCTGTCCATTTCGCGAATAAGATTCCATCATCTCATGTTGCTTTCTTCTTATATAAAAGAAAATATGATGCATTTTGTAGAAGAAGAAAAACAGGATCTGGGTTTGACTGGTTGCTCACTTCTTGACAAAGAAGGGACCTACAAAAACTCATTCCACCTTTCGTGGACGAATCTGCAAAATAACCGCAAGCAAAACAAAACGTCTATTTATACACGGAGCCCCTCCCTGGATCCCCGTGGAAACCAAGAACCACACGCGCGCGCCGAGTACGGTCCCGCTCTCCAGCACGCACGCGCGCAGATCCCTCTCCCCGCCATTCCTGGGCACGCAAGATTCCTTGACGGATATGGTGGCGATCGAGGGCCAGAGCCCGGTGGAGGCCGAGGCGGCGGCGCGGGGCATCCCGAAGGAGGCGCGGAGGCTGCTGCACGAGCTGGCGGCGGAATGGGCGGACGTGGCCGACTTCCGGGCGCTGGAGGTGGTGCCGCTCAAGGGCGCCATGACCAACGAGGTGTACCAGGTGCGCTGGCTCACCGGCAGCGGCGGCGGCGCCGGGGAGGGCGGCGAGTACAGGAAGGTGCTGATGCGGGTGTACGGGGAGGGCCTGGAGCTCTTCTTCGACAGGGAGGACGAGGTGCGCACGTTCGAGTGCATGTCCCGCCACGGCCAGGGCCCGCGCCTCCTCGGCCGCTTCCCCACCGGCCGCCTCGAGGAGTTCATCCACGCCAGGGTGCGCACCCTCCCTTCCTCTTCCTTCTCTGTTTTGTCTTGTTCGACCCTGCACTTGTCTGTTTCTCTAGGAGATCTCTTGTTTTCCACGCCCACCGTTCTTTCCCAGGCCAACGTTTCTTGGGATTTCTTTCGGGTTACATTTGGATGGGTAAACTGGATTATTTGGGATCCATAAATTTGTTCTGTTAATTCGAAGCCGAACGTAACAGGCTAACAGCATCAAGGGTAGCAGCTTTTTTTTTCTTCCAAAAAGGGGCAGCCCGGCCTCGGCATCAATCGTACTGAAGAAAGATAGCAGAATGCTTATTGAATGTATGGAGGTGCATTAATTCCTCTTTCTTTGAACTCTTCATCCATCGATAATGTAGAATATATTATCTGAAGTTTCAACGTTTGACCCTTAGTTAGAAATCTTATCCAAAATGTTCACAAAAGTCTTCAGTGAATGTCCCAATTCGGTACTACAAGTTACCATATATAGTTCATGTTCTCTTGTTGACTAAACTGTACATAACTCTGTAGCTTGTACCCGAATGCTGCATTTTAAAGTGTTTTTTCGATAGCTTATAAATACTTGGCTCTATCTCGTCGAGCTAACAGGCTGTTGTCATTGTTTGACATTTCTGCTCCTTGAAGATATCTAGTATCTGTAGTGTTCCCATGCTGTTATCATTATTTGACTTTCTGCAGCTTGAAGATATCTAATACCTGTAATATAAAATAATAAAATTGCTCTATAATTCGGCGCTTCAATTTTTCCATATTTCCACGTACAAAGGGCAGGCTGCAAAGACTACGGAATAATTTTTGTGTATTTATTTCCCTCGCTAGGACAGGCTGGATGCCTGATTTGTTCAACATGACTAAGTCAAAATGTCTTTTGAATTAATGAATGAGAAGAGTGTGATCGTCTTTGACTATTTAGGATAGATGACATGACATGGAGGGGCATTATCTTCAGAACAAAGTAGTAGATATGGCCTATGGACATTGTCTGATTTTATTAGTTCAGAGGATAATTCTATGGTGGGAACATCACTCTTTATTCTGCATTTGTTTGTAGCATTTTCAAAGGCATCATGTTCTGCGATCCTATTTAAAAATGGATGGAACACAGACGTGCTGATATTGCATTAAGTCACCGGATTTGCTTTGACAGGAGATATATTAGCAGAACGAAGAAATATACAGAAAAAACTGATGAATATATTCCTCTCAGACACTTTCAGCTGTTGACCTGCGTGATCCAGAGATTTCAGCAAGTATAGCCTCCAAATTAAAGGAATTCCACAACCTTGACATGCCAGGTCCAAAATCTTCCCTCCTGTGGGATAGATTGAGGTACTGCTGAATCTTCAGCTACACAATTATTTTTCTAAACTCACCTACTTATCTTTGTATTACACTGTTCCTAAAGCTAAACATATCATCAAAGTTAAGTTCTAACTGGACAATACACATCTTTATCTTTGATAGAAACTGGCTCAAAACTGCCAAGAGTGTGTGCCCCTCTGACGAAGCGAAAGAGTTTCGTCTGGATAGCTTAGAGAAGGAGATCGCTGCATTGGAGAGTGAATTTTCAGGGGAAGACCAGTGCATAGGATTTTGCCACAATGATCTCCAGTATGGAAACATCATGATTGATGAAGAGACCAAAGCACTGACCATCATTGTAAGTTATTGCTACCTGGTGTAAGTTCGATCATTGCTAGCTGGAAAATACATCTCCTGATCTTACTGTTTATCTTTGAGCATCTGCAGGACTATGAGTATTCAAGCTTTAACCCAGTTGCCTATGATATCGCAAACCATTTCTGCGAGATGGCTGCGGACTACCATTCAGAAGAGCCTCATCTACTGGACTACACAAAATATCCAGGTATTTTGCATGTCTGTTGTTCGTCAAAGTTACTACTTTGTGTGCACTGTTAATTTCTATCTTTAGATATGTTGATCAGGCTACACTGTCTATTCACCGTTGCTTACTGCTCTTTCTGTCAACAGATTTCGATGAGCGGAAGAGGTTTGTACAGACCTACCTGATCTCTTCAGGTAAGCATAAAGTTTTTTTCATGATCGCCTTGTTCCACAGATGCAGAATTTTCTACAGCTATCTGTTTCACACTATTGCATCCTTGTGCCTGGTTCCGCCACCTGTAGATGGCGAGGAACCTGACGCAGAGAAGGTCAAGGATCTGTTGAACAGCATCGAGAAGTATGCGCTCGCTAGCCATCTCTTCTGGGGCCTCTGGGGAATAATCTCGGTGGGTTCTTTAGCACGATCTTTGTCAGAATGTTACTGATTCCATACAGTGAGGAGGAACACAATGCTCATCCAATCTAACTGAACTGGCATCCTGTGTGCAGGAACACGTCAATGATATCGACTTCGACTATATGGACTATGCGCGGCAGAGGTTCGCGCAGTACTGGCTGAAGAAACCTGCGATCTTAGCCTGCCACGCCGATGAATGAACCCCCAGCGATGATCAGGTTTCGTCCTGATGGGCAATGGCCAGTGTCTGCTGCACGTAGTATAGCCTGCAGACTGCAGTGCGCCTGCTGCCAACAAACCAACGACCATGCCTGAATATGATACAGAGTTGAGATGAAGCTGGGGTGTGCTGGTTTTTTGCTGTTCAGTTGTCCTCATAGTCTTCTGAAGGCGCTTGTTGTAAGATGATATATGATAGCTTGTGCTCTAGTGCTCTGCCGAGCTAGCGTTATGTTTTTTCTCTCTTTTTTTAGATGGTGTGTTGTGCTCTCTAGCTGTACATATTTGACATTAATTCGGTGGCTGTGCAAGAATCAGCCGAGTGACTGTATATATTTTGCGTCGAATAAAACTGGGATACAGAAGGAAAGTAGTTAAATGGCCTTGCTTTGGACATTATCTGATTTGATTAGATCGCCTGCTAAGTTGATCCCCTGGATGAGGATGATTCAGGAAAGATTAAAAAGTTCCAGCTGTTATGTTTTTTACAAATACAATTTGAGGCAGTTGGGTATTTTAACGGATTTCAAACCGTAGGCCTCACACGTAGAGAACATATCCACCACCATGATACCAATCTTTAAATTTTAAATTGTAATTGCTAAAAAAATTCAAAATAAATTTGTGGGTGTTCACAAGATGTGTATTTACGTTGTCTATAACTTGCGAAACCAAATTCGGAATACCATTAAACAAAAAAAATAAGAAATCCAACATGAATAGTGTCACGTAAAGACAAACACAAAACGGCACTATTCACATAGTAATTTATCATTTTTGTTTCTCTTTGTGTATTTCAAATTTGGTTCTGAAAAATCTGAGGAATGTAAACACATATCATGTGAACATCTACAATTTTGTTTCATATTTTTTGACAATTATAAAATTATATTTTGTGAAGTGATATCATAGTATCATGTAAGGTATGGTATCACTAGATATTGTGGCCAAAAACGCTTCCAGGACACAATGATCAGGAGGCGATCACGGCGGTTTCCAGCATCCTCCCGTAGGCGTTGCGGATCAGCCCCAAGTCTGTAGCCTTCGGGCCATGGAGGAGGGGTGGATCTGGCCCCCGTCGGCGGGAGGGCTCCGTTTTTCTGGTTTTAGGGTGAAGGTTTGGTGGGATGGCGCTTAGGTGGTGGCGGCGATGTCTTCTCCAATAAAGTCTCCCTGGCTTCAGCCCCATCTGGACGGCGACGTCGAGAAGCTTGTGAGAGTGTTGTGGTTCTCGAGGACCTTTTCGGCTTGACGAATCTTCAGATCGTCATGGAGCTTCATCGGCGGTTATTCCTTCTCCCTCGTCTTTGGGACGAATGTGGTCTTCTTGACCCGTTTAGCAACTTTCCGTCCACATCTAACAACGTCAGGCCGGCTTAAGTTGGAGCGGCAGCGGCGACGCAACCTCGATATTGTCTAGAGGTTGAAGATGAAGGACATCTCAAGAATTTCGTTGTAATTTTCTTTTTTATTGAGGTGCGTTGTACAGTTTTTGAGGTGCTTTGTACAGTTCGATGTTTTTCTTAATGCCAATGTTCTTTTTCGCAAAAAAAAATGATATTTCCCCTTACACGTAGACCATGCCGGGCCCAGGCTTCCAAAGATGCAAATTCTCTTACCATCGCATAGCATATGGCCCGGCCCATGTTGGCCTACCGACAGCCATGGCTGTCAATGGCCGACGCCTTCTCTCGCAACTTCCACGGTTTGAACACGCGCAAATGCCCGCGCCACCTGCTGGGAAGCGGAAGAACAACATCACGGCCCCGGAGGAGGAGACGGAGGAAGGCGTGAACTCCATGATGGGGCGTCTCAACCTGCTGGCTGACGAAACCGATGTGGTCGAGATGAGTGACGACGAGGAGGCGGAGGCTGCTGTGCCAGAGAAGTGGTCTCTGGATGGAAAGGTGCTGTCTCCTTTTGTGACACATATCCAGACGATTCGGGCGACGATGAAGCCGGCCTGGGGTAATCCGAGGGGGCTCCGAGTGAGGCCGGCTGGCGACAACGTGTTCATCGCCGACTTCGCGAACAGGGCGGACAGGGACAGGGCTCTGGAAGGGACGCCGTGGATGGTGGGGAGGCACGCCGTGATTCTGCAACACCATGACCCTCGTCTCCGGCCATCCGATGTCAGGTTCGATTCAATGACCATCTGGACTCGTATTCTGAACCTGCCGTTTGAGTGGATGAATGATAAGAAGGGCCTGAAGATTGCAAAGGTGATTGACAAGAACTGTTCTGTGGACGTGGATGAATTCGGGATCGCTTCGGGCACATTTCTGCGTGCAAAAGTTGCTATCCCTTTCGACCAACCTTTGCGACGATGGGTGACAATCCGTAGGGATGGACGCGACGAAAGTTTCAATTTGCAGTATGAGAAGCTTCCGTTCTATTGTTTTGGATGTGGGCTGATTGGCCATGGCGAGCTCGAGTGCAAGACCCCGGCTGATAGAGATGGCCAGGGAAAACTCCCTTTCGATAGGAACCTGAGGGCGCCAGAGGAACGTAGAAGAAGGATCCAATCTTTTGAGCAGGCGGCTGCTTCTGCTTCTTGGAACAGCGAGGCCAGGGAGAAGGGGGGAGGAAGCAAGAAGTCAGGCCCTAGTTCGGCTACTAGTAGAACTTCAGGGGACGGCGAAGCTGCGAAACCTGGGGAGCAGGTGGTAAATTCTCCACCAGCAAAGGAGAAAGATAGAACTGGGCAGTCAAAAGTTACTGACCTTGCCAGGCAACTTTTCCCAGGGGACATTGGCAACCAAGTGCAATTGCCGAAGAAACGAAAACCAAGTGTGGCTGGAGCTGGTGCAGTCAGAACTCAACCTGAAGGTGCTATGATCGACAATATTGATAAGGATCTGACCCTTGCAGTTCTGCCAGTGGGTAAACCAATGGGAAGCGAGCCTAGGTTCAATGCAGGGGGCTTTGACACAGGCCAGGGCAAGGAGAAAAAACAAAGAAGTGGGAGGAGCCAGAGGATGATAGAGGGACATGACTCAAGCCAGAAGGAGCGAATTTCAGATGCGGGGCTGCCTTTACAGCCCTGCAATGATCAATGAAAGTTATATCATGGAACTGCCGGGGGCTTGGGAACCAGCCGGCAGTGATGGGCCTTCTTGAATTATGGAAGGCGGAAGAGCCTGATGTTCTCTTCTTGTCGGAAACAAAGCTAGACAAGGAAGGGATGAAGCGTATCCAGGTGTTGCTAGACATGTCACACATGGAGGTGAAGGAGTGCGAGGGCCGGAGTGGGGGTTTGGCCCTGTTCTGGAAAAAAGATGTCAAGGTAGTGGTTAAGCCAGGGATGTCGCGGTACCACATTGACGCGGATGTCACTGGCGAGGATGGTTTTGTTTGGCGACTCACGGGCATCTATGGTGAGCCGCAGACGGGGGCAAAAGAAAAAACGTGGAAGCTTATGCGCATTCTCCATGGGCACTCAAATTTGCCATGGATGTGCTTTGGGGACTTTAATGAGATCCTGTTTGCTAGCGAGAAACAGGGTGGTTTGGTGAAGACTCAAGCGTGCATGGAGAAGTTCAGGATGGCGCTGGAGTTCTGCGAGCTGGAAGACCTGGGCTTTGTTGGTGACCCATACACCTGGAGAAACAACAGTCACAAGGCTGAAAACTACATCAAGGAGAGGCTTGATAGGGCAGTGGCAAGTCTGGAGTGGCGCTCTCACTTTCCTGCTTACAGGGTCATCAACGGTGACCCGAGGCACTCTGATCACAGGCCGATTATCCTGTCCCTGGAACCAGAACCTAAAAGCTGGGGAGGGCCGAGGATTACTGCTCAACCAAAGTTCGAGGCTCGCTGGCTGGAGGAAGAACAGTGCGAGGAGGTGGTGTCAAACGCCTGGAACCTGGCTATGGTGACTAGAAACTCGACTGTCGCTGAAGCAATTAAAAGGGTGGGGAATGAGCTCCATATCTGGAGTAGGGAGGTTTTGGGCGAGCTGAAGAATAGAATAAAGAAGGCTAAGAAGGACCTGAACAAGTGCAGGAAATGTGACATATCCCAGCAAAATGTTTCCCTGGAGCATATGCTGCGCTATAAACTTGAAAGGCTGCAGGACCAGAAGAACTTATACTGGAAGCAAAGGGCGCATGCTCACTGGCTCAAGGAAGGAGATCGAAACACTAGCTTTTTCCATGCGTGTGCTACCGAGAGGAAGAGAGTTAATCACATAAAAAAATTGAAAAGAGATGATGGTGGCGTGGTGGAGGGAGAGGAGGAGCTGAGATCTTTCATAGCCAACTATTATAAATCTCTTTTCTCCTCCAACACAGGTTCTAGAGAGGAGGAGCTCCTGGTTAATGTCTCACAGTCTGTCACTGCCGAGATGAATGACTTCTTGAAGAAAAGCTTTTCCGCGGAGGAGATCAGAGAGGCCCTGAGCTCCATGGGCGATCTGAAAGCCCCTGGCCCGGATGGCATGCCTGCTGTTTTCTACAAGCGGTTCTGGGATCTTGTTGGCGGCAAGGTCCAGGAAGAGATCATGGCTGTGCTTAATGGGGGTGAAATCCCTTCTGGTTGGAATGAGACCATCCTTGTTTTGATCCCGAAGACAAGAAACCCAGAGCGAATGAAGGACTTGAGACCGATTAGCCTTTGTAATGTGGTGTTCAAAATTGTGGCTAAAGCAATTGCTTGTAGAATGAAGGATGTCCTGCCGGTGATCATTTCCAAGAGCCAAAGTGCTTTTGTCCCGGGAAGGATGATAACTGACAACATCCTGATTGCTTATGAGACAACACACTATATGCATATGCGGAAAGGGGGCAGAGAAGGCCTGGCAGCTGTCAAGTTGGACATGAGCAAGGCCTACGATAGAGTCGAGTGGTCCTTTCTGGAGAAGATCATGCTGAAAATGGGGTTCTCGACCAGCTGGGTTCGACTGGTCATGGGTTGTGTGAAGTCTGTCTCCTACAGGGTAAAAGTCAACAATGAACTGACTGATGTCATTTGCCCTGAGCGGGGCTTGCGGCAAGGGTGCCCTCTGTCGCCGTACCTCTTCATTTTGTGTGCGGAGGGACTCTCGGCCCTTTTCCAGAAGGCCGAGCGGGATGGATCCCTTCAGGGAGTGCAGATCTGCCCTGAGGCGCCAAGAATCAACCACATGTTTTTCGCTGATGACTCCCTCATATTCATGAAGGTGAACGAAGCCAGTGTGTTGAAGCTTCAACAAATTCTATCGCTGTATGAAGACGCTTCGGGCCAGGTCATTAATAAAGAAAAATCGGCTGTCATGTTCAGTAAGGGAACGGGAAGAGACGCGAAGAGAAAATTCAAGTCTCTGCTGCATATCAAGGATGAGGCTTTTAATGAAAGGTACTTGGGCTTGCCAGTCTATCTGGGCCGCTCTAAAACAAAAGCCTTCGGATATCTCAAGGAGAGAATATGGAAACTGATTCAGGGATGGAAGGAGAAATTTTTATCCAGGGCTGGGAAGGAAATTCTGGTGAAGGCTGTGGCTCAGGCCATTCCAGTATATGCGATGTCTTGCTTCGACATCACCAAGGACTTGTGCGATGAAATTTGCTCCATGGTGTGTCGGTATTGGTGGGATAATCAGGAGGAGGAGAGGCACCACTGGCTCGGGTGGCAGTGCTTATCGAAGCCAAAGAGTGAGGGAGGGCTGGGCTTCAGAGACCTGCACATCTTCAACTTGGCCATGCTCGCTAGACAGGGATGGAGACTCATTGAAGAACCTGACTCTCTCTGTGGCCAGGTTTTGAAGGCCAAGTATTTCCCTGAGTGTAGCATCTTGGAGGCATCTTCGAGACCCGGCATCTCCTACTCGTGGAGAAGTATCCTTAAAGGTGTGGCACTACTGAAAGAAGGCCTGGTGTGGAGGGTCGGGGACGGCACTAACATTAGCGCCTGGAAGGATCCTTGGCTTCCTGATGGCGACACTAGAAGACCAAGGACGCTCCAAGGCCAATCTTTGGTGGGAAAGGTTGCTGATTTGATAAACTCTGTCACGGGCGAGTGGGACGAGGGCATTATAAATGACAATTTCCACCCAGAGGACGCAAAATCTATTCTATCCATCAGCATTGGGGAAAACATTGAGGACTGTCTGGCCTGGCATTTCGATCCAAAAGGCATGTTCTCGGTAAAATCGGCTTATAAGCTTGGGGTGCTGCTGAGAGATAGGAAGGTTGGTAGAGAAGCTTCTTGCTCCCAGGAAAGCCCTAGCGCTATCGGTGAGAGGACCAACTGGAAACAAATCTGGCAGCTAAAGGCCCCAAACAAATTAAAAATGTTTGTGTGGCGTCTTGCTCACAACAGCCTGGCACACAGAACAAGGATCCAAAGGCTGGGGGTGGAGCTTGACACCTCCTGCCCTGTTTGCAAAAGACTGGACGAAGACGGTGGCCACATCTTCCTAAAATGCAAAAAAGTAAAAGAGTGTTGGAGTAGATTGGGGCTGGGGGCCATGAGGGAGTCTCTGTTGATGTGCAAGAATACTCATGAGTTGCTTGCAAAAATCTGGAAGGGGGAGAAACAAGACCAACTAAGAAGCCTCATTCTGATGTGGGAATGGTGGAGTGTCAGAAATAAGGCGAATGCAGGGGAGGTCTACTCCAGGCCTCTTGAGGTGTGTCACAGGGTGGAGAAGCTTGCTGTTGACTTCTCATTCCTAAATGTGCCTGAAAAACCCCCCAAACCACCTGATATGAAGAAATGGACAAGGCCCCCTGATGATTATGTCAAAATCAACTTCGATGGGGCCTTTGATCAAACAACAAAGACTGGAGGATGGGGTTATATCATTCGCGACCAGGCGGGCGATTTTGTTGCTGCTGGCGCAGGAAAATCGGTGCATCTTAGAGATGCACTGCATTCTGAAGCTGTCGCTTGTATAGCGGCTATTGGTGGAGCGATCAAGACTGGAGCAAACCGCATCATTCTTGAGTCTGACTCGTCAAATCTGGTGAGCGCGTTGAAGACCAGAAGCTATGACAAATCATTCATTGGTGTTCTTGTGAAGGATGCAAGAAGCTTATGCATTTTAAATTTTGATTCATACTTGTTCTCCTTTAGCAGACGTGCTTGTAATTTTGCTGCCCATGAACTTGCTAAAATGGGAGCAAAGGGTGAGTCTCAGGACTCGATCTGGGTGGATACTGTCCCCAGTTGTGTTGTAAACATTATGGCCAGCGATATTGCTGTGTCTGAAGTTTAATGGAATGAGCCATTCCCGTCAAAAAAAAATGCCCGCGCCACCTCTTCGCCGCGCCGCCGGCGGCGGCCGCGGCCACCTCAACCTCTCCCTCCTCGCCGACCGGTGCTCCACTCTCCGCAGTCTCACCGTCGTCCACGCGGCCATGCTCGTCTCGGGCCGCCTCGCTTCCGACGCCTTCGCGGCCTCCCGCCTCCTCGACGCCTACGCCGCCCTCTCCCCTCCCGCCGCCGTCCTCCGCCTCCTCTCCTCCCTCCCCTACGCCCCCAACACGTTCATGCTCAACACCTCCCTCCGCGCGCTCGCATCCTCCCCCGACCCCGCCTCCGCCTTGGCCTTCTTTTCCCAGCTCCGCCGCTCCGGCAGCTCCTCCTACTCCCCCGGCAGGCACACCTTCCCGTTCCTCCTCAAGGCCTCCGCCCGCCTCCCCCTCCCCGTGTCCAGGCAGATCCACGCGCTCGTCGTGAAGCACGGGCTCGATCGCGACACCTACGTCGCCAACGGCCTCGTCCGGGCCTACTCTGTGGCTGGCCGCGTCCGCGTCGCACGGCAGGTGTTTGATGAATTGCCGGAGCGGAGCACGGTGGTGTACACAACGATGGTCTCGGGATACTCACAGAACAGGCGGTACGAGGACGCGATGGGAGCATTTGATGACATGCTCCACGAGGGGTTCGAGCCCGGCCCCGTGGTGCTGGCGTCGGTGCTGTCCGCGTGCGCGCGGTCGGAGTCGGGCGGGCTCGTGATGGGGCGGCGCGTGCATGATATCATGGAGCAGAGGGGGATGGCGGCGCCCGTGGGGGTGATCCTTGGCACAGCACTGGTTGACATGTACGCAAAGAATGGGGCGATCGACGAGGCGGTAACGGTGTTCAAGGGGATGCCGCAGCGGCACACGGCAACATGGAACGCCTTGATCTCTGGGTTGGCGCACCATGGGCACGGCGATGACGCGCTGGCGATGTTCCAGCAGATGCGACGGGAGGGTGTGCCACCGAATGCCACCACGCTTGTTGGGGTTCTTTCAGTGTACTGCCACACGGGGCAGCTTGACGAGGCCCGCAGAGTTTTCGCATCTATGGAGGACTTCGGGGTGGCTCCGAGCATCCAGCACTATGGGTGCATGGTCGACCTCCTCGGACGGAGTGGACTCCTGTCAGAGGCGGAGGAGATGATACGTGGGATGGCATGCAAGGCGGATACTGCGATCTGGGGGGCTCTGCTTACAGCCTGCAAGAACCATGGTGACGTTGATGTCGCGGAACGGGCTGTGCAAGAGATGCTGAAACTGGACCCCAACAACCATGGCGTGTATGTGGTGCTGTCCAACGTATATGCAGATGCTAGGAGATGGCAGGACGTGGACAGGCTGAGGAAGGTGATGAAGGGCGCACGGTTGTCAAAGATCCCCGGGTCAAGCACCGTTGATGGCTGTGATGTCGAGTGACCATGGCAGTGACAGGAGATGGACGGTTTCCTCGCAGCTCAGTGCTGATCAGCAAGTAACTTGCTGTTCATGAACAGATTGGCTCCCAGTAGTTTATCAATCTGGAATCCAATCAATTTACGCATCAGATGTTATCAATACTACTCATTTTGGTGGGATACAGATGGATTGTTTTCAGTCGGGACCAAATTTTGTATTACAGCAGCAAGCCATCGCCCACAAATCTCTTCCCAAAAATTAAAGGGAGGGTCATAAGCCCGGTCGTCATTTCCAACATATACAGACGCTAGCAAAGCAGTCTGTATGATGGCATATCTTCAGTGCGTATCACATTGTCCAGCAGGAGCTCCCTTTCCAGTTGTGATCATGTTGACTTGACTCTTGAGTATGTCCTGGGAGGTAGAGTTGAGTCATAAGATCGATCAAACATGCAATCAATCTGACCATTTGCAGATAAGAAGATGAGATGTATGTTCAGGTCCATGTAAGAAGCGTTCTTCTCCAGCCACTGACTGTCCATCAAAACGAATGCAGCACAGTAGAGCAGATCAAAGCCCCATGCATCCTCTGGGATAGAAAAAGTCATACTTACTGCACCGGTCCTACCTGAGATCATCTGGACAAAAAACAGCGAAAGTTCTCGGTTCAGTTGCAATCGATTTACTGTCTAACTGTTGCAAACTGAATAACTTCGCAAGTTCGGACTGGGCTTGCTGGACTAGAGATTCAGCATCTGGATGATCATGAATGTGATATTTACTCCAGCAAGTGCAAATGGGTACTCCCAAGTGGCTTGATTGCTGCATTGCTCTGGCAGCCTCTGAAATGATGCCTGCAGAAATAATCAGTGGAGTATTTCACTATTCATCATAAGAGCAGCTTTGGCAATGGGTGATGTATTTGCAAATAGTAGAAAATTCTCTAGAGATATGAGTCATGCACCTATGTAACAAATGCAATATTGCTTGATTTCATAATAAAGCTGAATTTGGTGAAGTTAGTCTGGCAAGTTGTATTTTGGACCATAGCTGTCCATTCTTTGCCATCCCATGTGTTTTCACTATTCAGAAATCAAACCTTCCATTTCTTGACCAAGATAGCTTTGTACACCAAAGACCATAAGTTGCCATGGTGGAGTTAATGAATGCGTTATCTCGTTCTTACCTAATGTCTTCACTGGGAAATGGTTCTAGAGCAGCAGGTGTAGGATGGAATTTTACTGAACTGCGAAAACTCATTTTCTGTCATATTTTCAGGGGAAGAGAAACATGGTTATTCGGATTGTCACCATGGCAACTATCTAGTTTACGATGACAGCTGCGCAAAATCCTGGATTCCAGCGGCAAACATGCAATGCAGGTTTTACTCAAGTTCTGAAATGCAAGGCCTCTTTGCAACAATCTTGTGTGGGTGCAGTTCCAAGAGCATGCGTCTTGCGGCATTGGGTGATGAGTAGATGACTGATGGGTGGTTGCCAATAGCGAGTATGAGCACGTTAGTTTTCCATCTGTGGATACAATGTACTGTAGCACACATGTGAAACTTTGTAGGAGGTGTGATTAATTAGTGCATGTAACACTTTTGATTAGTTTTGCTAACTGGGTGACTTCTCATCTAGTAGTGTGTCTCTTTTTCGTTCGATTCGAAGAATCTCTGAGAGATGTGTGGGGAATTATCTGCTACCGCATTGTTGCATTGCAGTGCCGGCTTGTCATTCTGCTTACATAATCACTCTCTCAAGTTTTAATCCAGTCATTTGTTATTGGTAAATCTCTGTTGCAAGTAAAACCTGAAATGGTGCTTGAACTCTGTTTAGATCATTAGATGTTAGTGTATACCATTCCGTTGCATGTATGGTTACATGCATGACCACCTTCCTTAAGTGTAAGCTACTTATTTGTTTCAGTATCATTTATTTTACCACTTGCTATCCGTATTTTTACTTAGTACTATAATTGAAGCTAAAATGGTGCTGCATTTCACGCTACAGTATCCCTGACTCTGGCGTGAGAGTTTGACCCAACATAAACATCATGGATGCTGCAGTGCGTGCGTATGGTTTGTTGATGAGCCAGTACAAGTGAAGATCAACTTGACTGTCACGTAAGAAACGCAAGGCCGATTGATCCCGTCGCTGATAAATATACCCACCCATCCAGCGAGCACACTCGGTTGCCACCGCCTGTCGCTCTACACGAACCCCTCGTCTCGAGGTACTTCTCTTCCCCGGCCGTCTCTCTCGGCTGGTTCTCCGATACCACCAAGCAAAGCAGCCATTGATCCGCTCGCTCGTGTTTCTTCCAGGGCTCTTCCCGGCGACGGCAACCCAGGCCAGCCAGTCAGTCAGGTGTATCACGCGAGCGCGTGCAAGCGCGGGATCCAGGTTCGCTGCGCGCGTCTCTCCCCGGCCCCGGCCCCTCCTAATTTGGTTAACGCGCGTGCTCGCGTCCTCTGACTGCCGATCGAAGCTTACCGTGCGCGCGTGCGTGCTTTGCTGTTGAGCAGGCTGGTTTACCATGGAGCGGCGGCTGGAGATCCTGTGCGGGGTGCTCGGCTACAGCTACGAGGAGAAGCTGGAGGACATCGGACTGGTCCCTGGGCAGGAGGCCGACAAGGACACGGCGGAGGTGCTCGCGAAGCAGGTCGAACTTCTCGAAGTGACCATCACAGCCCGCTTCAACAAGGTGATCGATCGATGATCTCCTGCATTCCGATGCGATTTTCGTTTTCGTCTTGGCGTGTGTGTGCTTGCTCGTGAATCTGCTCCCAATTTTTTCGGTCCATGGTCTTGTCTCGTGCTGCTCGTTCTTTCATGGGTTTTGGGTTTAGGCCCGTCCCAGGTGCGCGGTCCATGGCAGCGTCACGACACGTATCACGGTGTCAATGGTTGCGGCTCGCCAGGAAAACATATCCGGAACCCTTGGGCACGAGGGCGACATCCCCTTCCCTCCCCTCCCTTTCCCATGTCCCTCTCCTCGCCGCCGCGGCGCCGCCGCCGCTGCTGTTGCGGCCTGCGGGGCTGGTTCGGTCCCTCGCTCCGGAAGGGGTTGGGGTGTTGGGCGGCCACGGGAACTCGTGCGGCGCGGCGCGGCGCGGGGTGGGGTGGCCGCGGACTGCGCTGTCCTGGCGGCAGGTTTAGGGGCCGCCGCCGCCAGATCCAGATGGGGGTGCCCCCGGCTGTCCATGGCGGTGGCTAAGCGGCATGTGGTCGGCCTGGGAGGTTTGGAAGCAGGGTACGGGCGTCCGAGTGCTCGTGCTTTTTGCCCAGGATTGGGTGGCCTGCTCTGTGGGGTGATGCCGTGCCGGCGGTGGCCCCTATCGGCAGGAGGAAAATGGTAGGTGTTTCAGACTCTGGCTGTGTAGCCGTGGCTCGATTGACTCTGGCTGTGTAGCCGTGTTTCAGACCATGGCTGCTGCTGTCGGCTCCATTGTTGCGCTATTCGTGGGGTGTCCTGGTGATGTAGATAGGCTCAACCTGGGACAACCAGCGCCCCTTGCCGTCAATGCTCTTGGATAGCTAGGACTGCATGTAGACTGAGTTGAGCAGGTGGATGTCGAGGTCGTTTTTTTTGAATTTTATGTCAAGGTCGTTTCACTTGCGCTTGCCTATGTTTCACCTTAGATAACATGATAAGTAGCTACATCTTATGTTAGAATCACTATTTCTCGAGGTACATTATTGTATTATATGCATCTGCTGAACTGGATCAATATTCACTAGTATGTTAGTGGTGGGTAGTATTGTAGTTGAGCAACATCGACTACTGCGACACTTGATATTATGATGTGCTACTGATGTATGTATGGGTAGTATCAACAACATGCACCTATTGCCCGAGCACTTTTAGAGATAGGATACTGTTATGGCCCTATGGGCACACAGGAGGTGGAGACAATTAGCTGCACAAGGAATGGTGGTTGGAAACTGATATATTTTAGTGTCCATGTGACGGTCATGCGAATAGCACAAGTTTCTCCACCAAAGCTGGGGCAACTCATAGATTTTAGCAAGACTTTTCTAAGGCTGGAAAGTTTGATGTGTTTCCTTTTCAAATTTATCATCCTTGATATATATTCATCATTAAATCCAGCTCCAAGCATTGGGCGTGAAGCTTAAAACCCTCTGGGAATTTCACAACACCCCTGCAAAAGAGATCGTCAAATTTGCTGAGGTTCTCATATGTGTCGATGCAGTGTCAGCTAGTGAAATGTCTGGGGAAAAGTCACTTTCACTGGGTGCAATAACCAAGGCAAGTTCGTGGTAGCTTTTCTATATTCATGATTGTTCATTTTTTTTTTTCCATTCATTATATAAATACGTGTCCTTGTGAACCTCAGGTGACTGAGGAGATTGCTTATTTAGAGAACCGTAAGGCTATCAAGCTTAAGAATAAGTACCTAAATAAAAAGAACAAGCTGTTAAAGATGATACAGGAGAACCACCAGTTGCCTGCAGAATTTAACTACGATCCACAAGAAAAAGGTAATTGTAAATGTTAATGCAATTACTTTCTTGGTTTACAGAATTTTCTCATCATTAGGGTTCTGTTTGTGGTCATACACTCACCTCGGCCGTTTTTGTTCATCAATGGCTTATTCAACGAAGATCTTTCATGTGCGTTGCAGAGTTTACTTCATGCATAGATGTGTTACAGTGCGTACAGTTTCTGGAGTTTTTTTCTTCCCTATTTATGGAAATATATTTTGGATCAGAGTGCAGATCAGTATTTTTTAGTTAATGATCTGGAATGTTGATTTTCTTTTAGTACTTATTTGAGGGATGGTGATGTCTTTTTCGGAGGGAGACAAATTTGTGCACTTGGTATATACACCAAATACAAATTTTCTCCCAATGAAATATGTTGATTGCACTCCTATTTGTGAATTTATGCTATAATAGTTTGCTGCAAAAATGTGTGCATATGAATTGAACATTTGTACTTGTTCATGCAAATCAGGTTTGAAAATAATTGGGTATGCTTTTTGTCATCCTGTTCAAAATCATTGTCTCAAGAACATATTAGCACTTGGATTGATGTTATTGGAATGCCTCAGCCTCCCATGTTCCAGTTTAAATGAATGGACATGAATTTGTGAGTTAGCATGTTTTGAAACCCAGGAGTTCCCAGTGCACATGTTTTGTTTTAATTTTGTGATAATGCAAGAACATCTTTATAGAACACACGAGTGTGTTGTAGGCATGTATTAACAGTACAAATGAAGGTGCAGAGTACGAGCATGGTTGCTAACTGTTGAATCAGTGTTAACTGTGCTTAAACAGTGTTACATGTGCTAAATGAAAAGCACCAAGACATGATTAAGTGTTGCTTATAGTTGTTTAATCAGTCTAGTTGCATACTGTTTTTCGACTGCGAGGCCATTGAGAATATGGGAATAAAGAAAAGACTGCTCCTGTTGTTAAAGATATGCTGTCCTGTAACTTATATGTTGGACTGATCTGGCTCTGGCTCTGGCTCTCTTTCTTTTCAGTGACATCTGGTTTTCCTGAGGAAGTAGCAAAGCTGAAACCTATAATGGAACGAGTTAAAGTGCAAGCTCTTGACAGAAAAGAAATCGTGATGCGCACTGAAGTGGTAATTGAGTCACAGAAGCAGCCCTCGTGTGCGAAGACAACTGAAAGTAAAACAGTTAATTCTTACTTTCTTAGCATAATGTGAGCTAAATCATTATGAAATGCACATTTCATTTCTCACCTTTTGAAATTTTCTAAGCAGGACTTCTTCGAGCTTTGAAAGACAGGGTCGCGAATGAAACTGAGTTCCTATTTGACGGCAAGGATATCAAGGTTCTACTGGATGAGATTCAAGTTAAAACCATACCAGAAAATTCCATGCTGCCTCTAGAAAAGAGAGCAAGTTCACGGTTGAGGGATCATCAAAACACCAAGGAAGTTACGGTGGAGTTACCTGACTTGCCTCCCACTCCCTATCCTTCTGGAGTTCGTAGTGGGCATAGGAGCCAGCGCAATCTGGCATGGGGAAACAGGCCCAGCAAGTAAGTGTTCGAAGTTTATAGTCACTTTTCATTCGAGATAAACATATAATTTACCTTGGGTAGACCTCTGCATGCGTGCATCACGGGTTGCCCTGGCATAGTTGGCAATTTGATATATTTTTATTTTGTGTTCAAAAGCAATTGGTTTCTGGTATCACCTACTAGAGAATCATTATCTCCTAATAAAGTTCTGAATTTAACTCAGTTTTTGTTTCTTGTCTAAATGTATGTGAGTAGTTTGATGTAACTTTATCCTCTGTCTTACATATGAATGGGATATGTATTGCCCTATAATAATTGTCTTATGTATGTGTTAATCCTGTACCCCTCTACACTCCCAGTCTCATAGTTCCAGCTGGCTTCAAGATAAGCATCTGACCTAAAATTTCATATACTCAGGTGAATGTTTTGCATCCCTGAGAAGCAACCGGTGGCAGTGCAAGTCCAGATGAGCTCCAACTCCAACCAAGATGACAATGATGGTTTAAGCTTCTACCTGTACATGAACCTCTTAAGCCAATAGGCCTGTGATCGACAATGTAACAATCTAGCAAACAGTTTTTGCTATCGGTGAGGGTAACAATCTAGCAAACAGTTTTTTGCTATGGTTGAGAGTTGAATAGGCAATCGCATGTTTCCTTTCGCTTAACCTAGGAAACAGAGGTTTCAAACCAAACCTTTTACCTGTGCAATCTTCTAAGTTTTCAACTATTCTCTGTTATTAGTTTTGATTGTTTTTAAGATGTTAGTTTTCAATGGTAGTCTCTGCTGATGAGTTCTCGAAAAGTACATATTCTCGCTGAACAACTATGCTCGTTTTATGTATGGTAAAAAGGCTGGATAAATTCTACGGATGCCTACCATAAGGAACTGCCATTGCATGCCTGGTACTTCCTCCGTTGGGAATTAAGTGTCGCATGTTTCTCTAAATTCGCATCATCTGCAGAGTTTAGAGCATCTAGATTTGTTTTGCTAATTGCGTCGCCGCGACCACTGTTTCGTGTTGCGCCGCGCCCCACTGGTTTAGAGCAACGCCGTAGCTTTGATGACTGCCACGCTTGGCTGAGCGCATACCGAGCCGCTACCTGTGACGAGTCATCACCCTGGCACCGCCGCGCGCTTGTCGCTCGCTGCCGGCGTACGCGTGTGAGCCGCGCGTTCGCAGGGGGTGGGGTGTGTTTGGATTGCTACCAAACAATAATATCCTACAACTTTTTTTTATCGTGACGACTTTGGATAGATGCTAATTTTTTTGGCTTGCCAATGCTGAGTGTGGACATTTGTAGGACGCGCTACACATAGCTCTCTTTTTTTAAAACTTTTTCAGAAATAGCATTCTAAAGTTTCAAAAATATCTGAAAACAAATTTAGATGTAGACAATGTTGAGTTGATCTGTGTGAAAGTTGAAAGTTGAACTCGAGGTATCATATATTTGGGGTTGCACAGATGGCAAAATCTGAAATATTTTAAGATTGCGAGAGTTTGTACTGTTCACTATTATAGATATTAGGATTTATTATTTTTCCGCAGCCTCGAATATACGATATTTCAAATTGAAATTTTACACGTTATTGTTCACTATTATAGATGTCATAATTTATCATTTTTACACAACCTCAAATATATGGTATTTTGAATTGAAACTTAACGGCCGTTGGTAGAAACACAAGATTGTCTACATCTAGAATATACCTGCCCGTGAGAACCAATATGAGGTTGCCTACACTCCCTTCTAACAACCTTCGACCCTCTCCTGGCCACAACCACGTATTTTTTTCTTCAAAATTTGCACCTATCTATTAATAATCATCAATAATAGTATAAAAATCTCAAAAGTAATAGAAATTATAAATAGGTCATTGGACCACCTAGCAACGACTACAAACACCAGCGCGAGCCAAAGGTACGCCGCCGTCCTCACCCCTCCATCACCGGAGCCAGTCAAAACTTGTCGTAGTAGAGCTTGTTGTAGAATACAGACGGGAAGTCGTGCTAAGACCCTAAAGGACCAGCGCACCAGAGCAGCAACCATCTCCAACGATAAGAACCGTAGATCTAAAGAGGCTGACCTGAAACCACACCAGCAAACACGAAAACCGACTGGATCCCAGGAGATCCGCAGGACATACGATTCCACGCGCCCTCCAGAGCGAGGATAGGGAGGGTAGGACCTTTTTCTGACTTCAGGGTGTAGCCGCCGCCTCAACATCCCAAAGAAGACACGGAAAAGAACTAAACAAAGAATTGGAACCTTCCCGCCGGCGAGAGGCCGCGGTCCGCCATGCCTCAAAGGCCCCGAGGCCACCGAAGATGGAGCAGACCGGCAACATCGCCGGCGAGAGGAACGAAACCCTAGATGTGCTTTAGATGTGCCTCAAGGATGGCCCAACCACGTATTTTTTTGACAAAACGAATCCCTCGTCTAACGTCGCCGATATTGTGCATGAAAGCGCCATGACTGCCCGGCGTCATACAACAAATCCTGCCTCCCCGGGATCTGCTAGAGCGGCTCCGAAGGACCACCTAGTTATCGCCCAAATTTGGCAGGTAACCGACTGAGGCAAGAAGGCCATGAGAGTGACTAAGGAAAGGCGGACACGTCTGGGTCTTGGGCCAGAACCAGGAAGGAGCCAGAGTTGGGCCGACTTGGATGCAAGTAACTCGAAAGAGGGTCGACTTACATCTAGAATCAAATCGGATCGAGCGAGGATTAGGAGGAATTCGACTTCAACACGGAAGGATGCCGACTTAGGAAAGAAGTCGGACGAACGCTTGGAGTTCGGATTTAGTACGGGCTGAAGAAGAATTTGCGTTTTCTTAGCTAGGTTTTTGGGTAAAAATCAACTTTGTAATACATAGAGGAGTCTCGAACTTGTACGGGAAGTCCAGCCGCCTCATACATATATAAGAGGTGACGGCCGATTAAAACTATGCACACAATCTCAAACACCAATACATCTACTTTTATCTCTCAAACCCTTGTCCTTGCTTCCGTTCTCCGGCGACATCATTTTATTTCGCTCGAGAATCGACAATCGAGTTAAGGGCGATCAAGCCGACTTAGCTCTGCCCATAATCGTTGAAACCTACTACGAGGTCACTCGGTGAACTGGGGTTTGGGTCTCAAAATCATTTGTCGGTTGTCTTGTGTATCACGCCTATGATGAGTTGTCAGAGGAGGATCACGTAGCTTTTGAGGAGTTGAAGAAACAACGACTAGAAGAGTTCGAGGTGTTGTAAAAGGAGCAAGAAGTCGTCGATCTGAAGACCTACTTGGCTAGCTTCAAAAAAGACCAAGAAGGTATCATCGCGCCGGTCGAGAAGCCCAAGCTACGGCCTTTGTCCATCGGGCTTTAATTCCTTAGCAAGTAGCTGTAGTTCAGCATTACGTTTCCCAGGTGAAAGGACACAAATGCCATCTAGAGGAGCGGAATAGGCGGTTTAAAAGTTTTACGATATTATCTTGAATAAATGTGAAATAAATCTAATGTTTAATTTGTCAAGCACAAAACCTATATAACTACAGTTCACCTATGTGCACCAATAACTTATGCTAAGCAAGACAATCAACTATGTTATAGCAAGATATATTACTTCAAGCACAAAGGCTATCACAAAGTAAAACAAATAGAGAGAGAGAGAGAAATGCATGCATGATCACTTGCAATGATTGGAGAGGGAGTTGGTTAAAATTTTGGTTTGAAAAGAAAATTTGGAATTTTCAAACTGTGTTAAGAAATAAAATCCAAGAGATTTTCCAAAATGGAAATTTTGAAACTCCATAGATGAAGTTCACCTTGCCAAAAATTAATAGAAATGTATCTTTAACTAAATATAATGGTCAAGGGAGAGTGGCACTATAGAGCTACAATAGAGGGTCGACCGAAGAGAGGGTCATGAGAGTTTCAAGGGTTAGCATTTAAATTTGGAACAAATGGTGTTGGTTTGAAGAAATTTGCAAAAGAGAGATGGAAATGATGGGTAATACAAAAAGATGACCATCTTGGTATTTGTTCTCATTTTTTATTCACCAAGAAATGATGCATGTAGTGGAACAAGGAGATGAGATTGATGTGGTGGAGATGAAATCTGAATTTGGAATTAAATTGATATAGATTTGAACACCTTATGCGAGTAAGTCCAATTTTGGTTGAAAATTGATTAGAACTAGATTTTGAAATTTTTGGAGCTAGCAAGATAATATATCGAATCAATGGCGGACGAACTGAAGCCGCCACCTCCCGTGTCGTTGAGCATCTCCTGGCGTTGGTCGTACTGAACAACCTGCATGTACATATCTGTAACGGTGACGGGGATACTTTTGGGTAGGGCGTTGAGAACAGCAACGACGAGTCATAGGCGCCATCAAGACCGGCGACGATGTAGGACACCATCTGGGCAGCCGTGACGAGTTCTCCGGTGGCAGCTAGTTCATCACCGAAGCCTTTCATCTTGTTGAAGAAGGCGTCAAAGGTCATCTCGCGTTTCTTCGTGTTGCCAAGAGCAACACGCATATTCGAGATCCGAGCGCATGCTTGAGAGGCGAACATCTCTATGAGGGTTATGTTCTTTTTCGTGGACGTGCAGCAGGATGCCGAGGCTCAGCGAGTTCACGACGTAGCTGAGCACTTGTTGATCCCTTGCTACCCACAGGTCATATGCCGGGTTGGGCGAGGTGGGTTTGTCCGTCATCTCCAGCTTTTCAGCCCGTGCATCCTCTGTGCCATCAAGTATCCCCATCATCTGTGCACCATGAATCGGCGCCTTCCAGAGCGTGTAGTTTTCGCGCGTGAGCTTCTCCACCGGCGGCTGGCCAAGGATGGGAACCACCATGCTCGAGGAAGAAGACATGGGTGAAGGAGGGCGGGAAGTTTTGGATCTAGGGTTTGTAGTGTAGTGAAGAGGCATGATCTTGATACCATGAAAGATAATGAACCGCATGTGTCTATTTATATGGGAGGTGTCTTGTACATCAAGATAGAGGGTTCTATAATATCTCTAGACTACAAACAAACTACCTAATTGGTTTATATAACTGTCGGGGGGGAGACCCCGGGTATGGCAAAGACTGGGAATAGTTGGCTCAGGGCTGGCTGGCCCGCGGCAAAGGCCGACTGAGGAGCAGCCGGCTGGAGCCGTGGCCAGCTGATACGTCTCCAACGTATCTATAATTTCTGATGTTCCATGCTAGTTTTTTTTTGAACATTTAACAGTAGGAAAGGCTCCTACTGCTTTTTGTATTAAATCACCCTCTTGAGGGTGTAGTCATGGAAAATTTACATGGGGAGAAATTACAGGGGGCACAGATAGAAGTTACAAATTGTTAACAAAACTATGAATAAAAGGATGTAGTGATTCTCTAGTTCTATGAACTAGCATAGTGAAGTCATCCTTAAATCTTCGCTTCCAAGAATCCACATGAGGTGTGACATTATTGAACAAAAATTTGTTTCTCTCCTTCCAAATGCTCCAGGCTGCAACAATAAATATTTCCATGAACATAGGCCTTGCCCATTGTGATCGTCCTTGTTCAATAATGTGACATCTATCCCCAGTTTGTTGCCAGGAAAAGTTAAGGGTGGACCAACACTCAGCACTGAATTGACAATGAAAGAACAGATGTTCAATTGTTTCTTCAGGAGGAGAAGCACACAATAAGCAGTTATATCCAGAGTTGAGTGTGTAGTGTCTTCGTCTCAACATGTTTCTAGTATTGAGTCTGTCCGAGAGAATCAGCCAGCAGAAAAACTTCATCTTAGGTACACATTTTGTCTTCCATAGCCAGGAGAATGTAATATGGGGTTGCAGATCTCTAAAGCAGTATTGGTAAAAGCTCTTTGATGAGTATATGTCAGAACCCCAGGCATAGGTCCATTTATCATTGCTATCAATTACCATATCAATATGAGTCACATCATTTTGTAGAGTCCTTGTTTCTTCCATTGCTTGAGGGGACAGAGGCAAATGAAAATTATCAGCCAATCTGCTGGCAGTTAGGAAGTCCTGTACTGAAACATCTTCATTCTTAACATAGGAGAATGCCCTGGGATACATTTCTGAATGAATTCCATCCTCCTAATTGTCTTTCCAGAATAGTGCAGTGGAACCATCTCCAATTAAGATCTTTGTGATTCCTTGATGTCTACTCACGCTTCTTTTCCTGTAGACAGTGTTGGGCCTCCAAGAGCAGAGGTTTGTAGAACAGCAGCAAGTTTTCCCTTAAGTGGATCACCCAAGGTTTATCGAACTCAGGGAGGAAGATGTCAAAGATATCCCTCTCAAGCAACCCCGCAATCACGATACAAGAAGTCTCTTGTGTCCCCAACACACCTAATACACTTGTCGGATGTATAGGTGCACTAGTTCGGCGAAGAGATAGTGAAATACAAGTAGTATGGATGTATATGAGTGGTAATAGCAATCTGAATAAAATATGGCAGCAAGTAAACATGCAACAAAACAGTAAATAAGTGGTGTTTGCAGTATTGGAAATAAGGCCTAGGGATCATACTTTCACTAGTGGACACTCTCAACATTGATCGCATAATAAATAATAACTTCTCTCATTTGTGCTACATACACTCTTGTTTGATAATGAACACCATTTGTTGCGTAGGATTACACGAACCCTCAATGCCGGAGTTAACAAGCTCCACAACATTCGATATTCATGTTTAAGTAACCTTAGAGCATAATAGATCTTTGCAAAATAAACCGAGAACTAACATAGCGCACACACTGTCCACATTACACTATGAAGGAGGAATAGATCACATCAATACTATCATAATGATAATTAACTCCACAATCTACAAGAGATCATGATCATAGCCTACGACAAGAACCACACGGTGCACACACTAGTCACCTTTACACCATGCAGGAGGAATAGACTACTTTAATAACATCACATGAGTAGCACATAACTAGTAGCGATACAAAGCTCATCATATGGATCTCAATCATGTAACCAGCTCATGAGATCATTGTATTGAAGTACATAGGAGAGAGATTAACCACATAGCTACGGTACAGCCCCGAGCCTCGATGGAGAACTACTCCCTCCTCATGGGAGACAGAGCGGTGATGAAGATGGCGGTGGTGTCGATGGAGAAGCCTTCCGGGGCACTTCCTCGTCCGGCGGCGTGCCGAACAGAGACTCTGTCCCCAGATCTTGGCTTCGCGATGGCGGCGGCTCTGGAACTTTCTCGTACCGTGGCTTATTCGTATCGGGGTTTTAGGTCGGGAGACTTTATAGGCGAAAGGGGAGCCTCGGGGGCTACGGGCCCACACAACAAGCCGGCGCGCCCCTCTCGGCCGCGCCGCCAGTGTGTGGGGCCCCGTGGCCCCCTCTGGTCCCTCTCGGGTGTTCGGAAGCTTCGGTGAGGGTCGGGCGTTGATTTCGTCCGATTCGAGAATATTTCCTTACTAGGATTTCTGAAACCAAAACCAGCAGAAAACAGAACGGCACTTCGGCATCTCGTCAATAGGTTAGTTCCGAAACGCATCAAAACGATATAAAGTGTGAACAAAACATGTAGGTATTGTCATAAAACAAGCATGGAACATCAGAAATTATAGATACGTTGGAGACGTATCAGCAAGTTCCCTCGTCCTCGAGTAGGTAAACGATAACACAAATAATTTCTGAGGTGACATGCTACCATCATATTCTTGATCAACATTATTGTAAAGCATATGACGTGAATGGAGTGATTCAAAGCAATATCTATAGTTTGCTAACAAATAGATAACATATAGCAAAACTTTTCATGAATAGTACTTTCAAGACAAGCATCAAAAAGTCTTGCATAAGAGTTAACTCATAAAGCAATAAATTCAAAGTAAAGGCATCGAAGCAACACAAAGGAAGATATAAGTTTCAGCGTTGCTTTCAACTTTCAACATGCATATCTCATGGATAATTGTCAACATAGAGTAATATGATGAATGCAAATAAGCAAGTATGTAAGAATCAATGCACGTTGACACAAGTGTTTGCTTCTAAGATGGAAGGAAATGGGTAAACTGACTCAACATAAAGTAAAAGATAGGCCCTTCGCAGAGGGAAGCAGGGATTAAATCATGTGCTAGAGCTTTTCAAGTTTTGAAATCATATAGAGAGCATAAAAGTAAAGTTTTGAGAGGTGTTTGTTGTTGTCAACGAATGGTAATGGGTACTCTAACTACCTCGCCAACCAGACTTTCAAGAGCGGCTCCCATGAAGGACGTTATCCCTCTTCTCTTTTGTTTACACATGTACTTTAGTTTTATTTATTAGATGACACTCCCCCAACCTTTTGCTTACACAAGCCATGGCTAACCGAATCCTCGGGTGCCTTCCAACATTCACATACCATGGAGGAGTGTCTATTTGCAAAATTAAGTTGCTTACTGATAGATCAGAGCAAAACATGTGAAGATAATTATTAATGCAAGTTAATTAATTGGGGCTGGGAACCCCATTGCCGCTCTTTTTGCAAAATTATTGGATAAGCGGATGAAGCCACTAGTCCATTGTGAAAGTCTAAAGTAAATGACAAGATCGAAAGATAAAACACCACATACTTCCTCATGAGCTATAAAACATTAACACAAATAAGAGATAATAGCTTTTGAATTGTTTAAAGGTAGCACATGAAGTATTTACTTGGAATGGCAGGAAATACCACATAGTAGGTAGATATGATGGACACAAATGGCATAGGTTTTGGCTCAAGGTGTTTGGATGCACGAGAAGAATTCCTCTCAATACAAGGCTTAGGCTAGCAAGGTTGTTTGAAGCAAACACAAGTATAAACCGGTACAGCAAAACTTACATAAGAACATAGTGCAAGCATTATAAGACTCTACATTGTCTTCCTTGTTGCTCAAACACTCTTACCAGAAAATATCTAGACCTTAGAGAGACCAATCATGCAAACCAAATTTCAACAAGCTCTACGGTAGTTCTCCACTACTAGATTTAACTACATGATGCAAGAGCTTAAACATGATTTATGAGAGCTCAAAACAATTGCCTAGTATCAAATTATTCAAGACCATATGAAGCATTTTCTGATTCCAACAAAATAACAACAAGTGAAGCGATCAACTTTCGCCCTTGAACATTAAAAGCTAAAAACACATGTGTTCATATGAACCAGCGGAGCGTGTCTCTCTCCCACACAAGGATGAACTTATTCGGAGAATGAAAATAACAAAACGAAAATAAAAGCACACAGACGCTCCAAGTAAAGTACATAAGATGTGATGAATAAAAATATAGTTTCACTAGAAGAAACCTGATAAGTTGTCGATGAAGAAGGGGATGCCTTGGGCATCCCCAAGCTTAGATGCTTGAGTCTTCTTAAAATATGCAGGGATGAACCACCGGGGCATCCCCAAGCTTAGACCTCTCACTCTTCTCGATCACATTATATCACCCTCTTCTATTGACCCTTGAAAACTTCCTTCACACCAAACTTCGAGCAAACTCATTAGAGGGTTAGTGCACAATCAAAATTCACATGTTCAGAGGTGACACAATCATTCTTAACACTTCTGGACATTGCACAAAATTTCTGAAAGTTAATGGAACAAAGAAACTCATTCAACTTAACAAAAGCGGCAATGCGAAATAAAAGGCAGAATCTGTCAAAAACAGAACAGTCCGTAAAGACGAACCTGGAAGGGGCACTTAACTTGCTCAAACGGAAAAACTCAAAACTAATGAAAGTTGCGTACATATCTGAGGATCACACACGTAAATTTTCATATTTTTTTGATTTTTTTACAGAGACTTCTGCTCAAATTCGTGACAGACAGCAATGCTGTTTCTGCGCAGCAATCCAAATCTAGCATCAACTTTACCATAGAGACTTTACTTGGCACCAAAAACATGATAAGGAGAGGTTGCTACAGTAGTAAACAACTTCCAAGACTCAAAAAAACAAAAATTGCTGTAGTAAAATAAACACATGGGTTATCTCCCAAGAAGTTCTTTCTTTATAGCCATTAAGATGGGCTCAGTAATTTTAATGATGCACTCGCAAGAAATAGTATTTGAAGCAAAAGAGAGCATCAAGAGGCAAATTCATAACACATTTAAGTCTAACATGCTTCCTATGCATAGGAATCTTGTAAATACACAAGTTCATGAAGAGTATAGTGGCAAGCATAGGAAGACAAAACAAGTGTAGCTTCAAAAATTTCAGCACATAGAGAGGTGTTTTAGTAACATGAAAATTTCTACAACCATATTTTCCTCTCTCATAATAACTTTCAGTAGCATCATGAGCAAACTCAACAATATAACTATCACATAAAGCATTCTTATCATGAGTCTCATGCATAAAATTATTACTCTCCACATAAGCATAATCAATTTTATTTGTAGTGGGAGCAAATTCAATAAAGTAGCTATCATTATCATTCTCATCAAGTGTAGGAGGCATAGTATAATCATAATAAAATTTACTCTCCATAGTAGGCGGCACCAAAAGACCACTATCATTATAATCATCATAAATAGGAGGCAAAGTATCATCAAAGAAAATTTTCTCCTCAATGCTTGGGGACTAAAAATATCATGCTCATCAAAACCAGCTTCCCCAAGCTTAGAATTTTCCATATCATTAACAACAATGGTGTTCAAAGCGTTCATACTAATATCATTGCTACTAGCATGCAAATAAGATTCCATAGGTTTTTTAATTTTCGCAGCAAACAATCCATGTCTTAACTCAGGAAATAGAATAAGAAGATCATTGTTACTTTCCATTATGCCTAACTAGTGTAAACAAGAAACCAAAAGATGCAATTGCAGAATCTAAAGAAAATAGCTTCGAGTACTTACAACGGCGCCGGAAAATAGCTTAGTAGCCGAGATCCGAGTGTGAGTACCTTTTACCTTTCCTCCCGGCAACGGCGCCGAAAATAGCTTGATGTCTACTCACGCTTCTTTTCCTGTACAGTGTTGGGCCTCCAAGAGCGAGGTTTGTAGAACAGCAGCAAGTTTTCCCTTAAGTGGATCACCCAAGGTTTATCGAACTCAGGGAGGAAGAGGTCAAAGATATCCCTCTCAAGCAACCCTGCAATCACGATACAAGAAGTCTCTTGTGTCCCCAACACACCTAATACACTTGTCAGATGTATAGGTGCACTAGTTTGGCGAAGAGATAGTGAAATACAAGTAGTATGGATGTATATGAGTGGTAATAGCAATCTGAATAAAATATGGCAGCAAGTAAACATGCAACAAAACAGTAAATAAGCGGTGTTTGCAGTATTGGAAACAAGGCCTAGGGATCATACTTTCACTAGTGGACACTCTCAACATTGATCGCATAATAAATAATAACTTCTCTCATTTGTGCTACATACACTCTTGTTTGATAATGAACACCATTCGTTGCGTAGGATTACACGAACCCTCAATGCCGGAGTTAACAAGCTCCACAACATTCGATATTCATGTTTAAGTAACCTTAGAGCATAATAGATCTTTTCAAAATAAACCGAGAACTAACATAGCGCACACACTGTCCACATTACACTATGAAGGAGGAATAGATCACATCAATACTATCATAATGATAATTAACTCCACAATCTACAAGAGATCATGATCATAGCCTACGACAAGAACCACACGGTGCACACACTAGTCACTTTTACACCATGCAGGAGGAATAGACTACTTTAATAACATCACATGAGTAGCACATAACTAGTAGCGATACAAAGCTCATCATATGGATCTCAATCATGTAAGCAGCTCATGAGATCATTGTATTGAAGTACATAGGAGAGAGATTAACCACATAGCTACCGGTACAGCCCGAGCCTCGATGGAGAACTACTCCTCCTCATGGGAGACAGCAGCGGTGATGCAGATGGCGGTGGTGTCGATGGAGAAGCCTTCCGGGGCACTTCCCCGTCCCGGCGGCGTGCCGGAACAGAGACTCCTGTCCCCAGATCTTGGCTTCGCGATGGCGGCGGCTCTGGAACTTTTCTCGTACCGTGGCTTATTCGTATCGGGGTTTTAGGTCAGGGAGACTTTATAGGCGAAAGGGGAGCCTCGGAAGGGCTACGGGGCCCACACAACAGGCCGGCGCGCCCCCTCTGGCCGCGCCGCCTTAGTGTGGGGCCCTGTGGCCCCTCCTGTCCCTGTTCTGGAAGCTTCCGGTGAAAATAGGGTCTGGGCGTTGATTTCGTCCGATTCCGAGAATATTTCCTTACTAGGATTTCTGAAACCAAAAACAGCAGAAAGGACTGGCACTTCGGCATCTCGTCAATAGTTTAGTTCCGGAAAACGCATCAAAACGATATAAAGTGTGAACAAAACATGTAGGTATTGTCACAAAACAAGCATGGAACATCAGAAATTATAGATACCACTGGGAAATCCATATCAAAATCAGGAGAAAAAGGTGCACTGATTAATCCATCTCTGAATGCTTTATTGATTACATACTGAAGTAGATCAGCAGCAAGCACAAAAATCAATGGGGAAAGGGGATCACCTTGTCTGACCCCCCTCTTACAATGAAACTGTCTCCCAGGAACCCCATTTAACAACACAGATGACATCCCAGACTGGAATATGACAGTGATCCATTTGATCCATTTGTCATCAAAGCCCATTTGCTTCATAATCTTGAGCATAGCAGAGTGATCTATTGTGTCAAATGCCTTAGCAAAATCTAATTTGAGTAAAATAATTTCTTGCTTAGAGGCTTGACATCGATAGATAAATTCAAATGCCCATGCAAGGCAGTCCTGTATAGTTCTTCCTTTAAGAAAGCCATATTTGTTCCTATGAACAATTTGCAAGACCTTCTTCTGCAGTCTATTTGCAAGGAGCTTTGTGAGGATTTTCAACACACAATTTAATAATGTAATAGGCATGTAGTCTCCTACCTCCTGGGGAGCTTGTATTTTTGGAATCAGAGTAATATATCCCATATTTATACTATCAAGGTTCAGCTTACCCTCATAGAAATCAAAGCATAATTGATACACATCTTCTTTGATAGTTTCCCAACAAGTCTTCAGGAATAACCCATTGAATCCATCTGGCCCAGGTACCTTATCAATAGGCATTGACTTAATAATGTCATCAATTTCTGCTTTAGTAAAAGGATGTGATAATTCTTCAAGACCATCCACTGGAGGAATAATCGAAGTTAAATCATATTGCATAACAGGGGAGTCACAAGTCCCTAGCCTTTCCTTGAATGCCTCAAAAATTAACTTCTCTTTATCTGCATGCTCAGTAACAATGGATCCATCAGGGAGGGCAAGTGTTGCAATGGAATTTTTCCTATGCCTTTCTGTAGCCATGGCCTGGAAGAATTTGGTATTTCATCTCCAAATTTAGTCCACCTGATAGTGCACCTTTTCTTCCAATACATGTTCTGATACTGAAGTAAATTGCATAAGTGTTTCTTCAGAATATTTCTAAAGTTAATTTCTGGAGTGGATATATAGAGGCCTACAGTCTTCCATAGTATCTAGTTCCAGGATGGCTTTATTTGAATTCTCTATACAAATAGACAATCTAGAAATGGATTTGCTCCAAAATTTCAAATCATATCTTAGCCTTTTAAAATTTGCATTTATGTTTGCTGCAGAATTTTCTTTATGGGTTGGTTTTGACCAACTATCTGTTACCACTTTTTGAAAACCAGGATGGGCTGCCCAATAATTCTCAAAGCGAAATAATTTGGAGCCAGGTATATTTGTTTGGATAGAAACAACACAAGGGCAGTGATCAGAGGTGGGCTTGCCTTGAGCAGTCACCAAGGTAGCAGGGTAGGCATTTGTCCAATGTAAGGATGTGAAAAACCAATCAAGTTGCTCTAAAAGTTGATCATCCTGCATATTACTCCAAGTGTACTGATGACCCACAAGTATAGGGGGTGTATCGTAGTACTTTCGACAAATAAGAGTGTCGAACCCAACGAGGAGCAGAAGGTGTTGACAAGAAGTTTCGATGAAGAATTCACTGTAAATGCTCACAGACAAGTATTCAGGGGGTTTTGATATAGCAGATAAATAAAGTACGAGTAAGTAAATTGCGAGAGAAATAATTGCAGCGAGTGGCCCAATCCTTTTTAGCACAAAGGACAAGCCGGTTTGTTTACTTATAATGACCAAACGTTCTTGAGGACACACGGGGATTTTAGTCTAGTGCTTTCGCTTCATACAACTGATTAATCTTCATTGTTTTGATAAGTGTTATGTGGGTGAACCTATGCTAATGCACCGCCCTTCCTAGGACTAATACATACTTGTGATTATACCCCTTGCAAGCATCCGCAAATACAAGAAAGTAATTAAGATAAATCTAACCACAGCCTTAAACTCGAGATCCTGCTATCCCTCCTGCACCGATATAACGGGGTTTAGGTTGCTGTCACTCCGGCAACCCCACAATTAGCAAACGAATACAAGATGCACTCCCCTAGGCCCATAAAGGTGAAGTATCATGTAGTCGACATTCACATGACACCACTAGAAGAGTAACACCATAACTTAAATATCATAACATTGAATATTACTCAACCATAATTCACTACTAACATTTAGACTTCACCCATGTCCTCAAGAACTAAACGAACTACTCACGAGACATCATATGGAACATGATCAAAGGTGATATGATGATGAATAACAATCTGAACATAAACCTTGGTTCAATTGTTTCACTCAATAGCATCAATAACAAGTAATAATCAACACCGGGAGAGTTTCCCCTATCAAACAATCAAGATCCAACCCAAATCGTTACAGCGATGACGAGATGCAGCGGTGGCGGTGTAGATGGTGGAGATGATGATGATGATGATGGAGATGATGTCCAGCTCGATGACGATGGCGATGGCGTCGATTTCCCCCTCCGGGAGGGAATTTCCCGGCGGATTCCTGCCCCGGAGAGCTCTTTTCTCTCGGTGTTTCTCCGCCCCGCAGAGGCGGCTCAATTCTCCGTAACTCCCAGGGCTTAGGTTTCGGGACGAAGAAGTACGCGAAGGAGAGGCGCCGAGGGGGCTGTGGGCCCCCTCCCCACAAGGCGGCGCGGCCAGGCCTGGGCCCGCGCCGGCCTATGGGGGGCCCATGGTGGCCCCTCTCGGCTCCTCCTTTTGGCTCCCTTCGTCCTCTGGAAAAATAGGATTTTTCGTATAACTTCCGTCAATTGTTGATCTTCAGAAATATGGTGTCCTGACGGTGCTTTTTCCAGCAGAATCCTGACTCCGGTGAATAATTCTTCAATGATCATGAAACATGCAAAATAGGTGAAATAACATAAGTATCATCTCTAAATATGAAATATATCAATGAATAACAGCAAATTATGATATAAAATAGTGATGCAAAATGGACGTATCAACTCCCCCAAGCTTAGACCTCGCTTGTCCCCAAGCGAAACTGAGCTCAATAAACAAGACCACATGTTTATGGAGTGAAGAGTCGATAAATAAAATACGGACAAGAAGCATCATATTGATTCACACAAGATATTCTAGTAAACATTCTCCTCATATAACTCATCTTGAAATAATTAAAGAGAAATCACAAATAGAGGTGCATAGGAAATCATAAGCGGTTATGGCAAACTTTGTTCTTGGTCAGAGAACTACTAACGGATTGTACTTATCTTCTAAGCAAAGCTTTCATATTAGAATTTATATGGCAGGGCTTTCATCCTCAATCATAACAATCTCCTCATAATCCTTGATAACTTTCAAAGTCATATTCATTCAGATAAAATTTGTACTAAACAAGAAAGCATAAAAGACATGATTAACTAAATCATAGCATAAATGGTTGGTTCACAACAAATCAATTGCTTGCTTAAGATAGAGGGAAATAGGTTTACTGACTCAACATAAAAGTAAAAGATAGGCCCTTCGCAGAGGGAAGCAGGGATAAAATCATGTGCTAGAGCTTTTCAAGTTTTGAAATAATATAAAGAGCATAAAAGTAAGATTTTGAGCGGTGTTTGTTGTTGTCAACGAATGGTAATGGGCACTCTAACCCCCTTGCCAAACAGACCTTCCAAGAGCGGCTCCCATGAAGGACGTTATCTCTACCAGCAAGGTAGATCATCCCTCTTCTCTTTTGTTTACACATGTACTTTAGTTTTATTTATTAGATGACACTCCCCCCAACCTTTGCTTTCACAAGCCATGGCTAACCGAATCCTCGGGTGCCTTCCAACATTCACATACCATGGAGGAGTGTCTATTGCAAAATTAAGTTGCTTACTGATAAATTAGGGCAAAACATGTGAAGATAATTATTAATGAAAGTTATTAATTGGGGCTGGGAACCCCGTTGCCAGCTCTTATTGCAAAATTATTGGATAAGCGGATGTGCCACTAGTCCATTGGTGAAAGTCCGCCCAACAAGATTGAAAGATAAAACACCACATACTTCCTCATGAGCTATAAAACATTGACACAAATAAGGAGTAATATAGTTTGAATTATTTAAAAGTAGCACATGAAGTATTTACTTGGGGTGGCGCAAAATACCACATAGTAGGTAGTTATGGTGGACACAAATGGCATGGGTTTGGTTTAAAGTTATGGATGTATGAGAAGCATTCCCTCTCAATACAGGTTTTTGGCTAGCAAGGTTGGGTAGCAAGCATAAAGGTTGAGGGAAACAAACAAATATACATGTGATAGAAACAATCATGCATCTTTCTCATAAGCACAAGCAATTTTAACTTCAGAATACTAAACTCATTAGCATAAAGATAATAGAGTAATATATCTACATGTATTTCCCTCTTCTATTTAAACATCAAGGTGTTGTTGCTATTGACCAATGCTAAGTTTGCCAAAACCAAATAGATTTACTTGATGCTCCCAAAGTGATATCAATACTAATGTCAAGAGTAATCATATAAAAGAAATTGCAAACTAAAATAAGGTGTGCAAAAAGTAAATGATAAGACTTCTCATTAATATTCCATAACGATAACTCACACCAACGGATACATAGATAACCAACTAAGAGAGATACTTCCACACTGCAAACTATTCCATATGATAACTTTGGCGTGTAACTCACACGTTCGTTGGGAACCCCAAGAGGAAGGTATGATGCGCACAGAGCAAGTTTTCCCTCAGAAAGAAACCAAGGTTTAATCGAACCAGTAGGAGCCAAGAAGCACGTTGAAGGTTGATGGTCGCGAAATGTGATGCGGCGCAACACCAGGGATTCCGCGCCAACGCGGAACCTGCACAACACAACCCAAGTACTTTGTCCCAACGAAACAGTGAGGTTGTCAATCTCACCGGCTTGCTGTAACAAAGGATTAAACGTATCGAGTGGAAGATGTTTGCAAAGAAAACAATAAAACAAGTAGATTGTATGCTATGTAAAGAATAGGACCGGGGTCCACAGTTCACTAGAGGTGTCTCTCCCATAAGATAAAAGCATGTTGGGTGAACAAATTACAGTCGGGCAATTGACAAATAGAGAAAGGCATAACAATGCATATACATGACATGGTAAATATAGTGAGATTTAATTGGGCATTACGACAAAGAACATAGACCGCCATCCAACTGCATCTATGCCTAAAAAGTCCACCTTCAGGTTATCGTCCAACCCCCTCCAGTATTAAGTTGCAAAGCAACAGACAATTGCATTAAGTATGGTGCGTAATGTAATCAACAACTACATCCTTAGACATAGCATCAATGTTTTATCCCTAGTGGCAACAGCACATCCACAACCTTAGAACTTTCTGTCACTGTCCCAGATTCAATGGAGGCATGAACCCACTATCGAGCATAAATACTCCCTCTTGGAGTTAAGAGTAAAAACTTGGCCAGAGCCTCTACTAATAACGGAGAGCATGCAAGATCATAAACAACACATGAACAATAGATTGATAATCACCATAATCATAGTACTCTCTATCCATCGGATCCCGACAAACACAACATATAGTATTACAGATAGATGATCTTGATCATGTTAGGCAGCTCACAAGATCCAACAATGAAGCACAACAAGGAGAAGACGACCATCTAGCTACTGCTATGGACCCATGGTCCAGGGGTGAACTACTCACTCATCACTCCGGAGGCGACCATGGCGGTGTAGAGTCCTCCGGAGATGAATCCCCTCTCCGCAGGGTGCCGGAGGCGATCTCCGAATCCCCCGAGATGGGACGCGGCGGCGGCGTCTCCGTAAGGTTTTCCGTATCGTGGCTCTCGGTGGGGGTTTCGCGACGGAAGCTTTAAGTAGGCGGAGGGTCAACGCGAGGGGCCACACGAGGGCCCAGGGGATAGGTCGGCGCGGCCAGGGCCTCGGCCGCGCCGGCCACCCCCCTGGCTGCCTCGTGGCCCCACTTCGTTAGGTCTTCGGTCTTCTGGAAGCTTCGTGCAAAAATAGGACCCTGGGCGAAAGTTTCGTCCAATTCCGAGAATATTTCTTTACTAGGATTTCTGAAACCAAAAACAGCAGAAAACAACAACTGGCTCTTCGGCATCTTGTTAATAGGTTAGTTCCAGAAAATGCATAAATATGACATATAATGTGCATAAAACATGTAGGTATCATCAATAAAGTAGCATGGAACATAAGAAATTATCGATACGTTGGAGACGTATCAGCATCCCAAGCTTAGTTCTGCTCGTCCCGAGCAGGTAAAACGATAACAAAGATAATTTCGAAGTGACATGCCATCATAATCTTGATCATACTATTTGTAAACATATGTAATGAATGCAGCGATCAAAGCAAAGGTAATGACATGAGTAAACAACTGAATCATATGACAAAGACTTTTCATGAATAGTACTTCAAGACAAGCATCAATAAGTCTTGCATAAGAGTTAACTCATAAAGCAATAAATCAAAGTAAAGGTGTTGAAGCAACACATAGGAAGATTAAGTTTCAGCGGTTGCTTTCAACTTATAACATGTATATCTCATGGATAGTTGTCAATGCAAAGTAATATAATAAATGCAATATGCAAGTATGTAGGAATCAATGCACAGTTCACACAAGTGTTTGCTTCTTGAGGTGGAGAGAGATAGGTAAACTGACTCAACATAAAAAGTAAAAGAATGGCCCTTCAAAGAGGAAAGCATCGATTGCTATATTTGTGCTAGAGCTTTGGTTTTGAAAACATAAAGAGAGCATAAAAGTAAAATTTTGAGAAGTGTTTGTTGTTGTCAACGAATGGTAGTGGGCACTCTAACCCCCTTGCCAGACAAACCTTCAAAGAGCGGCTCCCATTTTATTTTATTTTTGGGTGGCACTCCTTCCAACCTTTCTTTCACAAACCATGGCTAACCGAATCCTCGGGTGCCTGCCAACAATCTCATACCATGAAGGAGTGCCTTTTTATTTTAGTTTTATTATGAAGACACTCCTCCCCACCTTTGCTTTCTCAAGCCATGGCTAACCGAATCCTTCGGGTGCCGTCCAACAATCACATACCATGGAGGAGTGTCTATTTTTGTTAATTAATTTGGGACTGGGAATCCCATTGCCAGCTCTTTTTGCAAAATTATTGGATAAGCGGATGAAGCCACTAGTCCATTGGTCAAAGTTGCCCAACAAGATTGAAAGATAAACACCACATACTTCCTCATGAGCTATAAAACATTGACACAAATAAGAGGTAATAACTTTTGAATTTGTTTAAAGGTAGCACTCAAGCAATTTACTTTGGAATGGCGGAGAAATACCATGTAGTAGGTAGGTATGGTGGACACAAATGGCATGAATATTGGCTCAAGTATTTGGATGCATGAGAAGTATTCCCTCTCGATACAAGGTTTAGGCTAGCAAGGTTATTTGAAGCAAACTCAAGGATGAAACGGTGCAGCAAGACTCACATAAAAGACATATTGTAAACATTGTAAGACTTTACACCGTCTTCCTTGTTGTTCAAAACTCAATACTAGAAATTATCTAGACCTTAGAGAGACCAATTATGCAAACCAAATTTTAGCAAGCTCTATGTATTTCTTCATTAATAGGTGCAAAGTATATGATGCAAGAGCTTAAACATGAGCACAACAATTGCCAAGTATCACATTATCCAAGACATTTTAGAATTACTACATGTAGCATTTTCCAATTCCAACCATATAACAATTTAACGAAGAAGAAACTTCGCCTTGAACATTATGAGTAAAGCCTAAGGACACATGTGTCCATATGCAACAGCGGAGCGTGTCTCTCTCCCACAAAGCGAATGCTAGGATCCATCTTATTCAAACAAAAACAAAAACAAAAACAAACCGACGCTCCAAGTAAAGAACACAAGATGTGATTGAATAAAAATATAGTTTCAGGGGAGGAACCTGATGATGTTGTCGATGAAGAAGGGGATGCCTTGGGCATCCCCAAGCTTAGACGCTTGAGTCTTCTTAAAATATGCAGGGGTGAACCACGGGGCATCCCCAAGCTTAGAGCTTTCACTCCTCTTGATCATAGTATATCATTCTCCTCTCTTGACCCTTGAAAACTTCCTTCACACCAAACTTCAAGCAAACTCATTAGAGGGTTAGTGCATCATTAATAATTCACACATTCAGAGGTGACACAATCATTATTTTCACTTCTGGACATTGCATAATGCTACTGGACATTAATGGATCAAAGAAATAAATCCAACATAGCAAAAGAGGCAATGCGAAATAAAAGGCAGAATCTGTCAAAAACAGAACAGTCCGTAAAGACGAATTTAGAAATGGCACCAGACTTGCTCAAATGGAAAAACTCAAAACTAATGAAAGTTGCGTACATATCTGAGGATCACGCTCGTAAATTGGCAGATTTTTTCGAATTTTCTACAGAGAATTGTGCCCAGATTCGTGACAGACAGCAATGCTGTTTCTGCGCAGCAATCCCAAATATAACATCAACTTTGACATAGAAACTTTACTTGGCACAAAAACATGATATGGAGAGGTTGCTACAGTAGTAAACAACTTCCAAGACTCAACAAAACAAAAATTGCTGTAGGTAAAAAAACATGGGTTGTCTCCCATAAGCGCTTTTCTTTAACGCCTTTCAGCTAGGCGCAGAAAGTACAAATCAAGTAACATCGAGAGTAGAAGCATCAACATCATAACTTGTTCTAATAATAGAATCAAAAGGCAACTTCATTCTCTTTCTAGGGAAGTGTTCCATACCTTTCTTGAGAGGAAATTGATATTTAATATTACCTTCCCTCATATCAATAACAGCACCAACAAGAAAAGGTCTTCCCAACACAATTGGACAAGATGCATTGCATTCGATATCCAAGACAACAAAATCAACGGGGACAAGGTTATTGTTAACCGTAATATGCACATTATCAATCCTCCCCAAAGGTTTCTTTTTAACATTATCGGCAAGATTAACATCCAAATAACAATTCTTCAATGGTGGCAAGTCAAGCATATCATAAATCTTTTTAGGCATAACAGAAATACTTGCACCAAGATCACATAAAGCATTACATTCAAAGTCATTGAATTTCATTTTAATGATGGGCTCCCAACCATCTTCTATCTTTCTAGGAATAGAGGTTTCAAGTTTTAGTTTCTCTTCTCTAGCTTTTATGAGAGCATTTGTAATATGTTTTGTAAAGGCTAAATTTATAGCACTAGCATTAGGACTTTTAGCAAGTTTTTGTAAGAACTTTATAACTTCAGAGATGTGGCAATCATCAAAATCTAAATCATTATGAGCTACAGCAATGGGATCATTATTCCCAAGGTTGGAAAAAATTTCAGCAGTTTTATCACAAGCAGTTTCAGCAGTTTTAGCAATTTCAGGCAGTTTTGTACGCTTTGCACTAGGAGTAGAAACATTTCCAACACCAATTATTTTACCATTGATAGTAGGAGGTGCAGCAACATGTGATGAATTAGCATTACTAGTGGTGGTAATAGTCCAAACTTTAGCTACATTATTCTCTTTAGCTAGTTTTTCATTTTCTTCTCTATCCCACCTAGCACGCAACTCAGCCATTAATCTTATATTCTCATTAATTCTAACTTGGATGGCATTTGCTGTAGTAGTAATCTTATTATCAATATCATTATTAGGCATAACTTTCAATTTTAAAAGATTAACATCAGAGGCAAGCCTATCAACTCTAGAAGCGATAATATCAATTTTATCAAGCTTTTCCTCAACAGATTTGTTAAAAGCAGTTTGTGTACTAATAAATTATTTAAGCATGGCTTCAAGACCAGAGGGTACACTCCTATTATTATTGTAAGAATTCCCATAAGAATTACCATAACCATTACCATTAGCAGAAGGATATGGCCTATAGTTATTACCAGAGTTGTTCCTATAAGCATTGTTGTTGAAATTATTATTTTTAATGAAATTCACATCAACATTTTCTTCTTGAGCAACCAATGAAGCTAAAGGAACATTATTTGGATCAACATTAGATCTACCATTCACAAGCATAGACATAATCACATCAATCTTATCACTCAAGGAAGAGGTTTCTTCAACAGAATTTACCTTCTTACCTTGTGGAGCTCTTTCCGTGTGCCATTCAGAGTAATTAATCATCATATCATCAAGAAGTTTTGTAGCCGCCCCCAATGTGATGGACATAAAGGTACCTCCAGCAGCTGAATCCAATAAATTCGCGAAGAAAAATTTAGTCCTGCATAGAAGGTTTGGATGATCATCCAAGTAGTCAGTCCATGGGTTGGGCAATTCTTTACCAAAGTTTTCATTCTCTCCCATGCTTGAGCAACATGTTCAGTATCTAATTGTTTAAAATTCATTATGCTACTTCTCAAAGATATAATTTTAGCGGGAGGATAATATCTACCAATAAAAGCATCCTTACATTTAGTCCATGAATCAATACTATTCTTAGGCAAAGATAGCAACCAATCTTTAGCTCTTCCTCTTAATGAGAAAGGAAACACTTTCAGTTTAATAATATCACCATCTACATCTTTATACTTTTGCATTTCACAAAGTTCAACAAAATTATTGAGATGGGCAGCAGCATCATCAGAACTAGCACCAGAAAATTGTTCTCTCATAACCAAATTCAGTAAAGCAGGTTTAATTTCAAAGAATTCCGCTGTAGTAGCAGGTGGAGCAATAGGTGTGCATAGGAAATCATTATTATTTGCATTTGTGAAGTCACACAATTTAGTATTTTCATGGTTGGCCATTTTAGCAACGGTAAATAAAACAAACTAGATAAAGTAAATGCAAGTAACTAATTTTTTTGTGTTTTTGATATAGAGAGCAAGACAGTAAATAAAGTAAAACTAGCAACTAATTTTTTTGTATTTTGATTTAGTGCAGCAAACAAAGTAGTAAATAAAATAAAGCAAGACAAAAACAAAGTAAAGAGATTGAGAAGTGGAGACTCCCCTTGCAGCGTGTCTTGATCTCCCCGGCAACGGCGCCAGAAAAAGAGCTTGATGGCGTGTAACTCACACGTTCGTTGGGAACCCCAAGAGGAAGGTATGATGCGCACAGTAGCAAGTTTTCCCTCGAAAGAAACCAAGGTTTAATCGAACCAGTAGGAGCCAAGAAGCACGTTGAAGGTTGATGGTCGCGAAATGTGATGCGGCGCAACACCAGGGATTCCGGCGCCAACGCGGAACCTGCACAACACAACCCAAGTACTTTGTCCCAACGAAACAGTGAGGTTGTCAATCTCACCGGCTTGCTGTAACAAAGGATTAAACGTATCGAGTGGAAGATGTTTGCAAAGAAAACAATAAAACAAGTAGATTGTATGCTATGTAAAGAATAGGACCGGGGTCCACAGTTCACTAGAGGTGTCTCTCCCATAAGATAAAAGCATGTTGGGTGAACAAATTACAGTCGGGCAATTGACAAATAGAGAAAGGCATAACAATGCATATACATGACATGGTAAATATAGTGAGATTTAATTGGGCATTACGACAAAGAACATAGACCGCCATCCAACTGCATCTATGCCTAAAAAGTCCACCTTCAGGTTATCGTCCGAACCCCCTCCAGTATTAAGTTGCAAGCAACAGACAATTGCATTAAGTATGGTGCGTAATGTAATCAACAACTACATCCTTAGACATAGCATCAATGTTTTATCCCTAGTGGCAACACACATCCACAACCTTAGAACTTTCTGTCACTGTCCCAGATTCAATGGAGGCATGAACCCACTATCGAGCATAAATACTCCCTCTTGGAGTTAAGAGTAAAAACTTGGCCAGAGCCTCTACTAATAACGGAGAGCATGCAAGATCATAAACAACACATGAACAATAGATTGATAATCACCATAATCATAGTACTCTCTATCCATCGGATCCCGACAAACACAACATATAGTATTACAGATAGATGATCTTGATCATGTTAGGCAGCTCACAAGATCCAACAATGAAGCACAACAAGGAGAAGACGACCATCTAGCTACTGCTATGGACCCATGGTCCAGGGGTGAACTACTCACTCATCACTCCCGAGGCGACCATGGCGGTGTAGAGTCCTCCGGGAGATGAATCCCCTCTCCGGCAGGGTGCCGGAGGCGATCTCCGAATCCCCCGAGATGGGACGCGGCGGCGTCTCTGTAAGGTTTTCCGTATCGTGGCTCTCGGTACTGGGGGTTTCGCGACGGAAGCTTTAAGTAGGCGGAGGGTCAACGCGAGGGGCCACACGAGGCGCCCAGGGGATAGGTCGGCGCGGCCAGGGCTGGGCCGCGCCGGCCACCCCCCTGGCTGCCTCGTGGCCCCACTTCGTTAGGTCTTCGGTCTTCGGAAGCTTCGTGCAAAAATAGGACCCTGGGCGAAAGTTTCGTCCAATTCCGAGAATATTTCTTTACTAGGATTTCTGAAACCAAAAACAGCAGAAAACAGAATGGCTCTTCGGCATCTTGTTAATAGGTTAGTTCCAGAAAATGCGTAAATATGACATATAATGTGCATAAAACATGTAGGTATCATCAATAAAGTAGCATGGAACATAAGAAATTATCGATACGTTGGAGACGTATCACTTCCCTACTCATGATATGGCACTACTTGATAGTAAAAGATAAAGATAGTGATGATGTGATACCGCGGCACTCCCCCAAGCTTGGAACAAACCAAGGGGATGCCAATACCGATGATGAATTACTCCTTCGATGGCGATGGTAGATTCTTCTCCCGCTTCTTAAGGATCTCCTTCAGCTTCAGCTTCTTAGTTTGACAGTTCTTCACTAAAACTCGAAGAGATTCATTGTTATCCGAATGTGGCGGTGTCGGCCTTGTGATGGGAATCGAGTAATATTCCAGCATTCTGCGAAGTCGCTGGTTCTCCTCCTGAAGTATCTCCACTTCCCTTCTTAGAGCACGATATTGATCACAAAACTCATCGGTAACCCGTATTGCTTCCTCCACACAAGGGAAAGAGTTGAGGCTAAGAGCAGGCGGAAGAGGTCCCTGCAAGTTATGAGAAAAAGAACGTCCAGTGTTAACCGATCCCACCAACATTGGCTTACTCTCCAGAGCTTCCCGCTCTCTTTTTGCTGATGCTATCTTCTTCTCCCCCTTATTGACCACTTCATCCATCTCTTCCTCCCAAGGCTCCTTGTCTTTGTTGTTGGAGACCATGGTGCTTCTAGATCAAAAACAGATCTGGCAGAAAACAGCTCGAAACAAAACACGGCGAGAAAACGATATACGGACCTCTAGAGATCCGGGGGATTATATAGAAAATATTTTTACAACAAAAGGAAGGTTCCAGGCCGAAAACGAGTGGAACCGGGACGCCGAGGGGCTGTCCCCATAGGCGGCGCGGCCAGGGTGGGGCCCGCGCCGGCCTATGGTGACGGGCCCTCGCGCGTCTCCTCCACTCCGTTTCGATCCCGTAATTTTTCATATTTTTAAAAAACAGCAGAAATATTGTTCGGAAAGCTAAACGCGGACTTTTTATTACTAAAACTGTTACCTATTCAAAGTCGGACTCTGCAGAACTGTCAATTTGAACTTTGATGAAAGCTTCCGGAGTTATCACTTGAATAACATCAATATCTTCATTATAAGAATCTCCAAATATAATGCTTGAGTCTTTGTCCATTCACTTCTTGTGTGGCGTTACCTTCCAAAGAGCTAATTTTTATTGCTCCTGAACGATATACCTCCTCAATAACATATGGTCCTTCCCATTTTGAGAGTAATTTCCCCTGAGACGAGACCGATACAATAGGACTTTATCTCCAACATTAAATTCTCTTTTGATAATTCTCCTATCATGCCACTTCTTAACTTTCTCTTTAAAAAGTTTAGCATTTTCATAAGCTTCACTTCTCCATTCATCTAAAGAACTCAATTGTAGCAACCTCTTCTTACCGGCAAGTTTAAAATCTTTATTAAGTTCTCTTACAGCCCAATAAGCTTTGTGCTCTAATTCTAAAGGTAAATGACAAGCTTTTCCATAAACCATTTTATAAGGAGACATTCCCATAGGATTTTTATAAGCAGTTCTATAAGCCCACAATGCTTCCTTTAACTTACTAGCCCAATTCTTTCTAGATTTATTAACAGTCTTTCCCAAAATAGCTTTAATTTCTCTATTTGATAATTCTACTTGCCCACTAGTTTGAGGATGATAAGCTGAAGCAATTCTATGATTAATACCATATTTGGCAAGAGTTTTTCTAAAACCACCATGAATAAAATGAGAACCTCCATCAGTCATAATATATCTAGGTACTCCAAATCTAGGAAATATAACATCTACAAGCATTTTTATAGAGGTCTCACCATCAGCACTTTTTGTAGGTATAGCTTCTACCCATTTAGTAACATGATCAATAGCGACAAGTATATGAGTGTTACCTTCTGAAGAAGGGAAAGGACCCATGAAGTCGAATCCCCAACAATCAAATGGTTCAATAACAAGAGTACAATTCATAGGCATTTCATTACGTCTAGAGATATTACCAACTCTTTGACATTCATCACAAGATAAGATAAATTTCCTTGCATCCTTGAAAAGTGTTGGCCAATAAAAACCTGATTGTAGAACCTTTTGTGCGGTTCTATCTCCGGCGTGATGTCCTCCATAAACACTCCCATGACATTTGCTCAATATCTCTTGTTGTTCATATTGTGGGACACATCTTCGCATAATACCATCCACTCCTTCTTTATATAAGTGTGGGTCATCCCAAAAATAATGCCTCAAATCATAAAAGAATTTCCTCCTTTGCTGAGCTGAAAAGGTTGGAGGCAAGTACTTTGAAACAATAAAGTTAGCATAATCAGCATACCAAGGGCTATCTCGCGAGCTCACCTTTATTACAGCCAATTGTTCATTTGGAAAACTATCAGGAACAGGATCATAAGCAATATTTTCCAATCTAGATAAATTATCAGCAACAGGATTATCAGCACCTTTCCTATCTACAATATGTAAATCAAATTCTTGCAAAAGAAGCACCCATCTAATAGGCCTTGGCTTAGCATCTTTCTTTTCCATAAGGTACCTAATTGCAGCATGATCAGTATGAATTGTGACTTTTGAATCAACAATATAGGGTCTAAACTTGTCACATGCAAAAACTACGGCTAATAACTCTTTCTCAGTTGTAGCATAATTTCTTTGAGCAGCATCTAGAGTTTTACTAGCATAATGAATAACATTTAATTTTTTATCTACTCGCTGTCCAAGGACAACACCTATAGCAAAATCACTAGCATCACACATAATTTCAAAAGGCAAATTCCAATCAGGAGGTTCAACTGTAGGAGCAGTTGTTAAGGCCTTCTTTAGAGTTTCAAAAGCTTCCTTACAATTATCATCAAAAACGAAAGGTACATCTTTTTGAAGAAGATTAGTAAGAGGCTTTAAAATTTTAGAGAAATCTTTAATAAACCTCCTATAAAAACCAGCATGACCAAGAATACTACGAATACCTTTAACATCCCTAGGATAGGGCATCTTCTCAATTGCTTCAACTTTAGCTCTATCAACTTCAATACCTCTCTCAGAAATTTTATGTCCCAATACAATTCCTTCATTAACCATAAAGTGGCATTTCTCCCAATTAAGAACAAGGTTAGTTTCTTCACATCTCTGCAAAACTTTATCAAGGTTTCGCAAGCAATTATCAAAAGAATTCCCATAGACAGAAAAATCATCCATGAATACCTCAACAATCTTTTCACAAAAGCCATGAAAAATAGCAGACATGCATCTTTGAAAAGTAGCAGGAGCATTACATAAACCAAAAGGCATACGCCTATAAGCATAAGTTCCATAGGGACAAGTGAAAGTGGTTTTCTCTTGATCTTTAGCTCTAACAGCAATTTGTGAAAACCCAGAATATCCATCAAGAAAATAGAAATGAGTATTTTTAGACAACCTTTCTAACATTTGATCAATAAAAGGTAAAGGGTAATGATCTTTCTTAGTAACTTTATTAACTTTTCGAAAATCAATGCACATTCTATACCCTACAACTACTCTTTGAGGAATAAGCTCATCATTATCATTAGGCACAACAGTTATACCTCCTTTCTTAGGAACACAATGCACAGGACTAACCCATCTACTATCAGCAATAGGATATATAATACCTGCTTCAAGGAGTTTTAATACCTCATTTCTTACCACATCCTTCATCTTGGGAATTAGACGACGCTGATGTTCAACAACAGGTTTTGCACCTTCTTCTATATTAATGGCATGTTGGCAAATAGCGGGAGAAATCCCCTTCAAATCATCAAGAGTGTAGCCAATAGCTCCTCGGTGTTTCTTCAATATTTCCAATAAGCTTTCTTCCTCAGTATCTGAAAGCTTAGCACTAATAATAATAGGATATGTTTTCTTATCATCAATATAGGCATACTTAAGATTATCAGGTAATGGTTTCAAATCAAATACAGGATCTTCCTTTGGTGGTGGTGTTACACCTAAATCTTCAACCGGTAAGTCATGTTTAATAATAGGTTGACGAAGGAAAATTTCATCAAGCTCATCCCTTTCTTCCCTAAAAACTTCACTCTCACTATTCTCCAAATGTTGCTGCAAAGGATTACTAGGAGCAAGAGCAATAGATGCACACTGTTCAACTCTAAAATCATCATTAGGCAAATCAGCTTTATAAGAAGTTTTGGCAAATTTAGAGAAATTAAACTCATAAGATTCACCAGCAAATTTAGTAACAATTTTCTATTTCTTGCAATCTATAATAACTCCACAAGTATTCAGAAAAGGTCTACCAAAAATAATAGGACAAGACTTACTAGCAGCAGAACCAAGTACCAAAAAGTCAGCAGGATATTTAATCTTACCACATAGAACTTCAACATCTCGAACAATACCAATGGGAGAGATAGTTTCTCTATTAGCTAGCCGAATAACCACATCAATATCTTCAAGTTCACAAGAACCAATTTCATGCATAATTTCCGTGTAGAGCTCATAAGGAATGGCACTAATACTTGCACCAATGTCGCATAAACCATAATAGCAATGATCACCAATTCGAACAGAGAGCACAGGAACACTGGCTTTCCTAGACTTATTAGGATGCGAAACAATATTAGAAGCATCTTCACAAAAAATAATATGATCATCTTCCACATTTTCAGTCACAAGATCTTTAACTATTGCAACAACAGGTTCAACTTTTATTTGTTCTTCAGGTTCTATGGGTTTCTTTGCACTTTTATTAACTACACTAGTTATAACAGAATACTCCTTCATTTTAGCAGGGAAAGGAGTTTTTTCAATATAAGCTTCAGGAAGAACATGATCAACAGTTTTAATTTCAATAAATTTACCTTTGGGTGAATCAGTTTTATCTTTATATGGTTCATGATACTTATCAAAATTCTTCCTAGGCAATTCAAAATGAGAAGCAAAGGCTTTATAAATATTTGCAACAACTTGAGAGTCAAGACCATATGTAGCACTTATATTACGATATTCATCAGTATCCATAAAAGTTTTAATGCATTCATAATTATAATTTATACCTGACACACTACCTTTGTCATTCTCCCATCCTTCAGTATTTTCTTGGATTCGGTCAAGAAGGTCCCATTTAAACTCTTCTTTATTGCGTGTGAATGATCCAGAACAAGCAGTATCCAGCAAGGTTTTATCTTGAAAAGAAAGTCTTGCATGGAAATTATCAATGATAATATTACCAGGAAGCTCATGAATGGGGCATTTGAGCATCAAAGATTTCAATCTCCCCCACGCTTGGGCAATACTCTCTCCATCATGAGGCCAGAAATTATATATACGGTTGCGGTCTTTGTGAATTTCACTTGGAGGATAGAATTTAGAATAAAATAGAGGCACAATATCCTTCCAATCAAGAGAACGCCCATCCTTCAGCAGTTTATACCAATGCGCCGCTTTAGATAGCGACATAACAAATAATTTCTTCCTAACTTCATCCATTGAAATACCTGCACATTTGAATAACCCGCATAATTCATGTAAAAACAGTAAATGATCTCCAGGATGAACAGTTCCATCCCCTTCATAGCGGTTATCCACAACACGTTCAATAATTTTCATAGGTATTTTATATGGTATTACTTCCTCACCTGGCGCCTCATCCACTACCGTTGCAGTAGTAGTAGATTTCCCAAAGAGAAATTCAAGGGAGGATCTCTCCATAATATAGCAAGCAGAAACAAAATCAGCACGTAGTAAAAGTTTCCTTACCAATTCCACTTACCAATAGCGCTTCACTCCCCGGCAACGGCGCCAAAAATAGTCTTGATGACCCACAAGTAGGGGTGTATCGTAGTACTTTCGATAAATAAGAGTGTCGAACCCAACGAGGAGCAGAAGGTGTTGACAAGCAGTTTCGATGAAGAATTCACTGTAAATGCTCACAGACAAGTATTCGGGGGTTTTGATATAGCAGATAAATAAAGTACGAGTAAGTAAATTGCGAGAGAAATAATTGCAGCGAGTGGCCCAATCCTTTTTAGCACAAAGGACAAGCCGGTTTGTTTACTTATAATGACCAAACGTTCTTGAGGACACGGGGATTTTAGTCTAGTGCTTTCGCTTCATACAACTGATTAATCTTCATTGTTTTGATAAGTGTTATGTGGGTGAACCTATGCTAATGCACCGCCCTTCCTAGGACTAATACATACTTGTGATTATACCCCTTGCAAGCATCCGCAAATACAAGAAAGTAATTAAGATAAATCTAACCACAGCCTTAAACTCGAGATCCTGCTATCCCTCCCCACCGATATACTAACGGGGGTTTAGGTTGCTGTCACTCCGGCAACCCCACAATTAGCAAACGAATACAAGATGCACTCCCCTAGGCCCATAAAGGTGAAGTATCATGTAGTCGACGTTCAGATGACACCACTAGAAGAGTAACACCATAACTTAAATATCATAACATTGAATATTACTCAACCATAATTCACTACTAACATTTAGACTTCACCCATGTCCTCAAGAACTAAACGAACTACTCACGAGACATCATATGGAACATGATCAGAGGTGATATGATGATGAATAACAATCTGAACATAAACCTTGGTTCAATGGTTTCACTCAATAGCATCAATAACAAGTAGTAATTAACACCGGGAGAGTTTCCCCTATCAAACAATCAAGATCCAACCCAAATCGTTACAGCGGTGACGAGATGCAGCGGTGGAGATGGCGGTGTAGATGGTGGAGATGATGATGATGATGATGATGGAGATGATGTCCAGCTCGATGACGATGGCGATGGCGTCGATTTCCCCCTCCGGAGGGAATTTCCCCGGCGGATTCCTGCCCGCCGGAGAGCTCTTTTCTCTCTGTTTCTCCGCCCCGCAGAGGCGGCTCTGTCAATTCTCCGTAACTCCCTGGGGCTTAGGTTTTCGGGACGAAGAAGTACGCGAAGGAGAGGCGGCCAGAGGGGCACTAGTAGGAAAAGCCTCATCAGTGGCGCACCAAAATTGGATTCTGTGGCGCATGGGAGGTGCGCCACAGAAACGTCGCCACAAAAATAAGCTTTCTGTGGCGCACCTTCCCATGCGCCACAGAATTAGGTTTCTGTGGCGCACGTGTTCCTAGGTGCGCCACGAAAAGGGTGCGCCACAGAATTGGTTTTCATGCCACAGAAATTGCTTGTATTATACTCGATTTTGTGCTGCCTGCTATACACATGCAGTTTATACACAGCAATATACAGAGATACAGGTTATATACAGCAACATTCAGATATAATATAAATATCATGTACATTGCACAGATATAACATAGACATCATCATCACATTACTTAGAGCCCGATCGAGATACATATATAGTGGCAATTAAGTGTCAAATGTTTTGCATACAACTCTTAATTCATACAAATTTCACAATTTCGAGATACAAAGTAGTCTTCATCCGGTTCCTCCTTTGCTCCCTCATCTCTACCCACCAGGCTCGCTTGCATCGGGGTCTTCATATCCAGTTCGTACTATGATGAAAATGGAAGAAAGTGAGACCAACAAGTCCGATGCACAAGAGAAATGGAATAAATGCCTCATACATTGTTGGTCAACACAAATATTAACATTTAGGGATGGCGTAAGCGAGACCAAGTCCGATGCACAAGAGATTGATATTTGTGCTATTTTACCAGGCTCACTTACGCCACCCCCAAGTGTACGGGGACCAAACATTTTAATCATCGGCATTTTGAAAATCTCAAAGCAAATGGAATGACAAAATGGAATAAGTGCCTCATACATTATTGGTCAACACAAATACTATGGTCAGAAACCATAGTTGCAGTATACACCGCAGTATACTTTGCGAAGGGCCCCCTTTCCCGCCGCTCCGTGAACGGGTCCTTAACGACACAACAACGCTGATCTGCCTCTCTGGCGCAGAACCACGGCGGCCGCCTCCCTTGTGGCCGCGTCTCTGCGCTCTTGCATGGCCGGACCACGATTGGACTCACCGGGGAATAATGATAATCGCCATCAACACTATCGCCCACTCCACAGAGCATACAGAGATGCCACTTTTCTTCCTCACGTGCTGAACGAGTCTTTTATGCAAGACCGTGCCGGCCTGCCCGAGGCCGGCACGGTCTTTGCATCAAGGACTCGTTCACTGGACGGCGAGAGAAGAAAAGCGGCATCTCTGCTGCAAAGTACTCTACACCTGTGGACTCGACGATAGTGGTGATGGCGATTATCGTATTTCCCGGTGAGTCCAATCGTGGTCGGCCATGGAGAAAAGCGCAGAGCCCACTAGACACGGCCACAAGGGAGACGGCTGGGGGGGCGTGGTTCTGCGCCAAAGAGACATGTCGGCGTTGTTGTCGTCAGGACTCGTTCACGAACGGGGGAAAGGGCCCGTCTACAAAGTATATTGCGGCGTATAGGTGACCAAACATTCTAATCATCGGCACTAAAATGGAAGAAAGAGCCAAGTGGTATCTCAACTAGATATCATATGCCTCATACTTTGTTGGTCGAAAGAAATATTAACATTCAGGGATGGGGTCAGCGAGGCCAGGTAGGATGCACAAGAGATTGATATTTGTGCCATCGCACCAGGCTCAGTGGCCCCACCCCAGAGTGTACAAGTGACCAAACAATTTAATCATCGGCACTAGAATGGAAGAAAGGCCAATGCAATTAAGAAGTAGCTTGTATGAACTAAATGGAATGCCTCATACTTTGTTGGTCGAAACAAATATGAACATCCCGGGATGGCGTTAGTGAGGCCAGGTAGGATGCACAAGAGATTGATATTTGTGCCATCACACCAGGCTCACTAGCGACACCCCGGAGTGTACGAGTGATCAACCAACCATCTAATCATCGACAAGTACAAAAACACCACCAAACCAGCAACCATGGTGACATAAGTCAAGATGCTCAAACACACATAGCATGCATGGAGCAGATGCTCCAAAGGGATTATTCATCACTTGGTATAGACCAAGTGATGCTGGCAAAAGAGAGGCCAATCAAGAACCAGTAAATCCAGTAAGTGATAGATATGCCTAAACAAGCAACAACACATAGCATATCCCAGCTAACCAGATGAGACAAGTCTTGGTAGCCAACTGAATCACCTAGCACCACCTAGCCTTTTAAAACCATCAGAAACAGTCCTTTTTCTTCAAAGGATACCACAGTGGCATTCATTTACATGATCCCCTACTGTGGATATCTCTATTTTCATCAAAGCCAACAAGAAAAAGAAATTTATCATTACTCAATTGAGTTCAAAACAAAGCTGGGGTCCATAAGGGATTACTCATCACTTGGTAGTAACAAAGTGATGCTGGCAAGAGAGAGGCCAAGCCTGAGCTAGTCAATCCAGTAGAGATGGATATGCATAAGTAAGCAAGAGCACATAGCCTATCCAAGTTAACCAGATAAAACCAACCTTGACAGCCAACTTAATAACCTAGCATCACCTAGTCTTTTAAACCATCAGAAACTTCCCATTTTCTTCAAAGGATACCACAGTGGCATTCATTTACATGATCCCCTACTGTGGATATCTCTAATTTCATCAAAGCCAACAAGAAAAATAAATATATCATTACTCAGTTGAGTTCAAAACAAAGCTAGGGTCCATAAGGGATTACTCATCACTTGGTAGTAACAAAGTGATGCTGGCAAGAGAGAGGCCAAGCCTGAGCTAGTCAATCCAGTAGAGATGGATATGCATAAGTAAGCAAGAGCACATAGCCAATCCATGTTAACCAGATAAAACCAACCTTGACAGCCAACTGAATAACCTAGCATCACCTAGTCTTTTAAACCATCAGAAACTTCCCATTTTCTTCAAAGGATACCATAGTGGCATTCATTTACATGATTCCCTACTGTGAATATCTCTATTTGGATAACATAAGCAATCCACACCAGTAAACAAGTCCTCATCACCTTATACAGGTTCAAACTTTGGATTTGTTTCCAACAAAGGTTGGAAAACAAATCAAATCCATTTAGTTTAACTGAATCATCGCCAACACATGGTTCATTAATAAGAAGTGACAAGCATAGCACCAATTAATCAAGCAATATAGCAGCATCAGTAACAAACATAGCACCAATTAATCAACTATAGCTCCATCAGTAACAAGCATAGCAGCAATTAATCAAGCAATAGTCATGGGAGTCCAACAATGTTAACCAAGTTATACAGAATAAGAAAAGGGGGACTCGAGCAACAGTCATGGGAGTCCAACAATGTTAGTGATGGGCATTCTATAACCAAAGGCACCTCCAACAATGTCAAGCTAAATCGTTCCAACATCATGCTACCAACTAGCAACGCAGCAACATCAACATCCAGAGCACAACAGCATCCGAGCATTTCATCGAGCACCTTGTGCTCGCGCGGGAGAGGAAGAGGGAGGGGAGGGCAGAGGTGGAGCTCACCGAAAACAGGGGTGGAGGAGGAGGTTGACGACGATGGCAGGGGTGGAGGAGGTGGAGGACGCGGCGGCTCGGCCTCCTCCTTGGCGGCGCCGGACCTCCTCCTGCACGCCTTGGCCCCTCCTCCTCCACGCCGCAGCGGCATGTGCTGCTGGTGGCGGGGATGGGTGGAGCGTGGGGCATGCGCCCTCGCGGAGGAAGGCGGCGGCGACGGCGATGGCGACGGCGACGACCATGGCGGCGTGCCTTGGTACGGATCGGAGGGGAGAAGGGAGAGAGGCGGCGCGGCGGTAGAGGGGATGAGGGCGCGGGGAGGGGTACGGGGATAATATAAGTTCCCTATTTCTGTGGCGCACCAGCTCAAGTGCGCCACGAATCAACACCGTGGCGCACCGAGCAAGTGCGCCACGAATAGTTATTTCGTGGCGCAACAGCCGTGTGCGCCACGAAATACCTACGCTAATAATTGGGAGTGCCAGGATGTGGGCCCCACATAGTTTCTGTGGCGCATGGTTCAGCAATGCGCCACAAAAATAAGCTATTTTTGTGGCGCACACAGTCTCGTGCGCCACAAAAAAACTTTATGTGGCGCAGTTTTCTTGGTGCGCCACAGAACTAAGCTCCACCTATAAGCATTTTCCTACTAGTGGGGGCTGTGGGCCCCCTCCTCACAAGGCGGCGCGGCCAGGCCTGAGCCCGCGCCGGCCTATGGGGGGCCCATGGTGGCCCCTCTCGGCTCCTCCTTTTGGCTCCCTTCGTCCTCTGGAAAAATAGGATTTTTCGTATAACTTCCGTCAATTGTTGATCTTCGAAATATGGTGTCCTGACGGTGCTTTTTCCAGCAGAATCCTGACTCCGGTGAATAATTCTCCAATGATCATGAAACATGCAAAATAGGTGAAATAACATAAGTATCATCTCTAAATATGAAATATATCAATGAATAACAGCAAATTATGATATAAAATAGTGATGCAAAATGGACGTATCATGTACTTCCTCCCTTTAATGGGAAGTTCAGTCAAATTCTGGGAGCGAATTATGTCATTGAAGACAAGCATATAATTAATATTACCTCCTGGCTTATTCCTATTTGTTGGTGATCGAATGAAGTTAAAATCACCCATAAGCAACCAGTCCTCATCATCAGGAATAATTAAATTTTCAAACCAATTCACAAAATCTTCCCTTAAATCCCCAGTACATGGCCCATAGATGTTAATCAGTGTCCAATTCTGTGAAGAGTGTTGTGATGTGAAATGCACAGATAAAGCAAATGGCTCACAATGCATCACCATACCAGAAAAAACAGAGCTTTTCCACAAAATGATTACTCCACCTGAGGCACCATTGGAAGGAACAAACACATACTCATCAAAATCACTAGGACAACAAGATTTGATAAAAGCAATATCGAAGTCCTCTTTCTTAGTTTCTTGTAAGCAAACCACAGAGCAAGCACTGAGCTTAATAGCATTCATAAGGGCTAGTTGTTTGCTCTTAGCATTAAGGCCCCTGATATTCCAACATAATACACACCATTTCTTAAGGAAGTTCATTACAAAAGCAACTTAAATAAATAGCAGATTACAACTAGGCACTGCTATCAGAAGAAGATCCCTCTTGCAGAGGCGACAGAAGCTTCTGTGGAGACACCTCAGTAGGAGGAACACCACACAGATTAATTCCAATGGATTGCAGGACAGGAATAGGAGTAACAGCAGAAGTAGATGGAGCTGCAGATGCACCAGCATTAGCTTTCTGTTTAGATGGATCCATCCTTGGCTTCACTTTGGATTTAACTGTCTTGGTGTCAGAATCATTCCTGGGCTTGAAACCATCATACTTATTAGTTCTTGGACTCCTTCTGACCTGCATAGTACTCTCTGGCACTGCTAAATGGACTTTCTTCCTTTTCTGTCCAACATGGACATTGCTATCGTTCAACCTCTTCATTATCAAGAATACTAAGAGGACCAAGAGTAGCAGTTGTCCTTGCCACCTTTCTGCCATTAGTCAAATTCAGAAATTCGTGCACCATTTCAAATAGAACAGAAGTTGGCAATTGCATCTGAATAGAAAGGAACTTTCCATCAGTCATAGGGCTGGGTGTAGAGTTGACAAGGGCTTTAACCAAGGTTACCCTAGCCCAAATTTCAGCATGTAAGTCTTGAAAAGAAACATTATTCAGACTGAAGGAATTAATTTGAACAGAACCAAGGACATCCAAATCCATAGACTCAACAGAAGAAGAAGAATTATCAGATATACTATCTGTCCAAGCTTGCATGGGGCTATCAGCCAAATTAGAGAGGGGTGGTGGTACCCCAGCATAAAAAGGAACCCCTTGCTCTTGAAGCATAAGCTGGAAATTAACCAAAGGTGTGTCTTCAACTAACATGTGACCAGGTTCTGCATGTTGGTCTTCAGGCTGCTGCACCTGCATGTGCTGAACCTGATGTTGGTGACCCCCATAATGCCCTCCAGGCTGTTGATTGTGATGCAGCCAATCAGCTAGCTGCTGCTGAAAGAGTTGTTCTGCAGTTACTTCAGGACCATACATAGGATGAGGATTCCCATTAGCAGGTGCAGGATCTTCAGGTGGTGGAGGAACATCATGAATGTGTGCAGTCCATGCTGCATTCCTTAAAATGAACACAGGAACTGTCCAACTACGTCTAGCCCCACCTAGCTGATGCATAACCAGACTTCGAGGCACAAACTTTGGATCAACAATCCAGGCCTTGACCAACACAAACTTCTTATTACCTCTAGGGTTGTGCCAGATAGATATCTCTCCAAAATCTCGGACAGCATTATTAATATGGAACTCTGTCTGATAATCTAAAGGGAAGCCGAGATATAAAATCCAAGTTTCCCTACCAAAAGTGGTGAGTCTCATATTTATAGCGGCATCATGGCGAACAAATGTGACAGTAGTCTCATCATCCAACTCAAACGACAAATTTACCACTGCATCTGCAACTAGGGTCTCTGGGAAAGTGAACACACCAATGCCAAACGGATGATCATCAAAATAGCGTACAACGTGTCCAGATTCAACAAGCATGTCCCTGATTGACTCTTTAACCATTTCCCTTAGATGAACTGGAATAAATCTACTAGTTTCCGCAATCAAAACTCTGTCATGCTGAAGAGGAGCAATCGCAGGAACTACCATGTCAGATCTAACCTTTCTGTCAGCAGGGCCATGATCAACCGCCAAGCCTTCAGGAACAAACGGCGTCGGGTTGATAGGAAAGGTGGCCATGGCGGCGGCGGAGGTCTTGGTTGGAGCAGAGGAGGAAGTCGTAACGATAGGCAAAAGAGCTGCTGGCGAAACAGGAATATCCCGTGATTTCTTAATAACCCAGATTTTCCGACCAATTAAATGATCTCTATCTCTCTCCTTGACTCTCCAAATTCTACCAGGCTTGGAGGAACACTGCGACGCCCAATGGCCCAATTGATTACAAGAACGACAACGCAGCCCATCAGTGCATTTAACTATAGTATGTTCAGGTGAGAAGCATTTAGAGCAAGGGCGGGAACCAGCCTTATTACATGTAGCACAGCGACGGCCCAATTTCGCACAGGCCGAACAAAAACCTGGGCATTTAGCATACAGATGATCTCGAAGCCCACAGCGATAGCATCGACCAATGAATTCAAAAACCAGCTCCTTGGGCGGGATAAGGGGCAAGTTCAACATTTGCATGATTTCTTGTTCCGAGTAACCTGCCTGCCGTTGATCTTCCAATAACTCCAGAGTAAAAACCGGCAGATTCTGACATAACAACCACGGAAAATTAGGGCTGACAAACAGGCGTGGACTAGGCAAGGAAGGATCCGAAATCAAAGGCACATTCAAACGCCCCACCATGAACGATCGAGACGAATTTTCCAGATTGTTATCATGCTGTGGGAGCAAAGATGAGCCTTGTGCCTTATACCTTGGATGTTGCTGAGTGATGCACTCTGAATGTGTACGCAAAGGAGGATCCTGAGGATTCTTAAAAAGACCAAACTTTGCCAATTTGGAAGCCGCAGCAATAGAAGAATCCTTTGCAGAACTAGCTGCCAGAACATCCAAATTCGGACGAAAAAAAGTAGGACTACGTTGTGAAACCAAGAGATCAGGCTCTGAGATATCCGAATTGAGAATTGCCTGATTGAAAAAACCACTTTGCCCCGGATGAACACCTTTGAACAGAGAAAAGTGACAAACGAAATCTGGCCAAACTCTATCTTTTAGTCCATAAATGAAATGGCCCACTTTGTTAGAGGCTAGGGAAAATCTGAAACGCCGATCACTGAGCTTGTAGACGTTAAACCGCTGTGCAATCCCACCAATGCAGCATTGGAGGGCTAAACCCACTGATTCTTCCGAAAGAGAGAACGAGGCCGAAGAAAAGGACACCACCAGAAAGAACTCTTTGGCAGAAGGAGAGGGGAAGAAGTGAACTGTAGATCCAAAACGACGACGAACCTGATCCGCCAGAGCCAGGCCTGGCGAGAAATCCCATCGGAGTAGGGCATCCATCACGCCTAGATCTCAAGGAATCCATGATCCAGAGGGGAGGGGGTGGGAGACGCCAGGGAGGGGGTGGGAGGCGCCATCTCGTTTTCTGTCAACCTCCTCATAAGCCCTATCCTTCCATGCTAGTTTTATGACAATACCTACATGTTTTGTTCACACTTTATATCGTTTTGATGCATTTTCCGGAACTAACCTATTAACGAGATGCCGAAGTGCCAGTTCCTGTTTCTGCTGTTTTTGGTTTCAGAAATCCTACAAAGGAAATATTCTCGGAATTGAACGAAATCAACGCCCAGAAACTTATTTTCACCGGAAGCTTCCAGAGCACCGAAGAGGGACCAGAGTGGAGCCAGGGGGGCCCACACCACCGGCGGCGCGGGAGGGCGCGCGCCCTATGGTCTAGCTCCACCAGGCCCCCTCCGAGGCTGCCCTTCCGCCTATATAAAGCCTCCACGTCGAAAACTCTAAAAAGATAAGCCACGATACGAAAAAAGTTCCAGAGCCGCCGCCATCGCGCCAAGATTCGGGGACAGAAGTCTCTGTTCCGGCACGCCGCCGGGACGGGGAATTGCCCCGAAAGGCATCTCCATCGACACCACCGCCATCTCCATCAACGCTGCTGTCTCCTATGATGAGGAGGGAGTAGTTCTCCCCGGAGGCTAAGGGATGTACCGGTAGCTATGTGGTTAATCTCTCTCTCTCTGTACTCCAATACAATGATCTCATGAATTGCTTTGCATGATTGAGATCCATATGATGAGCTTTGTATCACTATTAGTCTATGTGCTACTCTTGTGATGTTATTAAAGTAGTCTATTCCTCCTCCATGGTGTAAAGGTGACAGTGTGTGCATCATGTAGTACTTGGCGTAGGTTATGATTGTAATCTCTTGTAGATTATGGAGTTAATTATTACTATGATAGTATTGATGTGATCTATTCCCCTTTCATAGTGTAATGGTGACAGTGTGTATGCTATGTTAGTACTCGGTCTAAATTGCAAAGATCTATTATGCTCTAAAGGTTACTTAAATATGAATGCCGTATGTTGTGGCGCTTGTTAACTCCGGCTTGAGGGAGCTCTTGTAGCCCTACACAATGAATGGTGTTTGCCATCCAACAAAAGAGTATATGTAGCACAAATGAGGAGAAGTTATTAATTTATTATGTGATCAATGTTGAGAGTGTCCACTAGTGAAAGTATGATCCCTAGGCCTTGTTTCCAAATACTGCAAACATCGCTTGTTTACTGCATCTTTACTTCCTGCAATATTACCATCATCTATACCACTTGTGTTTTACCATCTCTTCGCCGAACTAGTGCACCTATACATCTGACAAGTGTATTAGGTGTGTTGGGGACACAAGAGACTTTTTGTATCTTAATTGCAGGGTTGCTTGAGAGGACTATCTTTGACCTCTACCTCCCGAGTTCGATAAACCTTGGATGATTCACTTAGGGAAACTTGCTTGTTCTACAAACCTCTGCTCTTGGAGGCTCAACACTTTCTACAAGAATAGAAGCACACGTAGACATCAAGCTATTTTTCTTGCCGGGGAGGTAAGGTAAAAGGTATTCACATCCTCCGAATACTAAGCTATTTCCTAGCATTGTTGCCGGTGTGTGAGTGCTCGAAGCTATCTCCTTTAGACTCTCAATTGCGAATTTTTGTTTCTTGTTTTTATTTTCACTAGTTAGGCTTAGTGGAAAACAACAAAAAAATTAGAGATCTTTATGAACTTTATCTTGAGTTAGGACATGAGGTGTTTGAAGAGAAAATTAAAAAACCCATGGAACTTTGTTTACAAAATAGTTGTAGCAATGTTATTAGCATGAACTCTTTGAACAACATTATTGCTAAAGCTATGGAAGAATTTAAGCTTGGGGAAGCTGGTTGTGATATTTTTAGTCCCCCAAGCATAGAGGAGAAAATTTACCTTGATGATACTTCACCTCCTATATATGATGCTTGCAATGATGAATATGATATTTTCAGCCACCTACTATTGAGGAGAAAATTAATTATGATTACAATATGCCTCCTATATATGATGATTATGGTGATGAGAATAATAATGAAAGCTAAGTTATTGAATTTGCTCCCACTACAACTAATAAAATAGATTATGCTTATGTGGAGAGTAATAATTTTATGCATGTGGCTCATGACAAGAATGTTTTATGTGATAGTTATATTGTTGAGTTTGTTCATGATACTACTGAAAGTTATTATGAGAGAGGAAACATGGGTATATGCATCTTAATAATATTAAGTTTCCCTCTTTATGTTGAGAATCTTGAAATTGCGCTTGTGTTGCTTTTCTATGCTTGCCACTTTGTTCTTCATGAATTTATTTGTGTACAAGATTCCTTTTCATAGGAAGTGGGTTAGGCTTAAATGTGTTTTGAATTTGCTTCTTGATGCTCTCTTTTGCTTCAACTCTTATTTCTTGCGAGAGTATCATTAAAATTACTGAGTCCATCTTAATGGCTATAAAGAAAGAACTTCTTGGGAGATAACCCATGTGTTTATTTTGCTACTGTTTTGTTGTGTCTTGGAAGTTGTTACTACTGTAGCAACCTCTCCTTATCATGTTTTTGTGCCAAGTAAAGTCACTATAGTAAAGTTGATGCTAGATTTGGATTGCTGCGCAGAAACAGAATTGCTGTCTGTCATGAATTTGCGTAGAACTCTCTGTAGAAAAATCATAAAAATCTGCCAATTTACGTGCGTGATCCTCAGACATGTACGCAACTTTCATTAGTTTTGAGTTTTTCCGTTTGAGCAATTTAAGTGCCTCTGGAAAATTCGTCTTTACGGACTGTTCTGTTTTGACAGATTCTGTCTTTTATTTCGCATTGCCTCTTTTGCTATGTTGAATGGATTTCTTTGTTCCATTTACTTTCAGTAGCTTTTTGCAATGTCAGAAGTGTTAAGAATGATTATTTCACCTCTGAACATATGAATTTTTGATTATGCACTAACCCTCTAATGAGTTTGCTTTAAGTTTGGTGTGGAGGAAGTTTTCAAGGGTCAAGAGAAGAGGATGATATAATATGATCAAGAAGAGTGAAAATTCTAAGCTTGGGGATGCCCCCGTGGTTCATCCCTGCATATTTTAAGAAGACTCAAGCATGTAAGCTTGGGATGCCCAAGGCATCCCCTTCTTCATCGACAACTTATCGGTCACTTCTAGTGAAACTATATTTTTTTTCTCACATCTTATGTACTTTACTTGGAGCGTCTGTGTGTTTTTATTTTCGTTTTGTTATTTTCATTCTCTGAATAAATTCATGCTCATGTGGGAGAGAGACACGCTCCGCTTTTTCATATGAACACTAGTGTTCTTCGTTTACTTTTAATGTTCATGGCGGAGTTGAAAACCGCTTCGTTAATTGCTATTTGGTTGGAATCAGAAAATGCTTCATATGGTTTGGAATAACTTGAAACTTGGCAATTGTTTTGAGCTCTCATAGATCATGTTTAAGCTCTTGCATCATGTAGTTTAAATCTATTAGTGGAGAACTACCGTAGAGCTTGTTAAAATTTGGTTTGCATGATTGGTCTCTCTAAGTCTAGATATTTTCTGGTAAAGTGTTTGAACAACAAGGAAGACAGTGTAGAGTCTTATAATGCTTGGAATATGTTCTTGTGTAAGTTTTGCTGTACCTGTTCATATTTGTGTTTGCTTCAAACAACCTTGCTAGCCAAAGCCTTGTACTGAGAGGAAATGCTTCTCGTGCATCCAAACACATTGAGCCAAAACCCATGCCATTTGTGTCCACCATATCTACCTACTATGTGGTATTTTTCTGCCATTCCAAAGTAAATTACTTGAGTGCTACCTTTAAAATTTCATTCCTTTGTCTTTGCAATATATAGCTCATGGGAAAAATAGCTTAAAAACTATTGTGGTGATGAATATGTAGTTATGTGTCTTAGTTCTTATAAGTTGCTTGTTGAGCGGTAACCATGTTTCGGGGACGCCATCAACTTTTTACCTTTGTTGGATATCATGTGAGATGCTATGCATGTTCGTCTTGTCTGAAGTAAGGGTGATGTCATGATCAAATGGTTTGAGTATGCATATGTTAGAGAAGAACATTGGGCCGCTAACCAAAGCCATGTATCATGGTGGAAGTTTTTAGTTTGGACATACATCCTCAATCTCTTATGAGAATATTATCTTGTTGAATGCTTATGCATTAAAGAGGAGTCCATTATCTGTTGTCTATGTTGTCCGGTATGGATGTCCTAAGTTGAGATCTATTAAAAACGAGAAATCAAATGCAATTGATCTCCTTGGACCTTTGTACATGCGGCATAGAGGTACCCCTTTGTGACACTTGGTTGAAACATATGTCATGCAATGATAATCCATGTTAATCCAAGCTAATTAGGACAAGGTGCGAGCACTATTAGTACTCTATGCATGAGACTTGCAACTTGTAGGAAGTATTATGCATAGCACATATGAATTATTACTACCGTTGACAAAATTGTTTCTATGTTTTCAAAATAAAAGCTCTAGCATAAAAACAGTAATCCATGCTTCCCTCTGCGAAGGGCCATTCTTTTACTTTATGTTGAGTCAGTCTACCTACTTCTTTCTATCTTAGAAGCAAACACTTGTGTTAACTGTGTGCATTGATTCTTACATGATTACTTATTGCACTTGTTATATTACTCTATGTTGACAAATATCCATGAGATATACATGTTACAAGTTGAAAGCAACCGCTGAAACTTAATCATCCTTTGTGTTGCTTTGCATTCTACTTTGAATTTATTGCTTATGAGTTAGCTCTTATGCAAGTCTTGTTGATGCTTGTCTTGAAAGTACTATTCATGAAAAGTTTTGCTATATGATTCAATTGTTTAGTCATTATCTTTTGTTAGCAATCTTTTGCGAATCACTCCATTCATCTCATATGCTTTACAATAATGTTGATCAAGATTATGATGGTAGCATGTCACTTCAGAAATTATTGTTGTTATCGTTTACCTACTCGAGGGCGAGTAGGAACTAAGCTTGGGATGATTGATACGTCTCCAACGTATCTATAATTTCGATGTTCCATGCTAGTTTTATGACAATACCTACATGTTTTGTTCACACTTTATATCGTTTTGATGCATTTTCCGGAACTAACCTATTAACGAGATGCCAAAGTGCCGTTTCTTTTCTGTTTTTGGTTTCAGAAATCCTACAAAGGAAATATTCTCGGAATTGGACGAAATCAACGCCCAGAACCTTATTTTCACCGGAAGCTTCCAGAGCACCGAAGAGGGACCAGAGTGGAGCCAGGGGGCCCCACACCACCTGGCGGCGCGGCCAAGGGGGGGCTCCCCCTATGGTATGGCTCCACCAGGCCCCCTCCGAGGCTGCCCTTCCGCCTATATAAAGCCTCCGCATCGAAAACCCTAAAAAGATAAGCCACGATACGAGAAAAGTTCCGAGCCGCCGCCATCGCGAAGCCAAGATTCGGGGAACAAGTCTCTCTTCACCGCCGGGACGGGAATGCCCCCGGAAGGCATCTACATCGACACCACCGCCATCTCCATCAACGCTGCTGTCTCCTATGATGAGGAGGGAGTAGTTTCCCCCGAGGCTAAGGGCTGTACCGGTAGCTATGTGGTTAATCTCTCTCTTTGTACTCCAATACAATGATCTCATGAATTGCTTTGCATGATTGATATCCATATGATGAGCTTTGTATCACTATTAGTCTATGTGCTACTCTTGTGATGTTATTAAAGTAGTCTATTCCTCCATGGTGTAACGGTGACAGTGTGTGCATCATGTAGTACTTGGCGTAGGTTATGATTGTAATCTCTTGTAGATTATGGAGTTAATTATTACTATGATAGTATTGATGTGATCTATTCCCCCTTTCATAGTGTAATGGTGACAGTGTGTATGCTATGTTAGTACTCGGTCTAAATTGCAAAGATCTATTATGCTCTAAAGGTTACTTAAATATGAATGCCGTATGTTGTGGCGCTTGTTAACTCCGGCTTGAGGGAGCTCTTGTAGCCCTACACAATGAATGGTGTTTGTCATCCAACAAAAGAGTATATGTAGCACAAATGAGGAGAAGTTATTAATTTATTATGTGATCAATGTTGAGAGTGTCCACTAGTGAAAGTATGATCCCTAGGCCTTGTTTCCAAATACTGCAAACATCGCTTGTTCTGTTTTTGCATCTTTACTTCCTGCAATATTACCATCATCTATACCACCTGTGTTTTACCATCTCTTCGCCGAACTAGTGCACCTATACATCTGACAAGTGTATTAGGTGTGTTGGGGACACAAGAGACTTCTTGTATCTTAATTGCAGGGTTTCTTGAGAGGACTATCTTTGACCTCTACCTCCCTGAGTTCGATAAACCTTGGGTGATTCACTTAAGGAAAACTTGCTGCTGTTCTACAAACCTCTGCTCTTGGAGGCCCAACACTGTCTACAAGAATAGAAGCACACGTAGACATCACCAGCTGCCTTGTGGGCCGGCTGGAACCAGGTCTACGCTGGTCTGGCCGTGGTCACTAGAACCACGGTCGGGGCCGACTCCTACATGCTATATCCGGCTGACAGCGCTTTCCCCTGACCGGCTCGGAGCTGGTAAGCCTTGCAGGAGAAGGCTCCGGAAAGGCCATCTGGGTCTGAAAAGTCCACTGAAGGACACCAGATCCCACGGATTGCGGGCCATTGCGGAGCAACAGTGGTCCGCCTCAGGACAGGCCATCATGGCCCGGCTTCCCCGGGCACCGCAGGCTACAGGCGGCGGAGCTACGGGCTGCAGGCTACGACTGTAGCCTAGCTCCGCCTACGTCACGCCGCCCTCGGCACGTCTTGTCCCCGTCAGGAGCAACAAGAAGCACAAGACCGGACAGACAGTCAGGCGACACGGCGCCTCCGGAAGGCGCGAAGGAGCCGGAGCCGGAGCCGGCGCCGCCGGCTCCGGCGGAGCCGACACCATAGGCCATAGGGACTTCCTTGTGACTTTCCTGGCTCTATGCACGGGGACGATCGACCAAATCTTCATTCATACTCAGAACCGCTCGGGAGAGAGGTCTTCTTCTACCTCCAGCCTTCTCTCAAGCTGGATACAGCTTAATGAGCATCATTGTACTATCTCACTCATATACATACACTCTAGAGCAGGAGTAGGTGTGTTACCTCTCTACGAGGGCCCCGAACCTGGGTACGTCGTTGTGTCGCTCGTGCTCATACCCGCATCCGGAAACCGCCATGGGCCATTGGCCGGAACCATCGACTTTAGCCATCCTATGGTATATGCCGTGACGATACCACGACAATATCTACCATATCCGGTTTACACAATCTATCTCTAATAGAGCCCACCAGGGGCACCTCTGCATGGTTCCCACAGCTGTTCTTCTCCAGCTCCCCCAAACCCCTCCCATTCCAAATAAAACCATACATGATAAACCAAAAAGATATAACCTGACCATTCCTACTACTAATCCTAACCTTAGGCTTCACATTAAAAACCGAAGGTGAAGCCCTACTGCCTCTAGTTTTGTGTAAGGAAGCTAAAGTTTAATTGTAGCATTAAGGTCGGCATCCTCATCATTTAAACAATAATGTATCCTAAACAGTCTTAGGATCAAAGCTATATGGCTTTGATCCCCTGTCAATTTTCTCACTCTTCTCATCTCTTAGCCATGCTAAATACATATTGAATTTAGCTATATCTAATTGCTTAATCATTGAAGCTATTTTTTGTGATAAGCGATGGAAAGGTAAAAGAAGTATTCCGGAAAATTCTCATTACCTTTCACAGATCTCTCTATTGCGTGCTGATCATCATTCTTCTTGTTCCTCAAGCTTTGCAAGACCGCAGCTTCATCCACATCAGCCTTTGCTTTTGCCTTTTTTATCCTATCTTGAGCTTCAATTTGATTGAACTTAACTGCATCTGCAAAAACATCTTCCCCTCTAGTTCCCTTGGGATGAATATCAAGCTCACCAGGACCCGGCGCCCTTTTCTCTTAGTCCCCATCAATCCATCATCAAGCTCCACTTCCTTATCAATTTCTCTAATTCTCTGTGAGCTCAAACCAACTCTTTTAGCAAAATAGCCAGGGTCGCCAGAGCAATTAAAATTTACTGCATCTTCAGGATATCTTCAGTCCGCTTGAACTGGCCTCCAATGTAATTCAATATAAAAAAACAGTTTTAACCGAGCGGCACGATCAGTGAGCTACTTGTAAACATAAAAATAAATATAAAATACAGTTTATCAATTCGATTTCAGGCCGAGCCCATTTTTAGGGCACGTACAATGCGGTGATGTCAGCCTTCCCTTAGAGATGCCACGTCAGATTTTTGCTTAGTTGGAGGAGAGAGAATGAAGAGAAAGAAGGTTGTCTTCCCTTAGCTAAGGGATCATCTCTTAGTAAATAAGGGAAGACTATTTTCTCCATTGTATCACATATGTCTTCCCTTAGCAACAATTTCCTACCAAAATTTAATTATTTGTATTAATTGCTAGAGATGACTTAAAGAGATAATGCATTGTATGACTTATATCTAATGCCTTCTCTAGCTGATGTGGCGAGATAAGGGAAGGCATGCCTTCTCTACCATTGTACATGCCCTTAATCCGCTTGACTAGGGCCGTTCCGTATCCGTTTACGGATGTCCAAAAAAACCTGCTAAAAAAACATGTCCAATTTTTTTTCGAGAGTTCTCAAAAGAAAAAAATCTAGAAATTAAAAAAAATGTTTGAAAAATAAAAGAACTTATCTGGCTGCTCCGTTCCCCCCAAATCCGAACCCACCTTGTCACCGGCCGTGCCTACTCCGATTCCGGCTGGAGTCCCTCCGGCCGCCGCCACCCTGAGATCCGTATCCGAGAAGGTTCCGGCGTCTATGCAGAGTCTTATATCCAGTCGTAGCCTTGGCCGCGAGCCACCACTAACTCGAACCGCCTCTATTCGCCGCGTGGCCGGAGTGAGCTCCCTCATGGCCTGCCGGCGTCGTCTAGACCGTCTCCTGCGCCGGCGGCCGAAGGCGGCGCCCGGAGAAGACCGGATCAGCGCCCTCCCCGACGACCTCCTCCTCCTCGTCCTGCGCCGCCTCGACACCCGCGCGGCGCTCGGCACCGGGGTGCTCTCCAGGCGCTGGGCCGGCCTCCCCCGCGAGCTCGCCGCCCTCGATCTCAGGGTCAGCGACGTGCTCCCGCCGCGCTACCACCGGTGGCTCCTCCGCCACCGCGACATCTACAGCAAGGGGACCTTCGTGTTGTACAGGCGCCGCCTCGCGCAGCACGAGTTCATGCCCAACATGACACGGTACGAGCGCCGCGCGATGCGCGCCTTCACCAGCTCCGTCGAGGGACTCTTGGCCGCCGGAGCTCGCCGGAGGGTCAGCAGGCTGAGGCTCGAGTTCTTCATCACCCGCAACACCGGCTGCGTCGACCGGTTCATCTCTCGGGCCATGGATGATTGGGGCGTCGACGACCTCGAGGTCATCGCCAGGCCGACCTTCTACCAGAAAACCGTGCACGCCTTCCCTAGCCATGGCCTCTGTGACGAGCCCGGCGCGTCACGCCTGCGAAGCCTCAAGCTTGGGTGCTGTGTGATCCCTCGAAGGCTGCACAGGTACGGCGCACTCACTAGGCTCGTCCTGCAAGACGTAGCGGAGTCGCCGCCGTCCGCTTACGAGAACGTCTTGGACTCCTGCCCACAGCTGCAGGTGGTGCACCTCAACTCCTGTCATTGCGACCGGGAGGCGGTCATGCTTTTGGATGCCCCCGAGTCGCAGATCAGGGAGCTCGTCGTGGACAATTGTGTGATCGGAACGGTATGGCTGAGGGATCTTCCCAACCTGGAGCAGCTGGCCTCCATGTGCACAAGACTCTGCATCGAGTCCGACGACTCAGTTCCAAGCCTCAGGCAATGGCACCTCACCCGCCGCCACGGCATCGAAGTGGAAGGGTTTCGCCAGTTGTTCCGGCGGCACCTGGAGCTTAACCCATTTGTTGAGCACACCCGGGACGTTACCGACCTGATTATCCGGTTCACCGGTCCCGACAGATGGATCGTGCCGTCGTCTAGCTCGCCGTCGTCGCTGCTACCTAACCTGAGGCGGCTGCTCGTTGCCGATGTGCCTTCGTCCTGGGACGTCTCCTGGCCCCGTGCTCTCCTCGAGATGGCGCCTGCCCTCGAGACCTTTCACATCCACATTGCCTCTATCCCGGAGGAGCCCAACAACGAGGAAATAATATCCTGGCACCCGACTAAGCTTCGGCAGCATCGCTTGAAGGAGTTTGTGATGGCTGGTTTCCAGGGAGCCGAGAGGCAGATCTACCTTGTCAAGTTTGTCATGGAAGTATGCACGGCATTGCGCTATGTCGCCATGTTCAGGAATGGCTATGCTCAGGACAAGGGGCACTGGGACTGGGAGATAGTGCCGCAGCAGCACTCGTGGACCCAGGAGGAGAAGGACGCCACGCTCAAACAGATTATGGTATCTTCCGCAGCAGCTCCAGTTCAAGTGGTTTTAGGCTGATCCTCGTGTGTTTGCGCCTGTCTTGCGATCCCCCCTCGTAATGTACTCCATATCCCTGTTTATTCGATTTAATCTATAGCATAGTAATATATTTCATATCCATGTTTTATTCAATGTGATTTGTAGAATAGCAATATTCCACATCCCTGTTTTACTCATGTAATTTATAGCATAATGCTCAAATAAAGTTGTTGCTGGTTGTTCCTTTTCTGTCGTATAAGATGGAACTGAAATGTTGTTTTGTGTTGGTTGTTCATCCAAGACAATATTAGGAAATTGTTTGCATCCATTTTTGGAAGTTTAGAGTGCCGGATAGCTATAACTGCTAGATAGCTATAAGACAATATTGGGGTACAGTTTTAGAACTGCCCAATGCACTTCTCTGTTACAGTTTAAGAAACCTATGAACATGCCATGTTGCTTTTCAGCCTTGTCTTGCCAGAAATTGATCAGAATACAATTGATTCTCTTCTGAAGTGTTTGACTAGCTTTATTCTTATTTATTTACTGGATGAAAAAATGATCATGTTTATGCATCTACACGTATCAATTTGACGGGGAAAATTCTCCCCCACACCAATCCCTAGTGCTATACATCAAACTGCAACCCCTACTTGCGTCTGTACATTTCGCTAACTTGTTTGAAATACCGGCATTGCCCTTTGGCCACTGCACCTTGAGCTAAGAACTTACATCTTCTCTCACATTCCAGTGGTCTTTATTCAACAAGTACTTTTTTCATCAATAATATATGATCCTCGGCCACCAAATCAGTGAATGTTAGCTTCCTGCAACTTTTTTTGGGCTAAAACTTCAACCTCTGCCATGTAGATTGCAGACATCGGGTGGTAATCAGAAAGGTTGAGCTCCGCCATCTTGTCAGATGCTAACCTGATACCCTTTCCGTGTGAAAGAATCTGATCACACCTAGACAAGTAGGCAAGATTTAATCTCGGTTCACATGACCAAGCATGAGCTACTATGAATCTTATCAGATTTATATGCAAATTGAGAGGCAGGACTATAACTACGAGGACATCATACCATGCAGGTGTTCTTGCAGATTGTGGCTCGTCACTTGCATACTATTCCGAGTTAAATTCATATTTATATGTCGGGGGAAAGCTGATCACCCCTTCTATCCAGCCTTCAAATGTATGCCCTTTCATAAGTTCGTTTCTTAGCTGTCACAGCAAAAACATGAGCTGGATATTCTACAAGTAGTTATGAATGTACTGGGAAACCAAGTTACCTGATCATTGTCGAACAATCCATTGCAGTCCTGTCTTGAGATGAGTTCATGCGTACTTTCAAATGAAAGGTTGAGTCGGTAGTTGAGATCCCTAAACCATATAATCCTTCTGAAACTTTGGAATGGTGCAAACCATAATCTTGGGTTGCATCGGCTATACAGCAGTGGATACACTCAGATGAAATCCTAGTTGGGTGCAAACTTTTGGAGGATAGCAACGATTCCTTTGACACAAGTTTGCTAGCTTACTCGTGGTCATGTATTCCCTTAGGCATGCACACTATATGATCTGGGTTAAATACTGTTCTTCAAAGGATTTCTTCAACACCGGCATTTCTTTTTATTAGATCTGCATCCTTTTCATTAGAGGTCAAATGGCAACATAAAAAAGCAAAAGGGTGTCTGATACATAGACGTGCTGAGCTGGACAGATATTTAACCCTGGAGCATATAAGAAACACATTTCTCAGCAGCTGAATCTAGTAACAACTTATATGAGAAAGTCAATGAAACTTTCTAAGGCATGAAGTGCAAACAAATCCAAAATGAATGACAGAAAGAAAATATGATTAAGTTTGGTACTTGCCTTGTTACCAATATAACCACTTGCGCCTACACCTACTATTGATACTCTCAAATTCCGAATGTGTTTTCTAAGGGCCTCTCAAAACCCATATCAATAGATATATTCCCACCATTTGCTTGCTTATTATCCTTACAAAATATGGCCTTTTCTGTTTAACTGATCTATGATCGGTACTGACATCATGGTCTAAATCATCTTCTGAAAAATCATTATAATTATCATGTGTCAGTAAAGTAAATGATGCACCGTCTTGAAGTAGGTGGACTGCACTATCATTAGTAGCTGGGTTATTGTCTTGTTCAATCAATGGATGAAGTTCCCCTTCACTTTCATTGCCAGCCTCACTAAGCAAGTCATCTTCCATCACAAGATAATCTGATGGATTAAACTTTGATGGTGAAGGAGGATCACTGTGAAATTCATGCTTCAGCTTATATGGACATCACAAGTCATCCTCCATCACAAGATTTACCTTGTCAAGTTTGTCATGGAAGCGCGATGTCGCCATGTTTAGGAATGGGCATGCTCAGGACAAGGGGCACTGGGACTGGGAGATGGTGACGCAGCAGCACTCATGGACCCAGGACAAGGACGCTGGTTTTGGGCTGATCGTTTGTGCCTGTCTTGCGATCCCCCCCTAATGTACTCCATATCCATGTTTATTCGACGTAATTTATAGCATATTAATATATTTCCTATCCCTTTTTTATTCCATGTAATTTGCAGAATAGTAATATTCCACATCCCTGTTTTACTCATGTAATTTATAGTGTAACGCTCAAATAAAGTTATTGCTGGTTGTTCCATTTCTGTCATAAGCAGTGTGTGCAATGAATTGAAATGTTGTTTTTTTGTTGGTTGTTCATCCAAGACAATATTAGGAAGTTGTCTGCATCGGTTTTTGGAAGTTTAAAGTGGCGGATAGCTATAGGAAAATATTGGGGTACAGTTTAAGAACCGCCCAATGCACTTCTCTGTTACAGTTTAAGAAACCTATGAACATGCCATGTTGCTTTTCATCCTTGTCTTGCCAGAAATTGATCAGAATACAAACGATTCTCTTCTGAAGTGTTTGACTAGCTTTATTCTTATTTATTTATTCACTGGATGAAAAAATGATCATGTTTATGCATCTACACGTATCAATCTGACGGGGAAAATTCTCCCCCACACCAATCCCTAGTGCTATACATCAAACTGCAACCCCTACTTGCGTCTGTACATTTTACTAACTTGTTTGAAATACCGGCATCTTCTCTCACATTCCAGTGGTCTTTATTCAACAAGTACTTTTTTCATCAATAATATATGATCCTCATCCACCAAATCAGTGACTGTTAGCTTCCTGCAACTTTCTTTAGGATAAAACTCCAACCTCTGCCACGTAGATTGCAGACACCGGGCGGTGATCAGAAAGGTTGAGCTCCGCCATCTTGTAAGAAGCTAACCTGATACCCTTTCCTTGTGAAAGGATCCGATCACACCTAGACAAGTAGACAAGATTTAATCTCGGTTCACATGACAAAGCATGAGCTACTATGAATCTTATCAGATTTATATGCAAATTGAAAGGAGGGACCATAACTAGGAGAACATCATACCATGCAGGTGTTCTTCTTGCAGATTTTGGCTCGTGACTTGCATACTTTTCCGAGTTAAATTCATATTTATACGTTGGGGGAAAGCTGATCACCCCTTCTATCCAGCCGTCAAATGTACGCCCTTTCATCAGTTCGCTTCTTAGCTGTCACAGCAAAAACATAAGCTGGATATTCTACAAGTAGTTATGGATGTATTGGGCAACCAAGTTACCTGATCATTCTCGAACAATCCATCCCAGTCCTCTCTAGAGATGAGTTCATGTGTTCTTTCAAATGAAAGGTTGAGTCGGTAGTTGAGATCCCCAAACCATATAATCCTTCTGAAATTTTGGAATGGCTGTATATAAGTAATTAAGAAAATGGTTGAATATAGCATATGCAAAGAAAAATCTTGGGTTGCATCGGCTATACAGAAATGGATACACTCAGATGAAATCCTGGTTTAGTGCAAACTTTTGGAGGATAGCAAAGATTATGATGACACAAATTTGCTAACTTACTCATGGTCATGTATTCCCTTAGGCATGCAAACTCTATGATCTGGGTTAAATACTGTTCTTCGAAGGATTTCTTCAACATCTGCATTTCTCTTTATTAGATTTCCATCCTTTTCACCAGAGGTCAAATGGCAACATACAAAGCAAAAGGGCGTCCGATATATAGACATGCTGACTGATATTGAACCCTGGAGCATAGAAGAAACAAATTTTTCAGCACCTGAATCTAGTAACAACTGATATGGGCAAGTCAATGCAACGAAATCTGAGGCATGAAGTACAAGCAAATCCAAAATGAATGACAGGAAGAAAATAAGATTAACTTTGGTACTTGCCTTGTTACCAATATAACCCATCGCGCCTACACCTACAGTTGATACTCTCAAATTCCGAATGTGCTTTCTAAGGCCTCTCCGAACCCATATCGAAAGATATATTCCCACCATTTGCTTGCTTATTATCCTTACAAAATATGGCCTTTTCCGTTTAACTACTCTATGATCTGTACTAACATCATGGTCTAAATCATCTTCTGGAAAACCATTAGGATTATCATGTGTCAGTGAAGTAAATGATGCACCGCCTTGAAGTAAGTGGACTCCAGTATCATTAGTAGCTAGGTTATTGTCTTGTTCAATTAATGGATGAAGTTCCCCTTCACTTTCATTGTCAGCCTCACTAAGCAAGTCATCTTCCATCACAGGATACTCTGATGGATTAAACTTTGATGGTGAAGGAGATTCACTGTGACATTTCTTATTCAAAGTTTCACGAATGATGTTTTCCCATACTGCAACTGGATGGTCGTCTTCAGCACCGAATATATTCCCAGCATTTAGTGGAACAATTTCTTGAAATCTGAAAGATGGTCATAAATTTCATGGTAAATAGAAACTAGAAGGTATGTTTGTTGCCAGTGGCTTTATTTAAGAAAAGTAAGACCATGGGGCTTTAATCTAGAAACAGCATTAGTGCCGACAGAGAATAAACAGCTAACACATCACATCATAGCCAGATAATAAGCTAATGTGTGACAAGAAACAAGTCAATTTTCAAGAAACTTAACAATGCCATCAGATAACCAAATAATCAAAAGTGTTTCCAATGGATGATCTAGAAACAGTTTTGAAGTTTTCCAAGATTGCAACTCTTATGGCAGATTGTGATTACTTATTTATATGGATCTGTGCCACATAACTTCTTGCACCATAAGAAATGAAGACTCATGCAATTGAAAGTTTTATAGCAGCGATTTACCCTACAACATAAATATCAGCTGGCTCCTCCATCGCAAGCCATTCTTGAATGTCCAAGTCAGTGGGTGGAACTCTGCCTCCAACATTCCATGTCCCTACGAAAATCCTGCATATAAAAACCAGGTAGGTTGGAAGCAACACACACGATAGGAAGATACTGTCAAGAACATGACTAAGACCAAAGAGGGGAACAATCTATATGACTATACCTGAGTTCCGTGGCATCAATATATTGAGCAAGAGGTGTCGCTGGTTTGCATATTCTGTCCGCGTAAGGGACATCCTTCATTTGAATACCTACAGATTATAGTTCGTTAGCATATAAAGCAAGAACCCATGCTTTATCAAACAGGTGTGTGTGTCAGCATATAAAGCCATGAGTCAAACCAATGCCTTACCAAACAGGCGCTTGATGTAACAAAACTGGGCTTCCGAGCAAGTCCAAACACATATTGAAAGGCATACAAGTGCTTGGCAGTTTCCGCCAGTAGTGTTTATATTAATTATCGTGCATGAGTTGCTTTTGAAGTATTTATTAGCATAAGTGGGAAACCAAAATGCACTATTTTGTTATAACAGTACAGAATCCAGAAGCATCATTGCCCCAGAGAAACTATAATTCAAGACTGCGATCTCTGATATGCAATTGGTTCCAAAAAGAAGTTGCTGCGTCTATGTTCAAGGAACCAGGAAATAATTATGTAATCAAAGTAGCATATTTTCTTCCCCCAGGTAGTGTTTTTTATCACCACTGCTAAAATGCCTATTTCCTGGTCTGGATATCAAATTTATAGAAGAAAACTGAACTTTCCCAGCAACTAAATATGCAGCTCTTTGCAACCCAAAAATGGTACAATATTGAAATTACCGATCGTGCCTGCACCAAGTCCACGTAACCTCCTGTCTTCATCATACAGGTTATGTTCGCAACAACACTTTTCTGCGCAAATAGAGCAAGATAGCAGTCAGAATATTTATGACCATCATCCATATCAGTCCGCAAATTTGAGCTAAAGATCCCATGTAGAACTGCGTGATTCCTACTGAACACAATGTGGTTCTCTTATTTTGCTAAAATGATCGCATGTACAAGTTCGCGTACAGCGTGAAGGGAGACTCGGCATATTAACAACATTCCTTACTATCTTGTATTCTTGTTCCATTTTTCCCCCTCAAAAGGAAGTCAGACGAGGCCTGAACAAGCAACGACAGGAAAAGTAGGTGTTCCAAAGTGGCCTGCCTTTTCCTCCTCACTCTCTCCTCTCATTTGCTAACCTTTTTTCTCCCAAGCAGGATTTGGAACGAAACAAAAAGGTATCAGGAATCTCGAATCCTCAAACTCATCGACCTAACCTTTCTTTTCCCTTAAAAACGTCAAATCTACCAAAAGAACTTGGTGGTCTGCAGGAAGAAGTAGTAGTAGCCAGACATCACAGTGGAGGTCTCTGTCAGAGAGATGACCGGCACGGCACTCATACCATGCTCAAATTGAATTGGTGGCACTCGTATTAGCAAGACTTCAATTGCATGAACTCGCACAGGAGTGCAAGCAATAACCAATTTGACTATACAAAATAAGTCAACATGAATAATGTTTCGGATCGAGAAGGCTAATAGTTATCCACTGAGAATTCTCTGATCATGTTGTGTAGAAAAAAAAATTCAGGTAGAAAGTCCGCGGCTGCAAAATTTGCAATGTGGTGGTCTGCATTGTGTTCCCCTCACAGCCTAGTACTCAAATTTCCACACCAAAATCCCGTCCTTTTAGCTCAGTAAGTACAGGAGCAGGCTACTACTAATCAGATCGAATCAGGCAGTCCATGCGCAGAAACGGGAGGGGATGGTGGAAGGAGTGAGATGGGGAAGTGAAGCTGCTGACCTTGGTGGTCGTGCTCGTCGTCGTCCTCGTCGGCGCTGAAGTCGGAGTCCCCGGACCCGGCGCCGACGTTGAGCCACTTGCGCAGCACCACCCTGCGCCACAGCCGCCCGCAGTCCGCGCCGCAGCAGCACAGCATCGTCTCCGCCCAGCTCCGCATCACCTCCTTCAAGAACACAAACAAAAAAAAAGTCAGCAATCTGGTCCGAGCAGAACCCCGACTGAAATCACAAACAGCTTACAGCTACCTGCTGCTGCTGGCTCCTGCCCGACGGAGCAGCCGCCATGGCTGCCTCATCCTCCTGGTCCTGGCGAGCTAGAAACAATGGAGCCGCCTCGGAGGAGGAGGGCGAGTAGGAGGAGGAGGAAGAAGAAGAGGCCATTGCCGTCCAGCCGTGGACTACTACTACTCACAGCACGAGCTCGCGATTTCTCAGGGAGTCAGGGCAGGAGGAATAGGATCATATACTGTAGATTCTTGGAGTAGCGATACTACGTCTTAATCAACGGGAGGTGTTCCTGCCGTGGACGAATTCGTGGGGCAATTGACTGCCGCATTGGCGGCGAGGATGGATGATAATTATCGGCGACTCGTTCAGTTCATCGCCCAAATTATGTTACTTAAACTGTTTTGCTCCTAATAAGCGTATCGTTATCTTTGTGAAGGTGACCCCTCTGTATTTTATTCTCAAGTCCTGAACTGGCTTCGTGTGTATTTTACCATTCTTCCGCTGACATTTGTACTATCTTCAGATATGTTTACCGTATTTATACCTCTCTAAAAAGGCGAAACAATAAACTACTTCTTTCGTTCATAAAATAATTTTGGAGATTTTTCTAGATTTAGAAGTATCTACACATCTAAATTTAGATAAACTTGTGATATTCTTTCATGGACAGAGGTAATGTTTTTTAGATGAAAGTATGAAGAACTTGATTTTGTCCTTACATTCTTCTTTTTTCGTGTAAAACAGATGAAATGATATTTTGATGGAAATATGTATGTATATGCTAAACATCTGCATTCACTTGTACTTTTCCAGAAATTTTGATTTCTAAAAATAAAGTTTTCATTTTTTTAGAAAAAACCGGGCTCCCTGGAGATCCAGCTTCGAAGAGGTTTCTACGAGAATGCCATAATAATGCCTTAATTTTTCCTAGCAAGAGTGTGCTGGATCTTTGCCACTTGTGTGAATTGTTCCAAATGATTAGTAGATTCTAATAGCGTTTTCCAAAGAAAAAGAATATCTGACCCTTAATGATTCGGCAGCATGAGGCAACCACCCCCGGGCATACTCAGGAGACACGATTACTCAAATTAATACTTCCTGCAACAGCTTCCATGGGCCAATTAGTACAAATGGACTGTGCTATATATTTAGGGGTCAGTTTTCTTATACATATGTTTTTGGTGGTACTTTTGTTTATATATGATGATGTGATGAGTGTTGACTATTAGCTTGCATTTTTATGGACGAAAAATATGGTGGAAACAACCCAATAATAATGAACATGTTCTGGATCCGCAGATGGTGGGGAACTAAGGGCATGTACAACGCCGGACGCTACTCTGGGCGCTTAGAGTGGAAAAAATAAGAAAATAAAGTCAGATTATACTCCAAACGTTTTGATCTCCAACGGGGGATGCTAACCACAGGCGCTAACTGCCCGGCCGCTTCGTCCGTTTCTCACCAGGTTACCGCTAGATACAGGAAAAAACTGCCCAAGCGCTGGACGCTTTTCCTTGCGTCGATGCCGCGCAGACCCGCACAGACGCCAGGATTTACAAACTAAACTGCCGATCTACCAGGAATCTAATCCTAGCGTCGGCGTGTAAGCGCCCGCGTTGTACTTGCCCTAATGATGATAGTTCATAATATGCTACTTTAATTATCTTGATATGATCAACTAGAACAGTCCAATATCTTGATGAAAGCAGCTTGCCTAATGCCTATACTCAAACCACTTCTTTTGATTATCATCAGAAACCTGAACCATTCCGAGCTAAGAAGCAGCAATTTGACACACTAAGAGCATCTCCAGTCGCGTCCCCCAAAGCGTTCCCCAAAGTGATTTGGGGCGCGCCGGACAAAAAGCGCCCAGCCTCAAAGCCCTTTTTTGTCCGGCGCGCCCTACCCGGCGCCGAGCCGCCCCGTCCCACGGAACACGGACACAACGAGGCGAGGGCGCGGCCGACGCGTCGGCATTAATTTGAACCTAACCGTCGCCTACCTCGCGACGGAAGTTATTCGCGGCATCTTTGCCTTAATGGCGACGGGCGCGAGACGTCTCGTCGGGCGCGCCTCCACGCGCCGGCGTTCGCACGCCACCGCCGTTCCGCGCGAACTTCCCGCCTCTTCTCGTCCGTTCCCGCGCTTTCTTCCCGACGCCGTCTATAAAAGGTCTCCCGGCTCATCAACGGTAGCCACCACACCCGCCGGCAACAAACACAGCCCTCGTCGCTCCACGCTCCTCCATCACCTGGCAATGGCGAACCGCCCGGCGATGGCCACTTCCTCCACCGCTGCCTCCTCCCCCGCCGCGGCGGCACAGAGAGGCACTCGAGGAGGAGGCCCGCCCAGCGGCGGATCTAGCGGCGCCCGCCGCTCCGCCGAGGAGGCCGCGCGCGGCAGCGCGTGAGCAGGGCGACACCGTTGCGGCGTTCGACGCCTCGACGGAGCAAGAGGCGCGACGGCGCGCGGAGGAGATTGAGGCGACGGACGCAGCGCCAGCGCGCCGGCGCGATGAGCGGCAGCGCCGTACGAACGGCGTGACTCGATCGAGCGCCGCGGCGTGAGTCGATCGAGCACCGTGACGGCGGAGGAGCGGCGGGAGGCGGCGCCGACGGCGGGGGCAGGGAGGCGATGCGGAGCCGACGCGTTAGCGGCCGATGAGGGCCGAGATGTGGAGGAGGAGGCGCCAATGGAGGAGGAGGAGGCCGAGGAGAGACCGAGTGGAGGACGACGACGACGACGAGTTCGGTCCGACGACGACGGGCCGCACCGGACGAGACGGCCGATGCAACGCGCCTCGTCGAGTCCTTCGAGTCGGAGAAGAAGGGACGACGCCGTGCCCGCGAAGAGGCGCATATTCGTCGCGCCATCGAGCTCTCCTCTGCGGCGCCGAGGACGGCGGAGGACGCCGCGGGAGCGGCACCGGCCACCCGCCGCAAGGAGAGGAGGCGCGCGGGAGGAGCTGCGGCGAGGGGAGGCGACGACGGGCGGGGCCGAACGCGCCGCCGGCGGTCAGTAGTTCAGGTTTAGATGAAATCTAGCCGTTTTCATTCAAACTTTGTAATATATAATCAAAATTGAATGAAAATCTTTATTTTCGTGCACAAATATTCATTTGGGGGCGTTTGGGGGACGCGGCTGGAGCGACGTCCCCCAAACGCGGCACGAACAAAACACGTCCCCCAAACGCTCAATCCGGCGCGGTTTGGGGGACGCGGCTGGAGATGCTCTAAAAAGGGAAATTGCACAATAGATGTCGGCAAGAGTCATGGCTACACGCAACACAGGTCGCAGCCAATGGGCACGGTGATGGTGAGTTGGATGGACGTGGTGGGTCACCTTATTCAGCACCCGAACCAGCAGCCTGGCTTCGCACGGAAGCATGATCCTCCTGACGAACCATATCATGCAGGATAGTTATCACTTTGAGAACGCCAGTGTTCATTTTACATCCATGTGAATCTCCAAGCAAATACCATCAAATGAGGAAGAACATGCATCTTAAACCATCTACATAGTTAAAGGCCAACACTTGAAAACTTGAGAAGATTACATGTATAAAACGTTCCCCAGGATAAGCGACAGGCAAGTGTGACAATGTGACATGGTCTGTAAAGATCTGTGTATCCCCTCATGCAACAAAACAAGATTCTTTCCCACACCACAAAAACTGTTCGCTAGATTATTTCGCTGTCAGTCACAGGGCTCTTGCCTTAAAAGGAGGAGAAAACACATGTTAAAGTAAACAGACTTAAAAATCATCCATGCTCAAGCCTCGTGATAACAGCCGACTAATCCGATGGAGCGTCCACAACTGGAGAGGACTCAGCGCTTTTCTGGGCTTCCAAAGCTGCAAGTCGCTTGTCGAGAGCCTTGTAACGGGCGTCCACGTGGTCGTAGAGACCTTTCACCTGAACAAAAAGAATGCAATTTGAAGGTCGGAATGCTTATCTTGAATCCAACCAGAATACTGTAGAGTGGATGTGCAGACAGAGATGTTTAACAACGCGTTTATTTATAGAAATATCAAATCTTACAACTCAGACAACTTCGCTTTTTTTCCGATAAACAGACAACTTCGCTTATGAAAAACATCCTCAGCGAAGATTAGTTACACGCTCGAAATAACATAAGAAGCACGTCATTATATTTAGGGCAACTTATTACGAAAAAGCTATATGACAACATGTCTTCATTGCATCTACCTGAATAATTTCTCAGCTTTCCTCTATGAAATTCTACCCATTTACATGAACTACTGAACAATCCCATCACTCACTGTGTACCGAACGAACCCACAGAAAATCAGACATGATGGATTAAGCTAGTGTTCCTCACATATTTCAGTTCCGGGATATCTATTGCTCCCTCCTTCCCACAAGTTAAGGGATGTAGATTTTTTAGCTTAACCAAGTTTATAGAAATATATCAATATATCTAAAGTACCAAATAAATCAACTCCGAAAACATATTTTATGATGAATCTACTAATACTGATTTGGTACTATAGATATTGATACATTTTTCTATAAACTTGTTCGTACTTACAAATGTTTGACTTAGAACAAAATTAATATGCCTTGCAGAGGGAGTAATTCATCATTGATGAATTTACCACAATTTCATACTGGAAAGAAGTTATGAGAAAAACTACCTGCATTATTGTTGATGAGACAAACACGCCAGCTTCAAGCTTTTGGTTTCTTTGAAAAAACATCTACGACTGTGAGCTTCAAGCTTATGTTTACTTTGAAAAAAGAAACATCTATGATTGTGCAAATAAATTTTGGAACTTAGAAGACTGGTAGTGTCTATGAAATCGTGAAATGCTCCCAAGCTACGTTGCATCAATGAATGCCAATGCTCAAGTCATTTGCAAAACACTAAACTAAACTATAATCAAGTTATGCTGTTAACACTAGAAGCATCTTCAAAATCCATAATCATTTCCAGTCTACATTGTCAGGACATTATCATCTGGTAATGTGCAAGGAACTGCAGACAAATTGTTTTCACTAAAGTGCATGTGCATTTCACAAGGACTGCGCCTGTGTGTATAGGATAACTATAGAGCAGTGCCTATCCATCCATCCATCCACGATCCAGGATGTCAAGTTGCATGAAACTACTCGTCCATTTAGACAGGACATCACAGGGGAACTTCATAGCTAGAGCAAAAGATACTGGCTCTCTGCCAGACCATCCCCTAAACCAATTGTTTTTATGAACACAATATGACGAGCATGCAATGATGCAACCATTGTAACTCAGATTACTTCTAAAATCAGCGCAGGCTACAAACTACCAAACCGCCAGGTAGACCAATGATTTGACCAAGGCAAGGTGCTCATCACGTGAAGTGAGACTGGGACTATCAACAATGTCAAAACTGAAAATGGCATTGCTGGTTACAAATTACGTTTTGCAGAAACTAGACACCATGAGTTTCTAGACATAATGGAGGCTCCGATCAAATTGGAAGTGACAGGCCCATAGAAGCATCAGCATGCATCACCACAGGCACCCCCGAATAATCAGCAGACAATATGGAGGCGTCCAAATTCAGGCTTACAGTTTCAGGACAAGCCAGTAACGCCAACAGGAACATGATCTAGAGATAACTGCTCCATCCTTCAGGAATTTACCAGAAATTTCATACAGGAACATGAGTAGTATCCTCAACTTCAACTTAGCGTCAGGATATCAGCAGCACGATCCATCCTTCGCAAACGAAACGCCAACCTCGAGGAGGGGCTTCTTCTTCTCTAACCCTAACCTAACCCCATTCCCACACGCGAGTAGCAGAACCGCGGATGCGATTGGGGCATACGGGCTAGTACAGAATCCGAGATCTGGGGGAGGGGGAGAGGGAGCGAGCGAGCGTGCGTGCGGGGACCAGACCTTGAGGGCCGTGGAGTCGTGGGCGAGCTTGTAGTCCTTGTAGAGGAAGTAGCCGCCGCCGGCCGCCGCCGCCGCCGCGCCGGCGAAGAAGGAGGCCAGCCTCACCCGCAGCATGAACCCCATCCTCCGTTCCTCTCCTCGCCGCCGCCGCCGCCGCCTTGCTTGTGCTCGTTCCGCTCCCTTCCCTCCGCCGCTCTCTACTCCGGTGGGGTTCCTTGCTTGTGTTGTGCGACTGCGACCGACGGAGATTCCGGCTCGCCTCAGACGGTTCGCTCGACCTATCGGCCTGACACTGGGTCCCACATATCAGTGAGGTATTCACGCTCAACCTCATCAGGCCTGGGCCGCGGTAAGAATGAAAACCTGTCATAGCTGGGCCGAACCGGGCCGGAACAGCGCGAACGGGAAAGGTGTGCGAAATCCCTCAAAAATAGGGAAAGGTGTGCGAAAAAAGGAGAAAAATAACAAGAGTAAATTTCAGTTTTTACCCCCTAGTTTGGCAATTTTTATCCTAATTACCCTATTTAGTAAAATTTGTGCCAATTTTTACCCCTTCTAAATTTTTGTGAGCGTTTCCACAATTGATTTTTGATTGTAAGGTAGTACATCTTAGCATGACATATTGCGGTTTTTCTATTCTTTTGTTCCGCGCACAAATCATAGTGAACGATCTCAACCATTTTTTATTGAACCATCCTGATGGCATATTGCACTCTTAAGCCCGCCGAAATCCTAGTGCTACATTAAGTTGAACACCATTCACTGTTAAGAAAAATCCCTTTGATCGGTCCTTATTTAAACCACAACTAGCAGCACTATCGTTCTACCATGCCCAACCAACCTTGCAAGTTCTTCTTGTACCGCAGATTATAGAAACACCAACATCAAAACTAACGTTCGCAAAAATGCTACCTTGTTGATGGCATTGAGAAAAACACTTACATCTCACGACCTGCTGCCGTCTTGGGATGTGTTCGGTTCTGGAATTTGGTGGAATGGAACGGAACGGTTCCGCACCTAGCATCCATCCCTGTGTTCGGTTGGAGGGAAGGAACGGAACCAAGTCATTCCTCAGAAGGGAATATACCCTGTAGATGCGGAACCAAGTCGTTCCACCAATTTGGTGGAATCTGGAGGAACGGCTTGTATCTGTCACCGCGCGGACTGAAAAAGAGGTGAGCTGAACCAAAATCCTGCCATTCCGTTCCGCGTTTTTTCCCGAACCGAACACATGCACGGAACCATTCCGTTCCTCACTTTTTCCGAACCGAACACGGGTACGGAACCATTCCGTGACATTGGAATGGAACCATTCCGTTCCATGCATCAGGATTCTCAAACCGAACACACCCTTGGTTGTGGACTTTGATTCAAACACTTGCAGGCCGGTTCATCTACTTTGAATCCAACTATTCAAGTAAACCTAACCAACTGAGAGAGAAATAAAGGCGGAAACAGAGCAGTAAATTACACAAGAGAAGGGAGAGGTTTACCTAACCACTGTTAGAGCGCTAACAAAATTTTACAAGGGGTAAAAGTTAACACAACTTTTACTAATTGGGTAATTAAAATGACTTGCCGTCAAAAGTGTGAAATTAGAGGTAAAAACTGGAATTTACTCAAAAACTAAATCTGAAATATCCCCGGGAAGAGATAGAGCAGCACGCGCTGACTGACCACAACGCCGCTCGCTCCCAGCGAGCTCGCCTCGCCATGCCGCCGCCCTCGCTCCTCTCCCTCCTCCCCGCCGCGTCCGTCTCCCCGCAAGCCCGCCGCCGCCGAGCCCCTGCCGCGAGCACCCGCCTCCATTCCCACGTCTCCGTCCGCACCGCACGAGCTCCCTCGCCGCTCCGTTCGCTACCTTCCTCCGACGTGGGCGTCGGCGGCGGGGATGGAGGGGGCGAGGAGCTCCACCTGCTCGACAAGCCCTCCCAATCCGCCCCCTCCGAGGCGGAGGACGAGCCCGAGCCGGCTCCAGCGCCGTCCACGGAAGAAGTGCTCGCCTCCTACCTTAACTTCTTCCAGCTGAAGGGCGCCGACGCCAGCGAGGACACGGAATCCGCCTCCTCCTCCGCCGCCGCCGTGACCTTCCAAGACGACGGTTCCAGCGCGGGCGGGGGCGGGGTCGTTTACTACGACCCCAAGCCCGGGGACCTGGTGGTGGGCGTGGTCGTCGGGGGCGACGCGAGGGCGCTCGACGTCGACGTCGGCGCCGGGGGCGAGCCGGCGCTGATGCTGGCCAAGGAGGCGGCGCCGGCGTCCCCGGACGAGCTCGGCTACCTGGCGTGCGACCTCGCGTCGGCGTCGAGCGAGTTCGCCGCGGAAGGCAGGGTCGGCGTGGCGGTCGGCGGCGGCGGCGTGGGAGGGAAGGTTCGGAGGGCCGGGAAGGGGAAATGCGCGCCGGTGGTGGGCGTCGGCACGGTGGTGTTCGCCGAGGTCCTCGGCCGGACGCTCGGCGGGCGGCCGCTGCTGTCTGCGCGCAGGCTGTTCCGGCGCGTCGCGTGGCACAGAGTGAGGCAGGTCCTCTATGCCTCTCCTCTCTACTTTCGTTGGGATTCGATGAACTGGTCTATTAGCAATCGTTTGATCGTTAATTGCATGTTTTAGTTTGCACCGTACCAGATAGAGTTTGAACGTAGTGCAGCACTAGGTAACTTCAAACACCAACAGTAATCTGCTTTTTTTTTCGATAAAGGATGTTTTATTACTTGTGATAAGCAATTACATCCAGCCTCTGCATAACCAGGATGCACACAGCTGTTCAAGTGTCTGGAACGAACAAAATATGAAAAATGGCGAAATACATATCGAGACGATGAATTATATAACGCCTAAGGAGAGGCTGGAGCATCAATCCGTAGACTATGCTGCCACCCATGTAGGGAAAAAGTATCCCTCGCCGTAGCCTCCAACCGTGTACAGACCTCCGTAAATAGGTCGCGGTTCTCCGCCCGCTGAAGAGGTAACCATGAACGGAGAATACCTGTACATCTGTAGATGACCTGCAACAAAGAACAGTTTTTATCGTTAAAAATCTTGTCATTTCTACTTAGCCAAAGCGCCCAGATAACTGCTAGCGCCCCCACCCTCAGAAGCAACTTAAACCTTGAACCTACACCGTGAAGCCAATTGCCAAAGACATTTGCCACACTAGTCGGGGGATACAGGGTAGACGCTACTTGGATGACAGACCATATAGATCTTGCAAAACTGCACTGGAAGAATAGGTGTTTGATTGTTTCGTCATGATGACAGAAAACACACCGCGAACTTCCGTGCCAATTCCGCTTAACAAGATTATCTTTAGTAAGAATAACTCCTCGACGAAGGTACCATCCAAAAATCTTAATTTTTAATGGTATCTTCATCTTCCAAATTTTCTTATTATTATCAACTGGTAAATCAGAATGAAGGATTGCATTGTATAAAGATTTAACTGAGAAAGAGCCATCTACATGAAGATTCCATCTAAATTCATCCGGTTCAGGGGATAATTGAATATCACCCAACCGTTGAACTAGAGTATTCCATGCTATTAGCCTTTGTCCAAGTAAAACCCGTCTGAACGTCACATTCGATGGTGAGGTAGCCATAACGGTAGCAATGGTATCACCTTTGCGACGAACAATACTATACAAAGCAGGATATTGTTCACTCAGGGAAGCATTGTCCAGCCAAACATCTTCCCAGAAACGTATCTGTGCTCCATTCTTAATAGAAAAAGTACCATAGCGAAAGAAGATGTTTTTAGTCGCCATGAGACCAGCCCAAAAGTGAGAATCCCCGGGTTTCCAAACCACTTGGGAGAGTGTCTTCGAGCCAATATACTTTCTCCGAAGAATAGTTTGCCAAGTCCCATTCTCAGTAAGAAGCTTAAAAAGCCATTTACCTAGCAGAGCAGAATTCTTAACCTCCAGGTCATGAACTCCAAGTCCGCCTTGATCTTTTGGGACTACACACTATACTCCATTTAACCAATCGATATTTCTTTTTCTCGCTGTCCCCTTGCCAAAAGAATCTGGATCGATAATAATCGAGTTTGTGCAGAATTCTTTAAGAAAGAATGATAACATATACAGTACCATGTTTGTTAGTACCGAGTTAATGAGTACCAATCTTCCTCCTAGGGACAGCAATTTGCCTTTCCAACTACTAAGGCGTTTCTGTAATCTTTCTTCCACAATCTTCCATTCAGCAAGGGTAAGTCTCCGATAGTGAATCGGAATACCCAAATACCGAATAGGAAAATGGCCTTGCCCACAACCAAACAACTCTGTATATTGAGTCATATCGTTTTGGGCATCGCCGAAACAGAACAATTCACTTTTATGGAAGTTAATTTTCAATCCCGACAACTGCTCGAAAGCTGCTAAAATTAATTTGAGATTACGAGCCTTTTCGAGATCATGATCCATAAAAAGAATTGTGTCATCGGCATATTGAAGGATAGATAAACCCCATCAACCAAATGTGGGATCACACCCTCAATTTGACCATCAGACTTGGCACGCTCTATAAGTATTGCCAGCATATCTGCTACAATGTTGAATAACATCGGTGATAGCGGATCGCCTTGGCGTAACCCTTTTCGTGTCTGGAAATAGTGGCCGGTGTCATCATTGACCCTAATTGCCACACTACCTCCATACACAAAATCGTAAATTAGAGCACGCCACTCAGGAGAAAAACCTTTCATCCTGAGTGTCTGTTGAAGGAAAGACCATTTGACCTTATCGTATGCTTTTTCGAAATCTAATTTTAAAATAACCCCATTTAGTAATCTGCTATATATGACGGTTTCATCGCTCGATGTATGTTTGATGTGCATTTTCTGTAGTTCTCTCCCTCCATCTCTCTCCCCGCGAACAGCGCAACACCTCCCCACGGCCTCTCTATTGCTGTGAGAATTTGATGAGCTGGTCTATTAGCAATGATTTTGTTGTCCCTTGTATGTTTTAGTTCATTACCAGATTGTTTGAACATAGTGCAGTATCAGTCTACCAGATACTTCAAACACCACTACTTATACAGTATGCAGTACATGATTAGTATGAGGAGTAGGTCTCCAGCCCGAGTCATGACCACCGTCTTGCTGGTACCAAGCAGATTTGTCCTATACTAGCTGCCCTATCTAGCTCGAGCTGTTAAAGCATTGTGAGGTATGTTGCTTGCAACGCTAATATGTACTAACATAGCTTCCTCCTAGATTTGGGGCCGGCCATCTGGGGGCACGCCAATGAGGGTATTCGCCCCTAAAATGGCGGTTGCATGTGCCGGCGTTGTTGCCCGACAGCATTACGTGGGCGCCGGTGGTAATGCTCTTAGCACCTGGTACACTCGGCAAAGCTCCTAGATTTTTTTAGAGGACATAAATCTCTTTCCTTTGGTTGCCGTGAGGCCGTCCCTTTACGCACTCGGGAAAATATAGACAACAACTTTTCTTATCGAGACAATCAGTACTCTTTATTTAGGAGAACAACAACTTTAACCAGTGTACCGCTGATTTAAGCTGGGCACACACAATAGTAGTAGATAATTTAAAAATTATAGTTTAAGCGATGTATCTGCATAGGCGATCGAGCAGCGGAGGCACGCCATCGATTGAGGCCTTAGGCCTATCCAAGGATCTTGCAAATGAGGTCAGGGACGCGAGGTTTGCCGCAGATTTCGAGGATGAAGTTGACCTTGTTGGCAACATCGACGTCGGCACGAGCATTGAACTGCAAGAAGGTGTTGCATAGGCAAGTCGCGGCATTGACCGCCGGCTTCCCACGGATCCGCCGGCAGCAGAGCTCTCTACCGACCATGCCCATACTTCCTAGGCCGATATTGATGCACACTCCAAATTCAGCTACATCGCCCAGCGTGCACTGCTCGCTGCTACCGGCCGGTGGCGGTGGCGATGCTACCGTCGGAGGTGGAGGTGTGGGGTGTGGCGGTGGCGATGCTTTCGTTGGAGGTGGAGGTGTGGGGTGTGTCGGTGGCGATGCTTTCGTTGGAGGTGGCGGTGGAGATGCTTTCGTTGGAGGTGGAGTGTGTGGCGGGTGTGGCGGTGGCGATGCTTTCGTTGGAGGTGGAGGTGTGGGGTGTGTCGGTGGCGATGCTTTCGTTGGAGGTGGCGGTGGAGATGCTTTCGGTGGAGGTGGAGATGATTTGGGTGGCGGTGGCGATGATCTGGGTGGTGGTGGCGATGATTTGGGTGGCGGTGGCGATACTTTAGGTGGCGGTGGAGATGATTTCGGTGGAGGTGACAGCGGAGATGCTTTCGGTGGTGGTGGAGATGCTTTGGGTGGCGGTGGCGATGCTTTGGGTGACGGTGGATAATTCGATTCAGCCGGTGGAAGTGGCGATGATTTTGGTGGCGGTGGCGATGCTTTGGGTGGCGGTGGATAATTCGATTCAGCCGGTGGAAGTGGCGATGATTTTGGTGGCGGTGGATAATTCGATTCAGCCGGTGGAAGTGGCGATGATTTTGGTGGCGGTGGAGATGCTTTCGGTGGAGGTGGCGATGCTGCCGGTGGCGGGGGAGATGTTGCATTTGGAGGTGGCGATGCTGCCGGTGGCGGGGGCAATGCTGCCGGTGGCAGGGGAGAGACTGCAGGTGGCGGTGGCGATGTTGCCGGTGGCGATGCTACCGGCGACGGGGGCAGGCCCGATGCTACCGGAGCTGGGCCCAATGCTACCGGAGCCGGTGCTGGTGCAGGTGATACGATGTAGCAATCAGCCTGCACGGAGGTCACGGCCTGAAGGATCATGGCGAGGAGGAGGAGGGCCACGAAGGACGCCGTGGCTTTGGTGGTGGCCATTGTTGCTGCAGGAACGCTCGGTGGTTTTTATTCTTCTACTTTCATTTAGATGTGTTAGTGCTGTTGTGGAGTTAGTGTGTGTAAACCGGGACATATTTATAGGGCCTAAGGGCTACGAGGGTTGATCATGATGCGGATTTCAGAGTAGTGATTAGTGCGTGTACATACAGTTTAAAGAATGGCTCCATGGATCGCAATTCGCAAGTACGGAGTATGTGTAATTAAGTACGTTTGGATTTAGCTCATGGAACGTGGACGTTTTGAAAGACTTCCAGGTTCTCAGTTTGGTAGTTTGGCAGGTTAAGTGCCTAAATTTCCGTACATACGTCGAGAAAATGTGCTTCTCCCTCTGACCCATATCTTTTGATGAATGTCAGCTGTGTGCATCAATTGATGCAGAGGCTGGGGCGATGCTCCCATTTCTAAAAAAAAAAAAAAATCTTTTGATGAATGTCATAGTCAAGGGATCGAGGACCTCCTATGTATCTCTTGCAACAAGCTGGAGCACCCGCGTAGTTCACTTGGGACGGCCCGCAAGCGCATATTTTTTTCTTGCGACTCACCTAGCCCGCACTCGCCTGTAGGATTCACAGCAGCAATCAGCGACCCCTAAAAAAACGCAGCAATCAACGAATTCTGGTTCGAATTTCATCCGCTGCAAGTTAAGCCAAACCTTTTTGATCTTAAAAAAAAGGATTGACGGCAGTGGCCACCTGCACAGCAAAACTTCCAAATATTGTGTGCGCGTAAACTTCAACATCAAATGACGACACTATCCGAAAGTGTTGTACATCCTCAATACGCTACGGGGTTCTTACGATGGTTTAAGTCAAAATCATTTGGCTCGTCTTTCATGTTATTGTTAGGAACATGGAATGATTTCAAAAAGATTAAGTGCATGGACAAATAATTGGTATTACATCATTTGATCATGAGATCTTGTAAATCTTCAATCGTAGTAAGAACGGCATACCTTCACAGTTTGTTTAGCCACATGTGTGTGCTTACTTGGATGCAGAGCAGTCAGCAGTGCAACAGAAAATCCTGTTCTAAATACGTATGAGGAAACTCCTTGTTTTCCTCATGTCTTGTTTCGATGACAATGGATATGATTGTCTTCTTGAATTTATATTGCTGATGCACTTCTGTGAGAAAGCGTGACCGATTAAGTTTTGAGATAAGCTATAATTTTTACCGTGAATGTTATATATATGACAGTTTCTGTACACACTGATGTCCAGATGAAGCAGCTTAATGCACCTATCAAGGTTAAAATTTTCGAGTGGAATGCTGGAGGCTTGCTGACAAGAATTGAGGTATGCGGTTACTCATAACAAGTTTACTGTACTACGTTGCTTGGTCCAGTTTTGAATATTTGTTGCTAAAGCTGATCTCCATGATTCCATCATTTAGGGGCTCCGTGCATTTCTCCCTAAGCCTGAGATGATGTCTAGACCAAGAAACTTTACAGATCTGAAGAACAGTGTAAGTTTAAGATAGTATGCAATATTTTTTGTTTCTCCTATAGAAACTTGAATACTGAATCCTCCGTTTGTTCGAGCCTTCGTATATAGCACTACCGATCCTTTCTTATGTAGCTTTATCAGCTTTTGTTAACAAAGTGACTAACCTGTGAATCTTACTGTTTCTTCTGCACAGGTTGGTCGACAGATCCATGTCTGTATTAGGAAGATTGATGAAAGGAGTAACGAATTAATAATTAGTGAAAAAGAGGCATGGGTAAGTTCACTGCATTGATCTATATTCACTCTGTTTCCCTTACCTGTAGCATTCACTAGCATATTGTTTAGCAGGATATCGTATGATTTATTGTGGCTGTTTGAAGTAGAGAAGCTCCGTCTCTGAACTTATCAGATTGCCTACAGAATTATTTTGCACAGCTTTTGCTGCAGCCTACAACTCTTAATTAAGTACACTTAAAGCATCTGTATCATTTGAATTCTGCAGTAACTTACATGAGTAAACCTATGGGTATCTTTGAATTAATTTTGAATTTCCTTACTTGTTTTAGGCAATATTGTACCTTAGTGAAGGGGCTCTCTTGGAAGGGACAGTCCGCAAGTTGTTTCCATACGGTGCACAAATTAGGATTGGCGAGACTAACAGAAGGTAACATCCCTAAACCTTTCGTTACATATTAAATATGGCATTTCTTCTTTTCCTGTTCAAGTTCAGTTTACAGTTAAGATTTGCACGATCATTCGGTCCAGTTCCTTTATTTCATTTAGTGGGTGCTGATAAGTTCCTTTGTGGCCATATTTTCTATAATAGAGTTGCATATGTCTTAGTCTAGCTTGCTCCTCCTATTACGACAAATAAAATACTGTTTGTCAAATAATTTAGAAGTTAGCTGCTACCACGGTATGTCTTACCGACTGGCCTTCGCATTGATAACTTAATTTAGGCTTCTGAAACTCACGAGCTAATGAGGTCACGATTCGCTGTCAGTTGTGTTGCTTACATTTTGAGCCGTTTTCTGTGCTCTAGCTTGTTCCTTGGAATAATAATTTGTAGCAGAACACCATCCAGTCTTTCTGTTTTTCGATAAAGGGAATATATTAATATCGAAGGATACCAATTACACCTGGCCTCTGCAACAACGCAATGCCCTAAAACATTACGATGCACACAACTAAAAAAGAGAAAGAGAAAACTAAGAAATAAAAGTCCCGCTACAGCATCACGGCCCTAGCAATAGTAATACAACCACCACCAAGACAACACCTGAAAATCAAACTCTTCAAAAGCGACGACTCCAAAAAGGGAACAGTGCACCAGTGCCGCCGTCGCCCGATCAAAGATCTTAGGTTTTCACCCTGAAGATAGTCTTCGCTCTCAAAATAAAGCCTTCAACAAGGATATTGCCAGGCACAACCAGTTAAGGCACAACCAGTTAAGGCCAGACCTTGGGTTTTCACCCTGAAAGGTAAGACTCCGAACTTCACATGTGCTGCCGCCCCCACTTCCATACCACTGTTGCTAAGTTTGGAACACCAAGCAAGCCCCTCAACAGCGCAAAGACTTGAACCTCCATTAGCTAGTCCTCCAATCCGGCCTTCATGATATTCTCTTCTTCTGACTTCACCATGGATCAGCTGTCACTTGGTGTCAACACGAAAAGAGCTTCGCGCCGCTCCTCCAAACCAATCAGAATAAAAGCATAGGTGCGCACGACCGAATACCACCGATCCGCAAACTCTAGGCAATAAAAGCACTTATTGCACTGCGGCGCTTCCGAACTCAACACACCGGCCAGATCGCGAGTCCAGGCTTCCGGTAGGTCTTCTTCTTCACGCAAGAGAGGCCCTAAGACCGCCGCCTTTATTCAGGTCGAACCCCCACGTCTGCGGCCATCCCGGGCTGGCCAGTCCAACCCTCCACCGGCGATATCAGCTGCCACCGGCTTCCACGCTTCTCCATCTCGCCGCCGAAACGCGGTGATAGATCGACAGATCCACCACCACCAACCGCAGGCCGACCCTCTCCGGCGAAGAAGAGGGCCACCTCCACCGTCGAACCCAAGGCTGCTGCCCCGGACGACCTCGTGTCATGGGAGAAGCCCGAGATCACCTCCACTCACCGACGAGAGGGATGGCGCAGGCCATGGGCCTGGCTGCCGCCCATCACCATCCGCGCCGGCCGGTCCTCCAAAAGCGTCGAGGAGGAGAGATCCCGTCCGCCATCCACCACGCATCAACGAGGAAGGGCCCCCGCCGCCGCCACGCCCCGTGGGTCTTTGCCCGGTGGCGCCACCGGCGGCGGCGGCGGTTAGGGTTGGGAGGGGTGGGATCCAGTCTTTCTGTTAAAGTCTTTTATTGTTGCATGCCGAAATGCAATTTGGACCAGCAGCTAGTCTAGTTGAATCATAGACATCACTCTGTTCAGATGGCATGTATGTGAAAATCTACAGGTGGGAACATTTCGGATGTCTAATTTACAGCTTCTATTGCTTCTGCAGTGGTTTGCTGCATGTCTCAAAGATAACACATGGCCAGCTGAGATCCGTCAGTGATGTGCTTCAAGTGGGCGAAAGAGTGAAGGCTCTTGTGATTAAATCATCGGCACCAGACAGAATTGCGCTTAGGTAACTAAACCCCATACTCTACTGTATAGTTGCATCTGTTGTATTAGAGGTTGTCTCAAGTTCTTTTGGGTCTGTGGTTACCCACTGAAAGTACATATGTTTTGATCCGCAGTACGAAGGACCTTGAGAGCGAGCCTGGACTGTTTCTCTCTGACAAAGAGGTTAGAGCACTGCATGCAAACCCTCCATCAGGAGCATCACGCGTACAACAACATTCAGTTTTCCAAACTGTCAGCGGATAGTCACTTTTTTTTGTTGTTGCATCTGGTGTCTGCAGAAGGTGTTTGCTGAGGCTGAAGAGATGGCGCGGCGATACCGGGATCAGATGCCGGTGTCGCCTCGGTCCGCCGAGCCTGGCTCCTCGTGCAGCGATGACCATGGTGTCCCGTTTGAGGACGAAGCGGAGTCGTACGCGAACTGGAAGTGGTTGAAATTCATCAAGTCTGACAGAGTAGGCTGTAGCCCTCGTAGTACCGAACCAGGATTGTAACGCAGGGATGATCTGCAGAAATTTTGTTCAGTCCAGTGCTTTTCAATCCAATCCAATGCTTGGTGTGTAAGAGCTGCTCCGCTGGCGCCGCCTAGTTGATTCTGCTTCTGCAGATATGAACTGGACATGCGGCAGCCGGCCGACGAATCCAGCCACCAGCCTCTGCGGGCTACTGGCGAGCCGCAGACATCTCATCGCCTAAGAGCAATTCCAATAGTGCAACCGGCTTTATAAGGGTATAGTTAACTCGATAAATACTTTGGATTGATAACTTTGTGTAAGGCCCCACACATACTCACAAAGTGCCTAAAGACGTGCAGAGCTCTTGTGAGGCATCTCCAAGGCGACCATCCGCGTCGCGTCCGGATGTCGAAACGACAAAACCCAACGCGGTACGACGCAAAGCGGACGGCCGCGTCAACACGCAACCCGGCCCAAATCTTGGCGGGTTTGCGTGTCGCGGATGGCACGCGGCCCTCGCGTGTCCGCCCGTCCGCGTGGGCCCACTGTCGGTGCCCGGCCCTATTAAATGTGGATCGGGAAGGGACCGTCCCTATCCGGCCCCACTTTCCACTCCGCCGCACGCGCGAGCTCGGCTTCCGCGCCGCCATGGCCCCGCGAGTTCGAGCCGTCCGCCAACGACCACGAGGCCGGCAGCCGCAAGTCGCGCCGCGTTCGCAATGGGCCGCGGCGCTCCAGACGCGAGCGGATCTACGTCACCGTTGCGGGCGAGATGTTGGGACGCGGCGTCCCAATGCCGTGGGGACGTGCACTCCCCACGGCCGGCACCGAGCCCGATCGGGTTCGGTGCCGCCATCCGGCCCGCCGCCCCGCTACGCCGAGATCCGGAGGCGCCGCGCTCACCGCCGCGGACCTCCGCAGACCCGCGAGGCGACGCAAGTCCCAACCGGGACTTGTGGTTCGTGGAGCACGATGCGCGCCGCACGTGCTTCACATCCGCGACGGCGCGCCTCGCGCGCGCACACCGCGGCGGGCGGCGCCGCCGGCGGGCTCTACATCAACGAGCCCGCGCCCAGCGCAGCCCCAGAGGAGGCCGACCCGAGGCGGCGCCGGGCGTCCCGCGCGGACCTCGACGAGCCGGCCAAATGGCCGCACCTCGCCGAGGCGCGGCACCACGAGGAGGCGGCCGAAGGCGGAGGACGCCCAGCGGAGGCGTGGGCCTTCCTCGAGCGGGCGCGCCGTCGGAGGCTACGCGTCGCGGCGCTCCGGGAGGAGGAGCCGGCCGCGCGCCGCGGAGGAGGAGCAGCTCCGGCATGAGTCCGCGCGGAGGCACGGCCGCGCGGCCGGCGAGCCTCCGAACCCGCACTCCGCGGGAAAGGGCGCGCGGAGCCCTGCCGGAGTCCGGTGCCCTCCGCGTGTCGAGCCGCCGGCGTCGCCGGGCGCATCATCGACGCCGACGATGACGAGTACTACTGGGGTAGACGCCGCCACGTGCTCGCAAACCCTGTCTAGGGTTTCTTTTTTTAGTTTAAAGCCCATATAGGGCTTTCTTTTGTGTAAAAATTGCCCAAAATAGGGCTAAGTTTAACTAACCCGTAGTTTATATTTATTTGGTGCTGTTTTTATTTTTCATTTTCATTTATGTTTTTTTATTACATTTGCGGTGCGTCCGCGCGTTGGGCGCAGCGTGCGACAAACGGACGCGGATGTCCGTCCGTTCCCCAAAGGCCAAAATGGCCTTGGCGCCGGTGGGGTTGGAGATGCTGAGCCCATCTCTCTCTCTCTCTCCTCTCTCTCTCTCTCCAGCGCATTATTTTTCTTATAGCCTGCTGAGTCAGTCTTATTGTACTTGCTCTAATCTGACCCTGACCTCAAAGGTGTTGGTGAACGTCGACTCACGCGGCACCCTCATCTCACGTGCTCAGGTAACCGATCGCTGTCGCGAGTGCCTTGATAGATAAATTTAGCGGTACTTCCAATTTTGCCTGGGTTCGTCCCAAAAATAGTGGCATTTTTCACTAAACGCCGGTAATCAGCTGATCATTAGAAACATTAATCAAAATCTGCCGGCTAAACCTAGCTAGCGGCACATCGGAAAAATGCCTGCAGCAAAGTGCCGCAGATCCGCATACATGACGTAGTGGGAGAGGTGAGAAAGCGGAAACGAAGATGAAGCAGGAGAAGACTAGCTATGTGAAGAAGCAGGCAGGAGGTGAAGGATGAAGACTCAAGCTGCAAAGGGTGAAGCCTAGCAACATATGAGGAATATAGCGATGTCAAGAAGCAGGAGATGAAGTCTCATTCGCGTACGTAGGCCCACCTGCCGGTTTGGAGCGCGCACGAGTCGCGCGTACGAGCCGAGGACGCGCGCCCTGCTTCTGCAGCATCTCCCGGAACAGAGCCAGCGCCTCCTGGGGCTCGCCGGCGCGCGCTTGCGTGGAGATAATCGTGTTCCAGGTCACCACGGTCTTGGCCGGCCGGCGCCATGCATGGTCCGCAAGCACCGGAGCGCGGTGGCGTACATGTCGAAGGCCACCCCCGCGATGAGGACGCGCCGGTGCACCTCCCTGGCCAGCGCGAGGTCCCCGGCGCCGGCGCAGGCTGCGAACGCCGCCGCAGGGGGCACGACGGAGAGCGACAGAGCTGCGTGTTTTCGATTTGGGTGCCGATCGAGTCCGACTCCGTCTCCAACAATGAACACTGTCCTAGCTGGATCCGACTCGGGTCGACTTACGACACGAACCCATCCGCTATAAGAGGAGAAGAACCGAACAAGGGAAGAACACCGAATAGCCGATCGAACGGATAGAGCGCGCGATGGAAATGGAAGAGCATGGCGACCAGACGCAGCTGCTGCCTGACGACGTGCTCGCGGCCGTCCTCGCCCGCCTCGCTCCGCGCGACCTCGCCACGTCCCGGTGCGTCTGCAAGCCCTGGCGGGACACCATCGACGCTCGCCGCATCCTTCGCGCCGACCTCCTCCCGCACTCGCTGGCCGGCTTCTTCATCAACTTCAACGACCTCAGGTACTCAGAGTTCTTCTCCCGCCCACCATCACCCTCTCCGTCCGAGTCCGAGGGGCCCGGGATCCAAGAGAAAGAGCTCATCTACCTCACCATGCAAGCTCACTGCAACGGCCTTCTCCTGGTCCGCGACACGGTGGCAAACCCGGCCACGGGGTGGACGGCACCTTTGCCGCCGTCGCCGCCCAAAACACCGGGGATGGAGTGCTTCATCCATGATGCCTACCTTGCATATGATCCTACGCTGTCGCCTCACTATCAAGTCCTTCTCCTACCTCGTGTTCCCTACATCGAGCTTGACATAGAACCGGACGAGTACCCGTTGAACATTCTTGACCCGGCAATGTTTGAATTGGAATGGCCGCCATCATCGTGTGTGCTGCGTGTCTTCTCATCGTTCACCAACCGATGGGAGGAAAAAGCTTTCTCTCGGGTAGGGGAGGCTGCAGGAACCGTTCTTGAATTGGGGATAGCAGATATAGGGAATGATTCCACCGCCGTCTACTGGCATGGCGCACTCTATGTGCAATGCCAAAAAGGTTTTGTTCTGAGGTACACCTACTTATTTTCCGAGCCTCATCCCTTATGTCAGTTTTCATTTATTTATTGACATGTCGGTTAACCATATGACTTCTTGTAGGTTATCGTTATCAAGCAACACAATCCAAGTAATTAAACCACCTGGAGATCTTGAACCCGAGAGCTGCGAAATTATGCATCACCTCGGAAAATCAAGAAAGGGTGTGTATTACGCATCAATTAAAGATTCATACCGACTTCAGGTATGGGTTCTCAACGAATCATGCGCTTATACTAAGTGGGAGTTGGAGCATGATAGGCACTTCAATCTACTGCTAAACGACGGCCAACAAGTTTATGGGCCCTGGATCTTGCAAGATGTTAACTACAACAACGAAGAGTATATCAATGTTAACGGTGACGATGGCACCACGGTAGTACAAGGGAATTTCAGATGGGACTCTGATGATGATGAGGAGGAGGGGGACGCAAAAGATTTGGTGGACAAATTCAACGGTGGAATTTCAATCCTTGGATTTCATCCTTTCAAAGAAATTGTCTTCCTTAGTGCAGATTTGAGTAGAGGACTGGCATATCATTTAAATACCTCCAAGATTCAACACCTTGGTAACTTATGCCCAAAGCATTACCACGGGATTACTCGACATGGATTTATCAGAGCATCTTTTCCTTATACGCCTTGTTGGATGGAATAGTTCTCTGTAATAGCCCATAGAGATTGACATCTTTTTTTTGAACGGGATATATATATTTGTTGGTACAGATTATTTTTAGAACATATCAAAGCATATATTATGTTTATTTTCCAATACAACGTCAACCCTCTATTTTATCCATGTGCGATAATTCCTTGGTGGTAGATCTTACCGTTCATATTGTGTATGTATTTGTTTTCCCTTTACCTTTTTGCTACTAGCATTAATCTTTGACGCCTTGTAGTTTTTTTTCTAGCTATCCTTCATGTTATCATTTTCTTAGAAGAAGTAGTACTGCCTCCGGTTCATATTAATTGACTCTAATATGAATGTATCTAGACACATTTTAGTTTTAGATGTATCTATATTGAAGTCAATTAATATGGATCGGAGGGAGTATAATTTTTTATAAGGTGTGACCTAATGTTTTGTTCCTATAGAATTTGCAGTACAAGCTTCCTCTATAGAATTACTTTTTATAGGATATGTTCTTATGAATCAAATAAGTAGTTTATGAAAATTTCCTAGAATCTAAATCTTACACAATTTCTATATACCTCCTCCATTCACTAATATAAGATGTTTTGGTGTTTAGTAGATTCATCTATTTTTGCATGTATCTAATCTATTTTTAGTGTGTAGATTTACTCACTATGGTGTGTATCTAGTTTACTTTAAAGTGTCTAAAACATTTTATATTTGTAAACAAATGGAGCTCTTTTTTTTGCGAAATTTCACCGACTATTAAAAATCATCAACAGTGGTACAGATAGTCCTAAAAGTAATAAAAATTACAAATAGTTTTTTGGACCACCTAACGATGACTACAAACACTAGCACGAGCTGAAGGCGCAACGTCGTTCTTGCCCCTCCATCGTTAGAGCCGGGCAAGCTTGTCGTAATAGAGATTATTGTAACAAATAGCCAGGAAGTCATCGAGTTAAGGCCCAGAAGGACTAGTGCACCAGAGCCGCAACCATTGCTATTGATGACAATCGTAGATCGGAAGAGACTGGTCTAAAAACACACCAACGAACACGAAACCAACCAGATCCCGCGAGATCCGCCGGACACAAGACTCCATGCGCCCTCCGGTGGGGCTAGATGCACCACCGGAACAAAGTTACAACAGGGAGGACCTTATTTTGACTTCACGACATAGCCGTCGCCTCAACATCCCGAAGAAGATACTGAAAAAAGACTAAACAAAGAACTGAAAACCTCCCGTCGCCGAGGGTCCTGGTTCACCACACCTCCAAGGCCCGAGGCCACTGGAGGCAGAGCAAACCAACGGCGTCACCGACGAGAGGGGCGGAACCCTAGATGGGTTTTTGTTGCTACCTCACGATCGACTCATTCTTTGCTTCCGTACCGTAAAAGGAGCTCTTATTAACTATGGTGCTAATTGAGGTGTGAATTATGACTTATGACTTATGATTTGTTATGATTTGATATTTTAAGTCCACCTCGCTGGCTCACCTTACTTGATTCTCACATCTTCCGCTTGCAAGATAAGAACATCTCAAGTCACGTACCTAAAGTCTTTTGGATGCGCCGGACTCAAGACATTGCCTAGCCACACGCCCCAAACGCCGTTTCGGTTTAGCATGGTCTAATATGGTGTGCAGCGTCCTAAGACCGTCCCTGGTACACAACGGTCATTCCCCGGACGCAACGCGAAGACGTTGTGGCGAGTGCGGGCTAGACGTGTCATTGACATAACTGCCGGTTCATATTAGACCACTCCTTGCTAAATTGGCAATGCTTCATTATTTGTACCTGAATTATGTGACTTTGTTTTTCCCACGCATGTTTATGTATTATGTACTTCTTTGCTAAAAAGCGAGCAGTTTGTTCACCATTCAACAATACCATAATTTATGTAGATCACACGGTTCCGGAGATTGGGGTGGCCTCACGTAATAGTGCGATCAGTTCGGCCTACTCGGTTATTAGCAAATAATGTCTGAATTGATCAAACTAAGTTCGGTCTATAAAATTATCTACCCAATGTTTTTATGGGTGTTTCTCGTCTCGGTCTTCTCAGGTTCGGTTTCGGTCTTTTTGTCTCGGTTTTTCGGCCACGGTTTTTCCGGTAATGCTACACGTACGCAATTTTTTTACGGGAAAACCTTACAGGATGACGTGAGCCACCATCCTGGCCTGAAGGAAGTGGGCAGCGGAAAAACTGACCCAGCAATTTACGGGAGATCAGAGAGTAGATTACGGCGGCTCAAAGTTAGTTGTAGCTCAGATTTTCGTCCTTCCAGATCGAAGAGAACGCCATCTTTGATATCTCTTGATCGATCAGGACATCTCCTTCTTCGCGTTCAGGCTTAATCGACCAGGACGCCGGCATCTCCTCATTCTCGTTCGTGACTGATGGACCAGGTGTTTAACGGAGAGCAATCAAAGCAAATAAAAGGGAAGAGGCTTAGTCTAGACTCCGGAGGCACATTGTCCTGATACCTGAACAAGAACATGTGTGCTTGTTCAGATCTAGACTGTGCTAATTTAAGCATGGTTTAAGTCAGACTTTTCAGGCATTTGTAATCTTATATAATTGTCTGATACTGATACTGGACAAGTAGAGGTACATGACTGCACACCTCAAAGAAAGATTTGAGAAACTGATGATTCTTATATATTTAGTGGTACTTGTACATGACTGCACATCTCACACGCCAAGCACAATGCGTACATACTTTCTATACTATGCATGATCATGACCTTCCTCCCAAACGCAAAGCTTCTACATAACATCAACTCCTGAAGCATCTCAAATCCTGCCTGTTTGTCGCTATAACTGAACTTCCTTTTACTTCGCCGTCATTGTCCTAGCTGAATTCATCCACATGATTGCTGGAACTCGGTTGTGAAGCATGTAGTTAATTGTTTGGTGACCTTGGAGACCAGGTCCACCCTGAGCGCCGCCGCTGCCTCTCCGGTGGCCTCCGACCCGGGGGAGTCCGTTGTGATCTTGTGCAGAGTGCAGGACGCCTTCATGTCCTCCGGCCGCTCTCAGCACTACTGGCTGCCTCGATGGCAAGAAGTTGGACGCGACCCTGCCAACCACCAAGAGTGCCCAAGATCTGTCCGCGTATGGTTTCATTTCTGTTTGGAATGGAACCGCTGCCACCGCTGCCGACGAAGGAGGCGGCCGCCGCGTCACTGAATAAATCAGTGTGTCAGGCACCACGGGGGAGCTCGCCTGGCTGCGCCTCAACAAGGCACTTGGCCATTCAAGCCGCCTCAAAGGTCCTAGACCTTGCGGGAGAAGGGAGACTTCTCCCTCAGTCTCACGCCGCCGATCTAGAACCGCCGTCGGCCCGTAGCCTGAGGGAGAAGGGATGGGAATTGGGAGGTTTCTTTTGTGAGCGCGACTTTGAGACGTAAATTACTGGGCCCTTTTTTTTCCTCCTCAGTAATTTCACGCGAGCCAACCGTCGACTCCACATCGGCCTCCACGTCATCCCGTAAGGCATTCCCGTAAAATAATTACGTAGGTGTAGCATTATCGCGGTTTTTCTACCCAGAACACGGACGTGATCAGATCGGGTCCTGCGATCCGCACTTGTGGATTGCCCTGATTCGGTGGATGCATCACCTGATCTGACCTCAAAGGTGTCGGCGAACGGCACGCGGCACCCTGATTTCACTTGCACAAAATACCTGACGCGCCCTGCTCATCTTCTTGCCCCTTTTTATACGCATCATCATCCCTTCCACAGTTCCACGGCTCCACCAACCTTCTCTCGGTGACGACTTTTCATGGCTCGCCTGTCTCGTCGTCGTACGTTCAAAGCCTTGCGTCATTTGCTTGCCCTGTTACGACAGCCGTCGTGTCTATTTGTCGTCAGGGAAGAAGAACGTAGCACAGTGACCGACAAGGCACCTGGAATCTGTGAGCGCGACAGCACAAAGCTACTCCATGAGAACGACGGAGTAGCTATCAACCTATGGTGTCAGCAGACGCGATCGAGTTGGGCTCTCCATGAGAACGACGGCTCAACTCCAATCCAGGGAACATCGGTCGACACTCGACAGGTTTCGACAAGCTAGCCACTTCATTAGTGTGCTAATCCTGTCCTTAGTGTGCTAACGGAGTCGATTAGCATGCATGCAATGGATAAAGATATGTTCTTTCGTCGCCGGGGAATTCCCTACTGGGGCCGGGCCAACCACTTCGTCGAGATAAACAAGCATAGCAGCAGCTGCAGATTAATTGTTTATAGCGATCGATGAGTTGCTTCCTAGAAGACGAAAGCGAGATCCTAACTCGAGGCTTTGTTCTGCACATATAATCACAACTGAGATCATATTCCTCCCTGTCACATCCAAGAAACTTCATTCAGGCGTACTTCTCAACTAGCTCCAGCTACCAACCCACCCTTATAACTAACCTATGAGATAAATCCAAATTCCATTGATCATGGGAAATTGTGAATGAGTAATGGACAAGAAAGGAAAATACGCCCAGCAGGAATTTTTTTGTACAAACACGGGGCTACGGAGCCATTTCATCGTCTTGCCCGTAAGTACCGACGAGTCATCGCTTTGCCGGGCTAGCTAGGTCTTCCGTGTAAATCAGATGAAGTCAAAAAATGGTTTTATGGGAGCCCGTACGCAAACAGCCAAACCGTGCTAGGAGGTTGAAAAGAGGGCACTGTCCACTGTAAACGTATCTGTGATCGTTTACTGAAATTGGGCAATGGTACTGGAATGGATCCCATCTCATTCCCTAGATTCCCCTATTCTCTTTTCAAGCTAGATCCAGCTCCTTTTCTGCAATTGTGCTAGTGTGGTAGTGTTGACCTTCATTTGAATGGATATATGTTTACGTGTAAATTTGGGCATGGGCCCATTCTTATGAAAGCAGATATCGAACACTTTTCCTTTTGTTGACCAAAGTGAATGATGAATCTCGGCATCATTTGATATGGGCATTCTTCTGCTTCGTTTCAAGGGAGGCCATTCATCATTTAGTCCAAGCATTGTAAAGCTATACGGACATTAGGGCATGTGCAATGGTTGATAAGACCCGTCCTATCTTGACATGCCACGTAATCTAGAAATGATAATAAAACATGATGTACAATATGTTATTTTTTAGTTTTATTTTTGCTAACCAGATATCCTAAAAATGTGGTGAGAGAAATTATGCTAAGATATCATCTCTTAATTAAGAGAAGATAAACATTTGTTTAGCTTTCTTTTTTCTCCACCTCAGTATTTATTCAACGTGGCATTGCTAAGATATCACCATTGAACATCCCCTTATAATATTGCACTTGTACCGCCATGCCGGTGGTTTGCGGGGCATCCCGTCATGTCCTCGATCTCAAGTTCTCAACAACGGTTCCTGATTCCTTCGTTGTCTCCCTTGGATTCGTTAACTATATGGTGTTAATCAAAGTGTGGAGTTTTTGAAGTCCACCCCGGTGGCGGTCTGTCACCTTGCTTGATTCTCACATCTTCCGCTTCCAAGATAGCAGTGTCTGTTCATTCTAAAGCTGGCTCGGTAAGGGAACCAACGGCTTTGCAACTCTTTTGGCCTCTTTGACTCCACAAGTACAATTTCAAATTGTAAATCATAAATATCTGCTAGATCTTGGATTTCCAATATGAGCAAGGAGTTGTCAGCGACAATGGTTCAGCATGCATGACAGTTGCCATTCACCGTTGACTAAAAAAGTCCAATAGCTGGAGACTTGTTGGTTCCTGTGCTAAGATCTTAACATTTGCTATATAGTGTTCCTTCATCTTACAATGTCTGCGTGGCTAGAGTTTGCCCTTTATTAAGCTGACTCATAAAACCCATAACTTGCGGAATTTTTTTTTGGTGTCTTTGACTCAAAAAAGAATTTCAGAAAGAAATTCAATTTTAACCACGGTATTGTAAAATATAAAATTAATATTATTAGATATATCATGAAATATATTACACCCATGCGTGTAAGTACAAAAGTATTTCCCATACAATATTTATTAACTGATTTTTGTAAAATTCTGGTCATTTTTGCTGCTTAGCCTAACTTTTCGTAAGAAATATAAGCTTTATTCATCAGAACAGAGGTAGCATTTTCATGCTATAAGTCTTATCTACTTTGTCCTAAGTCAAACCTCTTTTTTTTTTGGCAAGCTCATCTACCATCCTAATTCGGAGTACTATGGATATCAATATTTATTTCTCCTCACTCGCAATTAATTTTACTCATGTAATTTGAAAAGGCTAGGTAGATGACTTGATGCACTTATCCTAAAACCTAAAAGAGCTTCCAACCGCAATTTTGCTCCCCTGCAACCAAAATTTGCATACTTTTACGCTGATTTAGAAGGAAAACAGATGTTCCAAACAGGTCTTGTATCAACTACTTTGCTTGAAAGTTTCATTGTATCTTTTTTTTTTGAATATATGGCTTCAAAAGAGCGTTACAAGGCCATTAGGGTTGACATCAATCAGGATATATAGTTTGTTACATTAGAAAAGAAGAGGAAGTTAACATAAAGACTATATAGTATATCGACTAAAAGAGGAGACAACACACAACACAAGACATAGAAGTTTCTTTATATCTTCGAGCCTCATACATGGACACAGTCCTAAAAGTTAATGAATAGAAACTCACATGATTTGCAATATCATGTTTATTTCAGTTTTACATGGTTCTGCTCCGTTTGGTCTCATCGTAGGAACATAAAAACAAAGGATTTTGTTCCAAGAGGTTTAAGTGCTAATGTCTGGTAATGTTTCTTTTTAAATGTTACTCCCCAGGCATGCACGCAGTTTAATACAAATTTTGACCACTAGTTTGGCCAATAAAATATAAATTAAATGTGTACAAAAATTTATATAATTTGATTCGTATTCAAGCAAGGTTTCCAACGATATAACTTTTGTAACATACATTTTATATATTTTATTGATCTAAATAATGGTCAAAACAAATTCTTAAACTACGTGCGCACTCGCCTGTTAAACCGATACGACAGAAAGGGAGTATAATGATTCGTTTGGTTTCAGCTGATTGCTAATTTTTTCCTTTAAATGTGTAGTACAAAGCAATTGCCAGAACTTTTTTTGACATTATTCAATGCAAGGAAACGTACAATACAAGTCGTCTCAAGGATCACAGGTAAAACCAGACGAGTGCTGAAACCGTCGCCTGGTGCACCACCTCCGGTACGGCATGTCACATGAAAAACACAATGGAAGTCAATGACAGGCTGCCGTCCTTAACCCTATCATAAACACCGGTTTATGGCGTTAATCACCGCACATGTCGCAGGGCCCCACCGCCCGACACCCTCTTAATCAACTCACGGTCCAACTCCCACGGGAACTCCGCTCTCCCACCGGTCCGTCTACCACGTGATCCTCGCCGCGCCACTGACATGTGGATCCCCACCACTCCCATGGCTCCACGGCTCGCTAGGTATCCGGTGACAAACGACGAAGCCCAGCCGCCTTTTTCCGCGAAAGAAAAAGTAACGGACCACAACGGAAAAACCTCAACCCCACTGACCCGTGGTCCCGCGCGAGGTCCGGCCCCACACAGCCCAGCCTCGTTTTCACCGCGCGGCGCGGTTCAAATAAAACCCACGCACGCTCCTCACCTCCCCGACGTGCCGAGCTGGCCCACCATGTCAGTGAGCGCGTGGTGGTTCTGCTGGGGGGCGGTGGGACCCGCGTACTGGCTCACTCTCACTCTCTCACTAGCTCACACTCCCCTTGCAGCTCGCGCTCCATTTTTTTTTCTTTGCTTCCCTTTTTCTTTTCTTGCTGTCGCCGTCACCTTGCTCTTGCTGCTACACTACCACTACCAGCCAGCCAAAGCCTGCCTGTTTGGCTCCCTCTCCCTGGAAGGAATGGAGGCGTAGGAGGGCCGCCAGAGACGCACACACCGAGAGGGACCTGCTAGGGTTCTGCGCCGCCTTCGTCCTCCGGTGAGTCACCCCACTCTCCCCAGATCCGGCGCGCCGCCGCCGTCTAGATCTGCGCCGCCTGGCGCTCTAGGGCACCTCGTTTCGTGCTTTCCCCCCCGCGGCTGGATGTGAGGCTAGCTCCCGGAGCTGCATTTGGGGGCGAAAGGATTTCAGTTCCGACTGTTCGAGACGTGGATCTCTTCACCCCTTTCCTTTTCTGCGCCTCCTTTGATCCCTTGCGGTGGCTGCTTACTATTTTTTAGTTTTTTTTGTAATAATTAGTTGTTGTTGCTTTCACTGGGACACTGCTCATGATCTCCGGGGTTTAGGCGGATTCCGCGTTTTCCCGGTGGTTCCTCTCTACATAGTTACCAGCTCAAGTGTAGATCTGTGCTCTGACGTGCAGCTGTTCGACTGCAGGGTCCGAAACCTCCGGTGCGCGGCGGTCAGGCTCCGATGGGGAAGTCTCCGGCCAAGTGGCTCAAGTCCGTGCTCCTCGGCAAGAAGTCCTCCAAGTCCAAGGCCAAGGATTTATCGGTATGTTAAATATCGACCTTCTCTTTGATGTGGCTGAGGATTCTATGCAATTGCGACTAGAGAGCAGAGATCTGCTCACTGCAGCTGATGCCTTCGTGTTTTTTGCCCCGTGTGTAGAAGGCCCCGGGGAACAGAGGCTATGTGGCTGCTGGGACCAACCCCGCGTTCTCCGAGAGCTCCCCGGTGATCTCGGAGCCGGTGCTTGTTACTCCCCATAACAACGATGCAGTGCCCGAGGTGGCAAAGGGCGAGAGCTCCAGCTTCCGAGGTGAACCGGCGGCGGTGGCGCGTGATGTGAATCTGGAATTGGAGAAGCAGAGCACTGCTGGGTCAGATGTGCTGTCCAATGACCTGGAGAGGGTGAAGGAAGAGCAGGCGGCCGTCAAGGCACAAGCTGCCTTCCGAGGGTACCTGGTAATGCTTTATCTAGATGTTCAATTTCTTGTGCGTACACCTTAAAATGATCAGTAATATGGCCTAAAATACTGTGTCATGCCTGTGATTATTCATGATTTAACAGTGGTCCCATCCTCCTACTCTTTTGATTCCTGCATACGCACATGATTGTTTTGACCTCTCGTTTACCTTATTAAACATATACACGAAAGAACTTGCCATGTGTACTTGGTTTGTTTTGCTTTGTATCCATGCTAAATTTTAGCACCATATTGGTCCAGGCACGCCGGGCGTTCCGTGCTTTGAAAGGAATCATACGGCTTCAGGCGTTGATCCGTGGCCATCTTGTAAGGAGGCAAGCTGTTTCGACACTTCGTGCAACATGGTTGATTGTCAAGTTCCAAGCTATCGTTCGTGGTAGAAATGTCAGACTTTCTAGTGATGCAGTGCAATTCAGTTGGAAGCTTGCCGAGCAGAAGTCTCTGGTAAATCCCTTGCACATTCCAGTTCATTCAGTGCCCAGTGTATTATTCATCATGATAGTACACTAGTGCCCTGTCTTATTTGTACAGCTGTTATAATGTTAATGAATATGGATGCTCATGATTTTATTACTGCGTGTTTTACTGAGAATACCAGATGTGATGTATGGCTAAACAAAAAAAAAGTTTCAAATAAGTGTGTTGAATCCATATAACGTCAATAGTGTACGTAGTTGGCAGATTGGCATGGTTTTCCTTCAAGTGTCATGCAAAAACATAAAAACTGCCGTGGATTTTGAATTGGTCTATAATAGATGCAACTGTCAACTTCACCGTGTGGGCTTATTATTATTGTTGTAGTTCAGGTGGTCCTTTTCTATTATAACTGTACCTTATATTGTAGGTATTGATTAGCAGTTAGTAGTCTTCAAATAATTCTTTTGTATGTACCACAATACTAAGAGGATGATGTTTTGTACTGAAAATGTTGTTTGGGTAACTTACCAAGTACAGCCACATCACAGTTTTGTATTTCTCACTCCTATGTTTTTTTTTACATTGGATATCGGTATAGTTAGTAGCCTTCAAGTAATTCTTTTGTATGTGTCATAATACTAAAAGGATAATGTTCTGTACAGAAAATGTTGTTGGGGTAACTTACTAAGTACAACCACATTATAGTTTTGTATTCTCACTCTTATAGTTTTGAGATAAGTTGACTAGTTTAATCATATCGTAAGAGAAAGAAGTCTAAATGACCCCCTCAGGTTTGACGTTTGGAATGGAGAACCCCCTCAGGTTTCAACTAGAACACATAACCCCCTCAGGTTTACATTACCGGTTGATTTACCCCCTCTAGGCGGTTTGTGATTACATTAGCTGTTTTTGGGAGTGGTATTGCCCACGTGGTTGAGAGATGGGGAAGGAGAAAAGTCCACGCCGTCGCTGCCTGCTCTCCCGCACCCGCCCGCACCCGCCCGCACTCTTCTCCACCACCCGCCTGCCCACCCGACCTCCCGCCGCCGTCCGTGCATTGGAAGGAACGGGGTGTGCGAGGCTGGTGTAGACTTCCCACCGAGCTCGTGCAGGAGGAAGCTGGTGGGCGCACAGAGCTTCTCGCGGTGCTTCCGCGCCGCGAACACCGGCCGCGGGAGAATGGGTGCCGGGAGGCGGTCGGCCCGAGACATGGACGGGCATGGGACGCACACGGCCGGCGACCACTGCATCTGGCGGGGCCTACAATGTGTGCTGGATGGAGGGGTGCCTCGGCTCTGACATCCTTGTGGGCATCGACGCCGCCATGGCCGACGCGGTGGGCTCCTTCGGTGCTATGGCGGCTGGCGTGTTCGTGGCCTGCTCGGCAGGCAGCTCTGGCCCGTCTGGCACCATGGTCGCGAACTCCGCGCCGTGGGTTGCCACCGTCGGCGCGGGCAATCTGGACCGCGTCTTCCCGGCGATGTCACGCTCCCAACCAGGGCGCATCTGGCCGGCGTGTCCCTCTATGCCGGTCCCGCCCAGTCCGCCCGCCCCGTCAAGCCGCTGGCCAACACAGGTTCATGCGCCTCATGTTTGACTTCACGGCGGTTCACGAAGACCCCATCTGCCTCGCCGCCGACTTCCCGCGAGTCCCCTTCGTTGCGACCATGGATGACGCCGAGGAGGTGATGTTCTTCCGGCATGTGACGCCCATCGCCTATTCGCGTGGATAAGGATCCAGACCTACCTAGGCGAGCACAAGAAGATGAACCAGGCTCGGCAGGTGCTCGACGCGTCTATCGCCAAGCTCGTCTCGCTCCGGCGGCAGCGGCGCTGAGACGGTAGAGAGAAGCAGAGACCAGACCTTGTGCGCGGCTCGGCCAGGTGCTCCTTTGCCAACGCACTCAGTCCACGTGGGCAATACTACTCTCACCAAAACAGCTAATGCAATCACAAACCACTTGGAGGGGGTAAATTAACCGGTAATGTAAACCTGAGGGGGTTATGTGTTCCAGTTAAAACCTGAGGGGGTTCTCCATCCCAAACGTCAAACTTGAGGGGGTTATGTAGACTTCTTTCTATCGTAAGATGGCTACATTCCGTATTCAGTTGTAAGTTTGTAACTGGACTAAGGTACTTTGTTATGCATCTTATCATTACAAAGCATCTCTTTGTCATTGTTGCATATAATATAAAGCTATAATTATGTACATTGAACATTTGGAACATTAATTGCTCTTACCTTGTCTATGATGAAGCTGGTCTGGATACTTCTATATATTTTTTTAATGACTGCCCTTCTGGTTCGAATTAAACAAGTAATAGCACTACACTGCCAATTGTGAACATTGTGGCCAGTCTTTTGGAGCTTTTTAATGCTCCCATTTCCATTTTATGCGTAATGTTGATCAAAACTGAAAGATTTGCATGTGTGACCTTATATTTGGTATCTTAACAGAAATGTAAATATACTACTTGCCTTTTCTCAGGGTGCTAAACCAGATGCATGGAAGGAGAGATTGGCTTCAAATGCGTTTGCTCGTAAGGTATACATGTTTGTGCCTCTATACATAGTTATTTGATTGAGGGCTTGAATATATCAAAACAAATTATCCTGACTCTGTTGTCCGGTTTTTGTGTTCATTCATTGACTAAATGCTTGCCATACTGTCATATTGCTTTTTTGTTGTATGGCTGCGAGTATTCTCTTGATGCCCAAAGTTAACCTTTTCCTCTTTTGTATGTGTTGTAGCTTCTAGCTTCACCGATTCTGGTAGAGGCTCTTCACTTCCAGTATGATGAGAGGGATCCAAATTCAGCCTTCAACTGGTTAGAGAGATGGACCATGAGTCGCATCTGGAAACCCATTTACCAAACAAAGAGAACTGCTGTCACTGATGCCAAGCCGCAGTCAAGGAGGGCCAGCTATACAATGGAAACAGAGTCAGGAAAATTAAAACGGAATGCTCGGAAGAGTTCTGCGTTGACAGCTGAGCCTCCTCAAACAAACATGCCGGTGGAAACTGAAAAACCTAGACGGAACCCAAGGAAATTCACTAGCGCTCCTGCTGATTCAGTGCCTGATAGCCAGTTAACTGAACTTGAGAAGGTTAAACGTAGCCTTCGGAAGGTAACAAATTCCATGGCCGAAGCCTCAAAGGTATCAAGTCCTGCAACTGAGACCCTTGACTACCCAGAGGTCCAGTGTGAGAAACCACAACGGGCTGCACAGGAAGTTCCAGTTTATCCTGAGATCCAAGAGCAACACAATGGTGATCTATTGGATAATGCAAAAATGGATATCATGGTACCTGATCTGAAACCTGAAGTGGTAGTTACTTCATATCCAGTAACAACTGAAGAAAAAGTTGATGAGCCGACTCCTGTTGTTGCAGCAGCTGAAATTATGCCTCTGCAGGACATTGATAATGAAGAAAATGCTTTAGTGAATGATATGGAACAGAGATCCAAAGAAGAACCTCTCTCTGTCGAGAGCCTTAAAAATGGCATTAGGAGGTCTTCGTTCTCAGCTAAGCCAGAATACCCTGAGAATGGCTCCAAAAACTCTCCAGCCGTGCCCAGCTACATGGCTGCAACAAAATCTGCAAAGGCGAAACTGCGTGGACAGATATCACCCAGACTTAGCGCTGATTCAGCAGAAAAGACTGTCTACACACGCCGCCATTCCCTCCCTTCCCCTGCCAATGGCAAGCAGAACTCGCACTCGCCGCGTACACAAAGGCCAACTCATCTGAATTCTGGTAACAAAGAGGGAGTGAAAGCCGACAAGTCTATGCTGTCATCAAGAGACGGTACTGGTAAGTAGTATATGATTATTGAATACTCATGTTCATATTAGTAAGTATATTATTATTCCATGCCTTGTGATATTGTGTGATTGAATTATAATCTTCATTGTGCACAAATTGTTTTCACATATTTTAAAGTAACTAGTGTAATTGATAAGGATGTTGGTAGAAGCCAAATTCTTGATATAGACATCATATTCTATCGCCTTTGTTTCTTATACTTCCTCCGATCCATAATAAGTGTTCTAAAACCACGACGCTTACTACGTATCAGAGGGAGCACATAAAATTGAGACAAACTGTTCCATGCTCCCATTTTTGTTTGTAGTCATGGATATTAAAAGGCACCTGACCTTATAAACGGACTATCATCTTTATTTAGTTGCTAGAGTTATCAGATAAACTGACTGAACATGTTCATAAAATCGATGCAAGCACACTGTATCCATGAATAGCCTGTGAGCCGTTTTCTGAATCGTGTCAAGGTAAGAACAGGTGGTAAAATGAAGTTTATCACATGGAAGTTCTGCCAAATTATATTACTTGTATCTGCTGCATTTAAATGTTATTTGCTATACAGAAATGAGATGAACTGTTCCATGCCCCTGTTTTTATTTGCAATCCTGGATATAAAAGGCATCTATCCTTTTTATTTATTTCCACAAAAGTAAATAGATAGTTGGCTTATTATCATTGTTTAGTTCCACTAGAGTATTCAGATTATCTGACTAAGCTGACGCCTAAAATCACTCGGAGCGTGAATCGCATGCGGGCCATTTTCTGCATCAGATTAAGGTTCCAAGGAATACGTGGTCAAATGAATCATATCAATTTCATTTTCATGTGCTGCAGTCAAATGGTATTTTTTACTACGAAGAGTAGAGGACTGTGCATGATATTTCCCCCACTTTCAGCTTAACCTGCCTTCTTCTAATGTTAATATCATCTGCAGAGAGACCGATGAAGGCCGAGTGGAGACGCTGAAGACAGACGCTAGCTGGCCATCACCGAAAACCAGATCCTCCATTCCGTTCGAGCAGCGTGGCGACGTTTGGTTCAGGTGTACGGCGGGTTTCTCCGACTGTGTTTTGCATCTGATGTAAAAAAATGCTGCGACAACGGGACCAGCTGCTTAATTCGTTGCGGAGTTCGACTTATTTATAGGGTTTTGCGACATGTCCTGCCTCTGCCTTTGCCTAGTGTCTTGTATAGCTGAAGTTTGTTCATTGTTCCACCCCCTGGTTTGTTTTGGTTCGTTCACGCCTGCCTGCCCAGAGAGGGACTCCATGCTGTGTTAAGTGAGTGAGAGAATGAGAGAGTTAAGAGAGATGCTGATGTTAGTGAGCACTTGGGTTGAACAATCTTTGTCCCGTTTGGTTGGTTATCCCTGATGCGTTTTTTTAGATGAGCGATTCATGACATATGATTTGGTTTACCAACTGCGTTTGAAACCTGTGTGTGCTTGTCTTGTGAGTGTGGTGTGTGCTTGTGGCTGCAGCCTGGATGTGTTTGTTGCATCATGCCCACTGAGAGCATCTCTATCAGTAACTGAAAACTTCGGAACCGAAAAATCTATATTCAGTCTTCCGAAAACATGAGGGAGGATGATTTTGCAGCTGGCGCAGAGCAGAACCTGTAAACACGAACGAAAAAACGCAATTGAAATGTCGGGAGAATTCGATAGTTACTAAAAACCTAAATTAGCTAGTAGCCACTAAAAACCTAAATTAGCTAGTAGCCCTAACCACATGGAATAATTCCGAGAAAAATGAGGCACGATTGGCCTTTGCGCGCGGTGGTGGTGGAGCTCGAGGCGGACGATGGCGTCGGCGCGGAGGCCGGTGAAGAGCTCCACTACTCGGAGTCAAGCTCGACTATCCCGAGCTTGACGCGGCGGACGCGCTCCTCCTGACGCGCCGCCTCGTACCCCCGCACTTGGCGGACGGCGTCGGCCTCCTCCCGGCGGAAGCGAGCGCGGGCCTCCGCCTCCGAGATCGCCGCCACCTGCGCGATCACAGCGTCCTCCTCGTCGGAGCCGTGCATGTAGTCTCCCACGGAGAACATGGGCTCTCGCGCGGGGACGAGCTCCTCCTCGTCGGAGCTGTCGTAGACGGGCGGACGCGGTGGGCGGTTCGAACCGCCGGACGAGGAGCCCTCGCCACCGTTGTTGCCGTAGATGGCGAGCTTCCTAGGGGCGTGAGCCTCCAGTTCATCCACCGGCGGGCCCTCCGACCGGCTGAACTTTCGGTGTTTCCGCGTCCGTGAGGAACACGGGGGGCCGCGGCGGCGAGTGCCCGCCGCCCAATCCCACGCCGCCCCGTGCAGAGCCACCACGCGAGGCCATGGAATCGCGGAGCTCGGGCGAAGCTTAGCTTCTGCGTGCTAGATTGCTCGCCGGAGAAGAGGCTGCTGGCGACGGAGCGAGTGGTAGCGGCGGAGGGGAGTAGGGTTTGGAAAATACATGCTTTGCCGTTGAAGCAGAAGCACATTTGCTGCTTCCATTAATTATCCTCAAGAGAAGTTTATGCGTATAATTTTGGCATATTCTGCGGAGAGAGCTTGTAGCCTTATAAATTGTTATCCAAAACTTGTAGTATATTGCAGACAAGTCCTACTATTATAATGCATTATCATCAACCATGTCCCCTGTGATGATGTGAAAGAAAAAAATTCACCGCCGTAAAAACAATCATCTTTTCACACAAGAAATCTGAGGAGAACAAAGGTTGCCACAGTGTTCACCGCCCCCGTCCCAAGAACACAACGCGCATCGTCATCCACGCCAGGCCGCCGCACCTTCTTTCTCTTCAAGAAAAAGAAGGTCGAGCCAGTCATCCAACGACAATCTCAACCGGCCCGCGACAGATCTGGGCCGTCCATTCGCCCCCCGCACGCGCCGATAAAGCCTGAGCCCTCTCCTCCCTTCCTTCCCCAAAATCACATTCCTCTCTCGCCGCCCTCCTCCTCCTCTCGCCATGGACTACGCCAAGCTCGCCCCGACCCCCGTCCCCGCGCCCGCTCCCGGCGCCGTCCCCGGCGCCGGCCCCGTGGGTCCGGGCCTCTACACCGAGATCGGCAAGAAGGCCAGGGGTAGGCACGCCGTCTGTATTTATTCCCCCCTTTGATTCGGTACCTTCCGCCGCTGTTTGCTGGGTTCCTGCTTGCTGATGCTCGCTTCTTCTCGGTCGAATCTGCAGATCTCCTCTACAAGGACTACCACACCGACCACAAGTTCACGCTCACCACCACCGCCGCCAACGGAGCCGTGAGTGCCGCCTCCCTCCCCCTCACCCCCTTCCCGTAGAGCTCGTCCTGTTCCCCTTTGCGTTGGTTAGTTTTGCTTGCTGCGTGTGCGAGTAGATGTTTTGCTCGTTGTGTCCGTACTTGGATGAACAGTGCATTAGGGTTTTGGGTCGACTCAGGATTGGTTTGGTTTTGCTTTCCGAGGGGGCGATTCATGCCGGTATCTAGGTCGAGATGGCCCGTGGTCGCCTTGGATAGTTCCCGATGGGAGATTCGTGCTGACATTTGCGGCGGTTGCCGCTGGATTTGGTGGTTTATGCGTTGTTTTTGTGTGGGTTTTGGGTTTAATGGTTTGCGACTCTGATGCGAGGCTGTGAGATGGGATTGTTCTGGTCGGTTTCCACTAGAGGTCGTAGTGTTTAGACTAGAGTGGATTGGCTTCTTCGATGACTATGTATGGTCCTAGCTGAACACCAGTTTTTGGTTGAACCGCAAATGCAGTGCTGGACTATGCCCAGCTTAAGTTTACAGGGTTGTGAACTCTTCATGTAGCAGATCTGGTAAACATTACTATGTTTTTCATGACTTGTAAGCTAATTCCGTTTCATCGTATCATGGTTTACCCAATCTCCGTTTGTTCTTTAGTTTGAGCCCTGTTGTTTCGCACATGAACTAGTGCTGTTGTGACATGATTGATGTAGTAAGTCGCCGGTATCTAAGACCTCCTTTGAGATGTACGTATATGCTAGCGATCCTGAGATTGGGTCTATATCAGCTCAAGTTTGCCCCAGCGTGGAAAAATCTCTTGTAACATGCCCTGATGCTGTTTCACGCTTATAATATCCTGTTGGGCACTGAACTAGATGGTTTCCGTTATGTTTCCATGATGCAACTACTTCTTGCAGTCTAGCACAATCGCATTTATAGAATGCTTGTAGGAATAATTATATTATTATATTCCATTTTGTTGTAAATGCACTCTTTTAAATAAATAAATAAATAAATGAAGTGACTGTAATGCTGAATGCTTGACCTTTCACAGTATGGTAAGTTATGGCTAAAACAGGAATTTCTTTGTTAGGGAATTGTTGCAGTGCTGGGTTTGAAAATTGTCTTATTGTTGTAATGACTTGTGTTCATTCTATATTGTTGTAATGACTTGTGTTCATTCTATTTTGTACAGGCAATTACTGTTGCAGGCACAAAGAAAAATGAAGTTGTATTCAGCGAGATCCAGAGCCAGCTGAAGGGCAAGAAATATACAGTGGATGTGAAAGCAACTTCAGACTCAAAGGTAGTTTCGCTCTTTTTTCCTTGTATTTGTAACTTGTCTATTACCATATCTTTCACTAATGTTTACATCTTCTGAAATTGGGGCCCTCTGTTTCATTATCAATGACACTAGTTTTTCCCTTCTACCAGGTTATAACTACAGTCACTATCAATGAGCTGTACACACCAGGCTTGAAGGGAATTATATCTGTTCCTACCCCCTACCAGAAGTCTTCCACTGGAAAGGTATTATCACTTGTACATTTTGTAGCTGAATGTTTAGAACTCAATCAAAATTCTGTCTGATCACCTCTCTTAGCCTGCCTCTGCAAATATAGTCACTTATGCAGTTTTACTACTTCTGTGGTTCGATATAAATGTTTAGATTCCAACCTGAGTTCTATTTAATGCCCTTTCTTTTTGTTCCAGGTTGAACTCCAGTACTTGCATCCCCATGCTGGCATCAATGCCAGTGTTGGCCTGAATGCAAACCCTCTTGTTAACTTCTCTGGTGTTTTTGGGACTAAGGCGGTAGCTCTTGGTGTTGATGCTGCATTTGATACTGCCTCTGGGGACTTCACCAAGTACAATGCTGGACTGAGCCACACTAATCAAGATCTCACTGCTTCCCTGAATCTGTAAGTTAGTTCTACCTGTGCTTTGGTGTGTCAACACTTCACTAGATCTGTAAATTGTTTGCAGTATTTACATGTTATTTACCTTCTACAAGTCTCAATTGCCCTCAGCAGCTTTTATTGTCAAGTTATGTATCCGATTATTTTATTGCTGAAGAGGGTCAAGAAGCACTTTACTATGTATTGCTGCTTTATTTTCTTCTGCATGATCTGGCACTTACGGTGTTCAATTTGCAAATTCAGGAACAACAAGGGAGACACCCTCGCTGCTTCCTACTACCACCAGGTGCATGGCACCACAGCTGTGGGAGCAGAGATTGCCCACACCTTCTCCAGCAATGAGAACACTCTCACCATTGGCTCGCAGCACGAGCTGGACCCCCTGACCACCGTGAAGGCGCGCTTCAACAACTTCGGCATTGCCAGCGCCCTCCTCCAGCACGCGTGGAGGCCCAAGTCCCTCATCACCTTCTCGACCGAGATCGACACCAAGGCCATCGAGAAGAGCCCCAAGTTTGGTCTGGCCCTGTCCCTCAAGCCCTGATGTGGGTGGGGTTCGGCGTGCTTTAGGATGTTAGCAGTTTGATGGTTACTACCAGCAGCTCTAGTCCAGCGAACAATGCCTGGACAAAACTTGTAATCCCGACTTTGGTGATGCAGAAAACTTATCTGTCGTTGCCTATTATTAGCCTTGTTCAGCTCTTCTCCATGAGGGTCTCTACCCAGTTGATCAGTACCGTACTACTGGTGCTTTTCCTAGCGTATTGCAGTGTCCTGAAATATGAAATTTTCACTTGGATGCAGCGTGCTCGTGTTTGCCTCACTTGGATGCAGCGTGCTTTTACTGTTTGCCTTGCTTTTTTTATCTGCAAAGTTCATGTCCGTAGCTTCTCGTGATTGTTTGAATGTTTGTTGGTTCTCATTTTGTTTTATCTGATTTTGCTTTGCTGATTACTACTACAAGCAGCTCTAGTCACTTATGCAGTTTTACTACTTCTGTGGTTCAGTTTCGTATTTCATTTTCTGAGTAGAAGCAAGAAATAATGCTTTGGTACAGAATGTACTACATTGCAAGTACCGGCGTGGAACTTATCAGCCAGGCCCGACTGGAAAAAGCGGGCCATGATTTATTTTCGTACGATTATACGGGAGAATATTTGTGGTGATTTACATGACCCTCTGTGGGAAAAACACACAAAATAACCTTCCACCCAAACTATTTTATGCCTGTAACCCTTTTGTGTGGCGCCCTTGCGAAGGACGTCACACCTGTCTATGTGGCGTTCGTAGGAGCGGCGCCACACATTGTCGGCAGGCAGGCTCGAGCTACCACGTATAACAGAATGTGTGGCGCCCTTGCGAAGGGGGCCACACAGAAGGGTGGTAGCATTCTTATAAATGGAGCCACACAAAAAGGTTAGAAACGTGAAATAGTTTGCCTAGAGGGTTATTTTGTGTATTTTTTCTATAAAAGGGTCATTTTTGTGTAAATCGCCAATATTTGTAGATGTAGAAAGAGTACATGAGGAATTTTAGATTGTGAATGCAAGGACGCATCCTATTAGCTCACGGGGATCGGCGACATTTGCACAATCTCACTAATTTTCTACTCTAGTGCACACTAGTGGCTATCGGAAGTTGAACATGTTTAGTTATTAGGTTTTAGGAAGATACTTGGCTCGGTGAACTGTCTCCCCAATATTTAGCCTTGTATAACATAGTGTGAAGAAAAAATGTTTCGGTTGCTTATGTTATGTCTCAACTCTCAAGTGCCTCTAAATATAGATTTTAAGCATGCTTTAGTGGGAAATAGAGGAGATAGGTGGATTCATCTACTTCAAAGATTGACGAATATTCACCTGCCCATATAGTTGAATTTTATTTGGTAATATAGTGGACTTTTATTTGCTTCCTTTCCCTTTGGTAATAAAGTACTCACACCAAAATTTAAACTATGTAGCGATAAGGTTGCTTTATAAAAGTTAACAGAAAAGAAGCATATGATAACTCTTGATTACTTCCCAAAAAAGTCGGAAGACAGCAGGACAAGAGGCTTTATCTAGCTCATTTTAGAAAGCGTCTTCTTTACGGGACATCCTGACCCAGGGCTTAATAGGATTGATGGAATACTTATATCAAAAAGTGGCAACTTCTTTCGCAGAAGCTCATCTCCAAAAAATTCCGAGATTAAGCATGCTTAGTCTTGAGCGATTTGAGGATGGGAGCCGACCGAGAAGTTCTTCTTGGGTGCGCACGAGTAAGGACAAAATGAACAGAAAAGACATGTGTTGGTTCGTGGGGCTAGTCTAGAGACCCTAAAGAGATGCCATGGGTAACAGCCCGGCCATGGGTGATCAGGTGTTACATTTGGAATCAGAGCCGACCTTTGCGGTTACACGGCATGTGCAGGTCACGGGATCGGACATGTGACACATGTATGGTTTGGCCCGTCGTGGCACACGGCATGTCACATGTGCCGACACTGACGCACAAACGTGTGCCAAGAGGGGAAGTTCTTGGCTTGGGGATGATCCACGAGGACATCGATCTTCTAAGAGGGATGAGCGTGACATCCTGGTTCAGGGCTCAATAGGATTGATAGGATATTTATATCAACAAATTGAAGCTTCTTTTCCGGGAGCTTATCTCCAAAGAACTCCGAGGTAGCGTGCTTGGCTTGGAGTGATTTGAGGTTGTGAGTTTTAGACACAAAGGACCACCCCGCCCACTGAATTGTCAAAAAATACCACCTATGATTGCAAATTCTAGAAAAGACCACCTTCGGTGTGACGACACGACCCCCAGGCGACACGTAGCACCTACCACCGTTAGTCGTTTGTGGCAGGGCCTGCCGTCGTGCAAGGTGGTGACATATTTGCTGACCAAGGTCGCCGTCGAGCGCGGTGACAGGGCCTGCCGTTGTGCAAGGTGGCGGCATGTTTGCTTACCAAGGTCGTCGCCGAGCGTGGTAGGCCATGCGACTGTTGACTAAGTCAACATGCTACCATGGCAACCAGCCGACAGAGGCTGTGGCGGCATCCATGTACATTTCTGGTACTGGTACCATCTAAGATAAGTCAGAACATGTACTTCTCTTAGTATACATGTGCGCGTAGGTATACGTGTTAGGAAACCAATGTGGCCTCGAGCTTTCGCGGAACTATGGCGTTTCCTAGAATAACGTCCCATGTTAGACGTATGTTTGGTCATGAACCTTGCCTTCCCGTGTAGCTAAGGTACCAATTGACAAATGATCTTCTAGACCTGCCGCTATGGACAACGGCGACATAGCCCACCACGCTCGATGGCGACCTTGGTAGGGAAACATGCCACCACCTTGCAAGACGGCAGGCCCTGCTGGCCCTGCCGCCACGGCAGGTGCCACCTGTCGCCTGGGGGCTGTGCCACCACGCCGAGGTGGTCTTTTGTGGCATTTGCACTCACAAAGTGTCTTTTTGATAATCGGTGGGCATGGTAGTCCTTTGTGGCAAAAATTCTAAGGGTGAGTGACCGATCGGAAAGTGTTTCGTGGGTGAACTATGAGTGATGACAAAGTGCACATAAAAAATATGTGTTGGTCTATAAGGCTAGTCTAGAGATCTTAGAGAGCTGTCAGAGGTAATAGGCCCAACCGAGGAGGGGTCGGGTGTTACACTTTACTTCTTCCACAAACTTGATGGTGAGAAGATCAATAGATCATTTTATACGGAGAATATTTGCCAAATATCAACGCATCTTAGGCAACTGAGAATTAAGTTTAGGTAACGTGATCCAGCCTTAATTGCAACCCAGTAATGTTGCAACTCATTAATAACATGAATCACAGCGGAAGCTAGCAGTTTGGAGTATTTTTCTGAGTTGCAACTTATAATTACCACGAATCATGAAACAATCCAATAGTCCAGGCATTTTGGTTAGTTGCAACCTCGGTGCAGCTGAGAAATCCTAGTTGCATCCTATATTCAACTTATTGTTAGTACTCCGTCTATTAATAGATGTCGGGAGGTTTATCTAGATTTGGATATATCTATGCACTAAAAGATGTCTAGATACGTTCGAATTTAGACAAACTTTAGACATCTAAAAATGGACAGAGGTAGTACGAATCGTGACGCAATCCAATAACATTACATTCAACTAAGAATAAGTTCATTCTAATGTACCTGAGAATTAGCAAAACTGTATAAATAAACACTTGTATCATTTATATGCAAACTATGAGAGCACAAGATAATCGTCTCATCATGGGCTTAACACACAACAGGTACACAGTACAATACATAAGTTGGAACTTTTATTGAGAAGACCACCAGCAGCCCTGGTCGACGTGTGTACGTCGCTAAGCCGGGTCCAAACCAGCACAAGCTAGCTGGTGGCACGACACAAGACACATTATTTAGGCATAGAGTAGCAGACGTACGTGACTAGGCTTTGTGGCGCGCACCACTATATATATCCTGTTTAGAAATAAAATGATTGAGAGAATCAAGTGATGTTTCATTGATGATTGTTGGGGGTATATATACCCACCGAACAGACGCCAATAAGGCGGTTACAAAGGCACCTCTTCGGTATTACAGCGTTTGGACAAAACTAACTGCCTACTTAGCTTAGGACCTAAGCTAACCTTAATAACTGCCTAGTTAGCTTAGTATCAAAGCAATCCTACTTCTAACACTCCCCTTGGACAACGCTGTTTCTTGAAAATCTCTTATGTAATCTTCAAGATCTTCTCGCATAGTCTTGAAAATCTTCTTGCTTATAAATGAGGATGTCCTTGTAAACAATGATGCTCTTTGTAAATATTCTATCATCTTGAAAGTCATCATGTTTAAAAATCTCTCCCCCAAAAACCCTGTGGGAAAAATGTGAGGAGAGTTGTATTTGATATGTTGTTAAAACTCCTTTAAACCCTTTGGGAAAAATAAGGAGAAAATAGTACAACATGTAAAGATTGTTGTCTCCTTGAGAACTCTTATGAGAAAACCTTAGAGAAGGGAAAAACCTCACGAATGAGTTTGGAGAACAATAAATATGCCTTATATACTTCCTTTAAAAACCCCAGCGGGGAAAATAGGAGGTACACATATAAATATTGCAAAAAGTGCAATATGATGTGCCACCGAAAACTCCTTTAAAACCCAATAGGGAAAAAACAAGGAGAAAGCAATGTGGCATATCTAAACACTTGTATTTATATTGTCTCATTAAAAACCTTTTATGAGAAACCATTAGGGAAAACTCATTAAGGGAAAAAGAGTACAATATTAATGATCATTACTGGGTTATAATTTGGGAGTTTTACTCCCCCTGAAATTTGCAAATCTAAAAGTTGTCTCACACCAATCCATGAACTTAAATTCATGAGCGTGGGAATCTGTAAAACACTGTGAATAAATCCGTTAGATTTTCACATGATATGTTTGCAAAGTGTTTATCTCCCTACTTTTGAAAGATATTAATTTAACCCTGATGCGTAGCAATACAAGTGGTATTATCTGATAGATAATGGTGGGTGATTCTGTTGAATCTTAACCACATGATCTTGAATGTGTTCAATTATTATATGAAGCTGTTAGAGTCTATTATGTATTCTTATTTTAGAAGACTCTTTCATTGAATTCAGTCTATGATATGGCATTTTCGGGATCGGGTAATTATAGCCAACGTAGATTACATGATGGTCAAATCTTGATATTCCTAAGAGAATTAATCAAGAACAGTGCCTTAAATATATCAGAGGATATTACTTACACCAACCTTTTAGTTGGGGTTTGCACTTAAAAGAAGTTGACAACAAAACATTCACATTCGTGATGTAGTTTGTATTGAGATATGGAACAAGAGGTCCAATATCACTTCATCACTACTACAATGTATGAATGAATTCGTATCTATGTTAGGGATAATGTGACCATATATATCTTTGATTTTATTTATCCGTATTTAATTTCTCCAAAATTTTATGGACATGTAAAGACTGATAGATATGTATTCCGAAGGAATATACTCAAGTTATAAACTTGATTAATACTTGGTTCAATCCAAATCTCCGTCTTGATAAGATTGTAAGGACCTTTCATGTATATTATAGATTTGATGATAAAAGTATCGATATATACAAAGGTCATGTAAAATCCAATTAGGGATTTTGTTTATGACTGCATATAAGCAATCATTATTGTACGAGTAATCCTTTATAAGAAGGAGCTCTTATAGTCAATTGTACCACACAATTTGTGTTTGACTATTTTAAGTCATAGAGTGACTTTTGTATTATTACACATATGTTGCTATTTATTTTGGATTTGGATTTATAAGTCTTAAGGACTTTAATATAGATATCCAAATTGAGTGACCCATATGATTATGTAATCACTACATCCATCAACTACATGGATAGTTTATTTATAACTGCCAATAATATTAGTATCGAAACGTAATTCCACTTATACCAATAGGGTATGTTACATCATATATAATTGATGTCGGGTCTCTGCGTGAACCCTTGCGCTACAAGCCTCACTTTATCACCACCTCATTGTTTTTTTTGTTGTTAACAAAAAGTTGTTTGTCTTCCAGAGGGAAGGTGCTTATGTGGAATAGGTATTACGATGGTAAATACCTTCCTTGTTGAGTGAGTGCTATTCTTATTCAATTGCATCCTTCTAGTTGAACCAATATATGAGTGCATTAGGCACTCTGCCATGGACTTTGGTTCAGGGCCCTAAAGGTTTTAGCAATTTTAAGAATAAATATTTGTCGACAAAATGTAGTCTTTGTTTTATGATTCTGTTGAATCGATAAGATTTGTGGAAATGTGATTAAAATATTTGAACTCCTCATGATTTCCCATAACGATGGAGTCAAGGTGTTTCGATGTCCCAACACTTAAAATTATGTGCACATTTGTGCTGGGTTTGGATGATGAGCATCCACTATGTGTTATTCAACTTGAGGTTGAACTACATTTACTTGTTGAGGATATAATTTCCTCTGTTCCGCGGAAGCATGTGAGAATTTATATCTCATGTGGCCAATTTTCTCCCCCTTTTGCTCTCATTTTGGAGGAAAGTGGTTACATTAGGTACCTTCACTCTTTTGGCACATTGGTTTGCATGCATAATATGATTTTGTGACATTTTTGTCACGAGTAAATGTATGTGGCAGATTTGCAATGTGTTGCAAATTTATGACTGAACTTATCGTTCAGATTTTCAAGTACGTGAATATAAGGACTGAAAGTCTATGACATTTAGTATTTATTTATCGGCATTCTTTGTGGTACTAATCTCCCCCTATGCCGAAAAATGTCCTTATTGCAAATGCAATCAACGTACGGGCTATCAATAACTCCCTTGTTAGGGTCTTGAGGTATTTGACGGATAAACAATTATACCTCAGTTATTTATCACATAGATCCCAAATTTAAGTGAGGGCCCATGATGTACGTTGGGGTGGTGATACCGGTATATAACCGAATTATCGCAGATGAGAAATACTTGTTTGATTTCCACGTACTTACTGCAAGGGGAAGCATTATGATAAGCAACTGTAGTGATCTAAATTAGATCTACGGTGTGTAAGACCGCATGTCTCCAACAATATGTTGGTATATCAAAATTTTGTTGAAGTGGTCATTTAAATAGTTTGATTCTTTTAACAAAGAATTTTGTTACACTATTCTGGGTATGTACACTCATGTACTTAGTAAAATCATAAATGTTCGTGAAAACAATAATTAAATTGGTTAAACCAATATGTTATGATAATTTGCTCTAAATTTGATAATTTGAGCAATTAATTTAGTAAAATCATGGGTTTGTGGAGATTAGAGATCCACATAAGACCATCAACTAGATGTTTCTATGAATACCATGAAATACTTGTATGACCCAGATAGTTGTTGAATACTCAACAAGTATCTTCTTGAATAAATTCAAGTAATTTGAGTGAAGTGTGAGAGACTTCAAAAAAATTCTCATGGCACATTAGGTGCTCATAAAATCTAATGATTTGAGAATTTTGCAACCTGTAAATTGTGACCAACAAAAATTTCACTAATTTTTCGAATTATCCCTATAATGGGTGATCAAGGCGATTATGAAAAATCTTAGATTCATCAAAATCTGAAAAATTAGTTTGTACTCAACAAAGTTTAGTATGAATTTAGTTCATACAACAAAATTTCATGTATGAGAAACATGATATTAATGGACATCATACCACATTTAGTAGTGTGATTATTGGCTAACTGACATAATTGGATTGTCATGAGACAAAATGAAGTGGACTTATGCTATCTTTCTGATGAAGATTATATGTACAATTCACATCCATATTATGTCTACTATGATTCGTGTCATTTTACCTCCACTTTCCAGTGATTTCTCATGGTTCTTTTCGTGACCATTGAGATTCTTAGTATTTTGAGTACTAATATGAATTTAAGGTAATAGCATATCACCCGTTGGGTCTATTGTATGAGTCTTCATAAGAAGATATGATATATTATTATCCTAGAATAAATATGATAATTTATTATATTATCATCAAAAGAGAATGTAAAGTGATTTGGAGGTTTTGAATCAGATCTTTATATCAACTGTCTGATCACAAAATATCAACTTGGAGTTGATTCTGTAGACACCAGAAAGAAAAACTACAATGTACTAGAAATACTCAAAAGTGATTGAGATACTATTAACATTGTGTTTACATCATATATCTCCTTGATGGAGATTTTAAGAGAAACATATATTTAACCAATTTCTCTCATCTGATGTGAATTTAGTGAATCCCATTGATGGATATTCTAGCCATGTGCTGTAATATGATATTATCATGCAACTTATTTACTATGATAGTAAATTAAAATTAATGAAAATGCTTCCACTGAGCATTTTAATGGCCGAGGTAATTTCGTAATGACCATAGGGTAAACATTCAACTTTGAGACATTAAATGATACTTATGTCATTGCTTTGGACTTCATCCCCAAAGTGATGGGAGATGTTACATTCACCGCCAAAACATAGATGTCTATTTTGACATTGGTTATTCATGGTGAATATGATTATCACCATATGATGTTGAACCTACATAGTAGTTTTGTGAGAAACTCAATCAATATTATGTATGCTAGACTTGTCTTGATAGACATATCACACAACAATAATATTTCATGATGTAGGCTCCATAATTTTATGTAGCACCAATGTAATAGAAGCATGAGATGATCATGTATGAATTCATTTTACTATGATAGTAAAATATATTTGATAAACAAGTATGCTCTAGAGGAACAACTTGAATGTTAAGCTAATGCTTCAATGTCATATGTGTGTGTTGATCTCAAATTCTAAGTTAACACATTGTAGACAATCTCCATATTTATGGAGTACATCTCTCAGTAGTAGGAATGATATGTGACGCATGTCATTACACTCCTTATCATATTACCTTGTGTTATACTTTGAAATTAATATATTAGAGCAACACTTTGGAGATAAATTACTGTCAAAAATAACAAATAAGTACATCTCACAGTAATGGAAAAACTGCACTTTACGCAGCAGATGTCATTACCTTGTGATCTATAAATAAAATTAGAGATAGTAACTTACTTTATGGGCAGATTTATCTCTTTTTTAAAGAGAATTTTGCAAGAAAAATTAGCTTTCAATTGCAAAATAAGGTTGTCGTACCAGCATACATGTTACACAAAATGCTAGAGGCAAATATATATAACATGATAGAATTTAGGGATATTCAAAGTATAAGGGCTTCATGTGGTACTTTTAGATGATGTAAAATGGTACATTTTTAGTATCTGCAATTAGGAAGACCATAAAATCTAGTACGTATATTAGTTGTGAAGCTGGAGGCTTCAATGCAAAGAATAATAACCCGTGGGCTAAACCACTAAAAATAAAACTTAGCTTGAGGGTTAAACTGCAAGGTCAAAAAGGACCTGATACTTATTGTAAAATACTTTGACACAGTTAAACTCCAAAGTTTGGATAGCCTGAGGGCTGAACCAGATAATCCAGACCGGAATGGAAAGAAAAAAAAAAACGAAGAGATATGGTCCCCTCGTGTGGTTAGGATAGGTAGAAATCGATTTGGCTTGCCTTCCATAGAAAAGCATCGATGTTGAGGGAGATCGAAGAGGTCGCAGCTTCGCAGAGAGATGCGGGCGGTGGTCGCGTAGGCCGCCGCCGTCGTTCATCGCAGGGGAGAGCGCGTGCACCCTGCCCAGCAGAGAGCCGGCCGTTGGCCCTTCCTGCCGCCGCGCCAAGAGGTCGCGGGCGTCCGCCGGGCATTCGCTGCACCGCGCCGCCGTTGGTCGTCGCCGGCCGTGGGCACTGCGATGTGAAAATAGCAGTTCCGAAATATCTTTCTCGACGGTGAGTGAAAATAGCAGTTCCGACGTTCCGCCTCTAAGTCCTGTTCTTGGATTGTTCCTCTTGTGGAGTTCTGCTACTCTGATCCGTTCTTGTTTCCTAGAGTAGAAACTGTGTGGTTTTGATGCTCTCGGTAGAGACAAGTGCTGATAACGTGTTTAGAAATAAAATGATTGAGAGAATCAAGTGATGTTTCATTGATGATTGTTGGGGGTATATATACCCACCGAACAGACGCCAATAAGGCGGTTACAAAGGCACCTCTTCGGTATTACAGCGTTTGGACAAAACTAACTGCCTACTTAGCTTAGGACCTAAGCTAACCTTAATAACTGCCTAGTTAGCTTAGTATCAAAGCAATCCTACTTCTAACACTCCCCCTTGGACAACGCTGTTTCTTGAAAATCTCTTATGTAATATATCCGTCGCCAGACGGCGAGGCCGCGTACGCGTCCTCAGTCCGATGTAGAGGCAGGGCAAGCGAGGCCGGAGACCTCAGAGAGGTCGCAGACTAGGCGCACGATATTGACGTTGCCGGCTAACTCGGTGGGGTCAATGACGCCGGCACGCCGGAAGGCGACGCACAGGCATTCTGTGGCGCTTGGCTTCCCTCGGACCTCCCGGCAGCACCGCTCCCTCTCCAAAGCCAGGTTCTTCCCGCGGAGGTCGGCTCTGCCCAGCCGAAAGTCGACGCAGAGTCCGAGGTCCTTTAGGTAGTTCGTCGTGCACTGCGCAGCCGGAGAAGGTGGAGGCGCCGGTGCCGCTGCCGGTGGATTCTGGCCCCGGACGGAGCCCACAGCCGCAAGGGTCGCGGCGAGGAGGAGGAGCAGGACGCGGGAGGATGCCATTGGTGATGCTCCAATGCTCGCTCGATCGATGCTTCTTCTACGTACTTGGATTCTTAGATGTGTTGATGACGAATTGCCGATCGATGTTTGTGCAAACCCGAAGGTATTTATAGGGGGCTAATTAGCGTACGTCCATCGATCGGCGCTCGATCGGGGGTCGTTTTGAGCGTGCTCAAGGTCTCTGTGGCGGTTTGGTACGACCGTACTCCGTTGGTATACATTGACTAATCCTTGTTGTCTACTGATGAATATTGAAGTATATGAGAGTTTCCCAGTATATGTGGTTTTGAATCGCGGTCATTCTGCATCAATAGATGTACATAGCTATTTTTATTTCGAAGTCATCAGTTTAGAGTTTATAGCGCAAGGATCACAAAGGGTGGATACATAAATCAGCCAGCAGAACAAGAAAGAAAACAAGTCGCCTATGCAATTTATATTCGTCTAGTAAACCGCCAGTCAACCTGGTTGAAGATATTCCGTGCAACCGTCTCCAGACGGGTGCATCCAGAATTCATATATGCCGGTTGCGCCTCCGGCAACAGAAAAGACCACTCGTGGATCCAATGAGTAGCCATACAACTGTAAAAAATGAGCAGTTTCTTTCTTGTTAAAGATTATATCATTTCTGCAATTCCATAAAGACCATATAATAGCACAAGTTCCAACTCGAATTCGTGCCTTTGTATCCTTATCAATCCCATTCAACCAATAACCAAACAAATTTGTACAATTAGTTGGTGGGATAATATTGAAAGTAAAATGAATTACTCTCCAAACAAGACGAACAAAGGGACAATAAAAAATAAATGATTAATGGATTTCTCATGATCACAAAAAGCACATTTTTTTACAACCATGCCAATTCCCTTTTGACAAATTATCTTTTGTAAGAATCACTTTTTGTTGAAGCAACCACAGAAATATCCTAATCTTTAGTGGTATCTTAAGCTTCCATATATACTTCTTCAAATAGACTGTATGTCCATTCATATTATCAGTATACATAGACTTGACAGAGAAAGAGCCAGAATCAGAAAGCTTCCAAACAAATGTATCCTCTTCATTAATAGATAAAAGATGCTGAACCAAATGGATCCACGCATCCCATTTAGCATCAGATAAAATCATTCTGAACTCAACATTTAGAGGATTATTTGCTAACACATCAGACACCAAGACGTTTCTTTGTCGAACAATAGAATACAATGAAGGATATTGATCGGCTAGAGGAGTTTGGCCCAAACAAGTATCCTCCCAAAATCTGGTTAAATAGCCATTTCCAACACCAAAAGAACCTCTCTCGAAGAAGTTATCTTTCACTCTCATTAAGCCCTTCCAAAAAGGGGAGTCCGTCGGCTTTTCGACAGTGTTTTATTGTAAAGGTACTTTTTGCGCAACAGCTCCAGCCACACACCATCTTCATTAAGTAATTTGAAAACACATTTTCTTAATAAACACCTATTTTTGATCTCAAGTACCTCGATACCTAGCCCCCCTTGATCCTTTGGTCGATAAATAATATTCCACTTGGTCAATCAGTATTTTCGCTTAGACTGGTCACTTTGCCAGAAAAAACTAGACCGGTAAAAATCCAACCTTTTCAATACCCCTTTAGGTATTTCAAGAAAAGATAGCATGAACATAGGTAGACTTGTCAAAACCCAATTTATAAGGATTAACCTATCTTCATATGAGAATAGCTTGCCTTCAACCAAGTTTCTTTTCAAACCTGTCCTCTACTGGGTTCCAATCTTTATTCAAAAGCCTCCTATAGTGAATTGGTATACCTAAGTATTTAAAAGGTAGGGAGCCGGCCTCACACCCAAAAATACTTTTATACTGATCCACCTCATCTTCTGCCTTGCCCAAAAAAAATCTCACTTTTGTGGATTCATTCCGGACTACAAAAATTTAGTTTCATGTTCACTGCCTTCTCGAGGTTGTGCTCCATGAATAATATTGTATCATCTGCGTATTGACTCCACTCTCAACTAGATGAGGAATAAGGATGCCAATCTTCCAATCCTCTTTAGCCCGTGCTATGAGGATGGCCAACATTATTATATACATTATATATATATACACTATATAAAAGCTAAACGTTTTAGCGCCTCCAGGATTGATCAGCAACTGTAGATGCACAATTTCAGTTTGCTACGTCCATACGCTCAGGGACACGTGCCCCTTTAGTTACTGTAGATCCGTAAATTTGGTTCGTCACCATTTTTACCCCTCTTTCCTTCTTCGGTTACCGGTTGCCTCCCGGTTTCCTTTTCCCACACGGTCAAAGCGGTGGGCATGTTCCACCCCGAACAATCCAAACCCATGGTTATCTTCCTCCCCAATTCCTATCATTAGGTCAAAAAAATCCATCCCTGCCGCTCACCTCCACCCCAAGGTCAGGCGCTCTCCTCTCCCTCCGTGGCTGCCGTCCTATGCGGCCGGCGGCTGGTGGCCATGGGGTGCCTTTCCGTCTGCAGCTCCTCCCGACCTTGCTGGCCGGTCCACGGTGTTCCTGCTCAGTGGCCAGTAGCGCCGCCACCTGCTTTGGATACAGGGATGCGGCCTCGCCTCAAGCCGCTAGGAGCAGGGCGACATGACAACGAGCGGAGCACGCAGATGGAGTGGTCCCTGTGGCGGGGGTCCATACGACCACATCAGCCAGGCCCCATGAAAGGCTGCTCCCTTGCTCCATGTTGTGGGCATCCCGTGGACTTCCGGTTCACACAAAGGGTTGTACTCGACCACTTCTAGGTTGTCGGTGCCGGAGGACTACTACAGAGGCAAGGACATGGCCGATTGGCTCGTTTGCCTTATGCTTGCTTCCAGTTTCTCTCCCTCCCGCGCCGGAGTCGTTGAGGTATGGGTTCACGAGCTATTTTCCTCTTTGGTTTCTTAATTACCTTCTCAGGTTACAAATAAAATCATTGTGCTCCTCAATATTCTAGATGACATCAATATTGTTGTTCCCCAATTCATGCAGAACACGATGCATAAGATGTGTATGGAGTATTACACGTCGTTTTTTCCTTTTGTCTTTGCAACTTATTGCTTAGGTCCAATCACTCGCATTATTGATTCACTTCATCTCAATTGTTGCAGATTTTGTGCAAGTTGGCAGACATGGATTTTATAGATGATGCAGGTAGTTCATCCACTCCTGGATATTAGGAGGACACCTAAAAAACCTCAGTATACTAAGGCACCAGAGCTTCCATTGATATTACTACTTTACCCATTTGATAAACTCAGCTATGTGTGTTCATCAGGTATGCACTTTCCTAGAGCATACTCACATCAGATTTTATTTCGTCTTATTTAGGTTTGCTGGATTTATATGGTACTACAAGTAGTTGATTTGCATGGATTTTATATGATTTTGTAGGTAGTTAATTGGCTCCAGGATTTTACAAAGCCTCCTACAAAAAACTCAGTATACTATGGCACCAGAGTTTCATTGATTTTACTAATTTACCTATTTGATAAAGTCAGATCCAGCAGGTATGTACTTTGATATCTCCGCGCTGAATGATGCATCCATGGGGGATTTCAGCTTGCCAAATACATCAGCAAGTTGTTCTAGCCATGACATTGTAGTTAGCCCAGAACTACCAGAAATGGCTTAACTCAATTATAAATAATATCTACGTTACCATAGAAATGAGCCATACGTTTATATGATGTTGCAGATCTTCTTGACAAATTTGGTAGAAGAAGTATAAAAACTGCCTTCTCACAACTTTTAGTTGTCCTCAACCACCTATTTCCTATGCTCCTATTATTATTACTCTTTTTAGCATAGATAGATAAATGAGCAAGGGAACATTTAGTTTGGCTTCGAAGGGATCCATTAGAGGCTGCGACAATGCAAACTTTTATTTTATCTAAGGAAAAAAATGCGGATCAATGATTCTTTGCATCATAGGTGTTGCTGCTTCATGAGATCAACATTGACATGGTTCCACAATTACAAATAATGATTTTGAGAAATCTGCATTGTTTGTGTTCCGTGTGCTATTTAGATGCTGAGTTAGGTTCTCTTCATTTTGGTGGAAAAAATGTTGTTTTGGGAGGTGATTTCTAGCAAGTGTTGCCTGTTGTAGAAAGGAGCAGCATAGCTAAAGTCGTCGACTCTTTGCTTATTAGGTCCCTATACCAGCATGTGATTGTGCTTAGGCTGCCATAAACACGAGGTTGTCTAATCATGCGCTATCAGATGAGGAGCAGGCTGGTTCGGAAGAATTTGCACAGTGGATTCTTCATGTTGGTGAGGGAGCAGTGCCCATGGATATACGAGAGGGGTAAGCTAGCCCTTCTTGGATCTCTTTGCCACTTGATATAACACATCGGCCTTTTTCTGATCATGTCTTTCTGAGATGTATTCCGATGCATCTACTTGGCATAGCGTGCTCCTACTAATAAGGTTGCCGGCTGTCTTCTATCGGTACCTTGAGAAGAAATAGTTTTCGAAAGTTGTGATAGTATGCAATGACCATTGACAAAATTTCATGGTAATGCTCTTAACAAGGTTGGCAATTACTTGCAAAGCCGGCTTTCTCACACGGCCATTTTTATGTTGCAATCTCAAGAGTAACATTAAGGGAGGGATTGAAAGTGTTAGCGCTCGATGAATCTGGTGAAGCGACCAAGTAATATAGTATACTGAGAAGTGCTTGGTCATCTCTAGGCGTTGTTATACACGTGTTTCCATGTACTACATTTTTTCTGCACTGTCGCATTTTTTGGTGGATGTTCGTTTTCTTATGCTCTTCCATTCTCTGTATGTAGATTAATTATTATTACTTGGACCTGCTGGCTAATGCTTTTGTTCATTTTGCTTTTGTCCTCAGGGATGAATGCGTATCTTTTAGTAACTGCTTATAAGTGCACCGCATGGTGTACCACTACTGAAACTATACCAAAAACACTGGAGATTAAGGTCCTGCAATTGCACTTAGCTGATCTATCCTGGACATATATCCAGACAAAGTGCAAATGCGTGGTGCTCCATCTATTTCTATATGTTGTCGCCATGATGGAACCCTTTCTGTTTTGGTACTGCTAAGGTAACCTCTCAGATTCTATTTTATTTAGTCATCTCTATTAAAATGGACAATCTCAAAGCTAACCGCATAGCAGTAATTGCAGGCGCAAGTTTAGAAGTTGTGTACAAACCTCAGGAGCTAAAGTCGCTTCATGCATTTGGTTTAAATACAAGAAGAGTAGCCATGGCCAGTTCTTAATTTTTTGTATGTTTTCTAGCGATATAAGGAGCATACGACAAACACTTAGATTTGTTACATTTTCAAGCAATAAGCTGAGAACTGCTTCGTCTGACTGTTTATTATGTGATGTATGTTATCTTGCATATCTGTATTGTACAAACATGTAAAAGGTAGTTTTTTATGCTTCCTGTTTTTATGCTGCTCTCTATTGTTGTTGACAATACGTGCAACTGTATGCTCACGGTAGAGTTCAGCTCACTGAATCTGCACCTCGCCACTGTCACCTCTCAAGCCCAAAGCTATCTACATGACCTAAAGCTGCCTAATCAATTTAGCTTAGAGATTCTAAATAAGCAAGACTTCGATAGAGAGAATACCGATAGAGCAAATTACTCATGTGATCCAACAGACAGTGGACTGTTAGATTCAGAAATACTGCATCTACGTTGTTTGTTCTTTCTTCAGTTTTCAGGAACCAACCACAGTATAGGACACTACAGGAGAAGATAACATACCAGTCATTGATGGCTTGGTCCATGCTCACTCTTGCTCATCGTCACACAGTTACATCCCCATGGATCTTCTTTTCGACAGAGCGCCTCCTAGCTTGCTAACTCCTCTGCAGCGGAAGAGAGCGCATACCCAGCTGCTTCAGCCCCAACCACCGCCCCAGGCCAGTAGCCAACACTGATGGAGGTCGGCCTTAGCACCTGCAAGGTAGAGCACGAACTAGCCACGGAGGGTCTAGATCCGGTGCTCTGGTCACACCAGTGCCAACGCCCAAAAATAAGCAAAGAGAGGGCCTGCTGCCCAGCAATCTCACGCCCGGCCACCCCCCCAACGATAGTCGCCTCCATCCCCCTTCTACACCCATTCTCACCATCTTCTTCCCCCAGATTGCTCACTTGTTTTTTTCTTTTTGTTTCTCATTCGACCTTCACCTTTACAACATCCTCACAAGAGCATATCACTTTTTTTAGGGGAAGCAGAGCATATCACTGGAGTTGCTAAACTAAGTATGGGCCGCATTTCCTGCCGTGGCCCATTTAAATTAGCCTGATGATACGTCTCAAACGTATCTATAATTTCTTATGTTCCATGCTACTTTTATGATGATACTCACATGTTTTATACACATTATATATCATTATTATGCATTTTCCGGCACTAACCTATTGACGAGATGCCGAAGAGCCAGTTGTGTTTTCTGCTGTTTTTGTTTCGAAATCCTAGTAAGGAAATATTCTGAATTGGACGAAATCAACGCAGGGGCCTATTTTTCCACGAAGCTTCCAGAAGACCGAGGGAGAAACGAAGTGGGGCCACGGGCGCCGCCACACTAGGGCGGCGCGGCCTAGAGGGGGCCCGCGTGGCCCTAGCGTGTGGGGCCCCGTGACGCCTCCTGACCTGCCCTTCGCCTACTTAAAGCCTTCGTCGCGAAACCCCCAGTACCGAGAGCCACGATACGGAAAACCTTCCCAGACGCCGCCGCCGCCAATCCCATCTCGGGATTCAGAGATCGCTCCGGCACCTCGCCGGAGAGGGGAATCATCTCCGGAGGTCTCTTCATCGCCATGATCGCTCCGGATCGATGTGTGAGTAGTCCACCTCTGGACTATTGGTCCATAGCAGTAGCTAGATGGTTGTCTTCTCCATATTGTGCTATCATGTTAGATCTTGTGAGCTGCCTATCATGATCAAGATCATATATTTGTAATGCTACATGTTGTGTTTGTTGGGATCCGATGAATATTAAATACTATGTCAAGTTGATTATCAATCTATCATATATGTTGTTTATGTTCTTGCATGCTCTCCGTTGCTAGTAGAGGCTCTGGCCAAGTTGATACTTGTGACTCCAAGAGGGAGTATTTATGCTCGATAGTGGGTTCATGCCTCTATTAAATCTGGGACAGTGACAGAAATTCTAAGGTTGTGGATGTGCTGTTGCCACTAGGGATAAAACATCGATGCTTTGTCTAAAGATATTTGTGTTGATTACATTACGCACCATACTTAATGCAATTGTCTGTTGTTTGCAACTTAATACTGGAGGGGTTCGGATGATAACCCGAAGGTGGACTTTTTAGGCATCGATGCATGCTGGATAGCGGTCTATGTACTTTGTCGTAATGCCCCGATTAAATCTCATAGTACTCATCATGATATATGTATGTGCATTGTTATGCCTTCTTTATTTGTCAACTGCCCAACTGTAATTTGTTCACCCAACATCTGTTTATCTTATGGGAGAGACACCACTAGTGAACTGGACCCCGGTCCAATTCTTTACATCTGAAATACAATCTACTGCAATTGTTCTTTACTGTTCTTCGCAAACAATCATCATCTTCCACACAATACGTTTAATCCTTTGTTTACAGCAAGCCGGTGAGATTGACAACCTCACGTTACGTTGGGGCAAAGTACTTTGATTGTGTTGTGCAGGTTCCACGTTGGCGCCGGAATCCCGGTGTTGCGCCGCACTACACTCCGCCACCAACAACCTTCACGTGCTTCCTAGACTCCTAGTGGTTCGATAACCTTGGTTTCTATCGAGGGAAAACTTGCTACCGTACGCATCACACCTTCTCTTGGGGTTCCCAACGGACGTGTGTCAACCGCACGAATCAAGCTCTTTTTCCGGCGCCGTTGGGGAGATCAAGACACGCGCAAGGGGAGTCTCCACATCCAATCTCTTTACTTTGTTTTTGTCTTGCTTTACTTTACTTTATTTACTGCTTTGTTTGCTTCTTATATCAAAAACACAAAAAAATTAGTTGCTAGTTTTACTTTATTTACTGTCTTGTTCTCTATATTAAAAACACAAAAAAATTAGTTACTTGTATTTACTTTATTTAGTTTGCTTTATTTACTATTACTAAAAATGAGTAATCCGGAAGTTGAAGTTCGTTCGTTTAAGCAACAAGGGGGAGAAAGTTTTAAAGATGCTTGGTATAGAATTAGTGATGCTCATCATAGGTGCATTAAGAAACACTCCACTATTATACTACTTAGGAACTTTTATGTTGGTATCTCTAGTTGGAATAGGTATGTTCTTGATACTCTTTCGGGAGGTAATTTCCTAGGTACTCCCGCTTTAGAAGCTAGTTGCATTATTGAGAGTCTAGTTGGAATACCACCTGTTAATGAAGCTAAAATTAAAATCTCTTGAAGATGTCATGAAAAAGTTGGAGGCCATAGAGAAAGATCTTCCAAGTATTGAGACTAAATTGGGAATATTACTTAATAGCACTGATAAACTTGATAAATCTCTAGGTGGAATTAATGAGAGAATTGCTGTTTTAGAAACTTGTGCTACTCATGATAATCAAACCCATAGGATTAGTGAACTTGAAGAAGCTATGGGAACCTTGGGTTCAACTTTTTTCTTCTCTTAAGTATAAGGAGAAAGCCTATGTGGGTAAGGAGCAAAAGTTCATGTATGTCTCTAAAGTGACTAAGCCAAAAAACTATTATAGGCCTAAAATTGACAAAGCCCTTAGCACCACTACGGATGATGGAGCATCTAAGATACCTATTGATGTTGATGCTTCATCTCTCGATAATACTTGATACACACTTTCTGCGCCTAGCTGAAAGGCGTTAAAGAAAAGCGCTTATGGGAGACAACCCATTATTTTACTTCTGCATTTTATTTTATATTTGAGTCTTGGAAGTTGTTATTACTGTAGCAACGTCTCCTTATCTTTATTTTATTGCATTGTTGTGCCAAGTAAAGTCTTTGATAGTAAAGTCAATACTAGATTTGGATTACTGCGCAGGAACAGATTTCTTGCTGTCACGTATTTGAGCAGTAGTCTCTGTAGAAAATTTATAAAAATCTGCCAATTTACGTGCGTGATCCTCAGATATGTACGCAACTTTCATTCAATTTGGGCATTTTCATCTGAGCAAGTCTGGTGCCTCTAAAAATTCGTCTTTACGGACTGTTCTGTTTTGACAGATTCTGCCTTTTATTTCGCATTGCCTGTTTTGCTATGTTTGATGGATTTCTTTGTTCCATTAACTTTCAGTAGCTTTGAGAAATGTCCAGAAGTGTTAAGAATGATTATGTCACCTCTGAATATATGAATTATGCACTGACCCTCTAATGAGTTTGTTTCGAGTTTGGTGTGGAGGAAGTTTTCAAGGGTCAAGAGAGGAGGATGATACAATATGATCAAGAAGAGTGAAAAGTCTAAGCTTGGGGATGCCCCCGTGGTTCATCCCTGCATATTTTAAGAAGACTCAAGCATCTAAGCTTGGGGATGCCCAAGGCATCCCTTCTTCATCGACAACTTATCAGGTTCCTCTAGTGAAACTATATTTTTATTCCGTCACATCTTATGTGCTTTACTTGGAGCGTCTGTTTGTTTTTGTTTTTGTTTGAATAAAATCGGATCCTAGCATTCTTTGTTTGGGAGAGAGACACGCTCCGCTGTTTCGTATGAACACATATGTTCTTAGCTTTATTCTTAATGTTCATGGTGAAGGTTGAACTACTTCATTCATTGTTATATGGTTGGAAACAGAAAATGCTGCATGTGGTAAATGGTATAATGTCTTGAATAATTTGATACTTGGCAATTGTTGTGCTCATATAGATCATGTTTAAGCTTTTGCATCATGTACTTTGCACCTATTAATGAAGAACTACATAGAGCTTGTTAAAATTTGGTTTGCATGATTGGTCTCTAGAGTCTAGATATTTTCTGGTTAAGGTGTTTGAACAACAAGGAGACGATATAAAGTCTTATAATACTTACAATATGTTCATATGTGAGTCTTGCTGCACCGTTTTATAATTGAGTTTGCTTCAAACAACCTTGCTAGCCTAGCCTTGTATTGAGAGGAATTCTTCTCGTGCATCCAAATCCTTGAGCCAATAACCATGCCATTTGTGTCCATCATACCTACCTACTACATGGTATTTCTCCGCCATTCCAAAGTACATTACTTGAGTGCTACCTTTAAAATTTCTATCCTTTGTCTTTGCAATATATAGCTCATGGGAAAAATAGCCTAAAAACTATTGTGGTGAAGAATATGTACTTATGTGTCTTATTTCTTAGTAAGTTGCTTGTTGAGCGGTAACCATGTTTCTGGGGACGCCATCAACTTTTACCTTTGTTGAATATCATGTGAGTTTCTATGCATGTTCGTCTTGTCTGAAGTAAGGGCGATTTTCATGATCATATGGTTTGAGTATGCATATTGTTAGAGAAGAACATTGGGCCGCTAACTAAAACCATGATCCATGGTGGAAGTTTCAGTTTGGACAATTAATCCTCAATCTCTTATGAGAATTTTAACGGTTGTTGAATGCGTATGCATTAAAGAGGAGTCCATTATCTGTTGTCTATGTTGTCCCGGTATGGATGTCTAAGTTGAGAATAATTAAAAGCGAGAAATCCAATGCGAGCTTTCTCCTTAGACCTTTGTACAGGCGGCATAGAGGTACCCCTTTCTGACACTTGGTTGAAACATATGCTATGCTATGATAATCCATGTTAATCCAAGCTAATTAGGACAAGGTGCGAGCACTATTGGTATACTATGCATGAGGCTTGCAACTTATAGGATATCTTATACATAACACATATGCTTTATTACTACCGTTGACAAAATTGTTTCTTGTTTTCAAAATGAAAAGCTCTAGCATAAATATAGTAATCCATGCTTCCCTCTGCGAAGGGCCATTCTTTTACTTTATTTTTGAGTCAGTTTACCTATTCTTTCTATCTCGGAAGCAAACACTTGTGTCAACTGTGTGCATTGATTCTTACATGTTTACCTATTGCACTTGTTATATTACTTTGTGTTGACAATTATCCATGAGATATATATGTTGAAGTTGAAACCAACCGCTGAAACTTATATCTTCCTTTGTGTTGCTTCAATGCCTTTACTTTGAATCTATTGCTTTATGAGTAACTCTTATGCAAGTCTTATTGATGCTTGTCTTGAAAGTATTATTCATGAAAAGTCTTTGCTATATGATTCATTTGTTTACTCATTGTCTTTGCCATTGCTTTGAATCGCTGCATTCATCTCATATGCTTTACAATAGTATGATCAAGATTATGATAGCATGTCACTTCAGAAATTATCTTTGTTATCGTTTACCTACTCGAGGGCGAGTAGGAACTAAGCTTGGGGATGCTTGATACGTCTCAAACGTATCTATAATTTCTTATGTTCCATGCTACTTTTATGATGATACTCACATGTTTTATACACATTATATGTCATTATTATGCATTTTCCGGCACTAACCTATTGACGAGATGCGAAGAGCCGTTGGTTTTCTGCTGTTTTTGGTTTCAGAAATCCTAGTAAGGAAATATTCTCGGAATTGGACGAAATCAACGCCCAGGGGCCTATTTTTCCACGAAGCCTTAAGACCGAGGGAGAAACGGTGGGGGCGCCACACACTAGGGCGGCGCGGCCCGGCGCGCCCTAGCGTGTGGGGCCCCGTGACGCCTCCGACCGCCCTTCCACCTACTTAAAGCCTTCGCGCGAAACCCCCGACGAGAGCCACGATACGGAAAACCTCCCGAGACGCCGCCGCCGCCAATCCCATCTCGGGGATTCAGAGATCGCCCGCACCTGCCGGAGAGGGAATCATCTCCCGGAGGTCTCTTCATCGCCATGATCGCCTCCGGATCGATGTGTGAGTAGTCCACCGACTATGGGTCCATAGCAGTAGCTAGATGGTTGTCTTCTCCTCATTGTGCTATCATGTTGGATCATGTGAGCTGATACGTCTCCGACGTATCGATAATTTCTTATGTTCTATGCCATATTATTGATGATACCTACATGTTTTATGCACACTTTATGTCATATTCGTGCATTTTCTGGAACTAACCTATTAACAAGATGCCGAAGTGCCGTTGCTGTTTTCTGCTGTTTTTGGTTTCAGAAATCTTAGTAACGAAATATTCTCGAATTGGACGAAATCAAGTCCTGGTCCTATTTTGCCACGAACCTTCCAAGACCAAAGAGCATACGAAGTGGGCCACGAGGTGGCGACACCACATGGCGGCGCGGCCAAGGGGGCCCGCGCCGGTGGTGGGGCCCTCGTCAGCCCCCGACTCCTCTTCCGCCTACTTAAAGCCTCCGTCGCGAAACCCCGATGCGAAAACCACGATACGGAAAACCTTCCGAGACGCCGCCGCCGCCGATCCCATCTCGGGGATTCTGGAGATCTCCTCCGGCACCCTGCCGAGAGGGGATTCATCTCCCGAGGACTCTACACCGCCATGGTCGGCTCCGGAGTGATGAGTGAGTAGTTCACCCTGGACTATGGGTCCATAGCAGTAGCTAGATGGTTGTCTTCTCCTCATTGCGCTTCATTGTTGGATCTTGTGAGCTGCCTAACATGATCAAGATCATCTATCCGTAATACTCTATGTTGTGTTTGTCGGGATCCGATGGATAGAGAATACCATGTTATGTTAATTATCAAGTTATTACATATGTGTTGTTTATGATCTTGCATGCTCTCCGTTACTAGTAGAGGCTCTGGCCAAGTTTTTGCTTTTAACTCCAAGAGGGAGTATTTATGCTCGATAGTGGGTTCATGCCTGCATTGACACCTGGGACAGTGACAGAAAGTTCTAAGGTTGTGTGTGTGTTGCCACTAGGGATAAAACATTGGCGCTATGTCCGAGGATGTAGTTGTTGATTACATTACGCACCATACTTAATGCAATTGTCTGTTGCTTTGCAACTTAATACTGGAAGGGGTTCGGATGATAACTGAAGGTGGACTTTTTAGGCATAGATGCGGATGGCGGTCTATGTACTTTGTCGTAATGCCCAATTAAATCTCACCGTACTTATCATGACATGTATGTGCATTGTTATGCCCTCTCTATTTGTCAATTGCCCGACCGTAATTTGTTCACCCAACATGCTTTTATCTTATGGGAGAGACACCTCTAGTGAACTGTGGACCCCGGTCCATTCTTTAATACTGAAATACAAATCTGCTGCAATACTTGTTTTACTGTTTTCTTCGCAAATAATCATCTTCCACACAATACGGTCAATCCTTTGTTACAGCAAGCCGGTGAGATTGACAACCTCACTGTTTCGTTGGGGCAAAGTACTTTGGTTGTGTTGTGCAGGTTCCACGTTGGCGCCGAATCCCTGGTGTTGCGCCGCACTACATCCCGCCGCCATCAACCTTCAACGTGCTTCTTGGCTCCTCCTGGTTCGATAAACCTTGGTTTCTTTCTGAGGGAAAACTTGCTGCTGTGCGCATCATACCTTCCTCTTGGGGTTCCCAACGAACGTGTGAAATACACGCCATCAAGCATATTTTCTGGCGCCGTTGCCGGGAGATCAAGACACGCTGCAAGGGGAGTCTCCACTTCTCAATCTCTTTACTTTGTTTTTGTCTTGCTTTATTTTATTTACTACTTTGTTTGCTGCACTTATATCAAAACAAAAAAAATTAGTTGCTAGTTTTACTTTATTCGCTATCTTGTTTGCTATATCAAAAACACAAAAAAAATTAATTACTTGTTTTACTTTACTTAATATCATGCATGTTTTTATTTCACTAGTTAAGCATAATGGAAAACAACAAAAATATGAGAGATCTTTATGAACTTTATCTTGAATTAGGACATGATGTATTTGAAGAGAGAATTAAAAAACCATGGAACTTTATATGCATGCTAATGGGAATGTTATTACTATGGATGCTTTGAACACCATTGTTGCTAATGCTATGGAAAATTCTAAGCTTGGGGAAGCTGGCTCTGATGAGCATGATCTTTTTAGTCCCCCAAGCATTGAGGAGAAAATTTTCTTTTATGATTACAATATGCCTCCTATATTTGATGATGAGAATAATAATGATAGCTACTTTGTTGAATTTGCTCCCACTACAACTAATAAAACTGATTATGCTTATGTGGAGAGTAATAATTTTATGCATGAGACTCATGATAAGAATGCTTCATGTGATAGTTATATTGTTGAATTTTCTCATGATGCTACTGAAAGTTATTATGAGAGAGGAAAATATGGTTGTAGAAATTTTCATGTTACTAAAACACCTCTCTATGTGCTGAAATTTTTGAAGCTACACTTGTTTTATCTTCCTATGCTTGTTACTTTGCTCTTCATGAACTTGTTTATTTACAAGATTCCTATGCATAGGAAGCATGTTAGACTTAAATTTGTTTTGAATTTGCCTCTTGATGCTCTCTTTTGATTCAAATACTATTTCTTGCGAGTGCATCATTAAAACTGCTGAGCCCATCTTAATGGCTATAAAGAAAGAACTTCTTGGGAGATAACCCATGTGTTTTTACTACAATACTTTGTTTTTATATTTGAGTCTTGGAAGTTGTTTACTACTGTAGCAACCTCTCCTTATCTTAGTTTTGAGTTTTATTGTGCCAAGTAAAGTCTTTGATAGTAAAGTAAGTACTAGATTTGGATTACTGCGCAATTCCAGATTTCTTTGCTGTCACGAATCTGGGTCTATCTCCCTGTAGGTAGCTCAGAAAATTAAGCCAATTTACGTGCGTGATCCTCAGATATGTACGCAACTTTCATTCAATTTGGGCATTTTCGTTTGAGCAAGTCTGGTGGCCTAATAAAATCCATCTTTACGGACTGTTCTGTTTTGACAGATTCTGTCTTTTATTTCGCATTGCCTCTTTTGCTATGTTGGATGAATTTCTTTGATCCATTAATGTCCAGTAGCTTTATGCAATGTCCAGAAGTGTTAAGAATGATTGTGTCACCTCTGAACATGTGAATTTTTATTATGCACTAACCCTCTAATGAGTTGTTTCGAGTTTGGTGTGGAGGAAGTTTTCAAGGATCAAGAGAGGAGTATGATGCAATATGATCAAGGAGAGTGAAAGCTCTAAGCTTGGGGATGCCCGTGGTTCACCCCTGCATATTCTAAGAAGACTCAAGCGTCTAAGCTTGGGGATGCCCAAGGCATCCCCTTCTTCATCGACAACATTATCAGGTTCCTCCCCTGAAACTATATTTTTATTCCGTCACATCTTATGCCCTTTGCTTGGAGCGTCGGTTTGTTTTTGTTTTTGTTTTGTTTGAATAAAATGGATCCTAGCATTCACTTTATGGGAGAGAGACACGCTCCGCTGTAGCATATGGACAAGTATGTCCTTAGGCTCTACTCATAGTATTCATGGTGAAGTTTCTTCTTCGTTAAATTGTTATATGGTTGGAATTGGAAAATGCTACATGTAGTAACTTTAAAATGTCTTGGATAATTTGATACTTGGCAATTGTTGTGCTCATGTTTAAGCTCTTGCATCATATACTTTGCACCCATTAATGAAGAAATGCTTAGAGCTTGCTAATTTGGTTTGCATATTTGGTTTCTCTAGAGTCTAGATAACATCTAGTATTGAGTTTTGAACAACAAGGAAGACGGTGTAGAGTCTTATGATGTTTACAATATGTCTTTTATGTGAGTTTTGCTGCACTGTTCATCCTTGTGTTTGTTTCAAATAACCTTGCTAGCCTAAACCTTGTATCGAGAGGGAATACTTCTCATGCATCCAAAATACTTGAGCCAACCACTATGCCATTTGTGTCCACCATACCTACCTACTACATGGTATTTCTCCGCCATTCCAAAGTAAATTGCTTGAGTGCTACCTTTAAAATTCCATCATTCACCTTTGCAATATATAGCTCATGGGACAAATAGCTTAAAAACTATTGTGGTATTGAATATGTACTTATGCATTTTATCTCTTATTAAGTTGCTTGTTGTGCGATAACCATGTTTCTGGGGACGCCATCAACTATTCTTTGTTGAATATCATGTGAGTTGCTATGCATGTCCGTCTTGTCTCAAGTAAGAGAGATCTACCACCTTAATGGTTGGAGCATGCATATTGTTAGAGAAGAACATTGGGCCGCTAACTAAAACCATGAATCATGGTGGAAGTTTCAGTTTTGGACATATATCCTCAATCTCATATGAGAATAATAATTGTTGCCACATGCTTATGCATTAAAGAGGAGTCCATTATCTGTTGTCCATGTTGTCCCGGTATGGATGTCTTAGTTGAGAATAATCAAAAGCGAGAAATCCAAAATGCGAGCTTTCTCCTTAGACCTTTGTACAGCGGCATGGAGGTACCCCATTGTGACACTTGGTTAAAACATGTGCATTGCAAAGATCCGGTAGTCCAAGCTAATTAGGACAAGGTGCGGACACTATTAGTATACTATGCATGAGGCTTGCAACTTGTAAGATATAATTTTCATAACTCATATGCTTTATTACTACCGTTGACAAAATTGTTTCATGTTTTCAAAATAAAAGCTCTAGCACAAATATAGCAATCGATGCTTTCCTCTTTGAAGGACCATTCTCTTTACTTTTATGTTGAGTCAGTTCACCTATCTCTCTCCACCTCAAGAAGCAAACACTTGTGTGAACTTTGCATTGATTCCTACATACTTGCATATTGTACTTGTTATATTACTCTATGTTGACAATTATCCATGAGATATACATGTTACAAGTTGAAAGCAACCGCTGAAACTTAATCTTCCTTTGTGTTGCTTCAATACCTTTACTTTGATTTATTGCTTTATGAGTTAACTCTTATGCAAGACTTATTAATACTTGTCTTGAAGTACTATTCATGAAAAGTCTTTGCTTCATGATTCACTTGTTTACTCATGTCATTACCATTGTTTTGATCGCTGCATTCACTACATATGTTTACAAATAGTATGATCAAGATTATGATGGCATATCACTTCAGAAATTATCTTTGTTATCGTTTTACCTGCTCGACGAGAACTAAGCTTGGGGATGCTGATACGTCTCGACGTATCGATAATTTCTTATGTTCTATGCCATATTATTGATGATACCTACATGTTTTATGCACACTTTATGTCATATTCGTGCATTTTCTGGAACTAACCTATTAACAAGATGCCGAAGTGCCGTTGTTTTCTGCTGTTTTTGGTTTCAGAAATCTAGTAACGAAATATTCTCGGAATTGGACGAAATCAAGTTCCAGGGTCCTATTTTGCCACGAACCTTCCAAGACCGAAGAGCATAAGTGGGGCCACGAGGTGGCGACACCACATGGCGGCGCGGCCAAGGGGGCCCGCGCCGCCCGTGGTGTGGGCCCCGTGCCCCCGACTCGCCCTTCCGCCTACTTAAAGCCTCCGTCGCGAAACCCCGATGCGAAAACCACGATAAACCTTCCGAGACGCCGCCGCCGATCCCATCTCGGGGATTCGGAGATCTCCTCCGGCACCCTGCCGGAGAGGGGATTCATCTCCGGAGGACTCTACACCGCCATGGTCGCCTCCGGAGTGATGAGTGAGTAGTTCACCCTGGACTATGGATCCATAGCAGTAGCTAGATGGTTGTCTTCTCCTCATTGTGCTTCATTGTTGGATCTTGTGAGCTGCCTAACATGATCAAGATCATCTATCTGTAATACTCTATGTTGTGTTTGTCGGGATCCGATGGATAGAGAATACCATGTTATGTTAATTATCAAGTTATTACATATGTGTTGTTTATGATCTTGCATGCTCTCCGTTACTAGTAGAGGCTCTGGCCAAGTTTTTGCTTTTAACTCCAAGAGAGAGTATTTATGCTCGATAGTGGGTTCATGCCTGCATTGACACCTGGGACAGTGACAGTTCTAAGGTTGTGTTGTGCTGTTGCCACTAGGGATAAAACATTGGCGCTATGTCCGAGGATGTAGTTGTTGATTACATTACGCACCATACTTAATGCAATTGTCTGTTGCTTTGCAACTTAATACTGGAAGGGGTTCGGATGATAAGGTGGACTTTTTAGGCATAGATGCAGTTGGATGGCGGTCTATGTACTTTGTCGTAATGCCCAATTAAATCTCACCGTACTTATCATGACATGTATGTGCATTGTTATGCCCTCTCTATTTGTCAATTGCCCGACTGTAATTTGTTCACCCAACATGCTTTTATCTTATGGGAGAGACACCTCTAGTGAACTGTGGACCCCGGTCCATTCTTTAATACTGAAATACAAATCTGCTGCAATACTTGTTTTACTGTTTTCTCGCAAACAATCATCTTCCACACAATACGGTTAATCCTTTGTTACAGCAAGCCGGTGAGATTGACAACCTCACTGTTTCGTTGGGGCAAAGTACTTTGGTTGTGTTGTGCAGGTTCCACGTTGGCGCCGGAATCCCTGGTGTTGCGCCGCACTACATCCCGCCGCCATCAACCTTCAACGTGCTTCTTGGCTCCTCCTGGTTCGATAAACCTTGGTTTCTTTCTGAGAAAAACTTGCTGCTGTGCGCATCATACCTTCCTCTTGGGGTTCCCAACGAACGTGTGAAATACACGCCATCAGCTGCCTATCATGATCAAGATCATCTGTTTGTAATGCTACATGTTGTGTTTGTTGGGATCCGATGAATATTGAATACTATGTCAAGTTGATTATCAATCTATCATATATGTTGTTTATGTTCTTGCATGCTCTCCGTTGCTAGTAGAGGCTCTGGCCAAGTTGATACTTGTGACTCCAAGAGGGAGTATTTATGCTCCATAGTGGGTTCATGCCTCCATTAAATCTGGGATAGTGACAGAAAGTTCTAAGGTTGTGGATGTGCTGTTGCCACTAGGGATAAAACATCGATGCTTTGTCTAAGGATATTTGTGTTGATTACATTACGCACCATACTTAATGCAATTGTCTGTTGTTTGCAACTTAATACTGGAGGGGTTCGGATGATAACCTGAAGGTGGACTTTTTAGGCATAGATGCATGCTGGATAGTAGTCTATGTACTTTGTCGTAATGCCCTGATTAAATCTCATAGTACTCATCATGATATATGTATGTGCATTGTTATGCCTTCTTTATTTGTCAATTGCCCAACTGTAATTTGTTCACCCAACATCTGTTTATATTATGGGAGAGACACCACTAGTGAACTGTGGACCCCGGTCCATTCTTTACATCTGAAATACAATCTACTGCAATTGTTTTTTACTGTTCTTCGCAAACAATCATCATCTTCCACACAATACGTTTAATCCTTTGTTACAGCCGGTGAGATTGACAACCTCACTGTTACGTTGGGGCAAAGTACTTTGATTGTGTTGTGCAGGTTCCACGTTAGCGCCGGAATCCCTGGTGTTGCGCCACACTACACTCCGCCACCAACAACCTTCACGTGCTTCCTTGACTCCTACTGGTTCGATAACCTTGATTTCTTACTGAGGGAAAACTTGCTACTGTACGCATCACACTTTCCTCCTGGGGTTCCCAACGGACGTGTGTCAACTGCACGCATCACCTGCTCCTATCGTTGCCCAGCTTATGAAGGGTTTTCTCAAAAAAATCGTCAATATCAGTGCCTCTTGCATGAGCACAGCACACGAGCAACTATTTAGCATGAACAAAATCTGGTGTGCACAGCTTCACTAGTGGTGTCTCTCATAAAGAACCACGAAGATCCACTCCTTACGGTAGTTATTATCTCCACCGTGTAATTTTGCTAGAACACACATGAACTCCGTTTGGCTTAGCCCAGTGTACATAGGGTCGACACCCTGCAAGGCAGTTACCCCTGATTGCATATATGTGCACTATACCTGGCCATGGGCCGATCCTGGGCCTAGACCTAGGTGTGTTGGCCCGATGGCCAGGCCGGGCCTAGGTAGCCCAAAATCTCCATTTAACAAAGTGGCCTGGCCCGTGGCTCGACGGGCTTTCCCTATGTTTTGTCCCGGCTAGGTTTGGGCATGGTTTTCACACATCGGGCTTTTCTCGGCCCGGGTGCAAATGCACATGTATAACGTGTGTTACTTTCACAACTACAACTAGATGGTCCTTTCTTACTATTTTATCCATCGGAGTTAATTTGTAACTCCACATAACTATCAACCTACATACAACTCTGCCATCACTCTTTCGAGATTCCGCCACGGGCGCGGCGTGTCGCCGCGCCATTGCCTCCTAGTATCAATAATAATGTTAAATAAAAGAGGGGATAGGGGATCGCCCTGGCGAAGGCCCTTTTTTGTCTGAAAGTAGTGGACAATGTCGTTATTGACTTTAACACCTACAGAACCCCCCTCCAGAAAATTTGTTATGAGATCACACCACTTTTGGTCAAAACCTTTCATTTGCAAAGTTTGTTGGAGAAAATACCACTTCACTTTATCATAATCTTTTTCAAAGTCTATTTTAAACAAGACCCCATCCATTTTCTTCCGATGAAGCTCACGGATCGTCTCATGCAAAACCACCACACCATCAATAATGTGCCGTCCAGGCATAAACGCTGTTTGGGAAGGTCTAATAACATTGTGAGCTATCCCGGTTACCCTATTAGTCCCCACCTTTGTGAAACTTTTGAAACTCACATTTAGCAAACATATGGGTCTGTATTTTGTGCTTTGTTATCTTCTTGGCCCACCCAAGATTTCTTTTGTAGCTCCACCACGGGGCATAAGATTGCCTTTTAACCCATGGAGATCGGAGACAATTTCATAAGCTAACTATAAATTTCAGTGTAGCGCTCACAAATGTGAGTGCAGGTGACTATCGCAATTGGAAACTTTAGGGTGGAGTTGCACACATCAATTCAAAGCCATTCTTGCACACATGGGTTTTCAAAATCTAGATAGAACAACTACGCCGATTTATCGATGAAATTTGTTTCTATATGTCGAATAAAATCCTAGATTGTTCGAGGGTTCCAATTCTTAATTATTGTATTCCACATAATAGTACTTAACAAGTATTTCTCCGTTCCAAATTAGTTGACACAACTTTAGTCAAATTTGGTCTAGATGCACATGTATCTAGAAGCGTTACAGTGTATACGTTCCCTCACTTTTATTAAAAAATGTGTCAACTAATTTAAAACATAGGGAGAAGTAGACTTGGCAGTGAAGATCAGCGTGTTATCTCAGTTAATAAAATTGTCGGCATGTGAAGTAATTTTTTTTCTCCATCTTGTTTAGTGAATATTTTTTACTTGGTTTATCTAAAATCCTATTTTGTATCTTTGGAAAAAAAATCCATTTTGCATCTTTTTGCAAAAAATAAAATCCCCATTTTCTAATAATATAAATCGTGTTTAATTGGTACATCAATTTTGGCCCGAAATCAGACTACACTGTAACTTCAAAACCGTTACATGCATTTTAATCACACCCATGTAATTCAGTTACAGAAGGCAAGACACCGACACTCTTCTCCCCCCCCCCCCCTGATGTCATCGTCCTCCCGGCCAGCCGTGGCGGTAAGGGCGAGGATGCTGCTGGTCTGGAGGCTAATGCATCATGTAGATGGCATCGGGAGCTTCTAGAGTTGGCTCTCCCTGAGGCAGTTCCCTAGTGAGGGCATCATTTGGCCGCCGCTACTTTCATTCAAAAGGCTGACCCCGCCACGCTCGGCAACGCCTACTGCTTCATCTTCTTCATCCATCAGAGGATTCTATCCAAGCTCGGTGTGGCCTATCAACTCTGGCTCTTCCAAGTGGCGTAGGTGTCCGGCGAGAGTTCGAGTGACGGTGCCTGGAGGCTGCCGGTCGCCGACGTTGAGCAAGGTTTCAATCACGTTTTTTGCAATCCTTTTAGGGTGTTCTTTGAAAAATATTGGGCATCATTGTAATTTCTTCTTCTTGTATGGTCCTACTTGTAAGTGTTCACTCGCCGCCGAAGTAATGCAAGCTCCCGGTCCTTTAGAGCTTCTTTAAAAATTTGCAATCCAATTACAAGAAAAAAAGTTTCTGCCAAGCTTCTTGCTAAATTTAAGAAAAGACTTAGCAAAGTGATACCCAAATGCATATAAGCGCGGAAGCTATACAAATCGTCACGCAGAGCGACACAACACGTAGAGTAAGTAGATCACAGCTTTTTAATTCGGATGATATTATCTTTAATAAATAAAAGGGAACAAATTTTTTGCAGGTTATTCTTCGTGCGGCGCATTGGCTACAACTATGGGCATGTTTGCTCCCGGCGGACCAGCGGGATACCATGATTACTGGATGCAACCGGCTTCTGGAGGTCACTCAGGACTGCTATTTTCAAGCTACTAGATGGCGGCACATTAGCAGAATTCTAGATGGATAGTTCTTGTTCTACTTTCCATCTATTTTGGTCTCATCTAGATTTTGTCTAGTCTGCTTGATTTGCCAGACTATCTCTATGTAATAAGTACTTGATGTTTACATTTTTATTAATAAATGGCTGTATGCATCGATTGATGCAGAGGCTCCCATGTCTAAAAAAAACCTGTAACCAGCGTACCAATATTTTCAGCTGGGCATACAACTTAGTGAAAAGTTAGATGTATCTAGACTCTATTTAGTATACAAATACACCCAAATTTTGAAATTTTTTAAACTACATTTTATAAACAGAGATAGTTTGTTATGGTTGGAGGCTCTATTCAAGGGAGCAAGGCCTCTGGACGGACATTGCTCGCAACAAATACCTCTGGGATAAGGATCTTGTGGCGGACTCACATCATCAAGGGTCACCGTTCTAGAACGCTATCCAGAAGGCTATACATATTGTGCGCAACGGTAAGGTCACCAGATTCTGGCACGATTGGTGGTAGGGGTTTGGGCCCTGAAGAATAGATTCCATGTGCTCTTTGCCATTGCTGCTGAGCCGGATGCCACCATGGAGACCATGCTTCCGGTGGATACTTGGAGGGTGATCTTCAGTCGTAAACTTGGCTTGGGGGAGCGAGTTAACTGGGGTAATTTTTCTTAGGAGGTGCATATCGTTACTCTATCAAAGTCAAAAGATCTGATAGCTTTGGGCCTTGGAACCTTCAGGAAGGTTCTCTGTGCGCTCACTCTATAATATGATCTTCCATTGGACCCTTCACACACATTTGAGCGTACCTTGGGTCATCAACATTCCTCTAAAAGTGTGCATCTTCCTGTGGCAATTAGTTGGGAAGAGGCTTACATGTAATGAAAATATTTGGAAGCGTAGCGGCCCCTCCACTTGTTGTTGAGTGCCTTATGTGGGGAGACGCAACACAACAAGCACATCTTACTCTTGTGTTCCCTGGCTAGATTTATGTGGAGCAGGGCTGTTGAGTTGCCCCTGGAACCCCCATGCTTTGCTGACATCTTCAGGATATTGCACGTCAAACATGATGGTCTTCTGGTTGGCGTGCAATGCTCTTTGCTGGACTCTTTGGAACCTCAGAAACAAATTCACGATTGAGGACGTTTTCCTGAGTCAATCTGTTGATGGATTATACAAAATAGCTGAGTACTTGCAGGCGTGCAAGCCACTGGCTAGGCGACAAGACTAGGAGGCGGTGGAGTTGACGATTGGTAGGATTCGTGCACACCATGGGACTATCAAGGATAGAGATTAGTGTCCCCAGCGTGTATCTTTACCTTTCTTCCTTTGTTCTATCATAGGCGTTGCTATGCGCTGGGGCGCTTGCCTTTGCAGAGAACTTTCTCTTAGTACTATGTGAGTGAGGAGCATGTATCCTCCAATGTCAAGGGTGTGTGGTGCCGTGTGTTGTACTTTGTCGGATGATCTGTTTCTATGTTGTTGCAGCTTTATTAATTTAAAGTTGGGCTAGATCGAGCCTTATGTTTTAAAAAAAATGAACATAGATAGTACAACAGATGTGACATGTGTGTAGGTGCACCCCCTGAGCGCATGTCCCTGGCCGAATGGCAAAGCCGGTCGAAGCATCAGTGTCAGATCCAACGATGAATCAGAGACGTGAACTTAACGGCAGGCGGTGGGGACGGTGTTGATGGCGTGAGCGACATCCGCGGGACAGGAATTGGAGGGCGCATAGGCATCCCACAACGTTGGCGATCGGTTTCCCATGGATACCCTGACAACACTGGTTCCTGTCAGCCGGGCTCGTCCTTCCAAGCCGGAGGCTAACATACAGTTCGACTTTGTCTGCTCATCGAGCTTGCCCACCGGTTGCCGGTGCCCGTGCCGGTGGAGCTGGCGGGCTGGTGCCACGCGCCTGGATGGAGGCCGCAGCCGCTAGGAGGACTGGAGGAAGAGTAGAACCGGGGAGGACGCCATGCCTTTGGTGTTGTTGCTGCGCCAATCATCGTTGATGCGTTCTTCTACTTGCTTTGATCGATGTGTTTCAGTTATGCGATGGATCGCATGTACGTAAGTACACGTACGAGTACATTTGGGGCATGATTAGTTCCTCCCACCGGGGGTTTCCTCCAACATGCAACTTAGTCTGCCAAATCGGCCGAGATATCGATTTATCGTGAATCGGGTGATAGCCGATAAGATTTCGGCATATCGACTAATTTATCACTGGCACCGATATTTCAGATGATTTAAGTCTGATAGCCGATATTTCGCTCGACCTCCAGTCAGATGGCCGATAATGCGGCCAATTTTCCGTGAAATTTCACTGAAATTCGGTCCCTCGGCCCATATTTTGGTCATATAGTCTTGGAGAACTATGCATTAGCTCTAGTTTTCCATTTTTATTGATTCAAATGCAAGGAATCAAGATAATACTTCTATTCAATGATCCAATATTACTTTTACATAGCATACTATAGAAATTTTAGTGCGGAAAATTAGGTTTTACAAAAAATAGGCCGATAAATGGCTGGCCAATAAAGTCGGTTAATCAGCCGATAAGCGTTTAATCTCCATTTTGAGGCTGACCGATAAGTTAACGGTTAACGATTTCTTGAATATTGTATAAGTATAAACTTGATTTGAGCTTACACATCGATTGGTTGCAAACAAGCTCATTTTTGCACTTTGGGAGAAATTGCTACCCATTGTTAGGTTAGAGTGATCATTTAGCTGTATTGTGCTTAACCAAACTGGATTATCTTAACACCCGCTAATCTATCTACCATTCTCTCATTCAGAATAAGATCTAAAAAGGATGTACCTCGATGTTGCGATTACATTGCCGTGACCGGTTCCTAGTTTCATCGAGTCTTTAAATCTCTACAAGTTGATGAGCAATACTATGAGGGAATGATTTTAGCGTGATCAAGCAAACAGGCCATTTTCTTTTCCCTGTGGCCTTTAGGCGTGAAACGGATTTGCGAGCAACTAATCGCGCCTTTGATTGTTTTGAATCAACTCAAAGGTGTCTATTTTATTTTTTGATATCTAATCAAGGTTTCTATTTTGATAGTATGGACTGCACAAATCATCCACTGTTATTCGTGCGACATGGCATACCGCGTATCTACATGGATAAAGTGTGCGTTAGAATCAAGAAATTGTAATGCTAGTACTTTGTGGTAGTCGATCAATATACATTAAGATATAAATATGGGGCATGCTGATAATCCTCCGGAGGATTTCAAGCCCGAGCCTCCGAATTTCCCGCTTGACAGGTGTACATGGAAAAAAAATTCACGTGCGTTCACCACCAACCGTTCTCCATCATAAACGACCCCGCAGACATGAACACCGACGATGCCCCGGTCTAGAACTCCAGCACATCACCGGCCTTTATTACAAGCAAATAACAAAGAACGATAAAGGTAAACGCAGAGGAGACACAAGATTTAACGTGGAAAACCCCCTCCAACACAGAAAGGGAAAAAACCACGGGCGCCAGCTAGCAAAACTTCACTATATCGGGGGGAGTGTTTAAAAACGCCGTGGGTTATCTTATAATCTGATAAACCATATCCGGAGGCTTACAAGATGTATATATATGCGGTGCCAACGATCCGTACCGTACCGCGGGGGGCTGCCGCCCCCCGCACCCCGCACCCCCCTTCGCAGCCGTCCCCGAGCCTACCGGCGACGGGCCTTGCTTTGCTCGTCAGAAGTTAGCCTCCCTTTAGTATATGAATTTGGATCACCATATAACAAACTCCACCTTGAGACAAATTCCATCTTGTAGCATGAACTTCAACGAACAAAAAAGAAAACACACTTGATGGCGCCAACATCCACTTCGGCTAAATAGTTATACCAACCAAGCTCGAGCAAAGATCAAACTTCAAAATAGGAACTGGCTTTGTCATCATATCAGCAGGATTATCATGAGTACTTATCTTGCATACCTTCAGTTTACCTTGAGCAACAATGTCGCGCACATAATGGTACTTGATATCAATGTGTTTTGTCCTCTCATGAAACATTTGATCTTTAGTAAGGTATATTGCACTTTGACTGTCAAAAAACAAGTTAATGCAACAAATCATCTCCACAAAGCTCAACATACAAACCTTTCAACCAAACAGACTCTTTGCAAGCTTCATTAATTGCTATATATTCTGCTTCGGTCGTAAATTGGGCAACAACAGGTTGTAACGTTGCCTTCCAACTCACAGCACGTCCACCAACAGTGAACATATAACATGTGAGGAATCTTCTCTTATCCAAATCGGCAGCAAAATCTGAATCCACATAGCCTATGAGTCCCTCACCGGTCTTGCCAAACTTCAAGCAAGCTTTGGATGTGCCACGAAGGTACCTGAAAATCCACTGAACAACTTTCCAATGTTCTTTACCAGGATTAGCCATGTATCGACTGACCAAACTCATAGCATATGACAAATCAGGGCGAGAACAGACCATGGCATACATCAAGGAACCAACAGCACTAGAATATGGAACTCGTGACATGTACTCAATATCTCCATCAGTACTAGGACATTGCAATGCTGACAATTTAAAGTGAGGAGCAATAGGTGTACTAACAGACTTTGCATCATGCATATTAAAACGATGAAGAACTTTCTTAATGTAATTTTGCTGACTAAGAAATAACACACTAGATTTTCTATCTCTTGTAATTTTCATACCTAGTATTTTCTTAGCAGCACCAAGATCCTTCATCTCAAACTCACTACTTAATTGTGACTTTAAAGTAGTGATCTCTTTCTTTCTCTTGGCAGCAATCAACATATCATCAACATATAACAGCAAGTATATTGGTGATCCATTAACAAACTTGATATAAACACAACTATCATACTGAGATCTCTTAAACTTATGTGCAATCATAAACGAATCAAACCTTTTATACCACTATCTTGGAGACTGTTTCAAACCATAAAGGGACCTCTTCAACTTGCAAACAAGATCCTCCTTACCAGGCACAACAAAACCTTCAGGTTGGTCCATGTATATCTCCTCCTCAAGCTCACCATGCAGAAAAGCAGTCTTTACATCTAGCTGCTCAAGCTCAAGATCATGCATAGCCACAATACCAAAGAATGCACGAATGAAACTATGCTTCACAACCGGAGAGAATACATCATTATAATCAATCCCTGGAATTTGGCTGAAACATTTTGCTACTTGATGACCCACAAGTATAGGGGATCGCAACAGTCTTCGAGGGAAGTAAAACCCAATTTATTGATTCGACACAAGGGGAGACAAAGAATACTTGAAAGCCTTAACAGCGGAGTTGTCAATTCAGCTGCACTGGAAACAGACTTGCTCGCAAGAGTTTATCAGTAGTAACAGTTTTATAGCAGTAGTGAAATAACAGCAACAGAGTAACAAACAGCAGTAGTGATTTTAGTAAACAGCAGGATTAAAATACTGTAGGCACGGGGACGGATGACGGGCGTTGCATGGATGAGAGAAACTCATGTAACAATCATAGCAGGGCATTTGCAGATAATAATAAAACGGTATCCAAGTACTAATCAATCAATAGGCATGTGTTCCAATTATAGTCGTACGTGCTCGCAATGAGAAACTTGCACAACATCTTTTGTCCTACCAGCCGGTGGCAGCCGGCCTCAAGGGAAACTACTGGATATTAAGGTACTCCTTTTAATAGAGTACCGGAGCAAAGCATTAACACTCCGTGAACACATGTGATCCTCACGTCACTACCATCCCCTCCGGTTGTCCCAATTTGTCACTTCGGGGCCATTGGTTCCGGACAACGACATGTGTATACAACTTGCGGTAAGATCATAAACAACGAATATCTTCATGAATCAATAACATGTTCAGATCTGAGATCATGGCACTCGGGCCCTAGTGACAAGCATTAAGCATAACAAGTTGCAACAATATCATAAAAGTAACATCTACGGATACTAGGCACTATGCCCTAACAATCTTATGCTATTACATGACCAATCTCATCCAATCCCTACTGATGGCGTGTATTTCACACGTTCGTTGGGCAACCCCAAGAGGAAGGTATGATGCGCACAGCAAGTTTTCCCTCAGAAAGAAACCAAGGTTTATCGAACCAGAGGAGCCAAGAAGCACGTTGAAGGTTGATGGCGGCGGGATGTAGTGCGGCGCAACACCGTGGATTCCGGCGCCAACGTGGAACCTGCACAACACAACCAAAGTACTTTGCCCCAACGAAACAGTGAGGTTGTCAATCTCACCGCTTGCTGTAACAAAGGATTAACCGTATTGTGTGGAAGATGATTGTTTGCAGAGAAAATAGTAAAAACAAGTATTGCAGCAGATTGTATTTCAGTAAAGAGAATTGGACCGGGGTCCACACCACTAGAGGTGTCTCTCCCATAAGATAAAAGCATGTTGGGTGAACAAATTACAGTCGGGCAATTGACAAATAGAGAGAGCATAACAATGCACATACATGACATGATAAGTATAGTGAGATTTAATTGGGCATTACGACAAAGTACATAGACCGCCATCCAACCGCATCTATGCCTAAAAAGTCCACCTTCAGGTTATCATCCGAACCCCCTCCAGTATTAAGTTGCAAAGCAACAGACAATTGCATTAAGTATGGTGCGTAATGTAATCAACAACTACATCCTCGGACATAGCGCCAATGTTTTATCCCTAGTGGCAACAAGACAGCACAACCTTAGAACTTTCTGTCACTGTCCCAGGTGTCAATGGATGCATGAACCCACTATCGAGCATAAATACTCCCTCTTGGAGTTAAAAGCAAAAACTTGGCCAGAGCCTCTACTAATAACGGAGAGCATGCAAGATCATAAACAACACATATGCAATAACTTGATAATTAACATAACATGGTATTCTCTATCCATCGGATCCCGACAAACACAACATATAGCATTACAGATAGATGATCTTGATCATGTTAGGCAGCTCACAAGATCCAACAATGAAGCACAATGAGGAGAAGACAACCATCTAGCTACTACTATGGACCCATAGTCCAGGGTGAACTACTCACTCATCACTCCGGAGGCGACCATGGTGGTGTAGAGTCCTCCGGGAGATGAATCCCCTCTCCGGCAGGGTGCCGGAGGCGATCTCCTGAATCCCCCGAGATGGCGGTGACGGCGTCTCTGTAAGGTTTTCCGTATCGTGGCTCTCACTGGGGTTTCGCGAAAGGCTATTTGTAGGCGGAAGGGTAGGTCAAGAGGCGCGCGAGGGGCCCACACCATAGGCCGGCGCCAGGGCCTGGGCCGCGCCGCTGTGGCGTGGCCACCTCGTGGCCCCACTTCGTGACTCTTCCTCGGAAGCTTCGGAAAAATAGGCCCCTGGGTCTTCGTTTCGTCCAATTCCGAGAATATTTCGTTACTAGGATTTCTGAAACCAAAACAGCAGAAAACAAGAATCGGCACTTCGCATCTTGTTAATAGGTTAGTTCAAAATGCACGAATATGACATAAAGTGTGCATAAAACATGTAGGTATCATCAATAATATGGCATAGAACATAAGAAATTATCGATACGTCGGAGACGTATCAGCATCCCCAAGCTTAGTTCTGCTCGTCCCGAGCAGGTAAAACGATAACAAAGATAATTTCTGAAGTGACATGCCATCATAATCTTGATCATACTATTTGTAAGCATATGTAGTGGATGCAGCGATCAAAACAATGGTAATGACATGAGTAAACAAGTGAATCATAAAGCAAAGACTTTTCATGAATAGTACTTCAAGACAAGTATTAATAAGTCTTGCATAAGAGTTAACTCATAAAGCAATAAATCAAAGTAAAGGTATTGAAGCAACACATAGGAAGATTAAGTTTCAGCGGTTGCTTTCAACTTGTAACATGTATATCTCATGGATAATTGTCAACATAGAGTAATATAACAAGTACAATATGCAAGTATGTAGGAATCAATGCACAGTTCACACAAGTGTTTGCTTCTTAAGGTGGAGAGAGATAGGTGAACTGACTCAACATAAAAGTAAAAGAATGGTCCTTCAAAGAGGAAAGCATCGATTGCTATATTTGTGCTAGAGCTTTTATTTTGAAAACATGAAACAATTTTGTCAACGGTAGTAATAAAGCATATGAGTTATGTACATTATATCTTACAAGTTGCAAGCCTCATGCATAGTATACTAATAGTGCCCGCACCTTGTCCTAATTAGCTTGGACTACCGGATCATCACAATGCACATGTTTTAACCAAGTGTCACAATGGGGTACCTCCATGCCGCCTGTACAAGGGTCTAAGGAGAAAGTTCGCATTTTGGATTCTCAACTTAGACACCCATACCGGGACAACATGGACAACAGATAATGGACTCCTCTTTAATGCATAAGCATGTAGCAACAATTATTATTCTCATATGAGATTGAGGATATGTGTCCAAAACTGAAACTTCCACCATGATTCATGGCTTTAGTTAGCGGCCCAATGTTCTTCTCTAACAATATGCATGCTCCAACCATAAAGGTGGTAGATCTCTCTTACTTCAGACAAGACGGACATGCATAGCAACTCACATGATATTCAACAAAGAATAGTTGATGGCGTCCCAGAAGCATGGTTATCGCACAACAAGCAACTTAATAAGAGATAAAGTGCATAAGTACATATTCAATACCACAATAGTTTTTAAGGCTATTTTGTCCCATGAGCTATATATTGCAAAGGCGAATGATGGAAATTTAAAGGTAGCACTCAAGCAATTTACTTTGGAATGGCGGAGAAATACCATGTAGTAGGTAGGTATGGTGGACACAAATGGCATAGTGGTTGGCTCAAGTATTTGGATGCATGAGAAGTATTCCCTCTCGATACAAGGTTTAGGCTAGCAAGGTTATTTGAAACAAACACAAGGATGAACGGTACAGCAAAACTCACATAAAAGACATATGGTAAACATTATAAGACTCCATACCGTCTTCCTTGTTGTTCAAAACTCAATACTAGATATTATCTAGACTCTAGAGAAACCAAATATGCAAACCAAATTAGCAAGCTCTAAGTGTTTCTTCATTAATGGGTGCAAGGTATATGATGCAAGAGCTTAAACATGAGCACAACAATTGCCAAGTATCAAATTATCCAAGACATTTTAGAGTTACTACATGTATCATTTTCCAATTCCAACCATATAACAATTTAACGAAGAAGAAACTTCGCCATGAATACTATGAGTAGAGCCTAAGGACATATTTGTCCATATGCTACAGCGGAGCGTGTCTCTCTCCCACAAAGTGAATGCTAGGATCCATTTTATTCAAACAAAACAAAAACAAAAACAAACCGACGCTCCAAGCAAAGTACATAAGATGTGACGGAATAAAAATATAGTTTCAGGGGAGGAACCTGATAATGTTGTCGATGAAGAAGGGGATGCCTTGGGCATCCCCAAGCTTAGACGCTTGAGTCTTCTTATAATATGCAGGGGTGAACCACCGGGGCATCCCCAAGCTTAGAGCTTTCACTCTCCTTGATCATATTGCATCATACTCCTCTCTTGATCCTTGAAAACTTCCTCCACACCAAACTCGAAACAACTCATTAGAGGGTTAGTGCATAATAAAAATTCACATGTTCAGAGGTGACACAATCATTCTTAACACTTCTGGACATTGCATAAAGCTACTGGACATTAATGGATCAAAGAAATTCATCCAACATAGCAAAAGAGGCAATGCGAAATAAAAGACAGAATCTGTCAAAACAGAACAGTCCGTAAATATGGATTTTATTAGGCCACCAGACTTGCTCAAACGAAAATGCTCAAATTGAATGAAAGTTGCGTACATATCTGAGGATCATGCTCGTAAATTGGCTTAATTTTCTGAGCTACCTACAGGGAGGTAGACCCAGATTCGTGACAGCAAAGAAATCTGTAACTGCGCAGTAATCCAAATCTAGTACTTACTTTTCTATCAAAGACTTTACTTGGCACAACAAAACATAAAACTAAGATAAGGAGAGGTTGCTACAGTAGTAAACAACTTCCAAGACACAAATATAAAACAAAAATACTGTAGTAAAAACATGGGTTGTCTCCCATAAGCGCTTTTCTTTAACGCCTTTCAGCTAGGCGCAGAAAGTGTGATTCAAGTAACATCAAGAGACGAAGCATCAACATCATAATTTGTTCTAATAATAGAATCATAAGGTAACTTCATTCTCTTTCTAGGGAAGTGTTCCATACCTTTCTTGAGAGGAAATTGATATTTAATATTACCTTCCTTCATATCAATAGTAGCACCAACGGTTCGAAGAAAAGGTCTTCCCAATATAATGGGGCAAGATGCATTGCATTCAATATCCAAGACAACAAAATCAACGGGGACAAGGTTATTGTTAACCATAATATGAACATTATCAACTTTCCCCAAAGGTTTCTTTTTAGCATTATCAGCGAGATTAACATCCAGATAACAGTTTTTCAATGGTGGCAAGTCAAGCATATCATAGACTTTTTTAGGCATAACAGAAATACTTGCACCAAGATCACATAAAGCATTACAATCAAAATCTTTGACTCTCATTTTAATGATGGGCTCCCAACCATCCTCTAGCTTTCTAGGAATAGAAGTTTCAAGTTTTAGTTTTTCTTCTCTAGCTTTTATGAGAGCATTTGTAATATGTTTTGTGAAAGCCAAATTTATAGCGCTAGCATTGGGACTCTTAGCAAGTTTTTGCAAGAACTTTATAACTTCAGAGATGTGGCAATCATCAAAATCTAAATCATTACAATCTAAAGCAATGGGATTATCATCCCCAAGGTTGGAAAAAATTTCAGCAGTTTTATCACAAGGCAGTTTCAGCAGTTTTAGCAGTTTGTGTAATTTTGCGCGCTTTGCACTAGGAGTAGAAGCATTGCCAACACCAATTATTTTACCATTGATAGTAGAAGGTGCAGCAACATATGAATCATTAGCATTGCTAGTGGTGGTAATAGTCCAAACTTTAACTACATTTTTCTCTTTAGCTAGTTTTTCATTTTCTTCTCTATCCCACCTAGCACGCAGTTCAGCCATTAATCTTATATTCTCATTAATTCTAACTTGGATGGCATTTGCTGTAGTAACAATTTTATTTTCAATATCCATATTAGGCATAACTTTCGATTTCAAAAGATCAACATCAGAGGCAAGACTATCAACTCTAGAAACAAGAATATCAATTTTATTGAGCTTTTCCTCAACAGATTTGTTAAAGGCAGTTTGTGTACTAATAAATTCTTTAAGCATGGCTTCAAGTCCAGGGGGTGTATTCCTATTATTGTTGTAAGAATTCCCATAAGAATTAGCATAACCGTTACCATTATTATAAGGATATGGCCTATAGTTATTACTAGAATTGTTCCGATAAGCATTGTTGTTGAAATTATTATTTTTAATGAAGTTTACATCAACATGTTCTTCTTGGGCAACCAATGAAGCTAATGGAACATTATTAGGATCAACATTAGTCCTATCATTCGCAAGCATAGACATAATAGCATCAATCTTATCACTCAAGGAAGAGGTTTCTTCAACAGAATTTACCTTCTTACCTTGTGGAGCTCTTTCCGTGTGCCATTCAGAGTAATTAACCATCATATTATCAAGAAGCTTTGTTGCTTCACCAAGAGTGATGGACATAAAGGTACCTCCAGCAGCTGAATCCAATAAATTCCGCGAAGAAAAATTTAGTCCTGCATAGAAGGTTTGGATGATCATCCAAGTAGTCAGTCCATGGGTTGGGCAATTTTTAACCAAAGATTTCATTCTTTCCCAAGCTTGAGCAACATGTTCATTATCCAATTGTTTAAAATTCATTATGCTACTCCTCAAAGATATAATTTTAGCAGGGGATAATATCTACCAATAAAAGCATCCTTGCATTTAGTCCAGGAATCAATACTATTCTTAGGCAGAGATAGCAACCAATCTTTAGCTCTTCTCTTAATGAGAAAGGAAACAATTTTAATTTTATAATGTCACCATCTACATCTTTATACTTTTGCATTTCACATAGTTCAACAAAATTATTGAGATGGGCAGCAGCATCATCAGAACTAACACCAGAAAATTGCTCTCGCATAACAAGATTTAGTAAAGCAGGTTTAATTTCAAAGAATTCTGTAGTAGCAGGTGGAGCAATAGGTGTGCATAAGAAATAATTATTATTTGTGCTAGTGAAGTCACACAACTTAGTATTTTCAGGGTTGGCCATTTTAGCAGTAGTAAATAAAACAAACTAGATAAAGTAAATGCAAGTAAACTAATTTTTTTGTGTTTTTGATATAGCAAACAAGATAGTAAATAAAGTAAAGCTAGCAACTAATTTTTTTGTGTTTTGATATAATGCAGCAAACAAAGTAGTAAATAAAGTAAAGCTAGCAACTAATTTTTTTTTGTGTTTTGATATAAGTGCAGCAAACAAAGTAGTAAATAAAATAAAGCAAGACAAAAACAAAGTAAAGAGATTGAGAAGTGGAGACTCCCTTGCAGCGTGTCTTGATCTCCCCGGCAACGGTGCCAAATTTAGCTTGATGGCGTGTATTTCACACGTTCGTTGGGCAACCCCAAGAGGAAGGTATGATGCGCACAGCAGCAAGTTTTCTCAAAGAAACCAAGGTTTATCGAACCAGGAGGAGCCAAGAAGCACGTTGAAGGTTGATGGCGGCGGGATGTAGTGCGCAACACCAGGGATTCCGGCGCCAACATGGAACCTGCACAACACAAAGTACTTTGCCCCAACGAAACAGTGAGGTTGTCAATCTCACCGGTTTGTAACAAAGGATTAACCGTATTGTGTGGAAGATGATTGTTTGCAGAGAAAATAGTAAAAACAAGTATTGCAGCAGATTGTATTTCAGTAAAGAGAATTGGACCGGGGTCCACAGTTCACTAGAGGTGTCTCTCCCATAAGATAAAAGCATGTTGGGTGAACAAATTACAGTCGGGCAATTGACAAATAGAGAGAGCATAACAATGCACATACATGACATGATAAGTATAGTGAGATTTAATTGGGCATTACGACAAAGTACATAGACCGCCATCCAACCGCATCTATGCCTAAAAAGTCCACCTTCAGGTTATCATCCGAACCCCCTCCAGTATTAAGTTGCAAAGCAACAGACAATTGCATTAAGTATGGTGCGTAATGTAATCAACAACTACATCCTCGGACATAGCGCCAATGTTTTATCCCTAGTGGCAACAGCACAACACAACCTTAGAACTTTCTGTCACTGTCCAGGTGTCAATGCAGGCATGAACTCACTATCGAGCATAAATACTCCCTCTTGGAGTTAAAAGCAAAAACTTGGCCAGAGCCTCTACTAATAACGGAGAGCATGCAAGATCATAAACAACACATATGCAATAACTTGATAATTAACATAACATGGTATTCTCTATCCATCGGATCCCGACAAACACAACATATAGTATTACAGATAGATGATCTTGATCATGTTAGGCAGCTCACAAGATCCAACAATGAAGCACAATGAGGAGAAGACAACCATCTAGCTACTGCTATGGACCCATAGTCCAGGGTGAACTACTCACTCATCACTCCGGAGGCGACCATGGCGGTGTAGAGTCCTCCGGGAGATGAATCCCCTCCGGCAGGGGCCGGAGGCGATCTCCCGAATCCCCCGAGATGGGATTGGCGGCGACGGCGTCTCTGCAAGGTTTTCCGTATCGTGGCTCTCTGCACGGGGTTTCGCGACGAAGGCTATTTGTAGGCGGAAGGGTAGGTCAAGAGGCGGCGCGAGGGCCCACACCATAGGCCGGCGCGGCCAGGGCCTGGGCCGCGCCGCCCTGTGGCGTGGCCACCTCGTGGCCCCACTTCGTTGACTCTTCGGTCTTCTGGAAGCTTCGTGGAAAAATAGGCCCCTGGGTCTTCGTTTCGTCCAATTCCGAGAATATTTCGTTACTAGGATTTCTGAAACCAAAAACAGCAGAAAACAGCAACTGGCACTTCGGCATCTTGTTAATAGGTTAGTTCCAGAAAATGCACGAATATGACATAAAGTGTGCATAAAACATGTAGGTATCATCAATAATATGGCATAGAACATAAGAAATTATCGATACGTCGGAGACGTATCACCTACCATCCCCTTCGGCCTACAGCGGGGGAATTACTCACACATGGATGGGGGAAACATGGCTGGTCGATGGAGAGGCGTTGGCGGTGATGATGGCGATGATCTCCTCCAATTCCCCGTCCCGGCGGAGTGCCGAACGGAGACTTCTGGCTCCTGAGACGAGTTTCGCGATGTGGCGGCGTTCTGGAGGGTTTCGCGACTTCGACTTCTCCCCGTGAGTTTTTAGGTCGAGGCCAATAAGTAGTCCGAAGGAGGGCGTCGGAGGCCGCCGAGGGGGCCACACCATAGGCCGCGCGGCCCCCCTAGGCCGCGCCGCTTATGGTGTGGCCCTCGGGCCTCCACTTGATTTGTCCTTCTATCTCCGTCAGTATTCTGGGAAAATAGGGCCTTCTGTCAAAATCCCGAGGTTTTTCCTGAAAGTTGGATTTCTGCACAAAAACGAGACACCAGAACAGTTCTGCTGAAAACAGCGTTAGTCCGTGTTAGTTGCATCCAAAATACACAAATTAGAGGCAAAACAATAGCAAAAGTGTTCGGGAAAGTAGATACGTTTTGGACGTATCAACTCCCCCAAGCTTAGCTTATTGCTTGTCCTCAAGCAATTCAGTTAACAACTGAGCGATAAAAGAACTTTCACGAACACATTTGCTCATATGATGTATATATTCTCATGATATGGCTAATACTTAAGCAGTTCATAATAAGATACATACAAATAAGATCATCTAACAGCTATGTCAATCATGAAGAGGTACCAACAATTAATAATAAGCATCATGAATCATGTATATAAGCAGGATTGCAATGTTCATAAAAGAGTATGATAGAGTGGTATCTCGCTTGCCCGTATTTGATCGGCAAAACATAAATGCCCGGGCACCTCTGGAGTTCATAGAAAGACTAGAAGTAGTGATTGTCAAAGATAAAAGCATCAAAGTTATACCACAATCAATCATATTTTGAGACAAGCATATTATACTAAGAATGACAGTTGTGCTCTCAAGAAAGTGCTCAAAGAAAGGATGGAGACACAACATAAAAGTAAAAGATTGACCCTTCGCAGAGGGAAGCAGGGATTAACATGCGCTAGAGCTTTTCATTTGTAAAGCAGGAGTAAAATTATTTTGAGAGGTGTTTGTTGTTGTCAACGAATGGTAATGGGTACACCAACTACCTCGCCAACCGGACTTTCAAGAGCGGCTCCCATGAATTATTTGCATTTTTATGTGGCACTCCTTCCAACCTTTCTTACACAAACCATGGCTAACCGAATCCTCGGGTGCCTGCCAACAATCACATACCATGAATGAGTGCCTTTTTAGTTTAGTTTTATTATGATGATGACACTCCCCCCAACCTTTGCTTACACAAGCCATGGCTAACCGAATCCTTCGGGTGCCGTCCAACAATCACAAACCATGGAGGAGTATCTATTTAAGTTAATTAATTCGGGACTGGGAATCCCATTGCCAGCTCTTTTTGCAAAATTATTGGATAAGCGGATGTGCCACTAGTCCATATGAGAGTCCGTCAAAAGTAAATGACAAGGTTGAAAGCTAAACACCACATACTTCCTCATGAGCTATGAAACATAAACACAAATTGAGAAGCATTTTGAAGGTTTTAAAGGTAGCGCATGAGAATTTACTTGGAATGGTTTGAAATGCCATGCATAGGTATTTATGGTGGACACTTTGGAATAACTTGGTTTTCATGTGTTTGGAGGCACGAGCAGCGTTCCCGCTCAGTACAAGTGAAGGCTAGCAAAAGACTAGGGAGCGACAAATCAAGAGAGCAATAACTGTCATAATCATGCTTGCGGCAAAATAAATTAACTGAGGCATAAAAGTGATACAAGAACTCTGAAGCAATGTAAATCATTGAGGCTTAATTGACTTTTGTTCAGTCATATGCATGCGTGAGCATGTGCCAAATCGATATAAATGAATTATTCAGAGGAGGATACCACAATATCATACCTATCTATGAATAAAACAATGCAAGCAAACATCCATGACATGCTACTCATATTAATAAATTGGAGCTAAACATGAGAGATCATGAACTACTAGACTTTCTTAAATGACATATACCTCACATGAACCAACTAAGCATGCTCACATGGATGAGTATATGTACAAAAATGAAAACAAATAGAGTTCATACCAGCCTCTCACCACAATCAGATTGTCGTAGATCGTCATTATTGCCTTTTCACTTGTGTAGCTTGGATAATATGAAATGAAAACCACGCTCCAGCCACCGAAGACCATTGAACTCATAATGAACTTTACAAACCAAAGAAGAACAGCAAATATTTTTGGTGTTTTCGAATTTGAGAACAAGAACAAAAGGAAACAAGCAAACAAAGCAAAATCTTTTTGGGTTTTCTTATAGCAAACTAGCAATAGCAAATAAAGCGAAACAAATGCAAGAAACCAAGATAAACAAATGGTGAAGAGAAACAACAGAAATATTTTTGGTCTTTTTGTGTTTTAGGAGAGAAACAAAGCAAGAACAAGAAAATGAAAACTAAAAGAAACACAGAAAAGCGAGATGGCAGAAATCTGCCAAAACCTGACAGCAGTACAGAAATCGATTTTTACAAAAATCTTACGTTGCTCAGATCGAAAAGTGTTCAACTAATGAAAGTTAGATAACAACCTGGGGAACCTGCACAAAAATTGGCAGCTCAAAATAACGTTCTGGCTGTGCGCACGAATTTTTCTAGTAACAGTCCAGAATCTGTTTTCAGGCAGCACTTCCCCAAATATCATCTCCTCTCATTAGAAAACCACTCAAAGAGACTAAACAAGTATGTACAAGTATCCAGCAACCATAATATGCAAAGAATGAGTGATGCCGGTATACCTCCCCCAAGCTTAGGCTTTTGGCCTAAGTGGAGTTCAATCCCATCGAGGCCATGAGGTAGTATCTCCGTAGTACGACGAAGATGGATCATATTCCGGGTATGTGCTAGAAGAAGCACCCGGATACGTGACGGTGTAGTCGTAGGAGGGCTCGGCGTCCTCGGAGTCATGCTGCTGGTGGAAATCTTGTATCTTCATATGTTCATCCACCTCCTCCTTAGTGCGCGACCATGGTTGCCTGTCAATACAGAACAAACCTGGCTGGGGAAGAGGGATTTCTTTCTCATCCCCGTCAGCAAACAACATTCTATAGACCATATTATCTAAAGTGGAATCGGTGGTAACAAAATGATGGCTTTTCATAGCAGTGATATCAAGCCTCCTAGGGGTTAATGGCACATCATTAGGATCAATAGGAAGTCTTAAATGTGTTAAAATGCGCAGTGCAATAGTTCCTCCAAAAATAGGCCCCCTGTTAGACAGGCGGCGAGCAATAAGAGAACCAAGATGATAAGATGTCCGTCCAGTAAGTGCAATATTCAAGAAAGCAAGATGGTAGCTAGAAATATTGCTAGTGTTCTCCCTACCAAGAATGCTAGTGGCAATGTAATATGCAAAATATTTAATGGCGGGGAGTTGAATGTTCCTTATCTTGCCACGCTGAATGGTGCGACAATCATCATTGGTGATCCCTCGATAGAGCTCCAACAAGTCCCGGGGGTTGTCATCAATCCTCTTTGCTGTACCTACAGGGGCAATATCCAATGCACGACAAAATTTTCCAATTCCATAGTAACAGGATTATCATAGATCTTGAATGCAACTGTCGGCTCATATTGCGTGTTTTGGAACTTGAAGCTCTCGACGAAGATTTTGGTGAGCATGTAGTATTGCTCCCTTTCATCTCCCACGTAGGTGGCTAAGCCCGCCTTGTTGACAAGGGTGAAGAAATCATCCAATATCCCTGCATTTGTCAGAAAATCATAACATGGGAAGGATGAAGCATTAGGAGCCCCATTGTCCTCTTCGGGCGCGAAGCTAGGCGCGATGATATCCTCATTGTACGATCGCCTAATTTGGGTGGCGGTCCTAGAAGGCCTCCCGGTGCTGGTTGTTCCTTTCTTGAACAATTCTCCAAAGTTGAACTTCTTCATCTCTTTTCTGAAATTTTCAACAAGTGATATAAAACTTGATTTGGTGACATATAATCGAGGGGAACTACCATAGGAACTTGCTAGAGTACTAATCATGCATCAAAACTAATTTCTACCACTTAGAACAAGCATGCAAGCTCACTAAACATGTTACCTACAGCAGCAAAATATGCAAGATATACTCCACCAAACAAAATTCTACTTGGATAATCGAAGGAGTCACATACCGGAGAGCAAATGTGCCAAATTTCAGACAGAAATCTGGGCTGAGCAAAGAGATCGAAAAATCCTGAGCTCTTGAGCAAAAACGCGAGTGAGAGAAAGCTGGTTCGAGTTTTTTCGGGAGAGAGAAGATGCTGGGAGAAAGAGATGAAGTAGTGGGGCAAGGAGGGGCCCACACCACAGGGTGGCGCGCCCACCTCCTTGGCCGCGCCGGCCTGGTGGTGTGGCACCCTGTGGTGCCCCACAGGTCATCCTCTGGTGCTCCCAGGTGCCTCATCGAAAAATAGGACCAACGGTGTAATTTTTGCGAATTTTTGAAAACTTTGAAAAATGCACATTTCTGGGTATTAAGTTTATTATTACTGGCCAGGAATTTTTTTGAAATCTCTAATCAACTAAGGAACTTTGCAAAATAAAAGTGCTACAGCAACTAGAGCAAGTGGAGGAAGAAAGAAATGTTGTTTACCTCCTCTATGCATATAAAAAGTATTTGTTAACAAGGTTGATCAAGTCTTGTCACCAAATAAATTTTACATAGCATAAGAAGAAATAAACCTCAAATCAATCATGTTACCTTGAATTGTATTGATATGGATCCAATCACAAGAGTTTGATATTCTTCTTTAGGCTCATATATAGGACAATCGATAGTTCCAACTTTGATAGTTCTCACATTAGAAATAGTATTAACTCCGCACGCTTTTTCAATCCTCTTGGGGAAATAGACGGTGTGCTCCTTATCATCAACATTGAAAGTAACCTTTCCTTTATTGCAATCAATAACAGCCCCTGCGGTGTTAAGAAAAGGTCTCCCAAGAATAATAGACATATTATCATCTTCAGGCATTTCCAACACAACAAAATCAGTTAATATCAAGCAGTTATTAGTAACTTGAACAGGAACATCCTCACATATACCAACAGGAATAGCAGTAGATTTATCAGCCATTTGCAAAGATATATCAGTAGGTATCAACTTATCTAAGTAAAGTCTCTTATAAAGAGAAAAAGGCATAACACTAACACCGGCTCCCAAGTCACATAGAGCAGTTTTAACATAATTATTCTTAATAGAACAAGGAATAGTAGGTATACCTGGGTCGCCAAGCTTCTTTGGAACCTTACCATTAAAAGAGTAATTAGCAAGCATAGTGGAAATCTCCTCATTAGGAATTTTCCTTTTGTTAGTAACAATATCTTTCATATACTTTGAATAAGGAGGCAATTTAATAGCATCAGTCAAAGGGATTTGCAACAATAAAGGTTTCATCCAATCACAAAATTTATTATAGTGTTCTTCTTCCTTTGATTTTAGTTTCTTAGCAGGAAAAGGCATTTGCTTTTGAACCCAAGGTTCTCTTTCATTACCATGTTTCTCAGCAATAAAATCTTCTTTAGTGTACTTTTTATTTTTAGCATGCTTTTCAGGTTCTTCTTCAACCTCTTCTTTATCAGGAGTGTCATTCTTATCATTATCTTTATCATGTTCATTACCACTTTCAGTTTCAGCATCAGAAATAGAAATACTATTAGGATCATTAACAGGTTCAGAGGATTCTACAACATTCTTATGTTTCTTTTTCTTTTTCTTAGATGGAGCACTAGTTTTAGTTCGTTGAGAATCTTGTTCAACTCTTTTGGGATGCCCCTCAGGATATAGAGGATCCTGAGTAGAAACACCACCTCTAGTTGTTACTTCATAAGCATGTTTTTCTTTAGCATTATTTCCCAACAAGTCATTTTGCACTTTAGTGAGTTGATCAATTTGAGTTTGAACCATATGAAAATGTTTAACAAGCATCTTAACATCATTGGAGGTTCTCTCCACAATATCATGCAATTCACTAATAGCTCGAGAATTTTCCATTAAATGATTCTCTACTCTCATATTAAAATTTTCTTGCTTAACAATATAATTATCAAACTCATCTAAGCATTGTGCAGGAGGTTTCGAATACGGAATATCTTCCCTAGTAAAGCGTTGAAGGGAATTTACCTCAATCATGGATGAAGGGGGAATTATCTCACATATATCTTCTATGGGAGGAAGATTCTTCACATCTTCAGATTTAATACCTTTCTCCTTGAGAGACTTCTTGGCTTCCCTCATATCTTCATCATTTAATTTAATCATACCCCTCTTCTTCAATATCGGTGTCGGGGTTGGTTCAGGTGTAGTCCAATCATCATGATTCCGGCCTATTTTAGCCAATAATTCTTCAGCTCGTCTGGAGTTCTTTTCCTGAAAACACAACCAGCACAACTATCCAGGTATGCCCTAGACTCAATGGTTAGTCCACTATAAAATATATCAAGTAAATCATGCTTTTCCAAATCATGGTCAGGCCGAGCTCTAATAAGAGAACAAAATCTCGCCCAAGCCTCAGGCAATTTCTCTCCATCTTCCTGGTCAAAATTATAAATTCTCTGCAAAGCAATATGTTGAGCACTAGCAGGAAAGTATTTCCGAAAGAAAACATCAAGCAATTCTTTTGGACTTTTAATAGAATTAGGTGGCAAACTATTATACCAAGTTTTAGCGTCATCCTTAATGAGAATGGAAAGATTTTAGCAACAAAGTAAGTACGCATCTTAACATCATCAGAAAACAAGCTACTCAGAGTAGATAACTCAATCATGTGTTCAACAGCACTTTCTTTTTCAGTACCACAAAAGGGTGTTTTCTCAACAATAGCTATATGAGATAGATCAAGAGAAAAATCATAATCTTTATCCTTAATGTTTATAGGAGATGTGGCAAATTTAGGACCAGGAGACAGTTTATATCTAACAGCATGTTCTGCAAGCAACTTTTTAATTTTTCTTGCATCAGTAGTAGCATTGCATTTTTCAATAAAATCATCATTAAGCTCCACATAATCTTCATCAGGATCATCACTAGAATAATCAAGTTCAGGTGAATTAACAGGTGTAGTAACATTAGGAGTTTCAGTATTTTCAATTTGTCTAGACCTAGCAATCGTAGCATCTAGAAAGGATCCCAATGAACCACTATCATCAAGCACAGCAGAAGCATCATCAATATTATAAGAATTTTCAGATTCAGCAGAAGTACCAGCATGTGAAGCATGTGGCGGTGAAACAAGTTTATCAATCACAGATGGTGAATCAAGAGCAGCAGAGGTACTCAGAGTTGTACCTTTTCTTGTAGTGGATGGTAATATGGCGACCTTAGTATCGCGAGGTTTACCCATGATGGAGAATTTGCAGCGAACAATATCAATCCAAGTGAACTTCCAAATAAAGCTATGCTCCCCGGCAACGGCGCCAGAAAATAGTCTTGATGACCCACAAGTATAGGGGATCGCAACAGTCTTCGAGGGAAGTAAAACCCAATTTATTGATTCGACACAAGGGAGACAAAGAATACTTGAAAGCCTTAACAGCGGAGTTGTCAATTCAGCTGCACTGGAAACAGACTTTCGCAAGAGTTTATCAGTAGTAATAGTTTTATAGCAATAGCAGAGGAAATAACAAAGCAGAGTAACGGAAACAGCAGTAGTGATTTTAGTAAACAGCAGGATTAAAATACTGTAGGCACGGGGACGGATGACGGGCGTTGCATGGATGAGAGAAACTCATGTAACAATCATAGCAGGGCATTTGCAGATAATAATAAAACGGTATCCAAGTACTAATCAATCAATAGGCATGTGTTCCAATTATAGTCGTACGTGCTCGCAATGAGAAACTTGCACAACATCTTTTGTCCTACCAGCCGGTGGCAGCCGGGCCTCAAGGGAAACTACTGGATATTAAGGTACTCCTTTTAATAGAGTACCGGAGCAAAGCATTAACACTCCGTGAACACATGTGATCCTCATGTCACTACCATCCCCTCCGGTTGTCCCAATTTCTGTCACTTCGGGGCCATTGGTTCCGGACAGCGACATGTGTATACAACTTGCAGGTAAGATCATAAACAACGAATATCTTCATGAATCAATAACATGTTCAGATCTGAGATCATGGCACTCGGGCCCTAGTGACAAGCATTAAGCATAACAAGTTGCAACAATATCATAAAAGTAACATCTACGGATACTAGGCACTATGCCCTAACAATCTTATGCTATTACATGACCAATCTCATCCAATCCCTACCATCCCCTTCGGCCTACAGCGGGGGAATTACTCACACATGGATGGGGGAAACATGGCTGGTCGATGGAGAGGCGTTGGCGGTGATGATGGCGATGATCTCCTCCAATTCCCCGTCCCGGCGGAGTGCCGAACGGAGACTTCTGGCTCCCGAGACGGAGTTTCGCGATGTGGCGGCGTTCTGGAGGGTTTCTGGCGACTTCGACTTCTCCCCGTGCGTTTTTAGGTCGAGGCCAATAAGTAGTCCGAAGGAGGGCGTCGGAGGCCGGCCGAGGGGGCCACACCATAGGGCCGCGCGGGCCCCCTAGGCCGCGCCGCCTTATGGTGTGGGGCCCTCGGGCCTCCACTTGATTTGTCCTTCTGGCTCCGTCAGTATTCTGGGAAAATAGGGCCTTCTGCATAAATTCCGAGGTTTTTCCCGAAAGTTGGATTTCTGCACAAAAACGAGACACCAGAACAGTTCTGCTGAAAACAGCGTTAGTCCGTGTTAGTTGCATCCAAAATACACAAATTAGAGGCAAAACAATAGCAAAAGTGTTCGGAAAAGTAGATACGTTTTGGACGTATCACTACTAACCTTGCCTTAAACCTTGGAGGCTCATTAGGAGACAAACCTTCCTTTCTTTTAAATATCCACTTACAGCGGACAGCCTTCTTTTGTTTAGGCAAGGGCACAACATCCCATGTGCCATTCTTGTCAAGCGATTGCATCTCCTCTTGCATAGCAGAAATCCACTTCACGCGGTCAACGGATGCAACGGCCTCAGTATATGTAGCAGGTTCAGTATCATGCTCCACCTGTTCAGCACAACTCAAAGCATGATGAACAAGATTACATTCTTCAATTAAACGAGGACGTGGACCTTTGTTACGCCTCGGTCTATCAGCAGCAATGGAACTATTTGTTTGCTGCAAAACAGGTGGTGAGTGCTGAACAACAGTGTTATCATTTTCAGCAACATCATTTTCTTTCTCCTCCACGTGCTCCACCTGCACGCTAATCCTCTGTTGTTCATCATCAGAATTATCAGAAAAATCAACAGCATCAGTAACATCTGTAGATGAACTCTTATAAAACATGACAGCCTCATTAAAGACTACATTCCTGCTATGCAAAACTTTCTTAGTTTCAGGATTCCATAACTTGTATGCCTTAACTCCTGAACCATAACCAAGAAACACACACTTAACAGCCCTAGGCTCTAGCTTTCCATTATCAACATGAGCATAAGCAGTGCAACCGAAAACTCTCAACTGTGAATAATCAGCAGGTGAACCAGACCATACCTCAATAGGAGTTTTCTTATCAAGCGGAATGCAAGGTGACCTGTTTATCAAGTAATAGGAAGCTCGGAAGCCCAATTAAGTGTTGATATGGAAAAATAGAGTTGTATTAGGAATAAAAGGGCTTGTAACTAATACGGGACGGGCTGAAAGAGTCTCTCGTTGTTTTGTAACTTGTATATCACGAAACCCTCGGCTCCGCCTCCTATATAAGGGGGAGTCGAGGGAGAAAGAAAGGATCGATTCATTGTCAACACAACCCTAGCTTTTTAGCAGTCGAGTACTTTTCCGGCTGAAACCCTCGAGATCTACTTGCCCTCTACTTCCATGAAAACCCTAGTCTACAACTTGTAGGTATTGACAAGTTAATACCTTGTCAATTGGTGCCGTCTATGGGAATTAGAGGCGACAAGGAGCTGATCTCGATGGCACGTTCAACATCGTCAACATCTTCGGTGGCAAGCAATGCAATGGACGGAGGTAAACATATCAAAATTGGTCTCGTTGATTTTGTTCCTCACACTCCCGCCCGTTTGGATGCATATGCCTATTTGGATGAGTCAATGGAGATGAAGTTCGGGAGCTTCCACTTTTGCGTCGCGAGAGAAGGATCACATCGTTTAGCGACACCGATCTGTTCGGGACCTTTAGCGGTTGGTTCCGATTTCTCAGGATCATCATCGTCAACCAAGTCAAGCGATGACGAAATTTCATCGACAAGCAGCATTAAGCCCGCCGTCGGTGGAGATCTCGCCAATCTGTTCGGCGGGATGTCTTTCGGGTCGTTCACGGACTCCGGTCTGGACATCGGCATGGAGAGCGTCGACAGCTTCAGCTTCATCGACAAATCTACCGTTATTCGGGAGGTCTTCGCCGATCGTTACGACGGTGCCACCGACCCCGAAGATGAACATACAGAGCCAACATACCATCAAATCTGCGTGATTGGTGAGCCAAGTCGTCCAGAGGACGAAACATCAGATGCTTTCGATGATTTGGGAAATCCATACATCGATCCCGCTGATCTTACGCGAGGCCTAGGAAGCAAGTATGTCGGGACTACACCACGCCAGAGGTTGCAACTTTCGCAGGCAGCCTGGGACAGAGCATCAAGAGCCTTAAACGGTACAGATCCAATGACCACCACGGCGACGGTGGAGGAGTTGCAAGCATACCAATATAGACTCGCGCGTGCTGGCTGAGAGTTGGAAAAACAAAGGTGATACTTGAGCAGAGAAGGCTGCAGCTTCCGCATCAAGTAAGCGAAGAGCTGAGCAGAGTCGACAATCAGGGACTTCGGGAGATAATCATAGAGCAGCTCACGATAGAGGAAGATCTCGGCTGCAGCATATACCTGGGGGCGAGAGGGAACATCTGGTCCAGAACCTCGACATGTCTTTTATGTCGATCAACACAAGAGGAAACACCGGAAGCCGGATACATGGCGACTCAGGCTTACATATTGGCATCCGGGCCACCTCCCGGAGATCCAAGAAAAGCGTTGTACAATATGGCTATGGCAGGAGTTGGAGCCATGGGAACAGCTTTTGTAAGTACAAGTACACCTCCCGAAGGTGCTCCAAGGCAAAATAGTCCACGACCCGTGGTAGTAGTGCAAGATCCTCCAAGAACGGGTGATGCGAGAGATACATCGACACATGCGCGAGTCGATAGAGCGCGGCAAGAAAGGAGAGAACGTCGGCATTCACCAGAAGTAGATGAGGAGGATATGTGCGGGCTCCCTTGCTTCACTCGATGAGTTCGTAAAACTCGGGTCCCGTCTGGGTGTAAATTGCCCGACAATTACAATAAGTTCGATGGTTTGCAAGATCCTGAGGACTGGTTAGTCGACTACCGGAGACAAGAAATTGACGGGTGGAACCAAAGCAATGCTCACCAGATCCATGGCAGCAACAAGTCATGGATAAAAAGCTACCACCTGGATCCATCGAAAGCTGGGAAACTTTTGAGGACATGTTTGTGAAAAACTTCCTGTCCACATGCAAGAAACCCACGTCAACAGAGCAACTGAGGGCCTGCAGGAAGAAGTTTGATGAGGCAATGAGGACATACATCCAAAGGTGGAACATCATCAAAAACTTGATAGAGAACATATCTGACAAAAGAGCAATAGATGTGTTTGTTGCTGGGATTCGAAGGAAGGACCTAATCGAGGATTTAGGAAGGACCAACCCAAAAACAATAGCAGCGCTTATGGAAATAGCGAATCGCTGGGCATATGGAGAAGATGTTGTTCAAAACAAATGGCATAGGTTGCCTGAGGACGACCGCAACTGAAATAATCAAAATAGACGACGTTTTTCTGGATAGTTCTCAGATTATGATGGTCCTGGCCAAATATCAGCTGGCCTCCGAGTAACTAGTGGAGGTAATAATCGAGACGATTATCAGAGAAGTAACGAGCAGCGCAGCGATCACAGGGACGCTCCCCGCCCCAGCAGGCAAAATAATGGACCAAGGTTCCAAAGGCCATATGTGTCACCCGAGGATCTTCTGAACGGACCATGCCAAATGCACTTCTTTCTTGATAATAATGGGAAGAGGTAGTCGGGGCACCTGCAGAAGGACTGCTGAACTTTTCTAGCACTGCATAGGTACGCAGGACATACTAATGCACAAGCAGCGAACAGAAACCCCAGGGGCCAAGGAGTGAGATTCACCTTCCACCTCCACCCGCAATTATAGACGAAAATCGACACCAGTTGCAATTGGCGGCAGCTCCAACCAACGGTCCTTACATCGACACCAATTGGGCAGTCTCGATGATTCAGAAGGGCAGACCCTCCAATAGAACTCAAAAAGTGATTTCGCGACAAGTTTATATGGCAGAGAAGATGCCTCCACCAACGATCGAGTACTTGAATTGGTCGGGGCAGGACATCGGCTTCACCATAGCGGACCACCCGCAGCAAGTTCCACGACCAGGGCAATCAGCTTTGATCCTACCGGTGGTGATTGCAGGATTCGATGTTTCACGGGTGTTCATAGATGGAGGCAGCAGCTTAAACCTCATGTATGCAGATACATTGAGGAAGATGAATATATCCTTGGCGAATTTAACACCAACTGACACGCGTTTCCATGGTATCACCCCGGAGAAGCCAAGTTATCCATTGGGAAAGATCAATCTCGACGTTTAGTTTGGAACCCGAGAGAATTACAGAAGAGAGAAGCCGGAGTTCAAAGTTGTGGATTTCTCGTCACAGTATCATGCTCTGCTAGGATGACCCACTTATGCTAGATTTATGGCGGTACCACATTACACATACTTGTTGTGGAGGCTCCCTGGACCCAAGGGCCCAATCACGGAAAGGCAGCTTTTGCGCGCGCATAAGTGCGACAAGGATTTTCATCTGTCAGAAACGTTCGGGATGCAAGCAGAATATGGCGTCAAGGTTAACAATCGATGATGTGCTGCTCGACGGAGGGAGGCCACCGAAGGAGCCAACCTTTGACACCACCAAAAACTCGAAGGAAGTACAGTATTCACCCGGATCCTAAGAAGACGACAACTATCGCAACAAATATGGATAACGCATAGGAAAGCGCGCTCGTCGAGTTCCTCCGTGAGCTTGGGAAATCTTCGCATGGTGTCCAGCCGACATGCCAGGACTACCAGGAACTTGCCGGTTCTTAATCTAGATCCAAGGGCTAGGCCAATTAAACAACCTTTGCGGCGTTTTTCGGAACCAAACCGCAAAACTATGCTTTCAAAAATTAATCGACTTCGAGAAGCAAACTTCATCAAGGAGCTACACACGGAGGCCACATGGGTCGCTAACCCAGTTCTGGTCCCGAAGAAAAACACTGACGTCCTTCGCATGTGCGTCGACTTCACGTGTCTCAATAAATATTGTCCAAAGGATCACTTTCCCCTCCCGAGGATCGATCAAATTATCGACTCCACGGCAGGATGCGAACGTCTTTCCTTCCTGGACGCGTATTCTGGTTACAACCAGATCCGCCTAAAAGAAGAGGATGAGGTCAAAACAGCTTTTATAACACCTTATGGTGTGTTCTGCTATAGAACGATGCCTTTCGGGTTGAAGAACGCGGGAGATACTTATCAAAGGATGATGCAAAAGTGTCTTGCCACGCAGATTAGTAAGAACGTTCAAGTGTACATTGACGATGTCGTAATTACAACAAAGAAGGGGCTATCTCTGGCTACACTTTGCATCGGTTGCGCACCCGCAAACCAATGGTCAAGTCGAGATAGCAAACGTCATCATCTGCAACGGTATCAAGAAACGATTGTTAACACCTCTGGAGAAAGCTCGACACACTTGGCCAGATGAGTTGCCTAGCGTGTTATGGAGTATACGGACAACACCCAATACGGCAACACAGGAAACTACGTTCTTTTTGGTCCATGGAGCCAAGGCAGTGCTCCCGATAGAAATAGAACACAATTTTCCGAGGGTGCCGGAATATGATGAGGAAACTTCGAGAAAGGCACTAGAGGACGATGTCGATGCACTCGACGAAGCTAGGGACAAGGTGCTGTCAAGAGTCACCAAGTACCAGCAGGACCTGGAAAACTACCATAGTCGACGTTTGCGTCCAAGGTCTTTCCAAGTTGGCGACCTAGTTCTTTGACTTACACAGGATAGCCATGAAAAATTCGAGTCACCGTGGGTAGGACCATACATCGTCACGAGGTGATCAGGAGGAGGTACATAATAAAGGACAAGAAGACAGGGGTCGCAGAGCCAAATCCCTGGAACGTGGCGTAGCTTCAGCGTTTACGCGTAGAAGTCAAAATAGAGATATACATGTAAACATACAATGTACTGAAAAGCTCGCGAGTTTTCAGACGCACTCTTTTCCTTTCAGGGCACCGAGTGGGGCTGAAAGGTTTTTAATGTAGGCTCGCGATGCTACAATATAGTAAAAATATTGGCGATATATATCTTCTTTGTCAAGGCTCGGGGGCTGATGTCTACGGGAGCTTCTATTCTTGTAGACAGTGTTGGGCCTCCAAGAGCAGAGGTTTGTAGAACAGCAGCAAGTTTCCCTGAAGTGGATCACCCAAGGTTTATCGATCTCAGGGAGGAAGAGGTCAAAGATATCCCTCTCAAGCAACCCTGCAACCACAAAGCAAGAAGTCTCTTGTGTCCCAACACACCTAATACACTTGTCAGATGTATAGGTGCACTAGTTCGGCGAAGAGATAGTGAGATGCAAGTAATATGGATGAGTATGAGTGGTAATAGCAATCTGAATAAAATATGGCAGCGAGCAAACATGTAACAAAACAGTAAACAAACGGAGATTCGATGCTTGGAAGCAAGGCCTAGGGATCCTGCTTTCACTAGTGGACACTCTCAACAATGATCACATAATAGGACTACTCTACACTCTTTTGTTGGATGATGAACACCGCTAACTGTGTAGGATTACACGAACCCTCAATGCCGGAGTTAACAAGCTCCACAATATTCAATGTTCATATTTAAATAACCTTAGAGTGTAAGATAGATCAACACAATTACACCAAGAACTAACATAGCATGCACACTGTCACCATCATACCATGAAGGAGGCATAGATCATATCAATACTATCATAGCAATAGTTAACTTCATAATCTACAAGAGATTACAATCATAGCCTACGCCAAGTACTAACACGGATGCACACACTGTCACCATTACACCGTGCAGGAGGAATAAAACTACTTTAATAACATCACTAGAGTGGCACATAGATGATATTCAACTAGATCACATAAAGAGAGAGATGAACCACATAGTTACAGCGGAGCCCTCAGCCCCGGGGGTGAATTACTCCCTCCTCATCATGGAGGCAGCGATGTCGGTGAAGATGGCGGTGGAGACGGCGGTGGAGATGGCTCCGGGCAATTCCCCGTCCCAGCAGGGTGCCGGAACAGACTTCGTCCCCGGATTGGAGTTTCGCGAGTGGCGGCGCCCGGAGTCTTTCTGGAGTTTCGTCAAGAGGTACGGTGTTTTTAGGTCGAAAGGGATTTTATAGGCGAAGAGGCGGCGCAGGGGGCACCTGGGCTCCCCACCACAAAGCCGGCGCGGGCCCAGGCCAGCCGCGCCGCCTATGGTGGGGTGCCTCTCACTCCGACTCTCTTCGGTGTTCTGGAGCCTTCCGGGAAAAATAGGAGGTTTGGTCTTCGTTTCGTCGAATTCCGAGAATATTGCCCGAACAGCCTTTCTAGAACCAAAAACAGCAGAAAACAGGAACTGGCACTGTGGCATCTCGTCAATAGGTTAGTTCCGAAAACGCATAAAAATGATATAAAGTGTGAACAAAACATGTTGGTATTGTCATAAAACAAGCATGGAACATCAGAAATTATAGATACGTTGGAGACGTATCAGCATCCCCAAGCTTAGTTCCTACTCGTCCTCGAGTAGGTAAACGATAAAAGATAATTTCTGAGGTGACATGCTACCAACATAATCTTAATCATACTATTGTAAAGCATATGAGATGAATGCAGCGATTCAAAACAATGTTAATGCAATGAGTAAACAATTGAATCATATAGCAAAGACTTTTCATGAATAGTACTTTCAAGACAAGTATCAATAAGTCTTGCATAAGAGTTACTCATAAAGCAATAAATTCAAAGTAAAGACATTGAAGCAACACAATGGAAGATTAAGTTTCAGCGGTTGCTTTCAACTTGTAACATGTATATCTCATGGATAATTGTCAACATAGAGTAATATAACAAGTGCAATATGCAAGTATGTAGGAATCAATGCACAGCACACAAGTGTTTGCTTCTTGAGGTGGAGAGAGATAGGTGAACTGACTCAACATAAAAGTAAAAAGAATGGTCCTTCAAAGAGGAAAGCATCGATGGCTATATTTGTGCTAGAGCTTTTATTTTGAAAACATGAAACAATTTTGTCAACGGTAGTAATAAAGCATATGAGTTATGAAAATTATATCTTACAAGTTGCAAGCCTCATGCATAGTATACTAATAGTGCCCGCACCTTGTCCTAATTAGCTTGGACTACCGGATCATCGCAATACACATGTTTTAACCAAGTGTCACAATGGGGTACCTCCATGCCGCCTGTACAAAGGTCTAAGGAGAAAGCTCGCATTTTCGCTTTTGATTATTCTCAACTTAGACATCCATACCGGGACAACATGGACAACAGATAATGGACTCCTCTTTAATGCATAAGCATGTGGCAACAATTATTATTCTCATATGAGATTGAGGATATATGTCCAAAACTGAAACTTCCACCATGAATCATGGCTTTAGTTAGCGGCCCAATGTTATTCTCTAACAATATGCATGCTCCAACCATTAAGGTGGTAGATCTCTCTTACTTCAGACAAGACGGACATGCATAGCAACTCACATGATATTCAACAAAGAATAGTTGATGGCGTCCCCAGAAGCATGGTTATCGCACAACAAGCAACTTAATAAGAGATAAAGTGCATAAGTACATATTCAATACCACAATAGTTTTTAAGCTATTTGTCCCATGAGCTATATATTGCAAAGGTGAATGATGGATTTTTAAAGGTAGCACTCAAGCAATTTACTTTGGAATGGCGGAGAAATACCATGTAGTAGGTAGGTATGGTGGACACAAATGGCATAGTGGTTGGCTCAAGGATTTTGGATGCATGAGAAGTACTCCCTCTCGATACAAGGCTTAGGCTAGCAAGGTTGTTTGAAACAAACACAAGGATGAACCGGTGCAGCAAAACTCACATAAAAGACATATTACAAGCATTATAAGACTATACATTGTCTTCCCTGTTGTTCAAACACCTCACTAGAAAATATCTAGACTCTAGAGAAACCACTCATGCAAACCAAATTTTAACAAGCTCTATGTATTTCTTCACTAATAGGTGCAAAGTATATGATGCAAGAGCTTAAACATGAGCACAACAAGCCAAGTATCATCGTTATTCAAGACATCATACCAATTACTACACGTAGCATTTTCCGTTTCCAACCATATAACAATTAACGAAGCAGTTTCATCCTTCGCCATGAAAATTAAAAGCTAAGAACACATGTGTTCATACGAACCAGCGGAGCGTGTCTCTCTCCCACACAAGCATTTATTCAAACAAAAATAAAAACAAGAAACATACAGACGCTCCAAGTAAAGTACATAAGATGTGACCGAATAAAAATATAGTTTCAAGAGAAGGAACCTGATAATTTGTCGATGAAGAAGGGATGCCTTGGGCATCCCCAAGCTTAGATGCTTGAGTCTTCTTGAAATATGCAGGGATGAACCACCGGGCATCCCCAAGCTTAGACTTTTCACTCTTCTTGATCATAGTATATCATCCTCCTCTCTTGACCCTTGAAAACTTCCTCCACACCAAACTCAAAACAAACTCATTAGAGGGTTAGTGCATAATCAAAAACTCACATGTTCAGAGGTGACACAATCATTCTTAACACTTCTGGACATTGCACAAAGCTACTGGAAGGTAATGGAACAAAGAAATCCATCCAACACAGCAAAAGAGGCAATGCGAAATAAAAGGCAGAATCTGTCAAAACAGAACAGTCCGTAAAGACGAATTTTAAAATGGCACCAGACTTGCTCAGATGAAAATGCTCAAATTGAATGAAAGTTGCGTACATATCTGAGGATCACTCACGTAAATTGGCATAATTTTCTGAGTTACCTACAGAGAATTAGGCCCAGATTCGTGACAGCAAGAAATCTGTTTCTGCGCAGTAATCCAAATCTAGTATGAACCTTTCTATCAAAGACTTTACTTGGCACAACAATGCAATAAAACTAAGATAAGAAGAGGTTGCTACAGTAGTAAACAACTTCCAAGACACAAATATAAAACAAAGTACTGTAGCAAAATAACACATGGGTTATCTCCCAAGAAGTTCTTTCTTTATAGCCATTAAGATGGGCTCAGCAGTTTTAATGTTGCGCTCGCAGGAAATAGTATTTGGAGCAAAAAGAGAGCATCAAGAAGCAAATCCAAAACACATTTAAGTCTAACATGCTTCCTATGAAGAGGAGTCTTGTACACAAATGAATTCATGAAGAACAAAGTGACAAGCATAAGAGGATAAAACACGAGTAACTTCAAGATTCTCGACATAAAGAGGGGAAACTTAATATTATTGAAATGCATATAACCATATTTCCCTCTCTTATAATAACTTTCAGTAGCATCATTGATGAAATCCACAATATACCCATCACTTAAAACATTCTTATCATGATTCATATGCATAGAAGTATCATTAAATTTGGCATAAGAAGAGTTATTCTCATTAATAGTAATTGGAGTAAGATTATTATCAAGAATTTGAACATGGTAAACAAATTGCATATTAAGGGAATTGTTTTTGGTAATCCAATCATGACTATGACAAGTTTCATAAGGATAGTTAGAACCTATATCATAGCATTCTTTATAATAATCATCAGAGAGGGGGCACAGTGTCATCATAGGAAATAGAATAGTTATCTTTCACAATCGGTTTATCTGTGTCCACACCATCATTGTTATTAGAAGGAGATGTATCAAGAACATAATGACCAGTAGCTAAAGGATTTTCAAACACCTCTTCCCCAAGCTTAGAGCTTTCTATATCATTATGGGAGGAAGCATGGATAGCACTGACACTATGGCAATTATTATCATCATTTTCAGAATTAGTTTCCCAGAGATTTGTAATATCAAAAGTAGTGTGCTCATTCAAATCATGATCGCTAATGTATGTAAAGGGCATAGGAAGATCATCGTATTCAGATTCATTATCATAATAATCATTAGGAGCAACATACTTACGGTTACCTAGCGTTATCTCATTCACGCGGGGATACGCCGTTACCTCTTTCTTTTTATTCTCCTTCTTCTTCTTCTTCTTCGTTCCCTTCTTCTTGTTCCCTTCTTTAGGAGGAAGGGGCTTGAAGGGTGGCTTGTCCGCATAACCTGATTTACTTTCAGAAACAATAGAAGAAACTTGGGAGGATCCCTCCTTTTCATTAATTAGTTGAAAACACACAGCGGTCCTATCATATTTTGGCAAGGTGTCATCTTCTAAAATATTTTGTATGTAAGTATTTGTATGGCTATTATCAATGCAATAAGAAAAACACCCATGCAGGACATCATCAATATCAAGATCACTCATATGTAACAAAGAGATTTTTCTTGACAGTTCCTCACACCCCAAAAATAAAGTAAGTTCATCATGCTGATTAGGAGTAATTTCATCATCACAATACAAATTTGCAGCACTCATTGGGTTCAAATTATCATTGGAGGAGCATTGAAAATTAAAATGACCCACTTCATGGCAAACTTCACAAATAAAAGGATAGAGGGCACAAACTTTTTTACCAAGATCATCTAGAGCCCTAAACCACTTTCTAGTTTTTTCATTAGCATGATGGATACAATATTCATCTTCGATTTGATTAATTCCACAAGGTCTATGTATTCCACAAAAATTAACATGCTTATAGGAAATAGCATTCTTAGGAGTTTGAGCATGCTTATTACAATAATTAACAACAATTTCATTCTTCATGCAAGCCTCTTTAAAAGGTTCATGATACTTATCAAAATTCTTTTTAGGCAATTCAAAATGAGAAGCAAAGGCTTTATAAAGATTTGCAGCAACTTGAGAGTCAAGACCATAAGTAGCACTCATATTTCGAAATTTATCAGTATCCATAAAAGTTTCAATGCATTCATAATCATAATTTATACCTGACTCTTTACCTTTGTCGTTCTCCCAATCTTCAGCGTTCTCCTTAATCCGATCAAGAAGGTCCCTTTTAAACTCTTCTTTGTTGCATGTGAATGATCCAGAACAAGTAGCATCCAGCAAGGTCTTATCTTGAAAAGAAAGTCTTGCATAGAAATTATCAATGATGATATTACCTGGAAGCTCATGATTGGGGCATTTGAGCATTAAAGACTTCAATCTCTCCCATGCTTGGGCAATACTCTCTCCATCATGAGGCCAGAAATTATATATTCGGTTTCGGTCTTTGTGAATTTCACTTGGAGGATAGAATTTAGAATAAAATAGAGGCACAATATCCTTCCAATCAAGAGAATGCTCATCCTTCAGCAGTTTATGCCAATGCGCCGCTTTACCAGACAACGACATAGAGAATAATTTCTTCTTCACTTCATCCATAGAGATACCTGCACACTTGAATAACCCACATAATTCATGCAAAAACAGTAAATGATCTCCAGGATGGACAGTTCCATCCCCTTCATAGCGGTTATCCATAACACGTTCAATAATTTTCATAGGTATTTTATATGGAATACTTTCAGTAGGTGCATTTAAAATATCACAAGCATCATTAGAGTTATCGCATATGGGAGATAAAGTATTATCAGAGCAAATTTTCTCCCCTAAAGATGGGAAGCTAAAAAGATCACAAAAACTAGCTTCCCCAAGCTTAGACTTCTCCATAGCATTAGCAGTAATTGCATTCATACTAATAACATCGCTACTAGCATGCGAATAAGGTTCCATTGGTTTTTTAATGTTCGCACCAAACAATTCTAAATCAGGAAAAAGATTAAAAAGCTCACCAAATTTTTTTGTTGTTTTCCATTATGCCTAACTAGTGAAAATAAAAACAAGAAACAAAAAGATGCAATTGCAGGATCTAAAGGAAATAGCTTCGAGCACTCACACACCGGCAACAGTGCTAGGAAATAGCTTAGTAGTCGGAGGATGTGAATACCTTTTACCTTACCTCCCCGGCAACGGCGCCAGAAAAGTGCTTGATGTCTACGGGAGCTTCTATTCTTGTAGACAGTGTTGGGCCTCCAAGAGCAGAGGTTTGTAGAACAGCAGCAAGTTTCCCTTAAGTGGATCACCCAAGGTTTATCGATCTCAGGGAGGAAGAGGTCAAAGATATCCCTCTCAAGCAACCCTGCAACCACAAAGCAAGAAGTCTCTTGTGTCCCCAACACACCTAATACACTTGTCAGATGTATAGGTGCATGATGTCTACGGGTGCTTCTATTCTTGTAGACACTGTTGGGCCTCCAAGAGCAGAGGTTTGTAGAACAGCAGCAAGTTTCCCTTAAGTGGATCACCCAAGGTTTATCGAACTCAGGGAGGAAGAGGTCAAAGATATCCCTCTCATGCAACCCCGCAACCACAAAGCAAGAAGTCTCTTGTGTCCCCAACACACCTAATAGGTGCACTAGTTCGGCGAAGAGATAGTGAAATACGTGGTATGAATAAGTATGAGCAGTAGCAACGGTGCGAAAATAGCTTGCTGGCGTGTGGTTGATGGTGGTAATATGGTAGCAGTAGTAACGCAGTAAAACAGTAAACAAGCAGCGATAGCAGTATTTAGGAACAAGGCCTAGGGAATAGACTTTCACTAGTGGACACTCTCAACTTTGATCACATAACAGAATAGATAAATGCATACTCTACACTCTTGTTGGATGATGAACACATTGCGTAGGATTACACGAACCCTCAATGCCGGAGTTAACAAGCTCCACAATTCAATGTTCATATTTAAATAACCTTAGAGTGCAAGAAAGATCAACACGACTAAACCAAGTACTAACACAGCATGCACACTGTCACCTTCACACTATGTAGGAGGAATAGATCACATCAATACTATCATAGCAATAGTTAACTTCACAATCTACAAGAGATCATGATCATAGCATACGCCAAGTACTAACACGGATGCACACACTGTCACCATTACACCGTGCAGGAGGAATAAAACTACTTTAATAACATTGCTAGAGTAGCACATAGATAAATTGTGATACAAAACACATTGCAATCATAAAGAGATATAAATAAGCACTTCACTACGCCATTCATAACAGTGAATAAGTATTCTGTGAAATATAGCCTAAGAGACCCACACGGTGCACACACTGTCACCTTTACACACGTGGGACAAGGAGTCTCCGGAGATCACATAAGTAAAACTCACTTGACTAGCATAACGACATCTAGATTACAAGCATCATCATATGAATCTCAATCATGTAAGGCAGCTCATGAGATTATTGTATTGAAGTACATAGGAGAGAGATGAACCACATAGCTACCGGTACAGCCCCGAGCCTCGATGGAGAACTACTCCCTCCTCATGGGAGCAGCAGCGATGAAGATGGCGGTGGAGATGGCAGCGGTGTCGATGGAGAAGCCTTCCGGGGCACTTCCCCGCTCCGGCAGGGTGCCGGAACAGAGACTCCTGTCCCCCAGATCTTGGCTTCGCGATGGCGGCGGCTCTGGAAGGTTTTCCGTATCGTGGTTCTTCGCATCAGGGTTTTCGCGACAGAGGCTTTATATAGGCGAAGAGGCGGCGCAGGAGGGTCGAAGGGGTGGCCACACCATAGGGCGGCGCGGCCAGGCCTCGGCCTATGGTCTGGGTGGCCTGTGGCCCCCCTCTGGTCCTTCTCGGGTGTTCTGGATGCTTCCGGTGAAAATAGGAACCTGGGTCTTGATTTCGTCCGATTCCGAGAATATTTCGTTACTAGGATTTCTGAAACCAAAAACAGCAGAAAAACAGGAATCGGCACTTCGGCATCTTGTTAATAGGTTAGTTCCAGAAAATGCACGAATATGACATAAAGTGTGCATAAACATGTAGGTATCATCAATAATATGGCATGGAACATAATAAATTATCGATACGTCGGAGACGTATCAGCATCCCCAAGCTTAGTTCTGCTCGTCCCGAGCAGGTAAAACGATAACAAAGATAATTTCTGAGTGACATGCCATCATAAACTTGATCATATTGTAAACATATGTAATGAATGCAGCGATCAAAACAATGGTAATGACATGAGTAAACAAGTGAATCATAAAGCAAAGACTTTTCATGAATAGTACTTTCAAGACAAGCATCAATAAGTCTTGCATAAGAGTTAACTCATAAAGCAATAATTCAAAGTAGAGGCATTGAAGCAACACAAAGGAAGATGAAGTTTCAGCGGTTGCTTTCAACTTATAACATATATATCTCATGGATAATTGTCAATGCAAAGAAATATAACAAATGCAATAAGCAAGTATGTAAGAATCAATGCACAGTTCACACAAATGTTTGCTTCTTGAGGTGGAGAGAGATAGGTGAACTGACTCAACATAAAAGTAAAAAGAATGGTCCTTCAAAGAGGAAAGCATCGATTGCTATATTTGTGCTAGAGCTTTGATTTTGAAAACATAAAGAGAGCATAAAAATAAAGTTTTGAGAGGTGTATGTTGTTGTCAACGAATGGTAGCGGGTACTCTAACCCCCTTGCCAGACAAACCTTCAAAGAGCGGCTCCCATTTTATTTTATTTTTGGGTGGCACTCCTTCCAACCTTTCTTTCACAAACCATGGCTAACCGAATCCTCGGGTGCCTGCCAACAATCTCATACCATGAAGGAGTGCCTTTTATTTTAGTTTTATTATGATGACACTCCTCCCAACCTTTGCTTACACAAGCCATGGCTAACCGAATCCTTCGGGTGCCGTCCAACAATCACATACCATGGAGGAGTGTCTATTTTTGTTAATTAATTTGGGACTGGGAATCCCATTGCCAGCTCTTTTTGCAAAATTATTGGATAAGCGGATGAAGCCACTAGTCCATTGGTGAAAGTTGCCCAACAAGATTGAAAGATAAACACCACATACTTCCTCATGAGCTATAAAACATTGACACAAATAAGAGGTGGTAAATTTTGAATTGTTTAAAGGTAGCACTCAAGCAATTTACTTTGGAATGGCAGAAATACCATGTAGTAGGTAGGTATGGTGGACACAAATGGCATAGTGGTTGGCTCAAGTATTTGGATGCATGAGAAGTATTCCCTCTCGATACAAGGTTTAGGCTAGCAAGGTTATTTGAAACAAACACAAGTATGAACTAGTACAACAAAACTCACATAAAAGACATATTACAAGGATTATAAGACTATACATCGTCTTCCTTGTTGTTCAAACACCTTACTAGAAATTATCTAGACCTTAGAGAGACCAATTATGCAAACCAAATTTTAGCATGCTCTATGTATTTCCTCATTAATGGGTGCAAAGCATATGATGCAAGAGCTTAAACATGAGCACAACAATTGCCAAGTATCACATTACCCAAGACATTATAGCAAATTACTACATGTATCATTTTCCAATTCCAACCATATAACAATTTAACGAAGAGGAAACTTCGCCATGAATATTATGAGCTAAGAACACATGTGTTCATATGAACCAGCGGAGCGTGTCTCTCTCCCACACAAGCATGATGTAATCCAATTTATTCAAACACAAACAAAAATAGAAACAAACAAACAGACGCTCCAAGTAAAGTACATAAGATGTGACGGAATAAAAATATAGTTTCAGGGGAGGAACCTGATAATGTTGTCGATGAAGAAGGGGATGCCTTGGGCATCCCCAAGCTTAGACGCTTGAGTCTTCTTGAAATATGCAGGGGTGAACCACGGGGCATCCCCAAGCTTAGAGCTTTCTCTCCTTGATCATAGTATATCATCCTCCTCTCTTGACCCTTGAAAACTTCTTCCACACCAAACTTTAAGCAAACTCATTAGAGGGTTAGTGCATAATCAAAAACTCACATGTTCAGAGGTGACACAATCATTCTTAACACTTCTGGACATTGCTCAAAGCTACTGGAAGGTAATGGAACAAAGAAATCCACCCAACACAGCGAAAGAAGCAATGCGAAATAAAAGGCAGAATCTGTCAAAAACAGAACAGTCCGTAAAGACGAATTTTAAAATGGCACCAGACTTGCTCAAATGGAAAAACTCAAAACTAATGAAAGTTGCGTACATATCTGAGGATCATGCACGTAAATTGGCTTAATTTTCTGAGCTATCTACAGGGAGGTAGACCCAGATTCGTGACAGCAAAAGAAGCAGTAATCCAAATCTAGTACTTACTTTACTATCAAAGACTTTACTTTACAACAACTAAGAAGTGCGACAGGTTGCTACAGTGTTTCAAATGGCATGTATCAACAAAAATCTGAGCTATCTTATTTGAACAGTAATCCAAATCTAGACTTTACCAAAGAAGTAAAACTAAGATAAGAGAGGTTGCTTAGTAAACAACTTCCAAGACACAAATATAAACCTGTAGCAAAATAACACATGGGTTATCTCCCAAGAAGTTCTTTCTTTATAGCCATGGGCTTTTAATGATGCACTTGCAAGAAATAGTATTTGAAGCAAAAGAGAGCATCAAGAGGCAAATTCAAAACACATTTAAGTCTAACATGCTTCCTATGCATAAGAATCTTGTAAGTAAACAAGTTCATGAAGAGCAAAGGACAAGCATAGGAAGATAAAACAAGTGTAGCTTCAAAAATTTCAGCACATAGAGAGGCATTTTAGTAACATGAAAATTTCTACAACCATATTTTTCTCTCTCATAATAACTTTCAGTAGCAACATGAGCAAACTCAACAATATAACTATCACATAAAGCATTTTTATCATGAGTCTCATGCATAAAATTATTACTCTCCACATAAGCATAATCAATTTTATTAGTTGTAGTGGGAGCAAATTCAACAAAGTAGCTATCATTATAATCATCATAAATAGGAGGCAAAGTATCATCAAAGTAAATTTTCTCTTCAATGCTTGGGGGACTAAAAATATCATGCTCATCAAAGCCACCTTCCCCAAGCTTAGAATTTTCCATAGCATTAGCAACAATAGTGTTCAAAGCATTCATACTAATAACATTCCCATTAGCATGCATAAGTTCCATGGGTTTTTTAATTTTCTCTTCAAACACATCATGTCCTAATTCAAGATAAAGTTCATAAAGATCTCTCATTTTGTTGTTGTCTTCCATTAAGCCTTACTAGTGTAAAACAACAAAAAGTGTTGCAGGATCTAAGGAACAATAGTTCAAGCACAAACACAATGGCGCCTAAAAGCATCATACCGGAACCGGAGTATGAGTGCCTTTACCTTTCCTCCCGGCAACGCGCAGAAAAGTGCTTGGCGCGTAGTTGACGAGGGAGGAAAAGTGCTTAGTTGCCGGGCTTGCCAATGTGTGAGTGCCGTTTACCTTCCTCCCGGCAACGGCGCTTGGGTGCTTGATGTCTACGGGTGCTTCTATTCTTAGACACTGTTGGGCCTCCAAGAGCAGAGGTTTGTAGAACAGCAAGTTTCCTTAAGTGGATCACCCAAGGTTTATCGAACTCAGAGGAAGAGGTCAAAGATATCCCTCTCATGCAACCCCGCAACCACAAAGCAAGAAGTCTCTTGTGTCCCCAACACACCTAATAGGTGCACTAGTTCGGAAGAGATAGTGAAATACAAGTGGTATGAATAAGTATGATAGTAGCAACGGTGCCAGAAAATAGCTTGCTGGCGTGTGGTTGATGGTGGTAATATGGTAGCAGTAGTAACGCAGTAAAACAGTAAACAAGCAGCCATAGCAGTATTTAGGAACAAGGCCTAGGGAATAGACTTTCACTAGTGGACACTCTCAACTTTGATCACATAATAATAGATAAATGCATACTCTACACTCTTTTGTTGGATGATGAACACATTGCGTAGGATTACACGAACCCTCAATGCCGGAGTTAACAAGCTCCACAATTCAATGTTCATATTTAAATAACCTTAGAGTGCAAGAAAGATCAACACGACTAAACCAAGTACTCACATAGCATGCACACTGTCACCTTCACACTATGTAGGAGGAATAGATCACATCAATACTATCATAGCAATAGTTAACTTCACAATCTACAAGAGATCATGATCATAGCATACGCCAAGTACTAACACGGATGCACACACCGTCACCATTACACCGTGCAGGAGGAATAAAACTACTTTAATAACATTGCTAGAGTAGCACATAGATAAATTGTGATACAAAACACATTGCAATCATAAAGAGATATAAATAAGCACTTCACTATGCCATTCATAACAATGAATAAGTATTCTGTGAAATATAGCCTAAGAGACCCACACGGTGCACACACTGTCACCTTTACACACGTGGGACAAGGAGTCTCTGGAGATCACATAAGTAAAACTCACTTGACTAGCATAATGACATCTAGATTACAAGCATCATCATATGAATCTCAATCATGTAAGGCAGCTCATGAGATTATTGTATTGAAGTACATAGGAGAGAGATGAACCACATAGCTACCGGTACAGCCCTGAGCCTCGATGATGAACTACTCCCCTCATGGGAGCAGAGCGGTGATGAAGACGGCGGTGGAGATGGCAGCGGTGTCGATGGAGAAGCCTTCCGGGGCACTCCCCGTCCGGCAGGGTGCCTGGAATAGAGACTCCCGTCCCCAGATCTTGGTCGCGATGGCGGCGGCTCCGAAGGTTTTCCGTACGGGTTCTTCGTATCAGGGCTGCAAGGCTTTATATAGGCGAAGAGGCGGCGCAGAGGGTCGCGAGGTGGCCACACCATAGGCGGCGCGGCCAGGCCCGGGCCGCGCTGCCTATGGTCCGGTGGCCTCTGGCCCCCTCCGGTCCTTCTCGGTGCTCCTGGATGCTTCCGTGAAAATAGGAACCCGGCCTTGATTTCGTCCGATTCCGAGAATATTTCTTACTAGGATTTCTGAAACCAAAAACAGCAGAAAACAGGAACGGCACTTCGGCATCTTGTTAATAGGTTAGTTCCGTAAAATGCACGAATATGACATAAAGTGTGCATAAACATGTAGGTATCATCAATAATGTGGCATGGAACACAAGAAATTATCGATACGTCGGAGACGTATCAGTGCACTAGTTCGGCGAAGAGATAGTGAGATGCAAGTAATATGGATGAGTATGAGTGGTAACAGCAATCTGAATAAAATATGGCAGCGAGCAAACATGTAACAAAACAGTAAACAAACGGAGATTCGATGCTTGGAAGCAAGGCCTAGGGATCCTGCTTCACTAGTGGACACTCTCAACAATGATCACATAATAGGACTACTCTACACTCTTTTGTTGGATGATGAACACCACTAACTGTGTAGGATTACACGAAACCTCAATGCCGGAGTTAACAAGCTCCACAATATTCAATGTTCATATTTAAATAACCTTAGAGTGTAAGATAGATCAACACAATTACACCAAGAACTAACATAGCATGCACACTGTCACCATCATACCATGAAGGAGGCATAGATCATATCAATACTATCATAGCAATAGTTAACTTCATAATCTACAAGAGATTACAATCATAGCCTACGCCAAGTACTAACACTGATGCACACATCACCATTACACCGTGTGAGGAATAAACTACTTTAATAACATCACTAGAGTGGCACATAGATGATATTCAACTAGATCACATAAAGAGAGAGATGAACCACATAGCTACAGCGGAGCCCTCAGCCCCGGGTGAATTATCCCTCCTCATCATGGAGGCAGCGATGTCGGTGAAGATGTGGGAGACGGCGTGTGGAGATGGCTCCGGGGGTACCCCGTCTTACAGGGTGCCGAACAGAGACTTCTGTCCCGGATTGGAGCCGGCGGGCGGCGCCCCGAGTCTTTCTGGAGTTTCACAAGAGGTACGGTGTTTTTAGGCCGAAGGGATTTTATAGGCGAAGAGCGCAGGGCACTGGGGCTCCCACCTGCCGGCGCGGCCCAGGCCAGGCCGCGCCGCCCATGTGTGTGGTGGCTCCTGCCTCCTCTCCGACTTTCTTCGGTGTTCTGAGCCTTCCGGGAAAATAGGAGGTTTGGTCTTCGTTCGTCGAACCCGAGAATATTGCCCGAACAGCCTTTCTCTGAACCAAAAAAAGCAGAAACAGAACTGGCACTGTGGCATCTCGTCAGGTTAGTTCCGAAAAACGCATAAAAATGATATAAAGTGTGAACAAAACATGTTGGTATTGTCATAAAACAAGCATGGAACATCAGAAATTATAGATACGTTGGAGACGTATCAGGGGCTTACAACCCGCAAATTTAAACAATATATACTCGATCCTTACAATGTATAACTCCAAAAATTATCCGCTTTGATTTAAATACCTCGCGAATAATAAACAGACATACATCGAAAACACTCGGGGGCTTGAGAAAAAGGAAAAACAAACAAACTTGTTTTTACTATACATGGATCTCGCAATATACAGAATCTCTCTTTTCTCAAGATAAAGTTTGGCAGCAGGAGAAAGAAAGGGCTCAAATAAGGTTATCCATGTTTATTCTTTCATCTTCCGCAGAAGCACCCATAGTATCAGCATAATGATACTCTTTGAAGAAATCAGCATCCATCCGGAGAAGATCTTCAATCATTTCTTCAGCTACGGGCACTACCGCATCATTGATGTTGTCGACATTCCTTTTTCTTTTTCTTATACTGGCATGACAACGGTCAACAATGTTGGATATATCCAATTTTGGGTAGCAGATTAGCAACATGATCAAAGAAAACCTAGCATCTGCCGTTAACTGGGCCTTCACAAATCCATGGATTCGATGAATACTCTTGTTGACCGCCAAAACCCACCGGCGGGCAGCGACTGTCAACACGGTAGAGCCGGGAAGAGCCTAGAGCTGCGGCTGGCTGAGACCCCTCCGAGCGACGGCCCGCAATGCTCTTCTGGTCACACGTCCGATGCTGGGCGTGCCACCTGACCTATACCTGGCCAGGAAGGTGATGAAGATGCCTCGCTTAGTTTCCTGCATACACGTAAACATTAAATACGAGCCTCGATCGGCTCTCAGGTTATCCTGTGGCTCAAGAGCCGATCTACCCATGATTCGTACGGGGTACGAATATATGGTGGTCCTGCTTGATCAAGATACAGCTAATGAGATCTACGACGATTTAGGGTTTTCACCGCATAATCGGATCATCCTACTCCAGGTTGGGCCTCGCGCGCTCACGCACGGTGATCGTAAGCCGATCCTAAACAAGGCCTAAAAACCAACATGAAGTTGATCCTCGGAACATCCCGTTTAGGACTTGCGAACGACACCCTACGTGTCCGGATCTCCCCCTTTGTAAGGCCTAACTAATGCAGATATTAAACTAATCCTTGATGAACAAGGAGCAACCGTAACAGATCAGATCTACTAAATGATGATCAAGGGGTGCCGCCCCCACACCTGAGATAGGTGTGAGGGCGGCTAGACATGCAAGGGTTGCACTACGTAAGCATGCTTAAACGAAGAACAATGCTAACCCTAACACATCATGATAACTACGTTGCTCGCCATCAAAAGCGCTTCAACACGAGCAACGCATGAACAACGTGGGTTGTGCTGCCTAGATCGCAAGATGCGATCTAGGCAGCATGTCGCTTACCGGATAGAAACCCTCGAGACGAAGGAGTTGGCGATGCGCCGAGATTGGTTTGTTTGGGTTGAACGTGAGTTGTTGTTTATTCCATAAACCCTAGATACATATTTATAGTCCACTTTCTAATGTGGGCGTGCACTAAACCGTGCACGAGATAAACTCTAACTTTTAATCTAGATACAATCTATTGTAATTAAAGATACATGGGCAATCTAGCCCAAATTCTCCGAGCAAGGCCGCTTCAGAGATCTTCCACGTGTAATCTTCCGAGCCCATCTCTCTTACGGCCCACCTCCTGATTTGTCCAAAATCTGGTGATAACACATGCCCCCCTGGTTTTGGCAATGATAATTCCAAAACCACTCCGTTTTTTTTTTTTTTTTCGAAGGGTCTGCGTCACCAGAGAGCCGTTGCAGCATCCGTCATCATTATGCCCTGTCCTCTCAGCTTCTCTGCAAAATTCGATAGCTTTAACATCACTTCCTCGGAAACCGTAATGGCATTAAATCTCCACCAGATTTCTCATTATTTAACCGTGCCGACTGATTAGCTCTCTTTATCCTCTGTTCTGTCCCAGCCATCGGCACCAAAACCCTCTCCTCCTGTAGCAATGTCTTCCTCTTCCTCTTCCTTCTCAAGCCTCTTCCCCCAATCCTCGCCGAAGAAGAAGAACGAGGACAACCTTCACTCCGAGGTGAACCCCCTCTCCTCCGACAATGAGAAGAAAGAAGGAGAAGTAGCGAAGGCCAAGGCCTTCCCCTCCGCCAAACTCCCGCCGAAGAAGCGCTCCCGCATGTGGGCGGACAGCGAGGACGAATGACGACGAGGAAGAGGAAGAGGAGGAGGAAGATGAATCCTCCTCTTCCGCTGGATATCCGCCAACCAAGCGCTTCCGCTCCTGGGCGGACAGCGAGGATGATGATGATGACGAGGAGGAAGAGGCTCCGGCCAAGGGCTGGGGCAGCAGCGACGAGGAGCTCCCTGGGAGCAGCGCCGACGACGTCGACGGCGGCGATGACGAGGACAGCGACGACTAGTAGTATAGGACTAGTAGTAGCAGTGTACTAGGCACCAGATCCCTCTTTTGAGAGCCATCGGCTCTTTCTTGTAAAGCCGCTTCTTTGAATTAATGAAATTGTTCTTTCAATTCATCCTTCAATTACTCCAATTTCATTCCTTCCGCCTGTCATGCCAAGACCGATAGCAACGTATCGGATTTCTTTTCTCTGAACGCCCGTGAAGCCGACTCAAATGTCGATCGCACCGTCATCAAGTACTCCCAAATTCAGATCGCGATTTGACCATAATTCTTCACAACCCTTTAGCCGATGACCACTCATCGGAATTCGAGAATCCAGCCCTCTCCATAGCTTTTAAGCTTCTTGCAACACCTGAACGCCAGAGAAGACCACGGGCAGATCGCCCATACTTCAATCGGCCCCAAGAAACAAGATCACAAAGCAGAGAGCCTTAATCAAGGCGAGCATAGCATAACCAAACTGTCGCCATTTGGGCCTGTAAGGTGAGCAGCCGATTCCAACAAAATCGGCCTCCAGAGCAGAACCTTCAGGCAGGTGCCCCCGAGCTTCTTCAGTTCTTCCTACACCTTGCCGGCCAGATCGGCTCCTTTCCTTTGGTGGATCCCATGCAATCCATCCTTGACCTGATCCGCACGTCCAAGCTGCTCTTGGCCTTGTCCTTGGAGAGAGGATCCGAGCCCTTAAACTACTCCATTGAGGAGTTCTTCCATTAAAATCCCCCTTCGTGCTCCATTGACCCTCTGATCGTAACAGTTATTCCTCTTGAGTCGATGGCCATGCATCGGCTTTTATATCCTTAAGTCGATGTCTGCTGCATCGGCTGTGCTCAAAAATTTTCGAATTTTTTTGATTTTTTACGGCCGATTTACATTGGCCCCCATGCTTCGATACCCATCGACAAAGGATGAGACGCTTTCATTGCATATCCTCGTGTTTTGTCCACCTGGGTGCCCCCCCGAGCCGATTCTGTCAAGAGAATTGATGGTATCGGCTCGTCAGGTAGTCCCTATTGGAAATCAATGGATGGTGAGGATAATTTTGGCCGATTGCTGGAATCGGCCTCCACATTGCTTGCTCGGTGAAGGTTTTGTAACGTCCCTTCATAACCTTTGGGCCGATCACAAGGATCAGCCTCGCCGCGTTTGTTTGTTGGTTCGCTCCAACTACATGGTCGGGCCGGTGGATAAAACCAGCCCAATCTCTGACTTCATCATGTTGGAGCGCTTGCTGTCGTTCACCTTGAATGCATCGTGTAAACGTGGAGCGCTAAGCTTTGTCGGAAGGACGAGCACCATATTGTGCCAGCCGATGTTTCATCATCGGCTTTCCTTTGCTTGGGGCGCCACTCTTTCTTTGTGGACGACCTCTTCATCCAGGGTTCGCTGAACCTTCGCAGCCAGATCAGGCCTTGCCTTCCTCAATGTATGCAAGTATAACCTCTCGGCTTCCTCCAGGCCGCGCAATCGCTGAACCCTGCGTTTCTGGGAACGGCTGAGTCCGTCAGGGCACCATCTTGGCCGATGGTACCTGTCTTCTTCTTCTTCTTGTCCCTCGTCTTCTGAATCCTCAAGATCTGCCCAACGAGGTGACTCAGCGCGTTTGCTTTGTGGTGGGAGAGGCCCTAGGCGCTCGAACACAGATACGTTGGCTGCCTCTTCTTCTCGCTGCACTGGGCAATTGCCGATTGCGGGCAATCGGCTCATTCCCGAATCCCAGCAGTGTCTGAAGAAGGGGCAGTCCCAAGGCCTGGCGTTGTCATCTTGCTCCCTTGATTCTTCTTTGGCACGGCGCTCGTGCTCCTCCTCATCGCGATCATGCCGACGATGTCTTCTGGCTTCTCTAGCCAGACGATCTCTTTCATCATCATAGCTGGACCGTCGGCGTTGGTCATACTGACTCACATATTTGTTGAGGAGGTGATCGAGAGGGGTCGCTGATATCTTATGTTTTTCACCTCTCCCTCTGTGACGTAGCGCTTGCCATCATGATGGAGCCGATCGCGTGAGCGGCCTCCTCTGTGTCCTTGCTATGAGAGCAGCTGCCCTCGTCTCCATCTTTGCCAGAGTGATTCCCATGTCCTACCATGTTGATGCTGAACGAGGATCCTGGCTGGCAACCTTCAGGGTAGGTGAACTCTACCATGTTAACGGCGGGGAAGGGCTGGGTATCGACCTTCATGGCGTACTGGTTGAAAATTAGACGCCCGTTCTCTATCGCCGCTTGGATGTGCTGACGCCACACCCTGCAGTCGTTGGTGGCATGGGAGAGCGAGTTGTGCCATTTGCAGTATGGCTTTCCATTCAGCTCTTGCGCCGTGGGGAATTTGAGACCTTCGGGTATCTTCAACTGCTTTTCCTTGAGTAGGAGGTCGAAGATTTGCTCAGTCTTAGTCACGTCAAAATCAAACCCCCTAGGCGGGCCTGGCGGCTTTACCCATTTGCATGACACGGGGGTTCCTCCCCGAGTCCATTCAGCCGCTGCTACCTCTTGGTCTCCCACAGGAACTTCGTCTTCCTCTGCATCGACCAGGACTACTGCACGCTTGAACTTGTCTTGGACAGTCCGGTGGCGCTGTTCATATGCCGAGAGCCTCTGAACCATATGCGCCAGTGAGGGATAATCTGCTTGGGAGGCCATGTCCTTGAGCTGCGTTGCAAGGCCTGCTACCGCCAACTCGACTGCTTCTTGTTATACGAACCGAATAACATCGGTTCCTAAGATTCCTGAAGCGCTGGATGTACTCCGTCACAGTCTCTCCGCGCTTCTGACGTAGTTGTGCTAGATCGGCAATGCTAGACTCGGAAGCTTCCGAATGGTATTGCATATGGAACTGTTCTTCCAATTGCTTCCAAGTCCGGATGGAGTCTGCTGGCAAAGAAGTGTACCATCCAAAAGCCGATCCCGTGAGGGACTGCGAAAAGAGCCTCACGCGTAGCTTATCCGACACTGAAGCCGGTCCTAGTTGCGCCAAATATCGGCCGACGTGCTCGATGGAGCTGGAGCCATCTGATCCACTGAATTTGGAGAAATCAGGGAGCCGATATTTAGGTGGCAGCGGATCATCTCGTACTGCGGGGTACGGCTTGGAATAGCCGATTGCCCTCCTTTTCGGCACCATGCCGAACTGGTCTCTCAGATTGTACTGATCTGATCCACGGTGCTGGCCGCAGGAGTTGCATCAAGATTCGGGGTGGCGTACTTAGCCAGCCATGCTTGCTTTTCCACTGAGCCAACTGCAGGAGCTGGGCTCGGGAGGCTGGTGGTGTGGCGTACTTGGTTAGCCACGTCTGCTTCTCAAGCTCTGATCCAGGTTTTCGCCGGAGTCCCTGATGTTGTGGCCTGGTTTGTGAGTGCCCAGTTGCCACAATCTGGCACATACGTGCACGTGTATCCTTGAGGGATTCCTTAGGCGCCTCACCAAGAACTGGTAGTCACTAGGGTCACCACCGATCTTGTAGATGATGAATGCCGGTGTAGCCGGCACTTCGCTGGTGCTGCCAACGCATAGGCAGCGTGGACGGGACTGGAGTGGCAACTCTCCTTGATGCATCCCGAGAGCTGGTCCCGACGGCGAATACCGGTGGCTCATGATCTCCTGGATCACGCGAAGAGCGACACGCTCCAACACGTTGACCAGGTTCTCAGAATGGCGGTGTAGCGAGTGAGCCACCAAGTAGTTGATCTCCTGCCGCAGGCCCCTGGTGCGTTCCTCCGACGGGGCAGAGAGGTCTATCCCATCGAGTGCACCTTCTGGTGAGAATCCCTTCCATCTGATGCCATGGGAACGGGTTCTCTGAAAAGAGCCGATGAGGTCGGCTTCAAGGGTGGCCTTGATCGCCATATCTCTTTCTTGAGCCTGGCAGTAAACTTCCGTAGATCACCGTGTCGTCCGCCATCTCAGATGTAGATGGCGATGTGGTTGATGTAGACGATGGTCCCACCGGGCGTGCGAATGTGTTGACCGCCAAAACCCACCGGCGGGCAGCGATCACAACACGGTAGAGCGGAAGAGCCTAGAGCTGCGGCCGTCGGAGACCCTCCGAGCGACGGCCCGCAATGCTTTCTGGTCACACGTCCGATGCGAAGTGCAAGGCGTGCCACCCGACCTATACCCGGCCAGAAGGTGATGAAGATGCCTCGCTTAGTTTCCTGCGTGGCATACACGTAAACATTAAATACGAGCTCGATCGGCTCTCTCATGTCCCGTAATCGGCTCAAGGAGCCGATCCACCCATGATTCGTACCGGTGCACGAATATATGGTGGTCCCGCTTGATCAAGATACGCTAATGAGATCTACGACGATTTAGGGTTTCACCGCATAATCGGATCATCCTACTCCAGGTTGGGCCTTGCGGCCACGCACGGTGATCGTAAGCGATCCAAAAAGGCCTAAAAACCAACATGAAGTTGATCCTCGAACATCCCGTTTAGGACTTGCGAACGACACCCTACGTGCCGCTGGATCCTCCCCCCTTTGTAAGGCCTAACTAATGCAGATATTAAACTAATCCTTGATGAACAAGGAGCAACCGTAACAGATCAGATCTACTAAATGATGATCAAGCGGGGTGCCGCCCCCACACCTGAGATAGGTGTGAGGGCGGCTAGACATGCAAGGGTTGCACTACGTAAGCATGCTTAAACGAAGAACAATGCTAACCCTAACACATCTATGATAACTACGTTGCTCGCCATCAAAAGCGCTTCAGTACGAGCAACGCATGAACAACGGGGCTTGTGCTGCCTAGATCGCAAGATGCGATCTAGGCAGCATGTCGCTTACCGGATAGAAACCCTCGAGACGAAGGAGTTGGCGATGCGCCGAGATTGGTTTGTTTGGGTTGAACGTGAGTTGTTGTTTATTCCATAAACCCTAGATACATATTTATAGTCCAGTGGACTTTCTAATGTGGGCGTGCACTAAACCGTGCACGAGATAAACTCTAACTTTTAATCTAGATACAATCTATTGTAATTAAAGATACATGGGCAATCTAGCCCAAATTCTCCGAGCAGCCGCTCCGCAGATCTTCCACGGTAACTCTCCGAGCCCATCTCTCTTACGGCCCACCTCCTGATTTGTCCAAAATCTGGTGATAACAACTCTTGAATTTGTCCATCAATTCAAGAAGAGTTTTCGGTTGAGGATTCCGAGGAAACATAGCGTTGTAAACCAGGGCCAGTGTCTTTGTGCAGAACTCAAGAAATTCTCGAACCTGAGCAGCTCGATCTTGGAATCGGACAATTTGTCGGGAGCGATCCTCGCTAGCCCAAAAATTAACACCGTTTTCTCTGGCAAGTTGGAGAAGGATTTCAACTCGCGAGTTAACGCGTTGATCTTCAGCAGAAGCATCAGCAAAGGAACCTAGGACCAAAAAAGAAGAGGCAACATATGACAAGGTCTACAAGTAATGTCGAGGAACAAGTGAGGAGAAGTATAACGTACCAGTCATGTCTTCACTTGCGTCGGTCATCAGCTCAAGCATGCAATTTTCTCGGGCAGTAGCCTGCAAAGCTTCAGCTACTACAGTTTCTTTCAATTTTAGGGCCTCCTGAGCTTCTCGAAGAGCAATTTTTTCGCGCTCAGAGGATATGCAGGATTGGTCCATGATAGTGATAGCTTGTTTTTTCATGGCCTGAAGTTGTTGTCGAAGTTCAGCCATCTCTTGCTGAGCTGAGTCAGCACCCGAAGAATCGTCAAGCAAAATATCGCCAGGAGTTTGTTGAGAGCGCGACGAGGCAGGACAAGCAAAGGATGGTCCACCAGCCAGGGAATAGTTATCAAATACAAACTGGAAGAAAGAAAACGTCGATATCAATCACTTAGCAAAAGCCATCGTTTTTCATTAATAGATAAGATATTTACATAATCTGGGGTTCCATACAAAAGCTAGTTCTTAAGGGAGTCGCGAATCAGAAGGATAGCGACAACTACAAAAGAGAAGAAATACAAAGAGGTGGGATGGTCTACTTGACCTCCGGCTTGGCAGTACTGGTGGATGTTGAAGGTTTGTGCCCCAGGAAGCTGAGGATCTTCTTCGAGTGGGGCTTCGCAGCCTTCACCAAAGACTTCCACTTCTGCATGTTCATTCCCTTGGGGTCGCCAACCTTTCCCCAGTCGACAGTTTGGTGGCTGTCGGCAACCAAAGCAATGGTTCTTTCAAGTCCGACCTTCAGGTTCTCTTGTCGATAAGCCAGCGAAAGATCTTCTTCGGGAAGAAAACGCCTGGCAAGTTCGGAGAAATTCCTATGGCCTGCCGTTTGGGGAAGAACGGGGGAAGAGGCGCGTGGAACGCGCCCAAGCTTAAATACACAGCGCGCCAAATCCCCGTGCAGTTCAAGGATGGAGAGGGTGTCAAGAAGGCGATCCTCTTCAGCTTCGTGCAGGGTGAAATTCACCCATTTTTTCTGCTGGAGCAAAAATCGAGTTCGTCAAAATATAAGGAAAACCAGTTTTAGAAGCTGAAAGATGAGGGTGAAAACTTACTAACAAACCGCCGCTTTTGGGTCTCCAAACGAGTTGTGATAGCGTTCTCGCGCGCTATCTGTTGGGAGACCTGGTTACTTAAAGCTTCTTCGACTTTGTGAACCCTCTGCCGAAGATCTTCAACAGTGGCGGCTTCTTGCTCAGCCTTTTCGCGTGCTTTCTCGCTTCGCTCAAGTTTAGCGGCAACATCTTCAGCACGTTTTTCGGCTCGCTCGAGGTCCTCTGAAGTGAAACCAGAAGGAAAAATCAGTCCAGATACACAATAACCTTGTCGAGGAGAAATGGAGTAGCAAATTAAGGAAAAGAAGGTATTACCCCTCAGATCTTCGGCGGCGTCGCGAAACCCAATAAATTGGGTACCAATGGTGATGAGGCGCTTCATCAAAGGATGTAGACAATGTGGGGTAAAAGTTTAGAAGAGGAAGAACTTGGCAGATGATCAACGGAGACTATCAAAGCAAAAATAGTAAATCAAGGTGAACAGAAGAGCTTACATTCTCCAAATTTAAGTCGAGGGGCCTCCCGCAACAATCGCATGACCATCGCCAGCCTCGATCCTTGCTCTCTTTGGTGAGGGGGCTCGGGGGTTGGCTGTAGGAGGCGATGCTTCCATGTCTTGATAAGGGGGAGGCGAAGATTCCTCGGCATCACGACGATCTTCGGAAAGAACTAAGGTCTAGGAGGTATTCGTGAGAGCCGCACCATGAACCTCGGTTTCTTCTTTTTATTCGGCATCACCGCTATCAACTTAGAAAACTGAGTACATGAATGGCAAAAAAGAGAGGACGGGAATAAGTAGCGATGGTAAAAAAACTTACGAGCTAACGGAGCCTGCGTCGTCATAAGGGTTGAAGGCACCCTCTTCCTCGGGTGACTTTTTCTCGATAGTAGGTTCCGCAGCCTTTGAGGTGCCAGAATCTTCGACCTCATTCCTTTTCCTCTTGCTCCTTGGAGACACAGCGGAAGGAGGAGAGTGCCTTGCTTCGAAGGGCTCCGATTCATTCTGAGGAAGTCGCGGATTTGTGTGAACCTGCGACTTCACTCTCAGGACGAGAAGGATCTTGCGGGTCGTCAGTGACAACAACTTGCAATTCCACTTCTCCACCTCCGGGAAGAGGGGGAAGGCAAGATAGAATTTGGTGGTTCTACAAGAGGAAACGGCAAGGTTAAAAGTCAAGATACAACATTAGATGAGAAAATATTCGACACATAGAAATACAACTCGAAAGATAGTTACTTACTTCGGGAAGGTTGTGGCTGCCGCTATACGGTTCTACGCGACAGGAGGTTGGAACTTCGTTTTTCTTGCTCAAAGAGGAGAAACGTCGAATCAGCTTCTCCAAGTCCTTCACAGAAAGATCCTTGGAGACGCGGTCAACATCTTCCTCGCCAGCATACATGCAAAGCGGGTTTTTGCGAGCCTGCAGTGGCGGCACCCTAATCCTAAGAAAGTAGGCGGTAATTTGGACACCCGACAGTTCTTCACCGCGGGTGTTTTGCAGTTCATGGATGCGCTTCATCAGAGCATCGGTAGCCGCTCTTTCTTCGGCAGTGGCTTCAGTATCCCAAGATCGGCACCTGAGGATTTCATGCCATCAAGGAGCAATGTTGAATTCTTGAGAGTTGTTGTGCTCCTCCCTGATGTATATCCATCTCCTGCGCCACCCTTGGACGGAGTCGGGGAATTTGACGTCAAAGTAGTCGACGTCGGGGCGGATACAGATAACAACACCACCCACATTATAGGCGATATTGCGGGAGCTATGTGGCGAAGATAGAAGATACGTTTCCACAGGCCCAAATGAGGATGGGTCCCGAGGAAGCATTCACACAGGGTGATGAAAATGGATATGTGGAGGATGGAGTTAGGGGTCAACTGATGTAGCTGAATCCCATAGATGAAAAGCAATCCACGGAGGAACTCATGGATGGGGGTGGACAGGCCGCGAATGAGGTGGTCGATGAATGTTACCCGATATCCAATGCGCGAAGTAGGGAAGCTCTCGTCCCCAGGAAAGATCAGCGCCTCTTTCTTCTTCATCAGCGCGAGCCTCTTGAGGGCGCTTGCGTCTTGGTTTGAGATCTTGGATCTCTCCCATCCAGAGATCTCAACCTCCTCTGTCGACATGTTGGTTCCTGGAGCGGCGTGCCTGAGGAGCTTGGTGCGTGGTGGCATTCACACAAGGGTTGGAGGAGAGTGGAGATGAGAGGAAGCGCAAGGAGCTTGGGGGTAGCAATGGAGATTTTGCAGAAAGAGGGGAGAGTTGAGCGGCGCAGCGAAGGGCAGGATTGAGGAAGAAGAAGAATATTTATATCAAGGGATCGGTCCATCGCACCATCAGATGGAAAGGAAATGCATCCGATGCTTTACACATGTCCACAAGGGCACAAAAGTCTTTTTACTGTGAAGTAACTAGACATGCGTTACAGCGCGCGTGCCAGAAAAAGCGGAGGACGTGTGTCCCCCACTTGTGTAACGTGTCAAGCAACGCGGTATTTGGGACCCACATGTCAGTGACATGCCAGAACCCGCACCTTCCCAATGCAACGTTCGTGGCCATAGTCAGCGCTGATGTCACTATAAGGGGGTATTGCGATTGCAATTCTTCGAAAAATAGCGACAAAGGAGTATTAATGATGCAGAAAAAATAACTTCGGGAGCCTTTGATCAAATACAAGTTTTTGTTCAAATGCTCGGGGGCTACTTTTTATAGGAAGTTTGATATGGAGTTGATTCAAAAAAGACAAAGGTGAGCCTACAACCAAGTACAAGCACTTGGCTGTAGCCTCAGGGGCGGGGGCGCTGGTCGCGCACCCGATAAAAATGGAAAAATAGGAACGTTGACAATATAGCGACAAGATGGTAAAAAGGTGAGCCTACAACCAAGTACAAGCACTTGGCTGTAGCCTCGGGGGTTACTCCCATCGGGAACGCTGGTCGCACCCGATGAAACTGAAGAGTCAAATTGAGTATATTTCGAGTTACGATATAACTCTTCATATGCTCCCATCGGGAGGTCAAGATAATAAGTCATCATATGACTCGAATAAATGTGCCATTCCAACAGCCGAAAAAGGCACTCGACAATATATTCTCAGAGCGCGTCCGCCTCTCTGAATGTCGTATTTACGAAGGTAAGACCAGATCCGTCCCGTGGCGTGGTATCGCACATGAATGCGCTCTGCCACTTTTCCGTATCAATGCGAAGAAAATCCTAACGGACGCGTTAGGTATCCGATAAAATATGACTGGAGTTTGGCATATGGTAAGACCTTAAGCGGCACATGTCGAATTATGCCAGTATACCGAGGTCAAGTCCAGGGACTTGACCTTGAAGTAGGTTTTTGCGGGATTGCCACGAGAGCAGTTAACTGGTACCTGATCCGTCAGATGAACCAGCCCCATCTACCATTATCCCTGTACAATATATGATTATTTTATGAAAATTATTTAGTGATTCGAAGAAATCATGTGTTAATTGTAATGATGGAGATTTTACTCGATTCTTCGATTCAAGCAAAATCTCGGCTACCGACATAGGCATCCCCAATGGGCCTACCGAAGAAGGTACCCGGGTTTACTGAAGGCCCATGACTCGAAGAATATGAAGCTCGGAAGCCCAATTAAGTGTTGATATGGAAAAATAGAGTTGTATTAGGAATAAAAGGACTTGTAACTAATACGGGATGGACTGAAAGAGTCTCTCGTTGTTTTGTAACTTGTATATCACGAAACCTCGGCTCCGCCTCCTATATAAGGGGGAGTCGAGGGAGAAAGAAAGGATCGATTCATTGTCAACACAACCCTAGCTTTTTAGTAGTCGAGTACTTTTCCAGCTGAAACCCTCGAGATCTACTTGCCCTCTACTTCCACAAAAACCCTAGTCTACAACTTGTAGGCATTGACAAGTTAATTCCTTGTCACATACCTCAATAGGAGTTTTCTTATCAAGCGGAATGCAAGGTGACCTATTTATCAAGTAACAAGCGGTGGAGGCTGCTTCAGCCCAAAAACATCTATGCATACCAGCATTGGACAACATGCAACGAGCCTTGGAGATGATGGTTCTGTTCATCCTCTCCGCCACACGATTCTGTTGAGGAGTATATGGGATGGTGTGGTGCCTGACAATGCCTTCGTCGCTGCAGTAATCATTCAACACAGTAGAACAAAACTCCATGCCTCTGAGTACGAGCACTGCTTTCTTTTCTGTCCGCTGCTTGCAAACGTGCCACCTGACCTATACCTGGTCGGAAGGTGATGGGGATGCCTCGCTTAGTTCCTGCATGGCATACACGTAAACATTAAATCCGAGCCTCGATCGGCTCTCAGGTTATCCTGTGAATCGGCTCAAAGAGCCGATCCACCCATGATTCGTACGGGGTGCACGAATACTTGGTGATCCTGCTTGATCAAGATAAAGCTAATGAGATCTACGACGATTTGGGGTTTTCACCGCATAATCGGATCATCCTACTCCAGGTTGGGCCTCGCGGCCACGCACGGTGCTCGTAAGCCGATCCTAAACAAGGCCAAACAACCAACATGACGTTGATCCTCGGAACATCCTGTTTAGGACTTGCGAACGCCACCCTACGTGCCGCTGGATCCTCCCCCCTTTGTAAGGCCTAACTATTGCAGATATTAAACTAATCCTTGCAGAGCAAGGAGCAACCGTAACGGATATCTACTAAATAAAGAACAAGCAGGTGCCGCCCCCACACCTGAGATAGGTGTGAGGGCGGCTAGACATGCAAGGGTTGCACTACGTAGCATGTTATACGAAGAACTATGCTAATCCTAACACATCTATGATAACTACGTTGCCCGCCATCAAAGACGCCCACACGGGCAACGCATGAACAACGTGCAGCTTGTGCTGCCTAGATCGCAAGATGCGATCTAGGCAGCATGTCGCTTACCTGATTGAAACCCTCGAGACGAAGGAGTTGGCGATGCGCCGAGATTGGTTTGTTTTGGGGTGAACGTTGTGTTGTTGTTTATTCCATAAACCCTAGATACATATTTATAGTCCAGGGGACTTTCTAATGTGGGAATATCCCACCGTATGCGATACAAACTCTAAATCTCGATCTAAGATATAATCTACTATAATTAAAGATACACGGGCAAACTAGCCCAAATCCTCCGTGCAAGGCCGCTTCAAAGATCTTCCACGTGTAGTCTTCCCCATCTCTCTTACGGCCCACCTCTAGATTTGTCCAAAATCTGGTGATAACACATGCCCCCCTGGTTTTGGAAATAATTTTTCCAAAATCATTATGCTTTCCTTCGTCGGGTCATGTCGTGGCAGAGCAGAGCTGTTGCAGTATCCGTTATCATTATGCCCCGTCTTCTCAGCTTCTCTGCAAAATTCGATAGCTCTGGCGTCATCTCCTTGGAAACTGTAATGACAATAAATTTCCACCAGGCTCCTCATTATTTAACTGTGCCGATCGATTAGCTTTCTTCATCCCCTTCCTCTGTTCCAGCCATCGGCAGCCAAAAAACCCTCTTCTCCCCCAACTATGTCTTCCTCTTCCTCCTCCTTCTCAAACCTCTTCCCCCCATTCTCGCCGAAGAAGGACGAGGACAAGCCTCATTCCGAGGTGAACCCCCTCTCCTCTGATAACGAGAAGAAAGAAGGAGAAGTAGCGAAGGCCAAGACCTTCCCCTTCGCCAAGCTCCCGCCGAAGAAGCGCTCCCGCATGTGGGCGGACAGCGAGGATGAAGATGACGACGAAGAAGAAGAAGAGGAGGAGGAAGATGAATCTTCCTCTTCCGCCGGGTACCCGCCAACCAAGCGCTTCCGCTCCTGGGCGGACAGCGAAGACGATGATGATGACGAGGAGGAAGAGGCTCCGGCCACGGGCTGGGGTAGCAGCGACGAGGAGCTCCCCGGGAGCAGCGCCGACGACATCGACGGCGGTGACGACGAGGACAGCGACGACTAGTAGAATAGGACTAGTAGTAGCAGTGCGCTAGGCACTAGATCCCTCTTTTGAGAGCCATCGGCTCTTTCTTGTAAAGCCGCTCCTCTGAATTAATGAAATTGTTCTTTTGATTCATCCTTCAATTGCCCCAATTTCATTCCTTCCGCCTGTCATGTCAAGACCGATAGCAATGTATCGATTTTTTCTTCTTTTGGACGCCCATGAAGCCGGACTCTCATGTCGATTAGCCCGTAGGCCAAGAACTTCTCAATTTCAGGCTGCGATTTGGTATCTGACCATAATTTTTCGCAATCCCTTAGCCGATGACTACCCATCGGCTATTTTGAGAATCTAGTCCCTCTCCTCTTGCAGCGACAGACGGTCCAAAAAAAACCGACGGCCTCCTATCCTGATTCAGAGGAGATCACAATGCAGGGCCAGTCGATGCGCCTCCCATCGGCTTTCCAAAAACAGAGCAGCCACCAGGCCAGCTGCCCCCCGAGTCTGAGTCGAAGCGAGAACAGTAATGGATCAGCCGAATGTGCCGCCTATGCAGAGTTAGCCGATTTCAACAAAATCGGCTTCCCAAAGCAGAGAACCTTCAGGGTGAGCTGCCCCCCGAGTTTCTTCAGTCTACTTCGCGCCTTGCAGGTCAAATCGGCTCCTCCCCTGCACTGACCGTCGATATCGATGTGAACTTTGAGCATATAAACAGCCGGTCCAGCTTCGCTTCTTAGTTCTGAAGTCGATGCCCCTGCATCGGCTGAATTTTTTTTTTATTTGGCCGATTTTTCTTCATCGATCGGCCCCCAATGTTACACTGCACGCATGTCTGCACGTGTTACCTGCACATGTTCATTGACTATATGCCCCCCGAGCCGAATCTGCCAAATGACTGCAGATATCGGCTTTCATGGTTAGTCAGGCACTGCACTTACGTCGGCTTCAAGTAAAGATTCATGCTGACTTTCATCTGCCGACGTGGCCGCTGCCCAGTGATCGTTGCTGACCACAAACAGAATATGTGCAGAAGATAATTTTGGCCGATGGCTGGAATCGGCCTCCACATTGCTTGTTCGATGAAGGTTTTGTAATGTTCCTCCATAATTTTTGGGGCCGATCACAAGGATCAGCCTCACCCGGTTTGCTCATTGGTTTAATCTTGCTACTCGGTTAGGCTGGATAAAACCAACCCAACCTCTGACTTGATGCGCCTGCTGTCATCCACCTTGAGTGCATCGTATAATCGTGGAGCACTAAGCTCTGTCGGCAAGACAAGCACCATGTTTGTGCCAGCCGATGTTTCATCATCGGCTTTCTTTTGCTTGGGACGCCACTCCATTCTCCGTGGACGACTCCTTCATCCAGGGCTCGCTTGAACCTTCGCAGCCAGATCAGGCCGTGTCTTCCTTAGCGTATGCAGGTATAACCTTTCGGCTTCCTCCAGGCCGCGCAACCGCTGAACCCTGCGTTTTTGTGAACGGCTGAGTCCGTCGGGCACCACCTTGGACGGTGGTACCTGTCTTCTTCTTCTTCTAGTCCCTCGTCTTCGGAATCCTCAAGATCTGCCCAACGAGGTGACTCAGCACGTTTGCTCTGTGGCGGGAGAGGCCCTAAGCGCTTGAACACAGACACGTTGGCTGCCTCCTTCTTCTTCTGGTTGCATTCCGGGCAATTGCCGATTGTGGGCAATCGGCTCATTCCTGAATCCCAGCAGTGTCTGAAGAAAGGGCAGTCCCAGTGTCTGGCGTTGTCATCTTGCTCCCTTGACTTGTCCGTGGCACGGCGCTCGTGCTCCTCCTCATCGCGATCCTGCCGACGATGTCTTCTGGCTTCTCTAGCCAGACGATCTCCTTCATCATCATAGTTGGACCGTCGGCGTTGGTCATACCGACTCACATATTTGTTGAGGAGGTGATCAGAGAGAGGTCGTTGATATCTTATGTTCTTCACTTCTCCCTCTGTGACGTAGCGCTTGCCATCATGATGGAGCCGATCGCGTGGAGCGGCCTCCCTCCTCATCCTTGCTATGAGAGCAGCTGCCCTCATCACCATCTTTGCCAGTGGTTCCCAGGTCCTACCATGTTGATGCTGAACGTGGGACCTGGCTTGACCCTGGGTAGACGACTTCTACCATGTTAACGGCGGGGAAGGGCTGGGTGTCTACCTTCATGGCGTACTGGTTGAAAATTAGACGCCCCTTCTCTATCGCCGCTTGGATGTGCTGACGCCACACCCTGCAGTCGTTGGTAGCATGGGAGAGCGAGTTGTGGAATTTGCAGTACGGCTTTCCGTTTAGCTCTTGCGCCGTGGGGAACTTGAGACCTTCAGGAATCGTCAACTGTTTCTCCTTGAGCAGGAGGTCGAAGATTTGTTCAGTCTTGGTCACGTCAAAATCAAATCCCCTGGGCGGCCCTGGTGGCTTTACCCATTTGCAGGACACGGGGGTTCCTCCCCGAGTCCACTCAGCCACTGCTACTTCTTGGTCTCCCGCAGGCACTTCACCTTCCTCTGTATCGACCATGACTACTGCACGCTTGAACTTGTCTTGGTACAGGTCTGGGTGGCGCTGTTCATATGCTGATAGTTTCTGAACCATGTGCGCCAGCGAGGGATAATCTGCTTGGGAGGCCATGTCCTTGAGCTGTGTTGCAAGGCCAGCTACTGCCAACTCGACCGCTTCCTTTTCAGTTATACGAACCGAATAACATCGGTTCCTAAGATTCCTGAAGCGCTGGATGTACTCTGTCACCGTTTCTCCGCGCTTCTGACGTAGTTGTGCTAGATCGGCAATGCTAGACTCGGAAGCTTCCGAATGGTATTGCATATGGAACTGTTCTTCCAATTGCTTCCAAGACTGGATGGAGTTTGCTGGCAAAGAGGTATACCATCCAAAAGCCGATCCCGTGAGGGACTGTGAAAAGAGCCTCACGCGTAGCTGATCCGACACTGAAGCCGGTCCTAGTTGCGCCAAATATCGGCTCACGTGCTCGATGGAGCTAGAGCCATCCGATCCACCGAATTTAGAGAAGTCGTGAGCCGATATTTAGTGGCAGCGGGATCATCTCGCACTCGTCGGGGTACGGCTTGGAATAGCCGTATGCCCTTCTTTTCGGCACCATGCCGAACTGGCCTCTCAAGATGGTACTGATCTGATCCGCTGTGCTGCAGCAGGAGATGCACTCTGAAGATTCGCCGGGGTGGCGTACTTAGCCAGCCATGTTTGCTTTTCCAGCTCTGAGCCAACTGCAGGAGCTGGGCTCGGAGTCGTCGGGGTGGCGTACTTAGTTAGCCACGTCTGCTCTCAAGCCTGCTGCTGACGTTCCTCCTGTTTCGCGCCGGAGTCCCTGACGTGTGGCTCGGCTTGAGAGTGGCCCAGCCACATCTGGCACATACGTGCACGCGTATCCTTGAGGGATCTCCTTGGGCGCCTCAGCCAAGAACTGGTAGTCGCTAGGGTCACCACCGATCTTGTAGACGACGAATGCCGGTGTAGCCGGCACTTCAGCTGGTGCTGCCAACGCATATGGCAGCGGTGGACGGGACTGGAGTGGCAACTCTCAGAGCTGGTCCTGACGGCGAGTACTGGTGGCTCATGATCTCCTGGATCACGCGCAGAGCGAGACGCTCCAACACGTTGACCAAGTTTTCAGAGTGGCGGTGTAGCGAGTGAGCCACCAAGTAGTTGATCTCCTGCCGTAGGCCCCTGGTGCGTTCCTCCGACGGGGCAGAGATCTATCCCATCGAGTGCACCTTGCGGTGAGAATCCCCTCCATCTGATGCCATGGGTACGGGTTCTCTGAAAAGAGCCGATGAGGTCGGCTTCGAGGGTGACCTTGATCTCGTCATATTGCTTCTTGAGCTCGGCAGGTAACTCCTCGTAGGTGACTGGCGTGCCGTCCGCCGCCATCTCAGATGTAGATGGCGATGTGGTTGATGTAGACGATTGTCCCACCGGGCGTGCCAGAATGTGTTGACTGCCAAAACCCACCGGCGGGCAGCGACTGTCAACACGGTAGAGCCGGGAAGAGCCTAGAGCTGCGGCTGGCTGAGACCCCCCCGAGCGACGGCCCGCAATGCTCTTCTGGTCACACGCGGCGATGCGAAGTGCAGGGCGTGCCACCTGACCTATACCCGGTCAGGAAGGTGATGGGGATGCCTCGCTTAGTTCCCTGCATGGCATACACGTAAACATTAAATCCGAGCCTCGATCGGCTCTCAGGTCCTGTGAATCGGCTCAAAGAGCCGATCCACCCATGATTCGTACGGGGTGCACGAATACTGGTGATCCTGCTTGATCAAGATAAAGCTAATGAGATCTACGACGATTTGGGGTTTTCACCGCATAATCGGATCATCCTACCAGGTTGGGCCTCGCGGCCACGCACGGTGCTCGTAAGCCGATCCTAAACAAGGCCAAACAACCAACATGACGTTGATCCTCGGAACATCCTGTTTAGGACTTGCGAACGCCACCCTACGTGCCGCTGGATCCTCCCCCCTTTGTAAGGCCTAACTATTGCAGATATTAAACTAATCCTTGCAGAGCAAGGAGCAACCGTAACGGATCAGATCTACTAAATAAAGATCAAGCGGGGTGCCGCCCCCACACCCGAGATAGGTGAGGGGCTAGACATGCAAGGTTGCACTACGTAAGCATGTTATACGAAGAACTATGCTAACCCTAACACATCTATGATAACTACGTTGCCCGCCATCAAAGACGCTTCAGTACGGGCAACGCATGAACAACGTGGAGCTTGTGCTGCCTAGATCGCAAGATGCGATCTAGGCAGCATGTCGCTTACCCGATTGAAACCCTCGAGACGAAGGAGTTGGCGATGCGCCGAGATTGGTTTGTTTTGGGTGAACGTTGTGTTGTTGTTTATTCCATAAACCCTAGATACATATTTATAGTCCAGGGACTTTCTAATGTGGGAATATCCCACCGTATGCAATACAAACTCTAAATCTCGATCTAAGATATAATCTACTATAATTAAAGATACACGGGCAAACTAGCCCAAATCCTCCGTGCAAGGCCGCTTCAAAGATCTTCACGTGTAGTCTTCTACGCCCATCTCTCACGGCCCACCTCTGGATTTGGGATGGTGTGGTGCCTGACAATGGCTTCGTCGCTGCAATAATCATTGAAAACAGTAGAATAAAACTCCATGCCATTGTCAGTACGAAGCAATTGAACTTTCTTTTATGTTTGCTTCTCTACCATAACTTTCCACTTTCTAAAAACATCGAACACATCAGATTTATGTTTCAGAAAGAAAGGCCACACTTTTCTGGAGTAATCATCTATGATAGTAAGCATGTAATTTGCACCACCAAGAGAAGTCTTGCGGGAAGGTCCCCACACATCAGCATGCACATAATCTAGAATCCCTTTAGTGGTATGAACGGAAGCATTGAATTTAACTCTTTTATGCTTACCAAAAATGCAGTGCTCACAGAACTCAAACTTACTCAAATTGCAGCCATCTAGCAGGTCTCTCCTGTGCAATTCTGCCATGCCATGTTCACTCATATGTCCAAGACGCATATGCCACAGATTAGTTTTACCAGGTTAACATCAGGAATAACAGCAGCAGCAATACCAGACAAAGTGCTACCTCTAAGAACATATAATTTTGCAGAATTCATATCACCAATCATGTGAACGAGAGAACCTTTTGATACCTTCAGAACTCCGCGAGAACCGGAGTGTTTGTACCCATCAACATCAAGGGTACTGAGAGAGATCAGATTTCTAGCCATGCCAGGTATGTGTCTCACATCTGTCAGAGTGCGTGTCATGCCATCATGCATCTTGATCTGAACGGAGCCAATGCCCACGATCTCACGTGGGTTGTTATCTCCCATACACACAACATCTCCACTCTGCACAAACTCATAAGAACTGAACCAGTCTTTGTTACAACAAATATGAAACGAACATGCAGAATCAAGGATCCACTCATCATTACCAGAAACACAACCAGCAAACACAACTAGGCAATCGCCATCAGAATTATCACTGGAAACAACAGCAGCCTTACCATCACCCTCAGATTTGTTTTTCGGTTGGTAAGTACCATTTCTTTTCTCTTTGTTCTGCAACTTCCAGCAATCATCAATATTGTGGCTAGTTTTCTTACAATACTTGCAGAACTTACCATCTCGTCCCTTGGACTTTGAGCGACCTCTGTCGGTCTTGCTCTTATCTCTGTTGTAGTTGTTGTAGTTGTTGTTTCTGTTCTCGGTCCTGCCTCGGACCTGCAGTGCTTCTGCCTTAGATGACGAACCCTTTGCATGCACCATAGATTTCATCTTTTCCCTCTACCGGAGGGCCTCATAAACTTCGGCAAGGGTTAGTTCATCACGGCTGTATAACAAGGTGTCTCAAAAATTCGCAAAAGAGGAAACGAGACTAAAAATATAAGAGCGAGATCCTCATCATCATATTTTACCTCCATGGATAGCAAATCAGAAACGATCTCTCTAAAGATCGATAGGTGATTCATCATTGACGCACCTTCTTGCAGCTTGTGCGAGAACAACTTCATCTTCACGTGCATCTTACTGGTTAGATCTTTGGACATGCAGATCGATTCCAGTTTCAACCACAGCGCCGCTGCGGATTTCTCAGCCAGCACTTCCTGCAAGATATTGTTGGATAGATGAAGCTGAATTAATGAAAAAGCCTTACGGTCTTTCCTATTTTCATCATCGGTCCAAGTCTTGGCATCTTTCTTGCCAAATCCGTCAAGAGCTTCATCCAGATCAGAAGATTGGGTAAGGATCGCCCTCATCTTCACTTGCCACAGAGAAAATCTCGTGGTATAATCCAGCTGCGGTAGATCGAACTTCAAGGAAGACATGTCGCAAAACCCTAGATTGAAACACGGGCTCTGATACCACTTGTTATAAAAGCGACAAGCAAATAACGAAGAACGATAAAGGTAAACGCAGCGGAGACACAAGATTTAACGTGGAAAACCCCTTCCAACACAGAAGGGGAAAAACCACGGGCGCCAGCCAGCACAACTTCGCTATATCGGGGAGTGTTTACAAACGCCGTGGGTTATCTTATAATCTGATAAACCCTAGCCGGCAGCTTACAAGATGTATATATATGTGGTGCCAATGATCCGTACCGTATCATGGGGCACCCCCGCACCCCCTTCGTAGGCGTCCCCAAGCCTACCGGCGACGGGCCTCGCTCCGCTCGTCAGAAGTTAGCCTCCCTTTAGTATATGAATTTGGATCACCATATAACATTTATCGCTGGAAGACCGTGTCGCCGGAATACCGTGTTGCTAGAGAGGACCACACAGCTGGAGAGGAGCACCGGAGAGTTAAAGTTGGTGGAAAAAGCATCACCGCCTTGAGCTTGCAGCAACATCGCTATTGCTTTCACCAGCAGGCTTGCAGCACGAAGGCGGGCTGACAACGGGCTGTGCGCTTGCAGCAGCATCACGATGGCGCTTGTCGGCGGGCTTGCAGCACGGAGGCTGGCTGACAATGGCGGCGTTCGCCGCTTGCAGCTCCAGGCCTCAGGCAATACACCTTTGACACACGGGTGGCGTGCCTTTGAGGCTTGGGCGGTGCACCTTTGAAGCCTTGGCGGTGCACCATGGAAGCACCCCTTCCTCCTTGCAGTACCGCCGCTCCACCGGCAGGACCCTAGAACACCGCTGTTTGTTGCTTGTTGTGACTAGTCTTAGTAAAAGAATACAACATAAGAGCAAGTGATATAAATGGTCCTTGCTAATCTCATGAAAAAACATGGCATATAATATCAAAATACAAGTGCATAAACTATAAAAATTAATCGTAGATGGACCAATACACCAAGTAAATTAAATAGACACTACCGAAATTAACTTATAGCAAGTATAATAAGGTTTATTTAGCAGCATATAACTTTAAATATTATATTTATGCTTAGTTGGTTGAGACACTACTAGGAAAAGGCTTATAGCCGCACTTATTACCACCGGCGAGTACGAATCAAAGATGTCGGGGGTAAGGCCTTGCAGGGTGGCCTTACCTTAGCGCCGGCGAATAGGAAACGTAGTCGCCGGGGGTCACGCGTTATCGCTGGTGAATAGGAAACGTAGGCGCCGAGGGTGTGTTGGGCCGCGAGGCCACCGTTGGTCCTCGCATTACCGCGGGCGAATGCGACCAGAGGGCGCCGGTGTGGTAATGGGCCTTACCGCTGGCGAATGCGGAACAATGCCGCCGGAGGTAATGGGAGGCTTGGTGGGCCACCCGGGCTGCACTTACTGATACGTCTCCAACGTATCTATAATTTCTTATGTTCCATGCTAGTTTTATGACAATATCTACATGTTTTATCCATACTTTATATCATTTTGATGCATTTTCCGGAACTAACCTATTAACGAGATGCCGAAGTGCCAGTTCTGCTTTCTGCTGTTTTTAGTTCCAGAAAGGTTGTTCGGGCAATATTCTCGGAATTCGACGAAACAAAAGCCAAACATCTTATTTCACCGAGACGGACCGAACACCGAAGGGGAGACGGAGAGGAGGCCCAGGGCCCAGACCACAGGCGGCGCTGCCTAGAGGGGGGCGCGCCTGTGTGTGGTGTGGGCCCCTGTGCACCCTCGCACCGCCTCTTCGCCTATATTATCCCTCGTGACCTAAAAACCCGACACCAATTGACGAAACTCCAGAAAGACTCTGTGGGCGCCGCGCCATCGCAAACTCCGTTTCGGGATAGAAGTTCTATTCCCGCACGCCGGACAGGAATTTCCCCGAGTCATCTCCATCGACACCACCGCCATCTTCATCGCCATTGTTGACTCCCATGATGAGGAGGAGTAGTTCTCCCGAGGCTAAGGGCTCTACCGTAGCTATGTGGTTCATCTCTCTCTCCCATGTGATCTTTATGTGATCATGAGCTTTGTATCACTATTAATCTATGTGCTACTCTAGTGATGTTATTAAAGTAGTCTATTCCTCCTCTATGATGTAATGTTGACAGTGTGTGCATCATGTAGTACTTGGCGTAGGTTATGATTGTAATCTCTTGTAGATTATGAAGTTAACTATTACTATGCACTCTAGAGGTTACTTTAATATGAACTCCGGATTCACTCTCCACGGTGTGACGGTGACAGTGTGCGCATCGTGTGTGATTCCTTTATGAAGTTGTGGAGCTTGTTTACTCCGGCTTGAGGGTGCTCTTGTAGCCCTACACAATGAATGGTGTTTGTTATCCAACAAGAGAGTGTATGAGATTAGCATTTATTTATTCAATTATGTGATCATTGTTGAGAGTGTCCACTAGTGAAAGTATGATCCCTAGGCCTTGTTTCTAAGCATTGAAACACCGTTTCCAACAAGTTCTGCTACATGTTTGCTTGCTGCCATTTTTATTTCAGATTGCAATTACTACTTACAATCATCCATATTACTTGTATTTCACTATCTCTTCGCAACTAGTGCACCTATACATCCGACAAGTGTATTAGGTGTGTTGGGACACAAGAGACTTCTTGTATCGTAATTGCAGGGTTGCTTGAGAGGGATATCTTTGACCTCTACCTCCCCGAGTTCGATAAACCTTGGGTGATTCACTTAAGGGAAACTTGCCGTTCTACAAACCTCTGCTCTTGGAGGCCCAACACCTTCTACGGGAATAGAAGCGTGCGTAGACATCAAGCTATTTTCCGGCGCCGTTGTCGGGGAGGCATAGCTCTACTCATAAGTTCACCTGGGGAGTACACTCTACCTCTCTCTCTGTTTTATTTTATTTTGTTTTTCTTAGTTTACTTTTGTCTAGTTTATTTGTGCTTAGTTTATTTCTGCCTAGTATTATTTTGCTTAGTTTACTTTTGTCTAGTTTGTTTTTGTTTTGTTTTTCTCATATACCCAAAAATCCATAAAAATTTGAAAAACCTAAAAATTAAAAACTGTTGTTATGGAAGAACCCATAACCTATTTGGAGCTTATTGAATTATATAATAATTATAGAGAATCAAGAACGGGTAAAGTTATGAGTGCTGTGATAGAAAAATTGAATTCAATTGCTAAAATCTTGCTTAAACGCCATGATATAAACAGTTGCTCTAAACAGGATACTAAACATCTTCAATGTGGCTTTAGTGAGGAAGTTTTAATTAAGAACTATAATTGGAATAGCTATATTCATTTTGGGTTCGAAGAAGTAGAACAATTTGTTTTGTTTATGGGAGCTTCTGAAATAGAATCCTTCATGTCTAAAAATTATGAAACTTGTGTTGCTTGTAAGGACCTTAAAGATTATGTCTCTTCTATCCTTAATTTTTGCATAGAAAGTTACAGCGATAATCCTTATATTATTGATTATAAAGAGAGACTCATTAATGCACAAGAATGCACTCACAATTTGCAGGAACCTGTGAAAGAAGAAATTGATGAACCTGAAAGCTCATTGGATGAAAAAGAGGAGGAGAGTGATGAACAAAAGGAGGAAGAATGGATTATCTACCCATGCCAACCTTCTAATGAGAGTAACTCTTTATCTCTTACACTATTTGATTGTCCTCCATGCTTACCAAAGGAGGATGAATGTTATGTTCCTGTGGATTCTCTTGAAATATTCCCTATGAGTAAAACTTGTGAGAATAATTATGCTACTGTTATTTATGATAATCCATGCTATTTTAATAAATCTTATGATAATGCTTTGTTTGTGCCTGATATCGAAATGCATGGTACTAAAGAGTTTTGCTTGGCAAATGTTTATGATAAATCTCTAGATGATGGTCCTGTGTTACTTGATAATATTAATTGTACTACTAATGAAAATGGGATTGGAGAGGTCTTGACTTTATCTAGGAGTCCCATATCTTTTGAGATTGATCAATCATCTTGTTATATTGATAAAAGTGGTTTTGAAAGTTTTGATCCTATTATTTTTGAGCTTGATAAAAATTATGTGTTTGTAGATCATGAAAAGCATGCTATATGTGATAGTTATATTGTTGAGTTTATTCATGAAGCTACTGAAAATTATTATGAGAGAGAGGAAAATATGGTTGTAGAAATTTGCATGGTACTAAAACACCTCTCCGTTTCGAGGGACAGAAGTCTCTGTTCCGGCACGCCACCGGACGGGGAATTGCCCCCGGAGTCATCTCCATCGACACCACCGCCATCTTCAACGCCGTTGTGCTGACTCCCATGATGAGGAGGGAGTAGTTCTCCCCGAGGCTAAGGGCTCTACCGGTAGCTATGTGGTTCATCTCTCTCTCCCATGTGATCTTTATGTGATCATGAGATTTGTATCACTATTAATCTATGTGCTACTCTAGTGATGTTATTAAAGTAGTCTATTCCTCCTCCATGATGTAATGTTGACAGTGTGTGCATCATGTAGTACTTGGCGTAGGTTATGATTGTAATCTCTTGTAGATTATGAAGTTAACTATTACTATGCACTCTAGAGGTTACTTTAATATGAACTCCGGATTCACTCTCCACGGTGTGACTGTGCGCATCGTGTGTGATTCCTTTATGAAGTTGTGGAGCTTGTTTACTCCGGCTTGAGGGTGCTCTTGTAGCCCTACACAATGAATGGTGTTTGTTATCCAACAAGAGAGTGTATGAGATTAGCATTTATTTATTCAATTATGTGATCATTGTTGAGAGTGTCCACTAGTGAAAGTATGATCCCTAGGCCTTGTTTCTAAGCACTGAAACACCGTTTCCAACAAGTTCTGCTACATGTTTGCTTGCTGCCATTTTTATTTCAGATTGCAATTACTACTTACAATCATCCATATTACTTGTATTTCACTATCTCTTCGCGAACTAGTGCACCTATACATCCGACAAGTGTATTAGGTGTGTTGGGGACACAAGAGACTTCTTGTATCGTAATTGCGGGGTTGCTTGAGAGGGATATCTTTGACCTCTACCTCCCCGAGTTCGATAAACCTTGGGTGATTCACTTAAGGGAAACTTGCTGCTGTTCTACAAACCTCTGCTCTTGGAGGCCCAACACTGTCTACAGGAATAGAAGCGTGCGTAGACATCAAGCTATTTTCTCGCGCCGTTGCCGGGGAGGCATAGCTCTACTCATAAGTTCACCCGGGAGTACACTCTACTCTCTCTCTCTGTTTTATTTTATTTTGTTTTTCTTAGTTTACTTTTGTCTAGTTTATTTGTGCTTAGTTTATTTCTGCCTAGTATTATTTTGCTTAGTTTACTTTTGTCTAGTTTGTTTTTGTTTTGTTTTTCATATACCCAAAATCCATAAAAATTTGAAAAACCTAAAAATTAAAAACTGTTGTTATGGAAGAACCCATAACCTATTTGGAGCTTATTGAATTATATAATAATTATAGAGAATCAAGAACGGGTAAAGTTATGAGTGCTGTGATAGAAAAATTGAATTCAATTGCTAAAATCTTGCTTAAACGCCATGATATAAACAGTTGCTCTAAACAGGATCTTAAATTTCAATGTGGCTTTAGTGAGGAAGTTTTAATTAAGAACTATAATTGGAATAGCTATATTCATTTTGGGTTCGAAGAAGTAGAACAATTTGTTTTGTTTATGGGAGCTTCTGAAATAGAATCCTTCATGTCTAAAAATTATGAAACTTGTGTTGCTTGTAAGGACCTTAAAGATTATGTCTCTTCTATCCTTAATTTTTGCATAGAAAGTTACAGCGATAATCCTTATATTATTGATTATAAAGAGAGACTCATTAATGCACAAGAATGCACTCACAATTTGCAGGAACCTGTGAAAGAAGAAATTGATGAACCTGAAAGCTCATTGGATGAAAAAGAGGAGGAGAGTGATGAACAAAAGGAGGAAGAATGGATTATCTACCCATGCCAACCTTCTAATGAGAGTAACTCTTTATCTCTTACACTATTTGATTGTCCTCCATGCTTACCAAAGGAGGATGAATGTTATGTTCCTGTGGATTCTCTTGAAATATTCCCTATGAGTAAAACTTGTGAGAATAATTATGCTACTGTTATTTATGATAATCCATGCTATTTTAATAAATCTTATGATAATGCTTTATTTGTGCCTCATATCGAAATGCATGGTACTAAAGAGTTTTGCTTGGCAAATGTTTATGATAAATCTCTAGATGATGGTCATGTGTTACTTGATAATATTAATTGTACTACTAATGAAAATGGGATTGGAGAGGTCTTGACTTTATCTAGGAGTCCCATATCTTTTGAGATTGATCAATCATCTTGTTATATTGATAAAAGTGGTTTTGAAAGTTTTGATCCTATTATTTTTGAGCTTGATAAAAATTATGTGTTTGTAGATCATGAAAAGCATGCTATATGTGATAGTTATATTGTTGAGTTTATTCATGAAGCTACTGAAAATTATTATGAGAGAGGAAAATATGGTTGTAGAAATTTGCATGGTACTAAAACACCTCTCTATATGCTGAAACTTTTGAAGTTACTCTTGTTTTATCTTCCTATGCTTGTCACTTTGTTCTTCATGAATTTATTTGTGTACAAGATTCCTATGCATAGGAAGTGGGTTAGACTTAAATGTGTTTTGAATTTGCTTCTTGATGCTCCTTTTGCTTCATTCTCTATTTTCATGTGAGCATCATTAAAATTACTGAGCCCATCTTAATGGCTATAAAGAAAGAACTTCTTGGGAGATAACCCATGTTTTTATTTTGCTACTGTTTTGTTGTGTCTTGGAAGTTGTTACTACTGTAGCAACATCTTCTTATCTTTATTTTATTGCAATGTTGTGCCAAGTAAAGTCTCTAATAGAAGGTTGATACTAGATTTGGATTTCTGCGCAGAAACAGATTTTTAGCTGTCACGAATTTGAGTAGGTCTCTCTGTAGGGAACCCAAAAAATTCTGCCAATTTTCATGCGTGTTCCTCAGATATGTACGCAACTTTCATTAGTTTTAAGTTTTCTGATTTGAGCAACGGAAGTACCTCTTAAAAATTCGTCTTTACTGGCTGTTCTGTTTTGACAGATTCTGTCTCTTTTTTTGCATTGTCTCCTGTGGACTTTAAGCAAGGCTTTCTAGACGTGAAGAGCTGTAGCTAATGTTTTATTGAGTTCTTGCAATGTGTCACTACAGGACTAAAGTGGATTAAAGTTTTTTGAGTACTAACCCCTCTAACGAAGTTTATGAGAAGTTTGGTGTGAAGGAACTTTTCAAGGGTCAAGAGAGGAGGATGATATATGATCAAGAAGAGTGAAAAGTCTAAGCTTGGGGATGCCCCCATGGTTCATCCTTGCATATTTCAAGAAGACTCAAGCGTCTAAGCTTGGGGATGCCCAAGGCATCCCCTTCTCCATCAACAACTTATCAGGTCACCTCTAGTGAAACTATATTTTTATTCGGTCACATCTTATGTGCTTTACTTGGAGCGTCTGTGTGTTTTTATTTTTGTTTGTGTTTGAATAAGATCGGATCCTAGCAATCCTTGTGTGGGAGAGAGACACGCTCCGCTTTTTCATATGAACATTGGTGTTCTTCGTTTTACTTTTAATGTTCATGACAAAAGTTGGAAGCTATTGTACTTATTGTTATTTGGTTGGAAACAGAAAATGCCTCATATTGTCTTGGATAATTTGATACTTGGCAATTGTTTTGGGCTCTCAAGTAGATCAAGTTTAAGCTCTTGCATCATGTAGTTTAAACCTATTAGTGGAGAACTACCGTAGAGCTTGTTGAAATTGGTTTGCATGATTGGTCTTTCTAAGGTTTAGATATTTTCTGGTAAAAGTGTTTGAGCAACAAGGAAGATAGTGTAGAGTCTTATAATGCTTGCAATACGTTCTTATGTAAGTTTTGCTGTACCGGTTCATACTTGTGTTTGCTTCAAACAACCTTGCTAGCCAAAGCCTTGTACTGAGAGGGAATGCTTCTCGTGCATCCAAAACCTTGAGCCAAAACCTATGCCATGTGTGTCCACCATACCTACCTACTATGTGGTATTTTTCTGCCATTCCAAGTAAATACTTCATGTGCTACCTTTAAACAATTCAAAAGTTATTATCTCTTATTTGTGTCAATGTTTTATAGCTCATGAGGAAGTATGTGGTGTTTTATCTTTCAATCTTGTTGGGCAGACTCTCACCAATGGACTAGTGGCTTCATCCGCTTATCCAATAATTTTGCAAAAAGAGCTGGCAACCAGCCCCAATTAATTAACTTTCATTAGTAATTCTCTTCACATGTTTTGCCCTGATTCATCGTAAGCAACTTAATTTTGCAAATAGACACTCCTTCATGGTATGTGAATGTTGGAAGGCACCCGAGGATTCGGTTAGCCATGGCTTGTGAAAGCAAAAGGTTGGGAGGAGTGGCAACCATAAATAAAACTAAAGTACATGTGTAAACAAAAGAGAAGATGGATGATCTACCTTGCTGGTAGAGATAACGTCCTTCATGGGAGCCGCTCTTTGAAGGTCTGTTTGATGAGGGGGTTAGAGTGCCCACTAACATTCGTTGACAACAACAAACACCTCTCAAAACTTTACTTTTATACTCTCTATATGATTTCAAAACTTAAAAATCTCTAGCACATGATTTAATCCCTGCTTCCCTCGAAGGGCCTTTCTTTTACTTTATGTTGAGTCAGTTTACCTACTCCTTTCTATCTTAGAAGCAAACACTTGTGTCAACTGTGCATTGATTCTTACATACTTGCTTATTTGCATTCATCATATTACTTTGTGTTGACAATTATCCATGAGATATGCATGTTGAAAGTTGAAAGCAATTGCTGAAACTTAATCATCCTTTGTGTTGCTTCAATGCCTTTTACTTTGAATTTATTGCTTTATGAGTTAAGTCTTATGCAAGACTTTTTGATGCTTGTCTTGAAAGTACTATTCATGAAAAGTTTTGCTATATGTTATCTATTTGTTAGCAAACTATAGATCGTTGCCTTGAGTCACTTCATTCATCTCATATGCTTTACAATAGTATGATCAAGATTATGTAAGTAGCATGTCACTACAGAAATTATTCTTTTTATCGTTTACCTACTCCAGGGCGAGCAGGAACTAAGCTTGGGGATGCTTGATACATCTCCAACGTATCTATAATTTCTTATGTTCCATGCTAGTTTTTATGACAATATCTACATGTTTTATCCATACTTTATATCGTTTTGATGCATTTTCCGGAACTAACCTATTAACGAGATGCCGAAGGCGCGCTGTTTTCTGGTGTTTTTGGTTCCAGAAAGGTTGTTCGGCAATATTCTCGGAATTCGACGAAACAAAAGCCAAACATCTTATTTCACCGAGATGGACCAGAACACCGAAGGGGAGACGGAGAGGAGGCCCAGGGCCCCCAGACCACAGGCGGCGCAGCCTAGAGGGGGGGCGCGCCCAGGTGTGGTGTGGGCCCCCCAGGCACCCCCTCGCGCCACCTCTTTGCCTATATTATCCCTCGTGACCTAAAAACCCGACACCAATTGACGAAACTCCAAAGACTCAGGCGCCGCCATCGCGAAACTCCGTTTCGAGGGACAGAAGTCTCTGTTCCGGCACGCCACCGGGACGGGGAATTGCCCCCGGAGTCATCTCCATCGACACCACCGCCATCTTCAACGCCGTTGCTGACTCCCATGATGAGGAGGGAGTAGTTCTCCCCCGAGGCTAAGGGCTCTACCGGTAGCTATGTGGTTCATCTCTCTCTCCCATGTGATCTTTATGTGATCATGAGATTTGTATCACTATTAATCTATGTGCTACTCTAGTGATGTTATTAAAGTAGTCTATTCCTCCTCCATGATGTAATGTTGACAGTGTGTGCATCATGTAGTACTTGGCGTAGGTTATGATTGTAATCTCTTGTAGATTATGAAGTTAACTATTACTATGCACTAGAGGTTACTTTAATATGAACTCCGGATTCACTCTCCACGGTGTGACGGACAGTGTGCGCATCGTGTGTGATTCCTTTATGAAGTTGTGGAGCTTGTTTACTCCGGCTTGAGGGTGCTCTTGTAGCCCTACACAATGAATGGTGTTTGTTATCCAACAAGAGAGTGTATGAGATTAGCATTTATTTATTCAATTATGTGATCATTGTTGAGAGTGTCCACTAGTGAAAGTATGATCCCTAGGCCTTGTTTCTAAGCATTGAAACACCGTTTCCAACAAGTTCCGCTACATGTTTGCTTGCTGCCATTTTTATTTCAGATTGCAATTACTACTTACAATCATCCATATTACTTGTATTTCACTATCTCTTCGCCGAACTAGTGCACCTATACATCCGACAAGTGTATTAGGTGTGTTGGGGACACAAGAGACTTCTTGTATCGTAATTGCAGGGTTGCTTGAGAGGGATATCTTTGACCTCTACCTCCCTGAGTTCGATAAACCTTGTGTGATTCACTTAAGGGAAACTTGCTGCTGTTCTACAAACCTCTGCTCTTGGAGGCCCAACACTGTCTACAGGAATAGAAGCGTGCGTAGACATCACTTACCGCTGGCGCCTTTTGTTAGAATTCGCCGGGGGTAATGGGCATTACCACCGGTGTTTTTGGTTCGATGTCGCCGGTGGTAACCTGGAGCTTCACATTTAGCTCGACCAGCCACCTACCACCACCCTCACACACTCATATGTGATGGCAAATCAACCCAAGCACTTGGTAGCTCATTCCCCCACCCATTTTAGCTATTTCAACCAACAAAATTTGATATATTTGAGCAAATCATGCACTAGCTAGCCCCTCTAGCTAGATTTGCATAATCTAGATCTAGATCTATCTCCTCCCACCACCTTTCCCACTAGATCTAGCTATTTGTAGATCTCTAGATCTCTCGAGCATAAGGTCGACGTGTGGCGTCTCTCCGGTGCTTTTGGACATCGCGTCAACTAATAGGTATATAACTAATGAGTGGAATGTTCATTAGTTGGCAAAAAGTTACGGTTATATATGTGTCACTTGTGATGGCATATATATGCATTGTTTTGCATTTGTACGCGTGCAGGAACATTGAGTTACCAATGTTTTGCCGGAATGTTGATTAACTTCCAGCGAATTTTTGGAACTCCAGCATGACAATATTTAGAAAAAGGTCATGCCATGGCTTCGAAGGGAAGCAGCCGGTATGGGAAAATGAGGACAAAGACTACATAGACGCTGGCATCGAGAACCCTTTCGCCAAGTACAAATACCCACTCTTCAGGGCATATCTCAGGTCCCGATACCATAGAGAAATGGGTGGAAAACGTGTCACGAAACCTGATGTGGTGGTGGGAGTTGACTTGGTCGCCGATGACAAGGTGATCGCACTTGAGAAAGCAGTGGTAAGCAATTTACCAGCTTATTAATTTGATACTGCTCACCAAGTCCATTACATTCTAAAATTGTTCATGTTACTTCTGGCAGTTGACGGAACAAGCAGCCGCCGAATCAGCTGGCTCCTCGTCCCAGACGTCGATGGGCAAAGTCCCGTGGGACACGCCTTTTATCAGGGGTCTGAACACCGTGAAGGCGCGGCCGCTTTTGGACAAGCCCCACCGTGTCCCCGGTGCCGGAGGAGGTCGCAAGCTTGTCGACTATGGCTTGGACGTGCCCGCAAGCACTAAGGAGTCGCGGCAGGCGCAGAAGGACCGGGAGCACGAGGATCTTCTGAAAAAGGTGGCCGACTTGGAAACAACCATGGAGCAACGCGTCAGTGCTGCGGTTGAGCAACGCGTCAGTGTCGTGGTTGCTACAAAGGTCGATGACGCGGTGGCCAGCAGGGTCAATGAAATCATCCCTGATCTTGTGTTGTCGATGAAGAATTACTTCGCCGGCGGCCAAAAGGGACCGATGCCGGTGATCAGCCTAGGCGCCAGCAACTCGCACAACCGTCCTCCAACTACACACACTCAATGCACACCCAACTTGGTGACTCCACCCGTCGGCATTGTAGGCGCTAGAGAGGATTGGCCGGCCGTGGGGGCGCCAGCAGCCCCTCTGTCACCTGCACGCCTAGCCTCGGTCCTTCGACGCGAGCCGAGCTCGACGCCCTCACGGTAATTAATTTAGCCTCTCAAGCCTCTACAAATTAGTTACTTTGTCGTCGCCCCTCTCTGACCTACACATGTTTTCACAGGAGGACGTGACTCCTTGCACCTTGCTACTGAATGTGGACAACAAGTTGAAGGCTGTAGCGAGCGGCAGTGTCCTCCTGCCAACACAGCGGATTTTCCACTGCGTCAGGATGGATGATAGCGTGAGCCGGGTTCGCGTGAATCGGTCGTTACCGGGATGCGAACACCTTGGTCCTCCTCATCAACCCCCGGATGCCAATTCCGAGCTAACTGCCAGGCAACTCAAGAATCACATCCTTCTATGGCCGAAAGCACTAATTCGGCTTAACACCGCGTCAGGGTCGGAGGCAAGCTATGACATGGTTACTCCTGAGGCTGCAACCGGGGCGCCAAGCCAAGCCAGGGTCACAGCTCCAATGACTGCGTTAGCGGCAAGCGAAGATAGGGTCAGTCCTCCACCGGCTGACGGTCCTTGTGAGCTCGAGAGTCAGCACGACAACGCGTTGGACATCGATCAGGCTCCCATCGATACGTTCATCGCTGAGATGGAGGCCGACGGTGTTTCTCCTTTGAAGGCACCCGCCGGTCATACCCTAAAGAAGAAGTTATTCCTTTTGCAAGAAACGCCCGAGCAGGAAGACACTACTGCCTTCACCGCTCTGCCGCAAGTTGGGCTTACCCCGAGGACACTCCTTGGTGCGACCATGGAGTAGTTGCAAAAAACGCCACTCCCCCGTGCAATAAGAAGAAGGGCATGAAGCGGAAGAAGCCAGGGGGTGTTGCCGCAAGCAAGACAGTGGTTATCAACAAGTTGCCGACCCCGTGGACGAAGATGCATCACCTAGGCCAGCCAATGCTGCTGGCACACGTTGTCTAGCAGTTGATGCCATATATGAGGAGCGTGCATGAAGCTATTCTAATGAAGGAGGGGCTACTTCTTCAAGATAGAAATCCCTCGTACCCGGTTTTGACGGCCAAGGTGCCCACTGGCTTTGGCTTTGTCACCACATACCCTGCGGACTTGATGTTCATTCGGTATGAAGACATCTTCAGGCTCTTCCACATGCAACAGCTAGACCGAAACTTGGTCCGCCTCGTATCGCTCAGCATGGCGCATGATATCACTATGGAGAACACATCGCACATCGCTATCATGGACCCCTTCTACATGACTCCAGCTACCACGCAGAACGAACAAGCGTTTCTCGCGAACTATATCAAGGATTTCTTGGTGTTAAACAAGGATAAGCAATGCTTTTCCATACCATATTTCCGCGAGTAAGTATTTCGTTACTAAAGTACCTTCTATTACATACTTTCGTGAATTTCCATAATAGCTGAGTATGATGGTATATTTCCAACTGTTTTGCGCCGGACTCAATTACTGCACCCTCATCCTCTTTCACCCGTATCATTCCCATGTCACTTATCTCGACTCCAGGACTGATAAGCGGAAACACTACGCCAACCTTAGGTCTACACTTGATAAAGCCCTCAACGCCTTCATAGCCGAGGTTGCCATCGACAAACTCAGGCATGAGAAGAAAGTTAAAGGTTGCTATGTGTCCAACCACATAACCAATTTCCCCTGCCTCAAGCAATCGGAGGATGACAATGGGATGGAGGCTTGGTTTGCCATCCTACAATTGAGGGCGATTGTAAGGTTTGAGAACAATCTCTTGTTGCCAGCTGGTCTTCAGAAAAATTACGTGAACATGTCGGACACCACCGATGCAAACGTGAGAGCCGAGTTCTGTGCCATCCAGCGGACCATTAGCACAATACTCTGGAGGGATGTCTTCAATAGTGGTGACGTGTTCCACTATGGTGCCGTACTGCCTAATAGCGAGATAGAAGGCCGCTTAGAAGATGCATGTGACGAGAGAGCATTCAACACGCTCGAGGGCGTTCGTCCCTTCCCGCCGAGGAAGACTTGAGTCAAAAACTTTTGTCTCCTGCAAATGTTAGTCATAAAATTACTTAAGTATTTTTCATGTTTTTTCTTTGCACACCTATATGTACTAACAACTTACATTTCTTTGTTGTGTGTTTGCATAGATGACGTACTATGTCGTCTACCACGGCAGGGTTCCTGGAGTCTACGAGGACTGGGAAGACTGTAGGAGGCAGGTCCACCGTTTCAGCGGCAACAGCTACAAGGGGTACACCACTTTGGAGGAGGCGGAAACTCGATACGCCAACTTTCGAGCGGGACAGAGGAGGGAGATGTGGAGGACCCCTCTCGTCGTGATGATGCTTGCCGCCACCGCCTCTCTAGTCTACTATGTCATTGTTGTTTAGCTAGGTTGATTGAACTTATATGTATTTGTGTAATATGTGCTACTTCGAGTCGCGATGTTTGAATCATATGGTCAACTAGCTACTATCTACACTTGTGTTATTGATGCATGCATGTTATGAACATTTGGGACTTTCTATATAACTGTGTATCTGGCTGTAATTCTAGTAATAACAGTGTTATTGATTGATGTGTATCTTCATGTGTATGTACTGTGTATTCTGGTGTATATATAGTACATTTCGAGATTTATATTTTTAATCATGTTATCAATACCACTGGCGCTCCTAAATATTACCCCTGGCGAAACTGGAAGCGCCAGTGTTACAACGCATTACATTCGACGAATAGGGAAGGCGCCGGCGCTAACACAGTACCGCTGGCGAGTTGTGCAATCCGCCGGCTATAACTGCCACTTACCACCGGCGATAAGGGCTTACCACCGGCGAACACGAAGGCGCCGGTGGTAAGGGTTTCTGGTGCGCCGACGGTAGGCTAATTATTAGTAGTGAGAGAATATGAGATAGAAGTTAAGTCGGCTCTCATGCTCTTTGTGAGAGTGAGAAGTGAGCCATGTATTAGTAAGTAGTACATTTTTCTAGTATTTCCATACCTGTTTGTTAGGATATTACACAATTCGAGGAAATATTTAACCATTAATTTGGTCAACAAAATATCAGATATATGCCACATAAATTATATCATTGGATTCATATTAACTTTCCAAAGGTGTAATTTTTGTGCTATATATATGATATCTTGTTGACCAAATTAGTGGTTTTTTTTCTTCTCGAAATGCATAATACCCTAATAAACTGGTATGAAGTACCTATCTATTGTAAACACTAGATGATTCCCTGCACGTTGCTGCAGGAAGATGTGTACAATGGAAAATTGAATTATTAGATCGCATAATATATTTAATTCAAGGGGATTTTTTTGAGGAGTAAAATTGGATTATATCTTTCAAAGATGGAATATACTAACATCTACTAAGAAACAAATTGAATTCATTGGAAGAATACAATGAGGGGCGCGAAAGCAAAAGTTGAGTAACAATGGTAAAATATGTAACCTGGACATCATTCATAGTTGATCTGTCAAGCCAAAGGACATTCATTCATTCATCATCCATTTTACATCTAGATAATGAGACATGGGCACTTAATCGTCCTTGATAGAAGAACATCCCATTTAACGACATGTCATAGAAAGAAAAGAAAAATGAGAGGCACTATTAAGTAAAGTCAGCTGGCGACCCAAATGAGTAGAACTAAAAGACAATGCAATACTTGATCTGTCGTCGAAGTTATGTTTTAGTTCAAACTGAAAAACCTTTTCCTACAATGCTGAGGTCCTGAAAACTGACCACAAAAACGGTCCATCTAGACCGAACAAAAAAGAGGTCAGAGTTGTATAAAATATATGAGCATTTTTTAGCCATCAACTGTGGATCCAAGAGAAGCTAGTAGTAAGTTGTTCAGATTTTACCAGTTGTGGTAGGATGTATATAGAGCAGACCGATTGACCATAGTAAAATTGGCTCGTGCTCCACTTTTCACCGCAGATCGAAATAATGGAACTCCCAAAGGTTGCGTTGACAATTATATCCAAAGGTGTGAGAAATAAAAACAGTCCATCTAGACCAAACAAAAAAGAGGTCAGAGTTGTATAAAATATATGAGCATTTTTTGGCCATTAACTGTGGATCCAAGAGAAGCTAGTAGTAAGTTGTTCAGATTGTACCAGTTGTGGTAGGATGTATATAGAGCAGACCGATTGACCATTGTAAAATTGGCTGGTGCTCCACTTTTCACCGCAGATCGAAATAATGGAACTCCCAAAGGTTGCGTTGACAATTATATCCAAAGGTGTGAGAAATATAAACGCTTGGTGGCCGTACTTTTATAAGGAGTCTCGCTGTGTGTGTATGAGCAACATCAGCTGAAATAGATTGTTAGAATCCCTCTGTAAAACAATTGACAATATGTTCCCTAAACCTGATCTGGATAGCTAGTAGGTTTTGCAAAAAAATAAAAGCAGTCCATAAAATTATATACGCTTCCAGTCACCATTTCTAACTTCAATAGGCCTGTTGCTTCTGAAATATGACCTTGTTCAAGGTTGGTAGGGCAGGACCCTGGTTACAAATCGTAAGAAGCAATGCGATGCAGAAGGTACAAAGAGAAGGAAGAATGCAAGAAAGGCGAGGATATAAAAAGAGATCAATACTTGCACCACAAACTAAGTCTTGAGGTTATATGCGGGCTTCGTATGGATGTTGATCTGCACCGGCTACATCCCCGTGAACATGAGAATAAATCATCATTTGTGCGCTTCTGCAGGAAGTTAACCTAGAATTGAACTAATCAATAACGACTCATTCTAAGGAAGCAACCAGGCAAGCAATTAACTTAATGTGCTTAGCCAATAAGAACTGGCACATTAAAGACACTGTAGGAAAATATTTCACAAGCCGATCTGTACCAAAGGGCACTTTATCAATTGTAGGAATATAAGAATTTGAAGGAAGACGTACCTATACAGATCGGAAGGCCTGTCTCACTTAGATGTGTCCCTTCATCTTTTGACATGGCAACCGTTCCCCTCGCGTCGCCCCCTCCAGGCGACCGAGGGGGCGAAACCCTAAGAGCGCCGCCGCCCGGCCCCCTTCCTCCTCAGCCCCTCCTTGTCGCCCCCAGAGGTGACGCCGGCCGAAGGCCGCGTCGCCGGTGAAGGGGACGGTGGGGATTCCTTCCTCGGCCCGTGGTCCTCGCTCCGCGGCGCAGCAGCATGGAGGTTGGTTGCTGCGTGGCGGCCGCCATGGCTGGGGCGCTGCTCGGCGAATCCCTCCTCCACGACCTCGGCCGCGGACTCCGGGGGCGGTTGCGGCTGGTGGTGACCCCGGTGGGGATCTTTGGACGCCGGAGCGGTGACTCCGGATGGTGGCAACGACGCTGTCTTCTATGCGGCGAGCGGCGGCCGTGGGTGGTGCGGGCCCGTGTCCTCGGCCGTGCGTGCAGCGGGGAGGCGGCGAACGTGTGGTGCGACGCTAGGGGCCCTCCGCCGGCCCGCGGCGTCAGATCTGGGGAGATCTCCGCCCCCGACCGGTGAAGCTCGCAACTCTCGGCCAGATCTGCGTGATTGTGGCCCGGTAGTTGGTGGTGGGGTTGGTCGGGACCGGGGGAAACCTCTGGCCGGCGGTGGCCACGACGTCGTCGACGCCCCCGGCACCGATTCCCTCCTTGGAGGCTTCGTTGAGGTCCCATCTCCTCCCCACCAAACCCCCCTGCCCAGGGTGAAAACCCTAGTCCCTGCTTGGGCGGTGGCGGCATCACGATGTCGTTCCCCTTCCTGAAGGCACCGTCCGGGGCTGCTGGGGTGGTTGGCAAGGTTCTTCGGTGGTGGTTCTTGGCGGTGCTCCTTGCGCGGCGTCGAGCCAGGTCTGGAGGTTGCTCCGCAAGCTTTGGTCTGGTGGTGGTTGCTGCTCTTTGTCTGCCAATTCTCCTGGTGCGCCTTTGTTCATCAGCGTGCGTCCTCTGGACGGTGATGTGGGTGGCAGTGGCCGTGGCGTGGCTTCTGGTGCGGCAGCTGGTCTTGATCTCTCCTTTGAGCTTTGGGTAGTCACAGTGATGGTGCGTTCTTGGGGGAACCTCTCTGTCCTCCGACGGTGCGGCGCCTTGCGATCCTGGGCGAGAGGGAAGGGATCCCTCTTCGGAGTCAGAGACCGTGAGCTGGCCTCCTTTCGTTCTTATGGTTGAAATGCAAGCAGTGTGCCTGCGGATGATGCTCCCTACTGCCCCTGCTTCTCCTGGTGTCGGCGTTCGAGAAGACGATGGACACGGCGTGTCAAGCAAAGCTCGTAGTTTTTATCCTTTGTTAGCTTGTGTATTCACTGTGTTTGCTATGTATGCATTCTGTATCTGCCGGTTTCGTGGCTTTATTAATTTAAAGCTGGGCTTAGGCCTTATGTTTTAAAAAATCTTTTGACATGGAGATGGTCGACTATAGTGGACACTGGACAGTAAAGCATAGATGCCCCTATTCAGATTTGAGAGAGGACCCGACGTTGGAGAGCAGACTGTAACGTAAATAAATAAATCAGGGCAAATTTCAGGGTACCAAATACATGCAACCAGCAAGATAATGAAAATAGCAGATGCATGTGCTCATCCAATGTAAATTAAAAATTAAGAGTTACAGATGAGATCTTATCTCCCAGGGCAGAACTGTTATCCATGGTTGGTGGCTATACGTCGAGCATCTTTCTAGCCGGAGAGCAACCTAGCAGATCAAGGAACATATGTTCGAGATTGAAAAAAGAAAGGGAAATTAAAATCGGGAGCGGCGAGCTACCAGCCTGGAGACCGCTGCCAGAGGTGGTGACCCGAGCAGCCTGGGATGTCTGATGCGGATAGTAGGACAGCTTGCTTTTTAACCTGGAGGCGGCGACGGCTCAGTTCAATCGATAAATTTCTAATCAATGAATACTGAGATGTATCGGTTGGTTTCATGAGCATTATTTGTGGGGAGGCCGTACGTCGCTGCGGCGGGGGATGAAGTGCTGTTGATTCTCCACCAAGAAGACGAACAGCGGCTTCTTTTTTTATTTCTGGACGGATGGTAGTGATTCAGGAGATAGTTCGCCAGCCCACAAAGTGGCATCTAGCCCATGTGGCTGGTCCAGCCCACGTATGAAGAACTGGCCTGTGCTGGGAATCCGAAGGGGAGGTGAGCAGGGATGCCTTGCGAAGCTGAGAAACCGATCAGGGTGGGAGAAAGAAGATGACGTGGCAGCAGGAGAAAACAGGAGAATATGGTAGTGGGTGTCTCCTATTTAGAGCTGAAAGATTGGTTACAAGATTTGCTATAGATAACATGGTAATAAATTATAGCCAGTTGTTAGCTATCACTATCACTACTATATAAAAAGGAAGCCGGTTTCCTCCGATCGGTGGTTTCGTCCTACATATTTTTAACATGACCTTTTTACCCTCCCACCAAACCTCAAACAATTTCATTAACGCACCAGAATCAACGTAATCACACGAAAAAGGAAACCCCACCTTTTGAACGCAAGAGAATCAACACAATACAATACATAGGAAAGGAAACTCCATCATTTCAGGAATTTCAGGAAGGAAAAAGGAAACTACACCTTTTGAAGACAACAGAATCAACGCATTTCATGGAGACAGAATTCATTTCAGGGAATTTAGGGATTTCACATCAACACAGAAGAAAAGAAACTACATCATTTCATGGAGGAGAAAGGAAACTACACCTTTTGAAGGCAACAGATCAACGTATTATCATACATACGAAAGGAAACTCCATCATTTCTGGGATTAAAGGGATTTCGCATCAACATAAAAAAGGAAACTACATCATTTCGCACCAACTAGATCGGTACTTGCCCCAGATCTCTACAATTTGACACTTCCAAATCACAGAAGCCCATCAGATTTCTGTTGCGTGCATATAAAGGCTACCCTCAAGCATAGCTGGGCGACAGCTGGAATCACACCTTTAATACAAAGGTGTATGCGGATCATCAGAGAGAGTTTACAACCTTTGTTCGGATCATCAGGGAGAGTGAAGGTACGTAATCGCACCTCTAAGCTGTATGCCCTTCTGAAATTGGTTGTCATCAGGGAGAATTCCCCATCGGAGGGAGTAGAGTATTTCTTCCTCCTCTAATATAATGGGGCAGCTATAGTGCTCCTGCATGCATTCGACAAAAGTAGTATCTCGGTCTTTCACCCCTCCATTATAATATGTAGGAATTGCATGTATGAGTTACTCCTATGCACCCTGATCCGTTTATAATTTCTATTGATCAGCACCTCGATCTTGGAAAATGCATATGGTGCAAAGAAATCATGTGGGATTTCAGGTTAGACACGTCCTAATAAACCTTCACTTCTTCTATTCCATTCGATTCGGATCGTGAATAAAAGGGTCTACATGATAAAGTAGCAATATAAACCTCCAAATAGGCCTAAAACACTGGAAATTTGCAATAAATAAATCTCAAGAATACCGCAACATGCAAACCAGTGGGAATCCCTCACATAGGAGCACTATTATGTTCTGTTGCTACATCGTCTCCTTACTGCTGCAGCGACAGCCCGCTTATACACTTCTTGATCTGCACCAACAAATCAAAGAACTCGATCCCAGATTCATCGTATAAACTCTAGGATTCCAAAGGAGACGAACACCCCACCATTATTTGTCAGCGTCAAGGCATGCTCAAGACGAACAGTCATAATGAAGGGAATGCCTCTAGCCTAATCAATGTTTCCTTTTACATCTAGAGAGTAACCTGTTTTTTAGATAGTAGAGATAAACTGATCACACCTCTAAATTGGTTGGCATGATGGTTGTCTCCCCACTAAATTGGTTGGAAAGTAGATGCCCGAGTATTGAAAGTTTATGTTCATGCTTTCGGATGGAAAGAAAGATATATATACCTTTCATGGAATTGCTTCAAAACTTTATGTTCATCGTATGTAACTATGTAACTGTTGCATCTCCTGCATCTCCCTGTACCCAAATAACATGATGTTGACTTTGGCATGATCAACTTCGAGGAAAGTCATGTGAATGTCACATGCACAGATTAATTTTGCCATCCATGTGTTGATTTACTGATTTATTTCATTTGCCATCCATGTGCTAAATTTGGAGTATATAAATCACATCAAAGGAAATTTCATCAAAAGCATATGTTAGTTGGAACTGCCGTATGGATAGTGTAACATGTAGGTGAATTCAGATAATTTAAAAATTAGGCTAGATCCTATACACCTACTAAGCTACTTCTTCTATTGTCGTTCAACCTTAGACAAGATAAGGCTACGCTGGGCTAGACAACAAAAAAAAGTGGTATAATCAGTCCAATCCTAAGGCTTACTAGCACCATGTTTTTAACATAGTCCCTCAACAAGTAAAATCTGGCATAATACACTCTGGATGCAACTAATAATATTGAGGTGAAAGTTCGCATATTTGTCCTTTCAAGGACTAAGTGAATGTTGACTATCTTTTTATTTTCTAACTCTTGGTTATCTTGATATAGATGAGCACAACCATTTTACCCATGGAAGTGACGAATGAAGACCAAATTAAAGACTACATCATGTCTTTCACTCCAAAAACTAATAATATTCAGAAATTACCTCCCGACTGTATCGAAGATAGTCATTGGTCAGTAATAAAGTCTGCATCAGCAATAAAATAGCATCAGCAAGAATGGCACTATCAATTTTGGACCTCAATTGCACTCCTCCACCTGATGAGGACCTCAACATACCTGAAGAAGAGGACGATCATAGTCAAAATGCAGGTATACTCTACTCCTAGAGTAGCTTCTGAAAGTTATCTCACACATGAACTCCTAGAGTGGAAGAAATTGAAACACCAATGATATATGTCAGTAAGTGTTCATTCTGATCCAATACAGATGGTCAAGGATGCAGTTTCTTGAATTAGCAGCCTGACCATCAGCTTGATCAACAACAGAAGCATCTTTGCAGCTATGACTTCTATCCAAATTATCACTTAAGATACTCTGCACCACTTCTCTGGTTGCTTAACCTTTGATCCAAGTAAATACAACCTTCACAAATTTAAGAACTCAAATTTAGCGCGACATCTAGCAAGTTATTGCCTGAAATTGTAAAGAGTCGCAAATGTGAAGACTTGCTGAAGAAGTTTCTCTTCAGGTACTATTTTACATAAGCAGTTACGAATATCTTCATGTTCATGGGATGAAGCGGAAGTTGAAAGCCATGGAAGGAACACTGCCAGCATGTTTACAGAATTGCCACACTAAATCAGCCTGCTCTTCAAAATTTCTTGGTAAGCAATAGGAAGACCTACAAAATACAGTTGATCAGACACCAATAGGTACGAAATATGATCTTAGAATGCAGACACCACAGCAGATGCATGACCATGGGAAGCACATAATGCAACTAAAAATCTAATATGCTTTCTAAACTTCCAGAGATAGGTTCTGGTTCATACAAGTTAATATTGCAACCCACTTCTCTGTGTGGGCTACTCGCCAAACTGAAGTCAAAGCTTCTCGTCGATAATGACAGGCAAGCATTGAGAGGCATCTTTAGAGTACAGCAGCAACGTACACATGAACTGACACACATTTTTCTGTTCACTAATTGAAGTCTACGATATTGTGCTATATCCTCAAATTATAGTAAGTTGCAGTTTACACCTGCTAGATGACACATCGTGTGTTAAAATGTAGTGTTAACATACATGAGTATTTTAACTCTTGCTATTTTCTAAATGTTGTAGGAAGTTTGAAATCAACTGACGAGAACCATATTGTCTTTGAGCCAGTAGCTGCTGAGCTAGCAGCTTATCGTCTAACACTTGGCCCAACCCGTGTATCTATACTGACCCGTGTCATGGAGTTTCTACGACAATGGCTGACCTTATGATACTACCTGAACCTTTGGCTCGGGTGGCTGTTAAGCTTCTCGGGTTGCTCTGGTGGTCCAAACCTGACTTCACGTGTCGTATTAGTCTGAATTATGTCTACAAAATAAAAATATCTATTGTCCACTCAGCTTTCTAACCTTGTGTAATATGCACGATCCATGTGACATTTTTTGTAATAATGGTACGGCTATATTCAAGTTATTTGTTTTACGCATGTGCTTGATATTAATTATCTGAGTTGCACGACCACACTGTATACATATTAACTGCTTCTAACTATCAGTAGCTCCACGCAATTGTTTTTACTGAAAGTAACTTAGGAAAAAGGAACGAAATAAGATAACTATGAAAAGTAGTACTTCTACAGAATGTCCTGAGGAAAACTTTTCACCACTGAAATCAGGGGTGGTGGTGATACAGTAGCCAACACTTGGTCTCTGGGTGGCGCAAGTAAAATATGAAAACATCAAATGGAGCATCATGGTTGATAAATCATCCACCAGGCGATCCTCAATGGAGCAAGCGTTGATAGCATCTATCCAATCACGGAAAGCAGGACCATGAGCGTTGATAGCATCCATCCAATCACGGAAAGCAGGACCATGATAGCTGCATAAATTCACAAAAAATGTAAGAAGCACGGAGCGGGGGATCTAACTACAATTAGAACACATAATCGTAGTTAACACTTAGCAGGATATGAGCATTTACATGGTGGCCTTCCTGCCATGCTTTACAAAAATGATTGCGATGTTTCAGCATTGGCTCATAGAGTGTTATTGCATTGCTCACTTCTCCAAAGGGACATGATCCGAAACAACTCCTAATATAACCAAATCAGTGTTCTTTCAAGTTTTGTCATGGAGAAGCAATTTAATAATTGAGCAAAACACTATGTAGATCACATTTTGTAGCCCCGAATCAACATATACTCGTTCAATCTAGGCCAAGTCGTCATCATTTTATCAAGAAATTATAACTCAAAAAATAGAGAGGTAAATGGGGATCTCGGATGGCTCACCGCTCACCGTTGACAAAGTAGGCCAAGCAGGGTACCAGCAGGGGGAGAAGGCACGGCGAGCCAGGTCATCGGACAGCCCACTGGGCGGAATGAGCCTATCGTGCTGCAGAGGAAGCCTAGCTCGAGGAGGCCCAGGGCAGTGCGGCCGCTGCCGCATCCACCTACAACACCATCATCTACCGCGCCCTTGTGTTGTCGTGAGGGTAAGTGAAGGGGGGAGGCATGGAGTGGGGAAGAGGGACGAGGCGAGGAGGTCCTAGGAGAAGCACGCGGCGGGGTAGTGACCAGCGGTAGGTCGAGCGGGGAGCAGCAGACCAGCAGTGAGTCAGCGAGAAGAAATAGAGTAAGGAGAAGTATATCTTCAAGCTAGCTTTTTATTAATCTTGAAACAATGAATTACTAACGCCTAAAAATGAAAGAATGAATTATTATTTTTATACTACCTATTTCATACTTATAAAAGTGCTTAATTATAATAACAAGGAAACTATTCACGAATTATTTTAGATAGCAGGACATCGGCCCGATGTTAAATTAATAACGCCACGAACAACAAAATGATACAACTATTCACACATAAATAGAAGTATTTTCATTATTAAAAATCATAGATATTTACAAAATTCATGTCTTGAAAAATGGTTTACGGTATCGTAAGATTGGTTCATGGATCAGGAAAAGGTGTTACGGAAAATGGTTCAAGGTTCAAAAGCAAGTGTTCATGCCTTGGGATTAAATAGTTCACTGTTAAAAAAAGGTTTATATCTTGGAAAATTTTGACACTACCAAAATTTCAGTTTTATAAAGCCAAAACATAAAAAAAAAGTCAAATGGAAACGTCAGCCGATCCTGACACTTTACATTTAAAAGAAACGTCCATCATTGCCCAGTATGATTGAACCGTTACAGGGTCTGAAACACACGGTATGCTGAAAGTGTTCCATGGTCTGATTCAAACGAGTCACGACTCATCCTACAATAGAAGCAAAACAAACATCACTTGAGGATAAGGCAGTTGGGAGGAAGAGAGCGGAGATAGGGGTAGCTGAGAAGAGAGCGGCATACATGGTGATTTATTGTACGAGCAGTGGAAATAAGGAAACACACACCACTTTAAGCAGAGGAGATGGCATGGCAATAACAATCCGCTATTGAAAACTTATTATCATTAACTTCGAATTTCGTGCTTTCAAATTAGATTGAGGAGACGGGATGGCAACTACAAATCGATTATTAAAATTGATTATCATTAACCCGAGATACCGTGCTTTGAAATTAGATTGTACTATATTAATTTATCTCTTAGGTAATTGTTATGAATCTTATCATGTGCTCCATTTTATGTGATATTTTTATGTGTACTATGTTGACATGTACAATGGGAAATTTTTTTAAAAATTGGATCCCGTGGCAACACACGGGCATTTGTACTAGTACTATTAAACATGCTCTTATATGCTAGTGTTCATGACACTTGGCAAAGCTTCATTTACAATTAGTAAACATTTTCAGTATCATTTGCCAATTATTTTTTTCCACTCAACAAACATGCATAAGCTGATTTTGGGGCCTAAAACATGGCAACATGAGCTAGGTAGGGCGATGCAGCAGGTGTGGCCAAGGGTTTGCCAAGTATTGGCACCTAGTACACTCGACAAAGATCCTCGTTTGTTTAACAAGCACAAAACTCTTTCCTCTGGTTGCCAAGAGACCGTCCCTCTATGCACTCGGAAAAATCTAGGTCACAAATTTTTTTCATGAAGAAGATTACAACTCTTTATTTAGGAGAACAACGGCTTTAACCAGCACACCGCTGATTAAAGCTAGGCACACACAACAGTACGTACGTGTATTAAAAATTATAATTTAAGCGGTATATCTGCATAGGCGATCAAGTAGCAGAGGCACGCCGTCGATTGAGGCCTTAGGACGATCTAGGGATGCAAACGAGATTGGAGACGCGAGCTATGCCGCAGATTTCGAGGACGGCATTGACCTTGTTGGGGACATCGACGTCAACACGAGCATTGAACTGCAAGAAGGTGGTGCATAGGCAAGTTACGGCATTGACAACCGGCTTCCCACGGATCCTCTGGCAGCATAGGTCCCTACCGGCCGTGCCCATCCTTCCTAGGCTGACGTCGATGCACACTCCAAAGGCAGCTACATCGATCAGCGTGCACTGCCCGATGACTCCGGCCGGGGGCGGTGGCGATGGTGCCGGTGGCGGTGGAGATGCTGCCGGTGGAGGCGGTGATGCTGCCGGTGGCGGGGGAGATGCTACCGGTGGAGGTGGCGATGCTGCAGGTGGAGGTGGAGATGCTACCGGTGGAGGTGGCGATGCTGCCGGTGGCGGTGGCGATGCTGCCGGTGGCGGTGGAGATGCTGCCGGTGGAGGTGGCGATGTTGCCGGTGGCGGCGGAGACGCTGCAGGTGGAGGTGGAGATGCTGCCGGTGGCGGGGGTGATGCTTCAGGTGGCGGTGGCGATGCTGCTGTTGGCGGTGGAGATGCTGCCGGTGGAGGTGGCGATGATACCGGTGGAGGTGGCGATGATGCTGGTGGCGGGGGAGATGCTGCCGGTGGAGGTGGCGATGATGACGGTAGTGGGGGAGATGCTACCGGTGGAGGTGGCGATGCTGCCGGTGGTGATGCTCCCGGTGTCGGAGGAGATGCTACCGGTGCTGGAGGTGATGCTACCGGTGCCGGGGGCGATGCTACCGGAGGTGATGCTCCCGGTGTCGGAGGCGATGCTCCTGGTGTCGGAGGCAATGCTACCGGTGTCGGGGGCGATGCTACCGGTCCTGGGGGCGATGCTACCGGAGGCGATGCTACCGGTGCCGGGGGCGATGCTACCGGAGGCGATGCTCCCATTGTCGGGGGCGATGCTCCCGGTGTCGGAGGTGATGCTACCGGAGGCGATGGTACCGGTGTTGGGGGCAATGCTACCGGAGGCGATGCTCCCGGTGTCGGAGGCGATGCTACCGGAGGCGATGCTCCCGGTGCCGGGGGCGATGCTCCTGATGTCGGGGGAGATGCTCCCCGTGTCGGAGGCGATGCTACCGATGTTGGGGGCGATGCTCCTGGTGTCGGAGGCGATGCTACCGGTTCCGGTACTGGGGTTGATGTTACCGGTTCCGGAGCCGGTACACATGCTACCGGTGCCGGTGCCACTGCCGGTGGAGGTGATAGGCCGTTGTAGTGCTGCGCATGCGCGGATGTCGCAGCTAAAAGGATCGTGGCGAGGAGGAGGAGGATGACCGGGGAGGACGCCATGGCCTTGGTGGTTGAGATGTGTTGTTGCTCTTGAGGTAGTGTATGCAAACCGGAACATACTTATAGGGGCCTAAATTTAGCCTGCGTCGATGATGTAGCGGGTTTCAGAGTGGTGATTAGTGCTTGTACGTACAGATTATAATCATGGTTTTATGGATCGCACGAAGAAGCACGTGTAGTTAGGTACGTTTTGATGTTAGCCCATGGAACGTGGATGTTTTGAAAGACTTCCAGGTTCTGAATTTTGTCAGTTTGGCAGGTCCGTACCAGGAAATCAGGATGAAGGCTCAAAGGTCGCCGCCACCCGCCGCGTCGGTAAACGCCCGCTAGCTGCTACTCCATAGTTGGTGTTTGCGGTAGGAAATAACAATTGCGGATGAGCGAGCTGCAAACTAGCTAAAAGAAGGGACATGCTGAAACTGAATAAAGAAAACAACATGCTGCCGTTTCGTTCAGTAGCTATACAGCCTAATTACTTGCTTCAAGATGACCATACTAGACTCAGTTGCTACGCAAAATTGAAGACGACGTACGACCATGGTGATTAGTGCTTGTCTACGTACATATTATAGAGTCATGGCTTTCATTGATTTTAGCTCATGGAACTTGGACATTTTGATCGAGACTTCCAGGTCGCTCTCAGTATTGGCAGTTTATTGGCAGGTCCCGTACCCAGAATCTGCCGTTAGTTACGGGATGTTATGTACGTACGTAGAGAAAATGTGCATCTATCTCCGATCCATAGCTCTCGATGAAGTTAAGAGTAAAAGGAAGATTTTTTTTTAAAGAACCTGGTTTAAATTTTTTGAGGGTAGGAAACGTACTCGGATTTTCTCAGGAATAAAAAACCTACTACGAATACATGCCATGCATGAAGACTTCACGCCTAGTAGAAAAAGATATACATATACAGCAGTGGGGCCTTGGCCGGTTGGCCGGCACAAATGTCGCTAGTTAAACAGTTCGGGGCTACCAAGCAGAATAGATTCGCTCGGACCTCGGCCCTACAAAAATTTGAACTTCTTCCATTTCGACAGATCGTGTTATATAGGAGATCGTTCAATACTGATGTGAAACTCTTTATGTCTCTCTTTCCTGCAGAGAAATCTCGGAGACCAGATACTTGTAAGGGAGATAGAATTGTAACATTCATGTTTTAGCTAATCCAAATTAGAAGTTACTAGTCATCAACCCGTGCATCGCATGGGCTATGTATGTCCCCCGCTTGGATACACTAAAATTATTTAGTTCAAAAACTATCGATGTTATTGCATCATGTCAAGCATATTGATGATTAAAGATGTCATAATTTATAAAATAATGGAGAGTTTATTCCATATATTCAATATTATGACAATATATCTAATATTAGTTTGACAGGCCTACATTGAATTGCGATCCACATTTGCTTTATTTAACTGAATCATATGTATGGATCTAGATATTCTAGTTAAAAATTAAATGCATGTTCTAATTTTGTCTTCATCGTATATTGTTTATTTTTCGTAATGTGGTATTTATACATAATATACGTTATATTCTTGAAAATAGTGAAACATCTTAGACATATTCTGAAAATATTCTTCCTAACTACATAATAAATAATAAAAATTAGCAAAAAATGTATATTTTGATAATATATGATTACAACAGAACAAATAGTCTCCATATTTGTGGATACGAGAGATAAGGGACTCGGTGGCTGCTATGTCTTCGGCTGTGGGCTCCGCATCCCAGGATTTACGCCTTTGGATGTCTCCCGATACTTCAAAAGGAGCAAGTCCATATTCTTGCGAGTTAGATTATTCGTCCTTGATGTACCGCCATTTCTTGCGCCAGCCTTGGACGGAGTCGGCAAATTTCACATCAAAGTATCCGGCTTCTGGCCGCACACAGATACAAACACCACCTACATTGTAGATGGCGTTCTTCGAGTTGTTGCGATGAAGATAAAAAATGCGTTTCCACAGGCCCCAGTGGGGGTGGACGCCAAGAAAGCATTCACAGAGTGTGATAAAGATAGATATGTGGAGGATTGAGTTGGGGGTAAGATGATAGAGCTGAATCCCATAAACGAAAAGCAGTCCACGAAGGAATTCATGAACTGGAAAAATCCGCGGATGAGGAAGTCAGTGAAGGTTACCCAAAAACCTTCAGGAGGATGGGGAGTGCTTTCGTCCGCTGGCATCTTCATCATCTCATTCTTGAACAGGCCTATGCTCTTTAGCATGCGGCGGTCTTGGGCGGAGATCTTGGATCTTTCCCATCGAGAGATCTTCTCTTTCTCCATGCGCTCGCCAGTACCGGCGGTGATGTTCGTGCAGCGCTTGGTCCGCGGAGGCATGGTGGCGATGCGGTGGAGCGGAACAAGGAAGAGGAAGCTGGGCGCAGGAGGTGCTCGAGGAAGAAAAAGGATAGGCCAATGGCAAATGAGAACGGAGTGTGCGGCGCAGAAGGGGAAAAACGACCCTAGGGGTAACATGTTATAACCTGGAAGACGATGAAGTTCGTCCATTGGATGAGCGCGATAAGATCTTGGGCCTTACATGTGGCCGCACAGTAAAAATATATTTTACAGATTGAGGAAGTTACTGCGAGCGTGCCGAATATATCGGAGGACGTGCAAGCCCCACTTGCGCGACGTGGGACAAGTGCAGAGACTTTGGGCCCGCAAAAAAGTGGTCCACCAGCAGTCGCACCTTCCTGAGGCAACCATGTACAATTATTCATCGGCATCAACGCCATGGTTTAAGAAATCTTCGAGTGCCAGATCAATGTATAATGAGGAGTAAAAATCGGGAGTCTATATCCCGCTGCAAGCACCTGTTCATATGCTCGGGGGCTACTCTTATCACAAGTATGAAATTTACTTTTGATAAGGTGGTGAGTTGAGGATAAAAAAATAGAGTTGATTAAATAGCAAAAGTTGAGCCTACACCCAAGTGCAAACGCTCGGCTGTAGCCTCGGGGGCTACTCCCATCAGGAACGCTGGTCGCGTACCCGATGATATCTAGAAAAGAACAGAAAGAGACAAATGATAAGACAATATAGAGTTGAATCCGAAGAATTTTTACGTACATCTTCGAGTTACACATAACTCGTCATGTACTCCCATCAGGAGGTCAAGAAATTATTCAATATAAATATGTCAACGCGAAGAAATAAGGAATTCCATCAGTCGTACAAAGGCACTCGACAATATATTCTCAGAGCGCGTCCGCAATGATAAAACTCTGAATGCCGTGACTCGAAAAAGAGTTTGCGAAGGTAAGACCCTAGGATCCATCCTTTGTGGTGTGGTATCGCACACGAATGCGCTATCCCACTTTATCCACATCAATAGATGTGAAGAAAAATCCCGACGGACGCGTTGGGTACTCGATAAAATAAGCTGAAATTTAAATAACGATAAGTCCTAAAGCGGCGCGTACCAAACTGCGCCAGTATTCCGGGTTCGAGTCCAGTGACTTGAGCTTGAAGTAGGTTTATGTGGGTTTGCCACAAGAGCAATTAACTGGTATCTGATCCGTCAGATGAACCAGCCTCATCTACCACTATCCCTGTACAAAATAGACATCGAGCAAAACATGAATATAGATTGAAAGTTTTATTAAACAGATGTATGATGGAGATTTTACTCAACTCTATGATTCAAGCAAAATCTCGGGGGCTACTGACATGGGTATACCCGCCAGGCATGTCGAATAAGTACCCTTTGTCTACGGGAACGCAAGAAGCCAATGGACTCGAAGCTTTGGAGGCCCAGAAGGATAAAGACTTTCGGGTTAGCAATGTAGAGTTGTAATAGAAAACTTTTGTCAATATAGGAAAAGTCTAACATGGCCCGATAATTTGTAACTTGTACGATACGAAAGACTCTCAGCTTTACCTCCTATATAAAGGGGAAGCCGAGGTAGAGAGAAGGGATCGAATCATTGTAATCCTAGCCACCGTAATATTGAGTTGAGCACCTTTGTTCGGCTGAACCTTTGAGATCTACTTGCCATATACTTCTTAAGAAACTCTAATTCTACAATCCGTAGGCATTAATAAGTTAATCCCTTGTCAGCTGGAGCACTAGATTCCCCACTTTGCGGCTATAATAGAATTGTAGTTTCTACTGGTAGATGGTGAATCTTTGTGCTGGTAACTCCCATGCTTCTTCTAGGAGTTATAATGATAAATGTTTTTCCTTGTATGCACCTACATTCTGATAGGCGGAAACTAGAGGGAAATCATGGATCATGTTAGAGGGGTAAATCAACTTCTACTACAAATACCATGAAGAAAGGTGTGAACCTTATGTATCTGTTGAGAGTTTTTTGCAAACTCCATAACGCGGACATAACTCTTCCGCCCAGACTCTTCCAGTGCTTTGCTGTGGTGCTTCAAGGAGCGGTTTAAGTCCACTTAAAATTTGGCCGTTTGCACACTAAACTTGGCTATTGGACCGTGGGTGCGCCACATAAGCAATGTTAAGGTGGATCCCCATCTCCTAAAAATGATCCTGAAGTTGTGATGACGACAGATAGCAACACCAAAAAGATCTTGATACATTGGGATTTGAAGTGTAGAGTGTTGTATCAGCAGAGTATCTTCCCCACAAGGTATTATCTTCTCCCTTCTTCTAGCAATCCTGCAAGTAAAATAAAAGCGTTGTGTCCCCAACTCCACCATGTGATTGTCAAGCACAAGGTTTCACGTTAGTAAATAAACACAAGTAAAAAATAAAACAAGTAAAAACTAGACTAAATAAAGAAACTAAGTAAAAACTGTAAAGGAGTTGATTGTTTTTGTTGTTTTGGATGCAAATAAGAAAAGTAAATAATTTTCGGATTAAAATAGTGCAGCAATAGAAAACAAGATAAAAGCAATAAAAAGGTGTTTCTTATGATAAAAAGTGCACCGGGGTTCATGGGTTCACTTGACTATTCTCTCTTTAAAGTTGTAGTGGACAAATAGTAATTCATCAATGAGATATGAGGATGCAAAATAATAATATGAGTAAGATAATCATTCACATAGGCATCATGTCCTAACATAGAGATGATGGAACACATCTCTCTTATACTCCACAAGAAAGGGAAACTCCATGATATCTTATATTAATAAGAATTAACAGAGCTTAACAATAAGTACTTTGACATGATGTTTGAATATCAAATATGCTACCTTGAACCAACAAGATCATCACTACATTCACGTGGCGAACATAACACATGCATTCACTTTATCCCTAGTGAGTTAGCAAAAGAAAAGGAAAAGCCATAATAGATCATGAATTTATTGTCATCATCTAATCATTAAAACCAAGATACCCATCTACTATACACATCACCCCACACATCCCTCTTGCATAGATGTTGATCAACAAGTACTTTTGACCCGGTACATAATATGCATCTATCAATACATCTTACACATAATACAATCAGATCTTATAGCACAATATCGTAGAATAAGGATCCATCACATAGGTATTACAAATATGGCGATAATCATGTTAGGCGACTCATATGGCACTAAAAACTATGAAGAACGTGGGAGAAATAGATCAAGATATCGAAGCACAAACCCGTAGTCCGTAGGCGGACTACTCTCCCTTGATCAAGCGGCGATGATGAAGACGCTGAGAGCAAGTGGAGATCCTGCAGATCCTGTGAGTCCCCCCCCCAATTTTCTCTGCTGCAGCCTCCGTTTTCGAGTTTCTGTGTTTCTATCTCTCTCATTGGGTTTCCAGAAATCTGTACATATATATAGTGATTTTTAGGTCCAAATATGTCGATAATTGGGAAAGTGTAAAACATTTGACATCAATTTCTAGGTAAGTTGATTTTTCATTCATCATCAGGACATATTACAAGGGAAGGTCCAAAAGGCCCTAGCCGATAAAGTTGCTTACAAAATAGCTACAAAGAACAAAAGGATAAACTTCTATGAGAGAGAAAGCTTAAAGTTATCTACATGACCTTAGTCCGAGTAGCATCGTGGAGGAGCAGCCATCTGTCGATGATGTTTGCCACTGCCTTCTTCAAAACGCTCTATGGCCTCAAGAGACTAGCTCCATTTTTCTTTCAGCCAGTTCTCAATAGTCGCCACCTTTGCCCAATCAACCTTTCTCCACTATCTTCGCCAAAGGCAATGGTGCTATAAAACTAACTGTGGGCAACAAGATATACCAAACACAGATCGCTCCTGAAGAAGTGTACTTTGGCGAGAGGTTCAAATTTGTCCGCACGATTCCTTCGAGAAGAAGTGCTTGAACAAACATCTGGAAGTATCACACTTCCTTCAAGCATTTGTTGCAAAGAGCTTCTACTTCTAGCATCTAGAACCAGAGCCCATCTTCTTCTTGATCTGGGTTCTTGTGTGATCTCACCAATAGGCTCGCTGAAAAGAGGTGGGCAGCACCATTAGTACAGCTCCATGAACGCAGGAAAGTGCTTAATAGAGTGTACCAGAATTTGCTTCATTGTTGTGAAGCCGCTTAATTATGTCGCCTTCTTCATTGCAAATCCGTCGCCTGGTCTGCACAGTCTGGAGACTAAGTTTAGCTGCAACTCATTAGCACTTGGCAGCTTTCTTTAAGCTTTGACACCTTCCGAGTACTGCCAGCCTCTAGCTTCTTTTTGAGATCAAAATAATGGCCTGGTGACTAATGCAATGCGGACACCACCTACGCCATATAGATGGTACCTCAAAGCATATACTGAGATAGATTATAAGCTTCATTAAGCGCCAATCTGGTGGATGCCGGGAGAAGATCACAAAGATTGATGAAAATGGAGATGAGGATGGAATGGGAGTCACCTGCACACGAATCCTAAACAAAAAGGAGTCTCAAGAAACTCATGAACAAAAGTAAGGAGAGGCCATGGAGGGAGAAATTGAAGTGGAAATTACCCAGATCTCATGTACTTAGGTCAGCCTCGTCTCTCGGAATTCACCTTTTCACCAAAGGAGCAAATTGCTACCTTGCTCTATTGATTGAACTATGATCAGTCCCATCTGAAACTTTTTCTTTCCATCTGCCTGGGCTACTGTGAGAAAGAGCGAGACTGGGAAGCTGGGAGCAAGGACCAGAGGGCGCTGTAATGGTGAAGGCTTGCGAGCTGGCAAGAGGAGAAGGGGAAAATGAGGCGCAAGGATTACCTTTTAACCTGGAAGATGAAGCAGATCTGCCGTTCAACAGAGAAGAGATAATCCTAACCCTACACATATCATAAAAGTAAAAAATATATTTTAACTTTTACAGGGAGGTAACGGAGTTACTGCGTGCGTGCTGGGCGCTTTGGAGGACGTGGGAACCTCACTAAGTGCAACGGTGGGAAGGCAGTATATCGTGGGTCACCAACAAGCAGGCTAATCGGGTAGTAACAAGAGTCACAACACACCATCTTTGCTTCGCATTGGACGTCTGGGACATAGTAACCTGAGTTGACGCGGGAGCAATATGATGCGCGACATGACTTGGAGCCTATGTCCACTGCAAGCACCCGATCATAGGCTCGGGGGCTACTCTTATTGGGAGCATTGTTCTTACTCCCGATAAGACGCAAGATAGTGCAAAAATATGGAGTCGATTAAAAGCAAGTTGGGCCTACACCCAAATGCAAACACTCGTATGTAGCTCGGCCATTCCCATCGAGCGTTGGTCGTATGTACCGAAGAAATTATCAATATAGAAAGAGCAATACACAAGTCAGTATAGATGAACCCGAAGAATTTCGACAGTGGGTAGACATCTTCGAGTTTTATAAACTCAGTCATGTACTCCCATCGGGAGTCTTAAGATTTTACTCAATAAAATATAGTAACCCGAAGATATGGTGCAACCCGGAGAAAAGGAGCATTCCATCTCACGAATTGTAAAGGCACTAGATAACATATTCAGAAAGGCTTGGCCATGTAAATCTCTAAATGCCGTTATTTGTAAAAGGATCATGAAGGTAAGACCCCAGGATCCATCTTGTGTGGCACCCGTATGCACTCTCCCACTTTATCCACATCAACATACACTACTAGGAAAAGGCCTATAGCCGCAAATATTATTGTCGGCGCACCAAAAATGGTGCCCGCCGGTGGTAAACTACCGGAGAAACATGATTCGAATGCGCCTGAAGAGACCGAATACCGTCAAGACAAATAATTTAGTGCGCCGGGATACGGGCACTAGGTTCCAGCTGCTTGAACGGAGCCACCTTACTGGTGGACCGCCTTTCAGTTTTTGAAAAAATAAAAAATGGTAGAAAATTCAAAAAATAAAATCCTTTGAAAAGGCCATGTATTATGTCATCTAGTTTTAGCGAAAATTTAAAAAAAAATGAATTTTGATATATTATGCAAAATGACGTCATTTTTCGGTAAAATGGGATTTGTGGTTGCAACGTCCGATGAAAAACTTTTTTATATCAAAATCGATCTACGCGAAATTTCCTATCCGAGATTCAAACACCTATGGTCGTTTAGCCAAAAATTGGATTCGTCAAATTCAAAACAGAAACATGACTTTTTTAGCTTTTAGATTTTGATGAAAAAATAAAAAATCATTTCCTGCGCACCACCACATAGTGCGTCATGGAACTGGGTATATAAATTGAAAACCGGGGTCCTCCTCTCTTCCTCTTACCATTCCCCCTCTTCTCCTCTCCTCCTTTCCTCCCTCTTCCTTTCTACTCTTCATCTTCCCATTCCTCTTCCTACTCTTTTTCTCCTCCTCCTCTCTCTCCTCTCTAACGTCGCTCCTCCTGGGGAAACAGCTGCACCCGACCAAGAGATGACATCGCTCCCTCCCCTCGCCTCAAGCTATGATAGAGATTCAGTCCCTCCCGCCTCGACGCTCCGACGACTACGCTCGCATGGAGCTCCTCCTCAACCTCGAGCTCGTATGAGGCTGCAGCCACGCCGACCTCCCACTCCACCTCCCCCTGCCTCGAGCTCCGACGAGGAGTTCGACGACGACGACAACACCGACCTAGGGACCGGATTGCTTTATGTTTTGAACGTAGGGGCTGCTTGTAAAAGTGCCCCCGTGAGGCTTTTGTTTCCCGGAAAATCATCGGCCGGCAGATTAGGTAGGAAGGCCTGGGATAACCCTGTGTTACCGCCGGCGCACTACTCCGGTTGATACGTCTCCAAACGATTCTGACAATTTCTTATGTTCCATGCTTGTTTTATGACACACTTACATGTTTTGTTCACACTTTATGATGATTTTATGCGTCGGAATTAACCTATTGACGAGATGCCTAAGTGCCAGTTCCTGTTTTCATTTTTGGTTTCATAAATCCTAGTAAGGAAATATTCTTAATTTGACTTAAATCAATCTCAAAGGATACGTCTCCGATCAAAGATTTGATAATTTCTTATGTTCCATGCCACATTATTGATGATATTTACATGTTTATGCATACTTTATGTCATATTTAAGCATTTTCGGAACCAACCTATTGACGAGATGCCGAAGTGCCAATTCCTGTTTTTTGGTTTCAGAATCCTAGTAACGAAATATTCTCTAATTGGACGAAATCAACGCCCGTGTTCCTATTTCTGTCTTAAGCATCCAGAACACACGGAGAAGGATTCGTATGGGGGCACAGTGGCCTCGACACAGGCCGCTGCCCAGTTCTGCCAGCGCTTCTATGGTGTCGTCGCTCCTTCGACCTTCCGACGCCGCCTCTTCGCCTATATAAAGGTCCTGCACTCCAAAACCTCGAGATGAAAAACCAATGGCATGCAAACCTTCCGAAAGCCGCCATCGCTACAAAGATCTGGGTGGTCAGGAGTCTCCGTTCCCAAGCCGCTGGACGGGGAAGTGCCTTAAGGCTTCTCCATCGACACCACCGCCATCTTCATCAACGCTGCTGTCTCCCATGAGGAGGGAGAAGTTCTCCATCGAGGCTCGGGGCTGCTGTACCGGTAGCTATGTGGTTATTCTCTCTCCTATGTACTTCAATACAATGATCTCATGAGCTGCTTTACATGATTGAGATCATATGATGAGCTTTGTATCGCTACTAGTCTATGTTATGTGCTACTCATGTGATGTTATTAAAGTAGTCTATTCCTCCCGCATGGTGTAAAGGTGACTAGTGTGTGCACCGTGTGGTTCTCGTAGGCTATGATCATGATCTCTTGTAGATTGTGGAGTTAATTATCATTATGATAGTATTGATGTGATCTATTCCTCCTTCATAGTGTAATGTGGACATTGTGTGCGCTATGTTAGTTCTTGGTCTATTTTGCAATGATCTATTATGCTCTAAGGTTACTTAAACATGAATATCGTGAATGTTGTGGCGCTTGTTAACTCCGGCTTGAGGGAGCTCCTGTAGCCCTACACAACGAATGGTGTTTGTCATCCAACAAAAGAGTGTATAGCACATATGAGAAAGAGTTATTTATTATGCGATCAATGTTGAGAGTGTCCACTAGTGAAAGTATGATCCCTAGGCCTTGTTCCTAAATATCATACATTGGGCCATTATACTGCCATCAAGGTTACTACTGGCTGCTAAGCATTATCATTGCTTATCGTCTCCGGGCAAAGCATTCTTCTGTGCCAAGCAGCATTTCTCATATATAATTATTACCCACCTCGTATTTCACTATCTCGCGAACTAGTAACCCATTAGGTGTGTTGTGACACAAGAGACTTCTTGCTTTGTGGTTGCATGAGAGGGATATCTTTGAACCTCTTCCTCCCTGAGTCCGATAAACCTTGGGTGATCCAATTTAAGGGAAACTTATTGGCTGCTCTACAAACCTCTGCTCTTGGAGGCCCAACACTGCCTACAAGAATAGAAGCACCCGTAGACATCAAGCTATTTTCTGGCGCCGTTGCCGGGGAGGAAAGGTAAACGACTACTAAGCTATTTCCTAGCACTGTTGCCAGTGTGTGAGTGCTCGAAGTTATTTCCTTTAGATCCTGCAATTGCATCTTTTTGTTTCTTGTTTGTATTTTCACTAGTTAACAAAGGCTAAATAGATTCTTATGAACTTTATCTTGAATTAGGACATGATGTGTTTGAAGAAAAAATTAAAAAACCCATGGAACTTATGCATGCTAATGGGAATGTTATTAGTATGAATGCTTTGAACACTATTGTTGCTAATGCTATGGAAAATTCTAAGCTTGGGGAAGTTGGTTTAGATGAGCATGATATTTTTAGTCCCCCAAGCATTGAGGAGAAAATTTACTTTGATGATACTTTGCCTCCTATATTTGATGATGAAAATAATAATGATAGCTACTTTGTTGAATTTGCTCTCCCACTACAACTAATAAAATTGATTATGCTTATGTGGAGAGTAATAATTTTATGTATGAGACTCATGATAAGAATGCTTTATGTGATAGTTATATTGTTGAGTTTGCTCATGTTACTACTGATATTATGAGAGAGGAAAATATGGTGGTAGAAATTTATGTTACTAAAACACCTCTATGTGCTGAAATTTTTGAAACTACACTTGTTTTATCTTCCCATGCTTACTTTGCTCTTCATGAATTTATTGTGTACAAGATTCCCTTTCATAGGAAGCATGTTAGACTTAAATGTGTTTTGCCTCTTGATGCTCTCTTTTGCTTCAAATACTATTTCTTGCAAGTGCATCATTAAAACTGCTTGAGCCCATCTTAATGGCTATAAAGAAAGCACTTCTTGGGAGATAACACATGTGTTTATTTTACTACAGTACTTTGTTTTATATTTTGAGTCTTGAGGTTGTTTACTACTGTAGCAACCTCTCCTTATCTTAGTTTTGTGTTTTGTTGTGCCAAGTAAAGTCGTTGATAGCAAGGTTGATACTAGATTTGGATTACTGCGCAGAAACAGATTTCTTTGCTGTCACGAATCTGGGTCTAATTTTCTGTAGGTAACTCCGAAAATTATGCCAATTTACGGGAGTGATCCTCAGATATGTACGCAACTTTCATTAAATTTGGGCATTTTCATCTGAGCAAGTCTGGTGCCATTTTAAAATTCGTCTTTACCACTGTTCTGTTTTGACAGATTCTGCCTTATTTCGCATTGCTTCTTTCACTGGTTTAATGGATTTCTTTGTTCCATTGACCTCCAGAGCTTTGTGCAATGTCCAGAAGGGCAGAATGATTGTGTCACCTCTGAACATGAATTTTTATTATGCACTAACCCTCTAATGAGTTTGTTTCGAGCTGGTGTGCAGGAAGTTTTCAAGGGTCAAGAGAGGAGTGTGATATACTATGATCATGAAGAGTGAAAAGTCTAAGCTTGTGGATGCCCGTGGTTCATCCTGCATATTTTAAGAAGACTCAAGCATCTAAGCTTGGGGATGCCCAAGGCATCCTCTTCTTCATCGACAACATTATCAGTTCACCCTTTGAAACTATATTTTTATTCGGTCACATCTTATGTACTTTGCTTGAAGCGTGTGTGCTTTTGTTTTTTTTTGTTTGAATAAATGCTTGTGTGGAGAGACATCATCACTATTCGTATGAACACATGTTCTAGCCTCACTCTTCATGGCGATAAGAAACCGTCATAAATTGTTATACTGGTTGGAATTGGAAAATGATACATGTAGTATTTGCTATAATGTTTTGGATAATGTGATACTTGGCAATTGTTGTGCTCATGTTTAAGCTCTGCATCATATACTTTGCACCCATTAATGTAAAGAAACACATAGAGCTTGCTAATTTGGTTTGCATATTTGTTCTCTCTAAAGTCTAGATAATATCTAGTATTGAGTTTTTGAAAACAACAAGGAAGACGGTGTAGCGTCTTATAATGTTTGCAATATGTCTTTTATGTGAGTTTTGCTGCACCGGTTCATCCTTGTGTTTGTTTCAAATAACCCTGCTAGCCTAAACCTTGTATCGAGAGGGAATACTTCTCATGCATCCAAAATCCCTGAGCCAACCACTATGCCATTTGTGTCCACCATACCTACCTACTACATGGTATTTCTCCGCCATTCCAAAGTAAATTGCTTCGAGTGCTACCTTTAAATTTCCATCATTCGCCTTTGCAATATATAGCTCATGGGACAAAATATCCTTAAAAACTATCGTTTGAATATGTACTTATGCACCTTATCTCTTATTAAGTTGCTTGTTGTGCGATAACCATGCTTCTGGGGACGCCATCAACTCTTTGTTGAATATCATGTGAGATGCCGTCTTGTCTGAAGTAAGAGAGATCTACCACTTTAATGGTTAGAGCATGCATATTGTTAGAGAAGAACATTGGGCCGCTAACTAAAGCCATGAATTGAAGTTTCAGCTTTGGACATATATCCTCAATCTCATATGAGAACACTAATTGTTGCTACATGCTTATGCATTAAAGAGGAGTCCATTATCCGTTGTCCATGTTGTCCCGTATGGATGTCTAAGTTGAGAATAATCAAAAGCGAGAAATCCAAAATGCAAGCTTTCTCCTTAGACCTTTGTAATAAAGCGTGCATGGAGGTACCTTTTGTGACACTTGGTTAAAACATGTGTATTACGATGATCCGGTAGTCCAAGTAAGTAGGACGACGTGCGGGCACTATTAGTATACTATGCATGAGGCTTGCAACTTTAAAGATATAACTTACATAACCTATGCTTTATTACCATCATGACAAAATTGTTTTGTATGTTTTCAAAACCAGCTCTAGCACAAATATAGCAATCATGCTTTTCTCTTTGAAGGACCATTCTTTTACTTTTATGTTGAGTCAGCTTCACCTATTTCTCTCCACCTCAAGAAGCAAACACTTGTGTGAACTTCATTGATTCCTACATACTTGCATATCGCACTTGTTATATTACTTTACATTGACACTATCCATGAGATATACATGTTATAAGTTGAAAAGCAACGCTGAAACTTAATCTTCTTTGTGTTGTTTCAATATCTTTACTTTGATTTATTATGTTTTTATGAGTTAACCTCTGCAAGACTTATTGATGCTTGTCCTGAAGTACTATTCATGAAAAGTCATTGCTTTATGATTCAGTTGTTTACTGTGTCATTTACATTATTTTGATCGCTGCATTCATTACATGTTCTTACAATGATCAAGTTTATGATGGCATGTCACTTAAATTATCTTTGTTATCGTTTTTCCTGCTCGGGATTAGGAACTAAGCTTGGGGATGCCGATACGTCTCTACATGTTTTATGCATACTTTATGTCATATTTATGCCTTTGAACTAACCTACTGACAAGATGCCACAGTGCCAGTTCCCGTGCTGTTTTTGGTTTCACAAATCCTAGTAACGAAATATTCTCGAATTGGACGAAATCAACGCCTGTGTTCCCTATTTCCTAACCACATCCAACACACGAGAAGGAGCTGCAGGGGGCACAGTGGCCTCAGATGATAGGCCGGCGCGGCCTAGGCCCTGCTGCGCCAGCCTATGGTGTCGTCGCCTCGTCATTCCGACGCCGCCTCTTCGCCTATAAAGGCCTTCCTGACCTAACCTCGAGACGGAAAAACCACGGTACGAGAAACCTTCCAGAGTCAGCCGCCATCGCGAAGCCAAGATCTGGGAGACAGGAGTCTCTGTTCCGGCAAGCCGCCGGATTCGGGAAGTGCCCCCGAAGGCTTCTCCATCGACACCACCGCCATCTTCTTCACCGCTGCTGCTCCCATGAGGAGGAGTAGTTCTCCATCGAGGCTCGGGCTGTACCGGTAGCTATGTGGTTAATCTCTCTCCCATGTACTTCAATACAATGATCTCATGAGTTACATGATTGAGATCCATATGATGAGCTTTGTATCGCCACTAGTTGTGTGCTACTCATGTGATGTTATTAAAGTAGTCTATTCCTCCCGCATGGTGTAAAGGTGCTAGTGTGTGCACCGTGTGGTTCTTGGCGTAGGCTATGATTATGATCTCTTGTAGATTGTGGAGTTAATTATCATTATGATAGTATTGATGTGATCTATTCCTCCTCATAGTGTAATGTGGACAGCGTGTGCGCTATGTTAGTTCTTGGTTTATTTTGCAATGATCTATTATGCTCTAAGGTTATTTAAATATGAACATCGAATGTTGTGGCGCTTGTTAACTCCGGGTTGAGGGTGCTCCTGTAGCCCTACACAACGAATGGTGTTTGTCATCCAACAAAAGAGTGTAAGGTAGCACATATGAGAAAGAGTTATTTATTATGCAATCAATAATGTTGAGAGTGTCCACCAGTGAAAGTATGATCCCTAGGCCTTGTTCCTAAATATCGCTATCGCCGTTTGTTTACCGTTTTATCGCGTTACTAATGTTGCGTTACTGTCGTTTGTTTATCGTCCTGGCAAAAGCACTTTTCCCCGGTGCCGCTACACGCTCAGTATATTCATACCACCGTATGCTTCACTATCTCTTCGCTCGAACTAGTGCACTATTAGGTGTGTTGGGACACAAGAGACTTCTTGCTTTGTGGTTGCGGGGTTGCATGAGGGATATCTTTGACCTCTTCCTCCCCGAGTTCGATAAACCTTGGGTGATCCACTTAAGGGAAACTTGTTGCTGTTCTACAAACCTCCGCTCTTGGAGGCCCAACACTGTCTACAAGAATAGAAGACCCGTAGACATCAAGCACTTGTCACACCAAGCTTCTTAAACACCCTGAGAGCCACCAGAGGAGGGCCCTAGGGCCCCAGATGATAGGCTGGCGCGGTTGGGCGGGCCGCCACTCTAGCGTGTCGTCGCCTCGTCGCCCTTCCGACTCCGCCTCTTCGCCTATTTAAGGGTCCCTGACCTAAAACTCGAGCATGAAAGCCACTCGCACGAGAAACCTTCCCTGCAGCCGCCGCCATCGCGGGCCAAGATCCGGGGGACAGAGCCCCCGCGTCTCAAGACGCCGCGGATCGGGAAGTGGCCCCCGAAGGCTTCTCCATCAACACCACCGCCATCTTCATCAACGCTGCCGTCTCCCATGAGGAGGGAGTAATTCTCCATCGAGGCTAAGGGCTGTACTGGTAGCTATGTGGTTAATCTCTCCTATGTACTTCAATACAATGATCTCAAGGAGCCGCCTTACATGATTGAGATTCATATGAGTTTTGTATCACTATTAGTCTATGTGCTACATATGATGTTATTAAAGTAGTCTATTCCTCCTTCACGATGTAAGATAAGGTGTGCATCAGGTAGTACTTGGCGTAGGCTATGATCATAATCTCTTGTAGGTTATGGAGTTAATTATTACTATGATAGTATTGATGTGATTTATTCCCCTTCATAGTGTAAAGGTGACAGTGTGTATGCTATGTTAGTACTCGGTCTATTTTGCAAAGATCTATTATGCTCTAAGGTTACTTAAATATGAATGTCGAAATGCTGTGGAGCTTGTTAACTCCGGCATTGAGGTGCTCTTGTAGCCCTACACAACTAATGGTGTTCATTATCAAACAAGAGTATATGTAGCACAAAGGAAGAGAACTTATTTATTTATGTGATCAATGTTGAGAGTGTCCACTAGTGAAAGTATAATCCTAGGCCTTGTTTCCAACACTGTAATCATCGCTTGTTTATCGCATCGATCTTTTACTTCCGTAATATTACAACATCATCCGCATGCCGCCAAGCACTTTTCTTCAAGGCCGTTACTACCGCTCATTCATCTATACCACTTGTATCACTATCTCTTTCATTGAACTAGTGCACCTATACATCTCGACAAGTGTATTAGGTGTGTTGGAGACACAAGAGACTTCTTGTACGTGATTGCAGGTTGCTTGAGAGGGATATCTTTGTCCTCTTCCTCCTGAGTTGGATAAACCTTGGGTGATCCACTTCAGGGAAACTTGCTGCTCTACAAACCTCTCATTTTCCTTGAGGCCCAACACCGTCTACAAGAATAGAAGCACCCGTAGACATCAAGCACTTTTCTCGCGCCGTTGGAGGAAAGGTAAAGGCACTCACACTTCGGTCCCAGGTAACTAAGTTATTTGCGCGTTGTGTGTCCGTCAAGCTATTTCCTTTAGATCCTGCAATTGCATCTTTTTGTTTCTTGTTTTACACTAGTAAGGCATAATGGAAAACATCTGTGAGCTTTTTATACTATTTCCTGAGTCAAGACATGAATGGTTTAATGCGAAAATTAAAAAACCTATGGAACCTTATTTGCATGCTAGTAGCAATGATATTAGTATGAACACTTTGAACACCTGTTGATAATGATATAGAAAATTCTAAGCTGGTGGAGGTCGGACTGATGAAATATCTCTTTAGTCCTCCGGGTATTGAGGAGAAAGTTTATGTTGATTATGATATGCCTCCCATATATGATGATTATAATGATAGTGGTCTTTTGGTGCTGCCTACTATGGAGAGTAAATTTTATTATGATTATACTATGCCTCCTACACTTGATGAGAATAATAATGATATCTACGTAGAATTTGCTCCCACTACAACTAATAAAATTGATTATGCTTAGTGGAGAGTAATGATACTTTTATGCATGTGGATAAGAATGCTTTATGTGATACTTATATTGTTGAGTTTATTCACGATGCCACTGGAAAGAGTTATGAGAGAGGGAAACATGGTCATATGCATCTTAATAATATTAAGTTTCCCCTCTTTATGTTGAGAATTGTGAAGTTACTCTTGTTTTATCTTCTTATGCTTGTTGCATTATGCTTCATGAATTTGTTTATTTACAAGATTCCTATGCATAGGAAGCATGTTAGGCTTAAATTTGTTTTGAATTTGCTTCTTGATGCTCTCTTTTGCTTCATACTCTATATTTCTTGCGAGTGCATCATTAAAACTATTGAGCCCATCTTAATGGCTATAAAGAAAGAACTTCTTGGGAGATAACCCATGTGTTTATTTTACTACAGTACTTTTGTTTTATATTTGAGTCTTGGAAGTTGTCACTACTGTAGCAACCTCTCCTTATCTTTATTTTATTGCATTTGTTGTGCCAAGTAAAGTCTTTGATAGTAGGGTTGATACTAGATTTGGATTACTGCGCAGAAACAGATTTCTTGTCATGGACGAATTTCAATATGCCTCCTCTCAGAGTAACTCAGAAAAATCTGCCAATTTACGTGCGTGATCCTCAGATATGTACACAACTTTCATTCAATTTGGGCATTTTCTTTGTCTGGAGCAAGTCTGGTGCCTCAAAAAATCGCTTTACTGACTGTTCTGTTTTGACAGATTCTGCCTTTATTTCGCATTGCCCCTTTTACTATTGGATGGATTTCTTTGTTCCATTAACTTCCAATAGCTTTGGGTCCAGAAATGTTAAGAATGATTGTGTCACCTCTGAACATGTGTATTTTTGATTATGCACTAACCCTTAATGAGTTTGTTTTAAGTTTGGTGTGGAGGAAGTTTTCAAGGGTCAAGAGAGGAGGATGATATACTATGATCAAGAAGAGTGAAAAGTCTAAGCTTGGGGATGCCCCCGTGTTCATCCCTGCATATTTCAAGAAGACCCAATATCTAAGCTTGGGGATGCCCACGGCATCCCCTTCTTCAACAACTTATCGTGTCACTTTGAAACTATATTTTTATTCCTGGCCACATCTTATGTACTTTACTTGGAGCGTTCCGTGTGCTTTTATTTTCGTTGTTATTTTGATTCTCTGAATAAATACATGCTTGTGTGGGAGAGAGACACGTCCGTCATGCATATGAACACATGTGCCTCTACTTATTCTTAATTTTCATGGTCTTGTCTATCATATATGGTTGGAAACAGTAAAATGCTGCTACGTGGTAATTGTAATGTCTTGAATAATTTGATACTTGGCAATTGTTGTGCTCATATAGATCATGCTTAAGCTCTTGCATCATGTACTTTGCACCTATTAATGAAGAACTACCACTACAAGAAAAGTTCTGATAGACAACGTCTCAAAATCGTCCGCTAAGGGGTATTTTTCGTCGCCTATGGGCCTAACCCCATCGATAAGGGTTCTCATGTGGAAACTACGTCAGGCAAAGTCCTACGACGATTTTTTCGGTCCATCGCGCTTGGCGCCTTCCGCCACTTAAAATCGACTCGTTGCCCAAGTGTTTCCCGGAGCCCGTTGATCGCCGACGTCATGCAAATCGACATGCGTACGCCGTTAATCGTCGCTAATCTGCGTTAACCTACTGAAACCCGTGGAGAGATGGTAGGCCTGGCGACGAGGCCTGCCACGTCTTGTCGTGCCGCCCATTAAGTTTATGTCGTCACCCGGACGGCTTGACCTATTAACTATATAGTCGGGCCGGTCCATTAGTTACGTGGGCGGCCTAACCTCTAAGGTTGAATGGTCAAAACATTAATGTGGCCGCCCACTCGCTACGCGGGCCGGGCCGGTGCACTCGCTTGACCGGTCAACAGCAAAAGGGCCGGCCCAAAGACATGGGACCCACTTTCCCGTTATCGCGCCTACCATTTAACCAGCGGGGTCCACCCAGCCAACCGGGCCACCTCAAGAAGTTATCGTCGCCAATTAGGCATGTGGGTCCCACTCTCTCGCTATCGGTCGCCCATTTAGTACGCTGGGTCCACATTAGATCAACGGCTGGCCCAACAAGCCAAAGGCTCGGCCAAAAGCATAGCGGGTCCCACTTTCCGCGTTAAAGGGCCACCCCATTTAGTATGCGGGGTCCACCATATAGCAAGTGGGCTTGCCCAACAAGATAGTGGGCCGGCCAAAAACACAGTGGGTCCCACTTTCCGCTTAAAGGGCTGGCCCATTTAGGGTGTGGGGTCCACCATATAGCAAGTGGGCTTCACCAACAAGATAGCGGGTCGGCCAAAACACCGGTGGGTCCCACTTTTCTCGTTAAAGGGCCGCCCATTTAGTATGGGGTCCACCATATAGTAGAAGCTGGCCGCCCAACACGCCAGCGGGTCGGCCAAAACACAGTGGGTCCAACTTCTCGTTAAGTACTCACCATTTAGTATGGGGTCCACCATATAGCATGGGCCGTACCTAACACGCTGAGCGTGGCTTCACAAAAACAATGTGGGTCTCACTTTCCTTCTTAAAGGGCTTTTTCTTCTAGTATGGGGTCCACCATATGCTGCGGGCTGCCCTGGTCAAGACAGCGGGTCGCCAAACACAAAAAGTGGTCCCACTTTCGTCTTAAAGGGCTGGCCCATTAGCATGTGGGGTCCACCACAAAGCACTGGGCTGGCCCAACTAGTTTGTGGGCCTAAGCTTGGGGATGCTGATACGTTTCCGACGTATCGATAATTTCTGTTCCATGCCACATTATTGATGATATCTACATGTTTTATGCACACTTTATGTCATATTCGTGCATTTTCTCGAACTAACCTATTAACAAGATGCCGTTGCTGTTTTCTGCTGCTTTTGGTTTCAGAAATCCTAGTAACGCAACATTCTCTGACCTGGACGAAACGCCCCGTGTTCCTATTTTGCCCTAAGCATCCAACACCCGAGAGCCGCGTAGGAGGGCCTCAGGCTGACGACAGGTGGCGCGGCCAGGGCCAGGGCCGCGCCCCCCTATTGTGTCGCCCTCGTCGACCCTCCGACGCCGCCTCTTCGCCTATATAAAGGTCCCGCACCTTAAAACCTCGATGCTTGCAAAACCACGCACGAGAAACCTCTTAGCCGCCGCCATCGCTAAGCCAAGATCCGGCATGTGAGTCTCTGCTCCGGCCCGCGCCGGATCTGGGAAGGGCCCCCCGAAGGTTTCTCCATCGACACCACCGCCATCTTCATCAACGCTGCTGTCTCCCATGAGGAGGAGTAGTTCTCCATCGAGGCTCCGGGCTCTACCGTAGCTATGTGGTTCATCTCTCTCCTATGTACTTCAATACAATAACTTCATGAGCTGCCTTACATGATTGAGATTCATATGATGATGCTGAATCTAGATGTCATTATGCTGTCAAGTGGGTTTACTTATGTGATCTCCGAGAGACTCCTTGTCCCACGTGTGTAAAGGTGATACAGGTAAAACGCGTGGGTCTCTTTAGGCCATATTTCACAGAATACTTATTCGCTGTTATGAATGGCATAGTGAAGTGCTTATTTATATCTCTTTATGATTGCAATGAGTTTTGTATCACAATTTATCTATGTGCTACTCTAGTGATGTTATTAAAGTAGTTTTATTCCTCCTGCACGGTGTAATGGTGACAGTGGGTGCATCCGTGTTAGTACTTGGCGTAGGCTATGATTATGATCTTTTGTAGATTATGAAGTTAACTATTGCTATGATGGTATTGATGTGATCTATTCCTCCTACATAGTGTAAAGGTGACAGTGTGCATGCTATGTTAGTACTTGGTTTAGTCATGTCGATCTTTCATGCACTCTAAGGTTATTTAAATATGAACATGGAATTGTGGAGCTTGTTAACTCCGGAGCATTGAGGGTTCGTGTAATCCTACGTAATGTGTTCATCATCCAACAAGAGAGTGTAGAGTATGCATTTATCTATTCTCGTTATGTGATCAAAGTTGAGAGTGTCCACTAGTGAAAGTCTATTCCCTAGGCCTTGTTCCTAAATATTGCTATCACTGCTTGTTTACTGTTTTTTACTGCGTTACTACTGCTACCATATTACCACCATCAACCACACGCCAGCAAGCTATTTTCTCGCGTACTACTGCTCATATTCATTCATACCAATTGTATTTCACTATCTCTTCGCTCGAACTAGTGCACCTATTAGGTGTGCTGGGGACACAAGAGACTTTTCTTGCTTTGTGGTTGCATGAGAGGGATATCTTTGACCTCTTCCCCGAGTTCGATAAACCTTGGGTGATCCACTTAAGGGAAAACTTGCTGCTCTACGCATCACACCTTCCACTCAAACACTGTCTACAGGAAAAGGAGGGGGTGTAGACATCAAGTTATTTTCTGGCGGCGCCGTTTCCGGGGAGGAAAGGTAAAAGGTACCCACACTCCGGATCTCGGCTACTGCAGCGACGCAACACCGTAGAGCTGGAACAACTAGGGCCGCGGCTGGCCCCGTCCCTCCGAGCGACGCCCGCAAAGCCTCTCCGGCCACGTCCTGGCGGTTGCTAGAGCGTGCCACCTGACCTATACCTCGGTCGTAAAGGTGTGGATGATGCCCGCTTAGTTTCGCAGGCACACACGTGAACATTAAATACGAGCCTCGATCGGCTCTCAAGTTATCCCGTGAATCGGCTCAAAGAGCCGATCCAACCATGATTCGTACGAGTGGCCGAATATATGGTGGTCCCGCTTGATCAAGATAAAGCTAATAAGATCTACGACGATTTAGGTTTTCACCGCATAATCCGATCATCCTACTCACGATTGGGCCCCGCGGTCGCGTACGGTGATCGTAAGCCGATCCTAGACGGGGCCTAAAAACCAACACGAGGTTGATCCTCGGAACGTCCTGTCTAGGGCTAGCAAACTACACCCTACACGCCGTTGGATCCTCCAACCCTTTGTAAGGCCTAACTATTGGAGATAGATGTTAAACTAATCCTTGAAGAATCAAGGAGCAACCGTAACGGATCGAATCTACTAAACCATGATCAAGCGGGGTGCCGCCCCTACACCTAAGATAGGTGTAAGGGCGGCTAGACATGTAAGGGTCGCACTAGATAGCATATGATACGAAGCACCATGCTAACCCTAACATGTCTAAGATAACTACGTTGCTCGCCATCAAAAAGGCTTCAGCACGAGCAACGCGTGAACAACGACATAAGCTTGTGCCGCCTAGATCGCAAGATGCGATCTAGGCGGCATGGTGCTTACCGGAGAAACCCTCGAGACGAAGGGGTTGGCGATGCGCCGAGATTGGTTTGTGGTGAACATTGGTTGTTGTTTATTCCATAAACCCTAGATACATATTTATAGTCCAAGGACTTTCTAATTGAGGCGTGCACCTAACTGTGCACGGCTAAACTCTATCCGTTAATTCTAAATACGATGCGATCTACTATGTTACATATACACGGGCAATCTAGCCCAAACCTTAGCGCAAGGCCGCTTCAAAGACGTTCCCCTCGTGTAATCTTCAAAGCCCATCTTCACTTACGGCCCACTCCCGATTTGGCCAAAATCGGGTGATAACACATGCCCCCGGTTTTGGTAACATAATTGCAAAACCATCTGCTTTCTTCGAAGGGTCATGTCTTGGCAGAGCAGAACCGTCGCAGTATGTTTCATCATGACGACTTGCCTTCCCAACTTCTCTGCACGATTTGCCAGTTTTGGCGCCACATCCTCGGAAACTGTTCGAGCATTAAATCTCCAATATATCTCCTTTTACTTAACCGCATCGAACAGTTCTCCTCTTCATCCTCTTCGCATTAGTACTCTAAAAAGCCCTTTCTCTCGCCACCATGCTCTCCCTCTTTCTTCCTCTTCATCGGATCTTTCCGCGCAGTCCTCCCTTCGCGAGCCGACGCCGGAGTGGAACCCGGCGGAGGCCCATGCGGCCAACATCCGCTCGCACCATCGAGGCCGGGACGGCCGAGCCACAATCTTCTCCATCCGGTCGTAGGACGACAAGTCCCCGACCGACGGAGAGCGACCTCCGCTTCCTCGCCAATGGGGAATCGGAGGAGGAAAGCGACGACGACCACTTTCCCTGGACGGGTCACCTCCCTCCGAGTGAGGTGAAGCGAGGAGGAGGAGGAGGAGGACGACATCTCCTCCGACGAGCCGCCGGGCCAAGCGCCACCGCTCTCGCCCGGAACTTTAGCGACGTCGATGGGGCTGACGCACGATGATGTCGGGATTTGTGAGGACGAGGACAACGAGGGTCCCGCCCGGTGGTCGTTACAGCAGCGACGACGGGCCGGCCGGGAGAGCGACGACAGCAGCGACGACGACGACGACGAGGGCAACAACGGCCCCTAGATAGGATCTTAGCATAGGGCCAGCAGTAGTAGATGGGGCAATGTATCCTCCTTAGTACTTCCTTTAAGAGCAATAGCTCTTTATGTAAGAAATATCACGATCAATGAAGAATTTCCCAATTTGATTTTGCCGATTTCCTTCATGCCGATTTAGCCGATTCCCCCTTATACTGACTGCGCCGATTATCCACTTAACCAATGTTCAAATGAGCCGATGGCAACATATTGGTCTCTTATGATAAATTTCGAGATAGATCGCTCAGCTCCCCACATTCCAACCTCGAACAGACCGCATCGCAATCACTAGATCTGGAAATGCGGATCCAATTTTCATAGCCAACCCTATAGCGTGGATTTGGCCCAGCTCGCGGTCTCTCGGCCTGGACAAGAATCCTAATCAGCTCTAAATCATCGAACGGAGTATTGACTTAACGGCAAAACTCCTGAAATAATGTCCAGTCTCCTCATTAACTTTAAATTTCAGACATTCTTCTGCCGCATCCTTCTCTTCCAGATCCTCTTTGCCTTCAGGAGAGCCCTAGGACTGTTGCTGGATCAACTCGAATGCTGAAGCTAACACTTTGCAAAACAGGCACCATTCGCCCATAACTGTCCTTGTGATGCTCCATTTTTCTGCAGCAACCAACTGGTCCAGAGCCCATTGATGATCATGGCTCCCTTTTCAAACTCCTCTCACCAGCTCCGGTGGTTCCCTTCTGCAATAATTCATCAAAAATAGTGGTGATGCAGGCCACCCCGATTCCAACAAAATCGGCCCCTAGGGCAAAGATCTTTTCAGTGGCGAGCTGCCCCGAGCCTAATCAAGGAACAGCAGGCCGGTCCGACTCAAATCGCCATCATCGGCTTCCAAGTCAGAGCGCATAGTCGCCCGATTCCAACAAAACCGGCTCGCAGAGCGAAGAACCTTCAGGGCAGCTGCCCCCCGAGCTTCTTCAGTTCAATCTTGCGCCTTGCTGATCAGATCAGCTCATCATCTTTGGCAGGCTCGCAACTGCTAGTAGGATGTTTTGAATTCCTGATGCCCTCCAAAACTCTGGAAGTAACAACCTCTGAAAGTGACAGCTACCAAAACGCCACCTTGGCCAGGCCTCCAGGCAGAAATGCCACAGCCGATTGCTTCATCATCGGCCGTCCTCATGGTCCTAGAAGAGATATGCTCCCTTCGTTGGGCTCCTCCTTAACCTGACTTGCATGTTTATGCTGCTCTTGTCGTTAGTCAGGGTTACGATCCTCAATCTTGCAGACGAATATCAGCGGCTTTAAATGAGCCAAGGCAGTGTTGGACGCCACAACTGATGCTCCTGCTAGCACTGCTGAACCTGATGGCTCGCCAAGGAGTTGGAGTCCTTGGATTCGAGTCACCAACAGCTCCCTTGAGGAGTTCATTCATTAGAGCCTCTCCATGATCACTATAACAGTTTGTTCCCCTTAAGTCGATGTCTGCGCATCTGTCTGCGCATCGGCTGTGCTTAAAAAATTTCAAGATTTTTTACGGCCGATTTACTCATATATCGGCCCCCATGCTTCCATACCCATCATCATCAAAGAATATATCTTGAGCTGCCGGCATTTGACAGCCACTTCCCACTTCGTATCCTCGTGCTCTATCTCCATGTGCCCCGAGCCATCCCGTTTCAATCGCACCGGCTCTATGGTTAGCCAAGGCACGTCGGCTCGATAAAACCAGTGTGGGCTTCCCTCCAACTCGTGAGCCGACGTAAATCCACCGCTATCATATCGGTGCTGAATTCAGTAGAATGGAGGGTGAGGATATTTGTTGGCCGATTGCGGAACCGGCCTTCATGTTGAATTACTCCATGAGGGTTTTGTGTGATGTTCCTTCATGGATCCCCGGGGCCGATCGTCTGGATCGGTATCGCCACATTTGTTCGCCGACGCGCTGTTACACGGTCGCCGGTGGATAAAACCAGCCTAACCCTGCTTCTTTGTCACGTCGATGCGCTCGCAGTCGTCCAAATTGATGCCCGAGAGTGGTTCTTGGCCTGATGTCTCCCAAACATTCATGCCAGCCGTTGAAATCTCGATCGAATCATCTGCGTGGACGACTTCTACTTCATCTCCATCCCACTGTATTAGGCATTGGCATCGTGGATGGAATGCAACAGTTGGCGTGGATCCAATCCCTCCCTGTGTGACGCATAAGTGCTTTTGCTGTCGACAATAAAGAACGTCGTAGGGACAGCTTTCCTTCCTACGGTCGATCCACATTCCAACACCTTGTGCGTCGATGCTTGGCCGTTGGAAATCGCTCGTCACGTTGGTCTTGATCGATCCGAGCTAGCATCCCAACCGACGTAGCATGGAGTATGGCATAATGTTAACTGCCGCTCCGGTGGACCAACATCTTGTTGACAGGCTGCCCATTGATGTAACCTCGCAAGTATAGGGCCTTCAGATGTCGGTAGCTTCTTTCTCGTGGCTTCTCGAAGATGACCGGCGTGGGCCGCAGTCAAGTTGTGCCACAGGTGCTTCGTCTAATCCTGGAGCGCTAAACTCCGTTGAAGGATGAAGACCATGTTTGCAGCCGATGTTTCATCATCGGCTTTCCTTGCTTGGGGCGCCACTCTTTCTCTTTGTGGCCGACCTTCTTCGTCCAGGGTTCGCTGAATTTTAGCGGCCAGTCAGGCCGCGCCCTCAACGTGTGTAGGTATAGCCTTTCAGCTTCCTCTAATCCACGTAGTCGCTGAACCCTTCGCTTTTGGGAATGGCTGAGCCCGTCAGGACACCACCTTGGTCGATGATACTTGTCTTCTTCTTCATCATCGTCCTCAAGTTCCTCGAGATCTTCTACCCGAGCAGGCTCAACCTGTCTGTTCCGAGGCGGGAGAGGTCCTACGTTTTAGGACGTTTGGTTAGGCATCCCTCTTCTTTGTTTCATTAAGGGCATAGCCATCAGTAATCAGCTATTCCGAATCCAGCATTAGCTAAAGAAGGGGCAGTCCCAAGGCTATCCACGTCATCCTCGCCCCTTGACCTCCCTCAGCATGACGATTGTACTCGTCGTTCTTATCACGCCGACGATACCCTCTGCCCTCTCGTATCAAAACGACGATACCTCCCATCATCTACGTCGTAGCGACGACGTCGGTCATATCGTCGCCATGTTCCTGGAGGGGAGGCACGAGAGGACGTTGATACCGCATGCTTCCCACTTCTTCCTGTTAGGTACCGTCTATCGTCATCTCGGGCCGCCGCGTGGATCGGCCTCTCTTATCCTTGCCACGGGAGTGGCTGCTTTCTGCTTCGTCTTTGCCATGGCGGCTTGCAAGCCCTGCCATGTTGATACCAGAGGAGAACTCTGGCTTCCTTATGGAGTGGCTGAGATCCACCATGTTGACGCCAGGCCATGGACGTGCGTTCCCATGGAGCTTGACATCGCGTGATTCTTTCAAAGGAGCCGATGAGGTCGGCTTCGAGGACTGCCTTGATCTCGTCATACTTCTTCTTGAGCTCGTCAGTCAGGTCCTCATACTTGACCGGAGTGCTTTCCGCCATCTCAGATGTAGATGGCGATGCGGTGGATGTCGAAGATGGTCCCACCGGGCGTGCCAGAATGTGTTGTCGTCAGAAACCCACCGGCGGGCAGCGACGGGCAACACCGTAGAGCCGGAACAACTAGGGCTGCGGCGGGCCGTCCTCCGAGCGACGGCCCGCAAAGCCTCCGGTCGCACGTCCGATGTTGATTGCAAGGCGTGCCACCTATACCTGGTCAGGAAGGTGTGGATGATGCCTCGCTTAGTTTCGCAGGGCACACACGTAAACATTAAATACGAGCCTCGATCGGCTCTAATCCCGTGAATCGGCTCAAAGAGCCGATCCACCCATGATCATACAAGGTGTCCGAATATATGGTGGTCCTGCTTGATCAAGATAAAGCTAATAAGATCTACGTACGATTTAGGGTTTTCACCGCATAATCGGATCATCCTACTAACGATTGGGCCTCGCGCTCGCGTACGGTGATCGTAAGCCGATCCTAGACGGGCCTAAAAACCAACACGAGGTTGATCCTCGGAACGTCCTGTCTAGGGCTAGCAAACTACACCCTACACGCCGCCGATCCTCCAACCCTTTGTAAGGCCTAACTATTGCGGATATTAAACTAATCCTTGAAGAATCAAGGAGCAACCGTAACGGATCAATCTACTAAACCATGATCAAGCGGGGTGCCGCCCACACCTAAGATAGGTGTATGGCTGCTAGACATGTAAGGGTCGCACTAGATAGCATATGATACGAAGCACCATGCTAACCCTAACATGTCTAAGATAACTACGTTGCTCGCCATCAAAAAGGCTTCAAAGACGAGCAACGCGTGAACAACGACAGAAGTGCCGCCTAGATCGCAAGATGCGATCTAGGCAGCATGGTGCTTACCGGAGAAACCCTCGAGACGAAGGAGTTGGCGATGCGCCGAGATTTGTTTGTGGTTAACGTTGGTTGTTGTTTATTCCATAAACCCTAGATACATATTTATAGTCCAAGGGACTTTCTAATTGAGGCGTGCACCTAACCGTGCACGGGCTAAACTCTATCTGTTAATTCTAAATACGATGCGATCTACTATGTTACAGATACACGGGCAATCTAGCCCAAACTCTTAGCGCAAGGCCGCTTCAAAGACGTTCCACGTGTAATCTTCAAAGCCCATCTTCACTTACGGCCCACCTCCTGATTTGGCCAAAATCGGGTGATAACAGGTACTCACACTCCGGATCTCGGCTACTAAGCTATTTTCGCCGTTGTAAGTACTCGAAGCTATTTCCTTTAGATCCTGCAATTGCATCTTGTTGTTTCTTGTTTACACTAGTTTGGCATAATGGACAACAATGAGCTTCTTATTCTATTTCCTGATTTAAGACATGGATGGTTTGATGCGAAAATTAAAAAACCTATGGAACATATTAGTATGAACGCTTTGAACACCATTGTTGCTAATGATATGGAAAATTCTAAGCTTGGGGAAGCTGGCTTTGATGAGCATGATATTTTTAGTCCCCCAAGCATTGAGGAGAAAATTTACTTTGATGATACTATGCCTCCTATATTTGATGATGAGAATAATAATGATAGCTACTTTGTTGAATTTGCTCCCACTACAACTAATAAAATTGATTATGCTATGTGGAGAGTAATAATTTTATGCATGAGACTCATGATAAGAATGCTTTATGTGATAGTTATATTGTTGAGTTTGCTCATGATGCCTCTGAAAATTATTATGAGAGAGGAAAATATGGTTGTAGAAATTTTCATGTTACTAAAACACCTCTCTATGTGCTGAAATTTTTGAAGCTACACTTGTTTTATCTTCCTGATCTTGTTACTTTGCTCTTCATGAATTTATTTGTGTACAAGATTCCTTTTCATAGGAAGCATGTTAGACTTAAATGTGTTTTGAATTTGCCTCTTGATGCTCTCTTTTGCTTCAAATACTATTTCTTGCAAGTGCATCATTAAAACTGCTGAGCCCATCTTAATGGCTATAAAGAAAGAACTTCTTGGGAGATAACCCATGTGTTTATTTTGCTACAGTACTTTGTTTTATATTTGTGTCTTGGAAGTTGTTTACTACTGTAGCAACCTCTCCTTATCTTAGTTTTGTGTTTTGTTGTGCCAAGTAAAGTCGTTGATAGCAAGGTTGATACTAGATTTGGATTACTCGCAGAAACAGATTTCTTTGCTGTCACGAATCTGGGCCTAATTCTCTGTAGGTAACTCAGAAAATTATGCCAATTTACGTGAGTCATCCTCAGATATGTACGCAACTTTCATTCAATTTGGGCATTTTCATCTGAGCAAGTCTGGTGCCCTTTTAAAATTCGTCTTTACGGACTATTCTGTTTTGACAAATTCTGCCTTTTACTTCGCATTGCCTCTTTTGCTGTGTTGGATGGATTTCCTTGTCCCATTACCTTCCAGTAGCTTTGAGCAATGTCCAGAAGTGTTAAGAATGATTGTGTCACCTCTGAACATGTGAATTTTTGATTATGCACTAACCCTCTAATGAGTTTGCTTGAAGTTTGGTGTGAAGGAAGTTTTCAAGGGTCAAGAGAGGAGGATGATATACTATGATCAAGAAGAGTGAAGAGTCTAAGCTTGGGGATGCCCCGTGGTTCATCCCTGCATATTTCAAGAAGACTCAAGCATCTAAGCTTGGGGATGCCCAAGGCATCCCCTTCTTCATCGACAAATTTATCAGGTTCCTTCTCTTGAAACTATATTTTTATTCAATCACATCTTATGTACTTTACTTGGAGCGTCTGTTTGTTTTGTTTTTGTTTTTGTTTGAATAAATGCTTGTGTGGGAGAGAGACACGCTCCGCTGGTTCGTATGAACACATGTGTTCTTAGCTCATAATATTCATGGCGAAGTTTCCTCTTCGTTAAATTGTTATATGGTTGGAATTGGAAAATGCTACATGTAGTAATTGCTATAATGTCTTGGATAATGTGATACTTGGCAATTGTTGTGCTCATTTTTAAGCTCTTGCATCATATACTTTGCACCTATTAATGAAGAAATACATAGAGCTTGCTAAAATTTGTTTTGCATATTTGGTCTCTAAGGTCTAGATAATTTCTAGTATTGAGTTTGAACAACAAGGAAGACGGTGTAGAGTCTTATAATGTTTTCAATATGTCTTTTATGTGAGTTTTGCTGCACCGTTCATCCTTGTGTTTGTTTCAAATAACCTTGCTAGCCTAAACCTTGTATCGAGAGGGAATACTTCTCATGCATCCAAATCCTTGAGCCAACCACTATGCCATTTGTGTCCACCATACCTACCTACTACATGGTATTTCTCCGCCATTCCAAAGTAAATTGCTTGAGTGCTACCTTTAAATAATTCAAAATTTATCACCTCTTATTTGTGTCAATGTTTTATAGCTCATGAGGAAGTATGTGGTGTTTTATCTTTCGATCTTGTCATTTACTTTGGACAGACTTTCACAATGGACTAGTGGCACATCCGCTTATCCAATAATTTTGCAAAAAGAGCTGGCAATGGGGTTCCCAGCCCCAATTAATTAACTTTCATTAATAATTCTCTTCACATGTTTTGCTCTGATTCATCAGTAAGCAACTTAATTTTGCAAATAGACACTCCTCCATGGTATGTGAATGTTGGAAGGCACCCGAGGATTCGGTTAGCCATGGCTTGTAAGCAAAAGGTTGGGAGGAGTGTCATCCATAAATAAAGAAAAACTAAACTAAAGTATATGTGTAAACAAAAGAGAAGAGGGATGATCTACCTGCTGTAGAGATAACGTCCTTCATGGGAGCCGCTCTTGAAAGTCTGGTTGATGAGGTAGTTAGAGTGCCCACTACCATTCGTTGACAACAACAAACACCTCTCAAAATTTTACTTTTATGCTCTCTTTATGTTTTCAAAACCAAAGCTCTAGCACAAATATAGCAATCAATGCTTCCCTCTGCGAAGGGCCTTTCTTTTACTTTTATGTTGAGTCAGTTCACCTATCTCTCTCCACCTGAAGAAGCAAACACTTGTGTGAACTGTGCATTGATTCCTACATACTTGCATATTGCATTTGTTATATTACTCTATGTTGACAATTATTCATGAGATATAAATGTTATAAGTTGAAAGCAACCGCTGAAACTTAATCTTCTTTTGTGTTGCTTCAATGTCTATACTTTGATTTATTGCTTTATGAGTTAACTCTTATGCAAGACTTATTGATGCTTGTCTTGAAGTACTATTCATGAAAAGTCATTGCTTTATGATTCATTTGTTTACTCATGTCATTACCATTGTTTTGATCGCTGCATTCATTACATATGCTTACAATAGTATGATCAAGGTTATGATGGCATGTCACTTCAGAAATTATCTTTGTTATCGTTTACCTCTCGGGACGAGCAGAACTAAGCTTGGGGATGCTGATACGCCTCCGACGTATCGATAATTTCATGTTCCATGCCACATTATTGATGATATCTACATGTTTTATGCACACTTTATGTCATATTCGTGCATTTTCTGAACTAACCTATTAACAAGATGCCGGCGCCTCGCCTTTCTCGCTGTTTTTGGTTTCAGAAATCCTAGTAACGAAATATTCTCGAATTGGACTAAATCAACGCCAGGTTCCTATTTTGCCGAAGCATCCAACACCCGAGAGCCGCCAGAGGAGGGCCCTGTGGGCCCCAGATGATAGGGTGGCGCGGCCTGGGCCCTGGCCGCGCCCCCTATGGTGTCGCCGCCTCTTGCCCCTCCGACTCCGCCTCTTCGCCTATATAAAGGTCCTGCACCTAAAACTCGATATAAAAACCACGGTACAAGAAACCTTCCAGAGCCGCCGCCATCGCGAAGCCAAGATCTGGGGGACAGGAGTCTCTGTTCCGCATGCCGCCGGGACGGGGAAGTGCCCCCGGAAGGCTTCTCCATCGACACCACCGCCATCTTCATCAACGCTGCTGTCTCCCATGAGGAGGGAGTAGTTCTCCATCGAGGCTGGGCTGTACCGGTAGCTATGTGGTTAATCTCTCTCCTATGTACTTCAATACAATAATCTCATGAGCTGCCTTACATGATTGAGATTCATATGATGATGCTTGTAATCTAGATGTCATTATGCTAGTCAAGTGGGTTTTACTTATGTGATCTCCGGAGACTCCTTGTCCCACGTGTGTAAAGGTGACAGTGTGTGCACCGTGTGGGTCTCTTAGGCTATATTTCACAGAATACTTATTCACTGTTATGAATGGCATAGTGAAGTGCTTATTTATATCTCTTTATGATTGCAATGAGTTTTGTATCACAATTTATCTATGTGCTACTCTAGTGATGTTATTAAAGTAGTTTTATTCCTCCCGCACGGTGTAATGGTGACAGTGTGTGCATCCGTGTTAGTACTTGGCGTAGGCTATGATTATGATCTCTTGTAGATTATGAAGTTAACTATTGCTATGATGGTATTGATGTGATCTATTCCTCCTACATAGTGTGAAGGTGACAGTGTGCATGCTGTGTTAGTACTTGGTTTAGTCGTGTCGATCTTTCATGCACTCTAAGGTTATTTAAATATGAACATTGAATTGTGGAGCTTGTTAACTCCGGCATTGAGGGTTCGTGTAATCCTACGCAATGTGTTCATCATCCAACAAGAGAGTGTAGAGTATGCATTTATCTATTCTGTTATGTGATCAAAGTTGAGAGTGTCCACTAGTGAAAGTCTATTCCTAGGCCTTGTTCCTAAATATCGCTATCGCTGCTTGTTTACTGTTTTATCACACTGCTACCATATTACCACCATCAACCACACGCCAGCAAGCTATTTTCTCGCGCCATTACTACCGCCATATTCATTCATACCACCTGTATTTCACTATCTTTCGAACTAGTGCACCTATTAGGTGTGTTGGGGACACAAGAGACTTCTTGCTTTGTGGTTGCAGTGGTTGCATGAGAGGGATATCTTTGACCTCTTCCTCCCCGAGTTCGATAAACCTTGGGTGATCCACTTAAGGGAAAACTTGTGCTGTTCTACAAACCTCTGCTCTTGGAGGCCCAACACTGTCTACATGAAAAGGAGGGCGTAGACATCGTGGTCCACCTTAAAGCAAGTGGGCCGCCCAATAAAAGGGTCCCATGAATCAAGTGGGCTGGCCCAATATAAGTGGCCAGCCCGTTTAGTTGCTGTTTATATGCCGGCGTAATAGGCGCTTTAGGATTTTGCGGCCAGCACATATGTGATTTCGCTTAATTGGGCCGTTTAAGGGATGGGAATTCGTGATTTAGATATTGAGAATATTTACGCAACATTGATTTCTCGGATAGCCTCACTTACCACAAGCACCAAAGAAAAAATGCGCGAAAGAACTATAAAAACTAACTAAATATTACATCACCTGCAAGGCATTGAAAAAATATTACAGAACCCAGAGAAATTGAATGGTAATTAAACCTAGCAATACAATGAAGGGATCCGGCAATCTTTTAAGTTGTCCATGCAGCACCTATATCCGAAACAAAGACATTACAAGTTAAGACAACAACAATGGAAAGGCAAAGACACTACAATATTGTTTGCCAAAGAATTTGGAACTCATCATTTCGTCGTTATAACAAGATCATTGTAATGCGCACAATAAGCAAACAAAGAGTGCATGCCGCATACCAACAGCCAATATAACAGAGCATGTTAGAATGAAACAGCAGACTTACTACTGTCGAGTCCCATGCAAACCAACATGTTCAGGGAGTACAAAATTGGCATGAACAACATAGTAGCAGGCTATAAATTTTGTAACAACGACTGAGCAAGATGAAGTTATGATGGCTACATCTACAGAGCAGGGAATGTAAACCAAAAATAGAAGTTACGATGGCAAAAGCTAAAGAGGAGGGAATGTGAACCAACATGTGCCAAGTGCAATTACTTCATTTTGGCCGTGAACTAAATAATACTCCTGAACTTATAGTGAAGGGGATGCAAATCAAGATGTTTCGGGATATAAACTTGTAATGAGCAACACATAGAGGATAGTTAATGCTGGAGCTTAGGATGGACCAGATACAGAATATAGTGGGATCACCTGTGAACTTGTATAAGAGGGAATGCAAACCAATATGTTCAGCTTTCCATATGTGAGCGTCATGCCAAGTCAGAGAAACAAGTCAATAATGCAGCTTTTGAAGAACAAGATGGCACGCAAAATTATTATCTAGTAGTATGACAAGTTTATTTGTACTACAGGCTAGATAGCAGAGTGATAGCATGCCAAACTAAGTCCTTACTTTGTTAGCTTACAATGAACTAGATACAAAACAATGGCATCACCTGTAGTACAGGGAATGCAAGCCAACATGTTCATGGAGTAAAAAATTGGCACAAACAACATAGTAGCAGGCCATAATTTTTGTAACAACGACTGAGCAAGATAAAGTTATGATGGCTAGATCTACAGAGCAGGGAATGTAAACCAAATATAGAAGTTACGATGCCAAAAGCTATAGAGCAGGGAATGCGAACCAACATGTGCAATTACTTAAAATTGGCCATGAACTAAATAATAGCAGGATGTTACTATAATACCTATAATTTTTGTAACAACGACTGAGCAAGATAGAAGTTATGATGGCTACATCTACAGAGCAGGGAATGCAAACCAAAATGTTCAATCGCTTAAAGTTAGCAATGAAGTAGAAAATAGCAACGTGTTACGGTCATAGCTAGGAATGAACTAAAAGAGCTTCAGACAAACAAGCATCTGAACCCAGAACATGGCGCTAAAACAAGGGACTTACATTAGGAGAAGCACTCTTGGGAACCCCAAGAGGAAGGTGTGATGCGCACAGTTCCCTCAGGAAGAAACCAAGGTTTAATCGAACCCGGAGGAGTCAAGAAGCACGTTGAAGGTTGATGGCGCGAAATGTGTGCGGCGCAGCATTCCGCGCTAACGTGAACTCGCACAACACAACCAAAGTACTTTGCAACGAACAGTGAGGTTTTCAATCTCACCGGCTTGCTGTAACAAAGGGTTAACCGTATTGTGTGGAAGATGATTGTTTGCAGAGAAAACAGTAAAACAAGTATTGCAGCAGATTTGTATTTCAGTATTAAAGAATGGACCGGGGTCCACAGTTCACTAGAGGTGTCTCTCCCATAAGATAAAAGCATGTTGGGTGAACAAATTACAGTGGGCAATTGACAAATAGAGAGGGCATAACAATGCACATACATGTCATGATAAGTATAGTGAGATTTAATTGGGCATTACGACAAAGTACATAGACCGCCATCCAACTGCATCTATGCCTAAAAAGTCCACCTTCAAGTTATCGTCCGAACCCCTTCCATTAAGTTGCAAAGCACAGACAATTGCATTAAGTATGGTGCGTAATGTAATCAACAACTACATCCTCGGACATAGCGCCAATGTTTTATCCCTAGTGGCAACAACACAACACAACCTTAGAACTTTCTGTCACTGTCCTGTGTCAATGCAGGCATGAACCCACTATCGAGCATAAATACTCCCTCTTGGAGTTAAAAGCAAAAACTTGGCCGAGCCTCTACTAGTAACGGAGAGCATGCAAGATCATAAACAACACATATGTAATAACTTGATAATTAACATAACATGGTATTCTCTATCCATCGGATCCCGACAAACACAACATATAGTATTACGATAGATGATCTTGATCATGTTAGGCAGCTCACAAGATCCAACAATGAAGCACAATGAGGAGAAGACAACCATCTAGCTACTGTTATGGACCCATAGTCCAGGGGTGAACTACTCACTCATCACTCCGGAGGCGACCATGGCGGTGTAGAGTCCTCCTAGAGATGAATCCCCTCCGCAGTGGTGCCGAGGAGATCTCCAATCCCCGAGATGGGACGGCGGCGGCGTCTCGCAAGGTTTTCCGTATCGTGGTTTTTCGCCCCCGTGGGTTTCGCGACGGAGGCTTTAAGTAGGCGGAAGGCGTAGTCGCCGACTAGGGCCCACACCACAGGCAGCGCGGCCCCCTGGCCGCGCCGCCATGTGGTTTGGCCACCTCGTGGCCCCACTTCGTATGCTCTTCGGTCTTCTGGAAGGTTCGTGGCGAACAGGCCCCCGGGTCTTCGTTTCGTCCAATTCCGAGAATATTTCGTTACTAGGATTTCTGAAACCAAACAGCAGAAAACAGGAAGCACTTCGGCATCTTGTTAATAGGTTAGTTCCAAAATGCACGAATATGACATAAAGTGCATAAACATGTAGGTATCATCAATAATATGGCATAGAACATAAGAAATTATCGATACGTCGGAGACGTATCAAGCATCCCCAAGCTTAGTTCTGCACGTAAAACGATAACAAAGATAATTTCTGAAGTGATATGCCATCATAACCTTGATCATACTATTTGTAAACATATGTAGTGAATGCAGCGATCAAAACAATGGTAATGACATGAGTAAACAAGTGAATCATAAAGCAAAGACTTTTTATGAATAGTACTTCAAGACAAGTATTAATAAGTCTTGCATAAGAGTTAACTTATAAAGCAATAAATCAAAGTAAAGGTATTGAAGCAACACAAAGGAAGATTAAGTTTCAGCCGTTGCTTTCAACTTGTAACATGTATATCTCATGGATAATTGTCAACATAGAGTAATATAACAAGTACAATATGCAAGTATGTAGGAATCAATGCAAAGTTCACACAAGTGTTTGCTTCTTGAGGTGGAGAGAGATAGGTGAACTGACTCAACATAAAAGTAAAAAGAATGGTCCTTCAAAGAGGAAAGCATCGATTGCTATATTTGTGCTAGAGCTTTTATTTTGAAAACATGAAACAATTTTGTCAACGGTAGTAATAAAGCATATGAGTTATGAAAATTATATCTTACAAGTTGCAAGCCTCATGCATAGTATACTAATAGTGCCCGCACCTTGTCCTAATTAGCTTGGACTACCGGATCTTTGCAATGCACATGTTTTAACCAAGTGTCACAATGGGGTACCTCCATGCCGCCTGTACAAAGGTCTAAGGAGAAAGCTCGCATTTTGGATTTCTCGCTTTTGATTATTCTCAACTTAGACATCCATACCGGGACAACATGGACAACAGATAATGGACTCCTCTTTAATGCATAAGCATGTGGCAACAATTATTATTCTCATATGAGATTGAGGATATATGTCCAAATTGAAACTTCCACCATGAATCATGGCTTTAGTTAGCGGCCCAATGTTCTTCTCTAACAATATGCATGCTCCAACCATTAAGGTGGTAGATCTCTCTTACTTCAGACAAGACGGACATGCATAGCAACTCACATGATATTCAACAAAGAATAGTTGATGGCGTCCCCAGAAGCATGGTTATCGCACAACAAGCAACTTAATAAGAGATAAAGTGCATAAGTACATATTCAATACCACAATAGTTTTTAAGCTATTTGTCCCATGAGCTATATATTGCAAAGGTGAATGATGGAATTTTAAAGGTAGCACTCAAGCAATTTACTTTGGAATGGCGGATAAATACCATGTAGTAGGTAGGTATGGTGGACACAAATGGCATAGTGGTTGGCTCAAGTATTTGGGATGCATGAGAAGTAATCCCTCTCGATACAAGGTTTAGGCTAGCAAGGTTATTTGAAACAAACACAAGGATGAACGGTACAGCAAAACTCACATAAAAGACATATGGTAAACATTATAAGACTCCATACCGTCTTCCTTGTTGTTCAAAACTCAATACTAGATATTATCTAGACTCTAGAGAAACCAAATATGCAAACCAAATTAGCAAGCTCTAAGTATTTCTTCATTAATGGGTGCAAAGTATATGATGCAAGAGCTTAAACATGAGCACAACAATTGCCAAGTATCAAATTATCCAAGACATTTTAGAGTTACTACATGTAGCATTTTCCAATTCCAACCATATAACAATTTAACGAAGAAGAAACTTCGCCATGAATACTATGAGTAGAGCCTAAGGACATATTTGTCCATATGCTACAGAGGAGCGTGTCTCTCTCCCATAAAGTGAATGCTAGGATCCATTTTATTCAAACAAAAAAAAAACAAAAACAAACCGACGCTCCAAGCAAAGTACATAAGATGTGACGGAATAAAAATATAGTTTCAGGGGAGGAACCTGATAATGTTGTCGATGAAGAAGGGGATGCCTTGGGCATCCCAAGCTTAGACGCTTGAGTCTTCTTAGAATATGCAGGGTGAACCACCGGGGCATCCCCAAGCTTAGAGCTTTCACTCTCCTTGATCATATTGCATCATACTCCTCTCTTGATCCTTGAAAACTTCCTCCACACCAAACTCGAAACAACTCATTAGAGGGTTAGTGCATAATAAAAATTCACATGTTCAGAGGTGACACAATCATTCTTAACACTTCTGGACATTGCATAAAGCTACTGGACATTAATGGATCAAAGAAATTCATCCAACATAGCAAAAGAGGCAATGCGAAATAAAAGACAGAATCTGTCAAAACAGAACAGTCCGTAAAGATGGATTTTATTAGGCCACCAGACTTGCTCAAACGAAAATGCTCAAATTGAATGAAAGTTGCGTACATATCTGAGGATCATGCTCGTAAATTGGCTTAATTTTCTGAGCTACCTACAGGGAGATAGACCCAGATTCGTGACAGCAAAGAAATCTGGAACTGCGCAGTAATCCAAATCTAGTACTTACTTTTCTATCAAAGACTTTACTTGGCACAACAAAACATAAAACTAAGATAAGGAGAGGTTGCTACAGTAGTAAACAACTTCCAAGACACAAATATAAAACAAAAATACTGTAGTAAAAACATGGGTTGTCTCCCATAAGCGCCTTTCAGCTAGGCGCAGAAAGTGTATCTCAAGTATTATCAAAGGGTGGTACATCTACAGCGGGGTTTGGAGTTTTCTCAACCATGCATAGTATATTGGATACATAAGTTTCAGCGTCTCCCTTTTCATTAGTCTTGGGCTTGCTACTCTCATCGAACAAATTTTCAGGAACAAGCCAAGCATAGTTATTTTCTAGTGCATCATTCATAGCTAGGAGTTTACATGGTATTGGTGCTTTGATCTCCCCACCATCATTAGTATTTTTAGTGTACCTTATTCTATCCATGTCCATTTTTTCAAGGAGACTAACAAAATTAGTATGAGAACCAAGCATATTAAATTTAGCAAAGACCTTTCTAGCCTCTCTTGCTAGACCACCAAATTCTCTAAGAAGGGTTTCTAAGACAAAATCTTTCTTTTCCCCTTCTTCCATATCACCGAGTGTAAGAAACATGTGTTGGATTATAGGATTGAGATTAACAAATTTAGTTTCCAACATGCGAACTAAAGCAGCAGCAGCAATTTCATAAGGAGCAAGTTCTACCAAGTGTCTATCTTCAAAATCTTCAACGGTACTGACATGATTGAAAAATTCTTCTATATTGTTTCTCCCAATTATAGACCCGCGTCCTACCGGTATGTCTTTTGTGGTAAAATTAAAAGGAAACATGTTGCAATAAGTAAAGTAAATGCAAGTAACTAATTTTTTTGTGTTTTTAATATGGAGTGCAAGACAGTAAATAAAGTAAAGCTAGCAACTAATTTTTTTGTGTTTTGATATAAGTGCAGCAAACAAAGTAGTAAATAAAATAAAGCAAGACAAAAACAAAGTAAAGAGGTTGAGAAGTGGAGACTCCCCTTGCAGCGTGTCTTGATCTCCCGGCAACGGCGCCAGAAATTTGCTTGATGCGTGTAGTTGACACGTCCGTTGGGAACCCCAAGAGGAAGGTGTGATGCGCATGCAAGTTCCCTCAGGAAGAAACCAAGGTTTAATCGAACCAGTAGGAGTCAAGAAGCACGTTGAAGGTTGATGGCGGCGGATGTAGTGCGGCGCAACACTGCAGATTCCGGCGCCAACGTGGAACCGCACAACACAACCAAAGTACTTTGCCCCAACGAAACAGTGAGGTTGTCAATCTCACCGGCTTGCTGTAACAAAGGGTTAACCGTATTGTGTGGAAGATGATTGTTTGCAGAGAAAACAGAAACAAGTATTGCAGCAGATTTGTATTTCAGTAAAGAATGGACGGGGTCCACTTCACTAGAGGTGTCTCTCCCATAAGATAAAAGCATGTTGGGTGAACAAATTACAGTCGGGCAATTGACAAATAGAGAGGGCATAACAATGCACATACATGTCATGATAAGTATAGTGAGATTTAATTGGGCATTACGACAAAGTACATAGACCGCCATCCAACCGCATCTATGCCTAAAAGTCCACCTTCAGGTTATCATCCGAACCCCTTCAGTATTAAGTTGCAAAGCAACACAATTGCATTAAGTATGGTGCGTAATGTAATCAACAACTACATCCTCGGACATAGCGCCAATGTTTTATCCCTAGTGGCACAAACACAACACAACCTTAGAACTTTTCACTGTCCCTGTGTCAATGCATGAACCCACTATCGAGCATAAATACTCCCTCTTGGAGTTAAAAGCAAAAACTTGGCCAGAGCCTCTACTAGTAACGGAGAGCATGCAAGATCATAAACAACACATATGTAATAACTTGATAATTAACATAACATGGTATTCTCTATCCATCGGATCCCGACAAACACAACATAGAGTATTACGATAGATGATCTTGATCATGTTAGGCAGCTCACAAGATCCAACAATGAAGCACAATGAGGAGAAGACAACCATCTAGCTACTGCTATGGACCCATAGTCCAGGGTGAACTACTCACTCATCACTCCGGAGGCGACCATGGCGGTGTAGAGTCCTCCGGGAGATGAATCCTCTCCGGCAGGTGCCGGAGGAGATCTCCGAATCCCCCGAGATGGGACGGCGGCGGCGGCGTCTCAGCAAGGTTTTCCGTATCGTGGTTTTTCGCCTCAGGGGTTTCGCGGGAGGCTTGTAGGCGGAAGGGTAGAGTCGGGGGGCTGACAAGGGGCCCACACCACAGGGCGGCGCGGGCCCCCCCTTGGCCGCGCCGCCTTGTGGTTTGGCCACCTCGTGGCCCCACTTCGTATGCTCTTCGGTCTTCTGGAAGCTCCGTGGCAATAGGCCCCTGGGTCTTCGTTTCGTCCAATTCCGAGAATATTTCGTTACTAGGATTTCTGAAACCAAACAACAGAAAACAGGAACTGCACTTCGGCATCTTGTTAATAGGTTAGTTCCAGAAAATGCACGAATATGACATAAAGTGTGCATAAAACATGTAGGTATCATCAATAATATGGCATAGAACATAAGAAATTATCGATACGTCGGAGACGTATCAGCATAGGAGAAGCACTCTGTGGGAGTCACAGCAGATCTTCCTGGGGTTGATAGATCCGGTGATGAAGTACGCTACATGTGCTACTTGGGGTTGGAGAGACGGCCATTACACTTCATGGTTACTCATCTCATCTGCAAAAACGTAACGGCGCGTCGTTAGCACAAACAGGTTCCCCCAAGATTAAACAAGAACTTGCAGGCAAGCAATAGAAAAGCGACAGTAGAAGAGTTTAGATCATGCACGGCGCCGGTGAAGCAGATCCGGTTCATGCATAGCGGTGTCGGTGAGCAAGATCCGATGCGGTGGAAGACGGATCCGGCGAAGCGGCTAAGCTGAAGCGACTGCGGTAGACTGCTGGATGAGCATATGGTTTCGAGGTACGGCGGGGATGATCCGGTCCGGTTGATGACGGTGTCGATGAAGCGGCTCCGGCAGGCAGCCGGATGACGAGGATCGCGAGGGCTCGGGTAGGCCAGGGAAGTCCGGCGGGGATGTTCCGGTGCGGTGGTCGTGGAGGTGGGAGAGAGGGACTTGGGAAGTTCCGGTGGGTGGTCTGAGGGAAATGAATTTTTCTGGGAGGGTTTCCGGGCTAGGGAGGTGGTGATCCAAAAAATGACGGGCATACCCCCCCACCAACCGACCTTGCTGTCATCTCCACAGGGGTAGAATGGGAATTTGGAAGCGTGTCAAATTTTTGTATTTTGTGGGCGGGAAGTTTTGCCGCTATGAGATTTTGAATTTGGCTAAGGTCCAACTATAATGATTAAAAAATGTGAGACCGTACTAGTACCTCTGTTCAAGGCCGAGTGCAAAATCAAATCATCATCACATTAAATACCGGTTACTACCATGATCATCATCTATCTCTGAAATTGGCTCATCCGCTAGATCTTGCAAATTATAATGATAAAAAATTGTGAGACCGTACTAGTATTTCAGTTCAAGGCCGAGTGCAACATCAAAACATCATCACGTTGAAAATTTGTTACCCTGATCATGATCTATCTCTGAAATTGGTGCATCCATTGCAAAGTATAATGCTAAAATTTTGAGTGACCGTACTAGTACTTCTGTTCAAGCCCGAGTGCAACATCAAATCATCATCATGTTGAAAATTTGTTACCATGATCATGATCTATGTCTGAATTTGGCGCATCTGCTAAATGTTGCAAAGTATAATGATTAAAAAAATTGTGAGACCGTACTAGTACTTATGTTCAAGGTCGAGTGCAACATCAAATCATCATCACGTTGACGATTTTTTCTGTTACCATGATCATTATCTATCTATAAGAGCATCTCCACCGGCACAGCATCCTCTATTTGGGGACGCTGCTCCCACACCGGCGGCCCCAAAACGGCAGCCCCGATAGATTTTAAAATTTAAATTGACATCTAAAAACCCAAATTCATACGAAATTTATACCAAAGTAGCTCGAATTTAAACATAACTAAACATAAACTTAATCCTGGTCTACTGGCCGTCGGTAGGGGCGCTCGACGGCCCTGCCTCGTCGTTGTTCTTCGCCATTGCCGCCTGCTTCCGTGCCCGCTTCTCCTCCGTTGCTTCGCGCATCTGGCGGTGGAGCATGGCGGCCGGCGTCGCAGGGGCTTGCCGGCGGCGCTGTCCCCGCGCTTCCAGCCTTTCCCGAGAAGCTTCGATCTCGGCGCGCCTCGCCTGCTGGCGAGCGAACGCGTCGTAGTGGCGATGAGCGTTGAGCTCTGCGAGCTTCTGTCGCTCCGCCTCCATGAGGCGCCGTCCCGCCTCCTCCGTGGCCGCTCGCTGGCGCGATATCTCGAGGACGTGCTCGAGGTTCGCGTCGTTGACGAACTCGCGCTCCTCCTCCCTCAACCGCTGGTATCGTTGTGCGTTCAGCGACGCGAGGATCGCCGCCTGCTCCGGGTCGGCGGGGGCCTGCGGCGGCTCGCCCGACTGCGCTGCCTCCTCCGCCACCTCTGCTTCCGCTTCTGCTACGTAGACATCGTGCCACGCCTCGAACCGTGGGCCCTCGTCCTCGTCGGAGCTGTGCTCGTCGTCGGCCTGCGGCTCCGGCTGCGGCTGCGGTGGTGCTGGAGGCAGCGCGCGGCCGTTGAGGCCAACCATCGAGTAGGTGGTCTTCAGACGGCGGGCATCTTGATGTGGAGAGTAGAGAATGGAGCGGCGGTGGTGGACGGCGTACGTCCTATCTAGCGGTAGCAACTGCCCACATTTAAGGCGACTGGACGCCGCATGGCCAGTCGCTGCCCTCGTGGCCAGTCGCTGCCTCGGTTTCCGCGCCATTAGGGCATGTACATTGATTTAGACGGATGTTGTCTGTAATACTACTCCATGTCGTCTACGGAGTATAGACAATGCTATAGACAGTGTATACAATAGTCTATCTGTAAGTTATCTAGTATTTTTAGTCATAGCTATATATGAGTATAAGTTATAGACACCCTTCATACAACAACAAAAATGGTGTCTGTAAGCTGTCTGTAAGAAGCCTACAGACTGTCTGTAACTTTAGACCATGCACTATGTGTATCAAAAGCGAACCAAAACGTCCATTGAATCGGTTCCGCACATAACAGAGCATCGATGCATAGGTTCTGACAGGAAAAGCGAACCAACAATTTGGTTCGACTCATCTGTGATGGAAATTGATAATTTAATGTGCATGGCTTGGTGAAGTGGGCCACTTGCTTTAGGATAAGTAAAATATGCATGTCATATTTCTGCTGGGTCCCACTTGTACTGCTTGATCCGGTTTCTTTGAATCGGCACCACATAGTCCTTCTCTCTCCTCATTCTTTTTCCTCCACATCACCAAAATCACATACGAGTACTATAACTACCTCTTACATGACCTTAAACGCCGACGACCAACCTTTCCGCGTCGCGGCCGATGCGAACCGTCGCGTCCTCTCGCGGACAAGGCGCCCCCACCAGAGAAAACCGTCGTTCCGCAAAGGCAACCGGGGTGCCCGATTCGCGCCCTTGTCAAAGGGGCCGGCATGGGATGCCGGCGATTCTATTGGGCTCGACAAATGGCCGGCGCCGTTTGGAGCGCACCGGTGCGAGCCCTAAATCGACGCAGGCCCCCAAATCGCTATCGGGGCCGCCGGTGGAGATGCACTGAATTTGGGGCATCCGCTAAATCTTGCAAAGTATAATGATAAAAAATTGTGAGACCATACTAGTAGTTCTGTTTAAGGCCGAGTGCAAGATCAAATAATCATTACATTGAAAATTTGTTACAATGATTGCAAACTATAGCAATAACAGGAAAAAAGCTCAAGATCAAATAATCATTACATTGAAAATTTGTTACAATTATTGCAAACTATAGCAATAACAGGAAAAAAGCTCAAGTGTTACAATAACAGGAAAAATTCTCAAATACCACAACAAGTCGAAATAACTCAAATGATACAAGCCATACAAATGGCATCATCGGCAAAACTGCATTTCTTTTAGGTAGAATTCATCGGAGTGCAAGTAACAGCTGGCTTTCCATTAGATCTGCAGAGTAGATTATTAAGGATCTGCTCAATCCAAGCTTGCCTATTTTTCAATTCATGTATCTCATTGACTGTTATGTCGATTTTTGAATCTCTTTCATCTCTTTGCTGCTGCATTATATCAATTGATTCGTGTGCAAAGGCAGCGATTGTTTGCGCTGGAATGGCTGGGACAGTAGATATCATCTGACTATCAGATGAATTGGCATTGTCATGGCTGTGCTGTGGAAAGACCTGGACACTTGATGTACATGCCCTGCCATCTGCCTTCCTTGCTCTATTCAGGGGCTGAAAACAAGACAGTGCAGGTTACAGAACCATACAATTTGAGAAAACAACCATATTAGTTGTCACAGATTTTTGCAAAGCATCAAAACAGATGGCAGATTTTCAAAAATCATAAGGCATAATATAACAAAGCAAGCTATCAACCCCATTGCAACAGGCAGAGCAACCGGATGGCAAATATGAACAAAATAAATCAAGTAACTAGACAGTCTGTGCCTAATAAAATAAGCCAGGAAACTGCATAACAGAAGTCTGTCAATTAAAATTGACACTTGGAAGGGGTGCTTCAGATCCCTTAAGTTCCACAAAAGTGGTCATGTGGACAAAACTAGCCAGACATTGTGCAGTTGGAGAATCTCCAACCCCCTAAATTTCATTATTTTCATCATCGGCCAGCCATGGGAATGCCTCAGATAAACGAGAAATATATCCATTTGGTGCCAAATATAAACGAGCAGGACCAATTAAGACAGATTAGACAGCAACCATTCTGGGATTCATATAAACTGACATATTATTTCAATGTTTAACCCATGAGCCCAATATAAGGGAAGGAGAAACAAACAAATGAACCATTTTGTGCCTAAAAATAAAAGATGGGTCAGCCAAAAAGAAACAACATATCTTATTTATGATACCCACTGAAGGTGGATTTCCTACTACAGAAGGTGGCATTGGATTAATCAACAGTGAAATCAGAAAAAAAATCTTACAAAAAACAAATATGCTCATTATATCCCACAACAAGCATGCCAGAAAGTGCCAAGGTTTATATGTTTTAATCATCAGTCAACTCAATTAATCAAGGACTAATAACCAATTGAATCATCATCTGACTCATATTCACCAAGCAAAACATTCTTATCATGTATGGATGAAATCCAGAAGACATAACGGTATGAGGAAGTGCAAGAGCAATCAAACATTATGTGGCTGGAATAAAATGCCAGATCATTTAAGTTAAGCAGAACAATTAAATTGGTTTAATCATGATCAAACAAAAAAAGATTAGACAGGCAATAGAACAAGTTTGAGAAGCTAGCAGGAAAATGAACGAAGACGTGCAGTCATATAAATAGCATGATTTATTTCAAACCAGTTATCCTATCTATATGGAGAGTAAATGTGTTAAACACAAACTGGTTCCAGCACGATAAGCATATCAATACAAAAATGAAAGGTACTTACTGGATTATAGGGGTGATTCACTCCACGATTTGCTGTGTTCCATGTGATAGTGCAACATGAAATTACAGCAAAGAGTTAGGGTTGCAGCTCTTGAAGAACAAAAACAATGAAGAATTTAAATGTACCAGAGCAATGAGTTCACACATGTACTATAGGATGGCAAAAGGATAGCAGAAAGGAAATAGTAATTGGCATTTACCGTCATTGTTTACAACAAAACAGATGGAAATTATAATTTAAAACCTTGTGAACACAGAAGAGCACAGAATGGCGGAATATAAAACAACATTTTGCAACGAACAAAACAGACGGCGGCTATGGTCCCAGCACACAACCTGTCACCTGAGAATAAGAAAAGCAAACAAACATGTAGGTTTCCTAACAAAAATAGATGAATTACATAGCATGCAATTACTGTTCTAACATTAGGACGAACTAGATAGATATTATAGGGGTGTTTCTTGAGAGTTTATAGAGCAGGGAACGCTTTGCTAGTCTTAGTATGAACAAGATAAAAATTAATACTATTTTTTGCAACACACAGTACAATCATAGACGCTCACATGTACATGCATACACTCATCACTCACGCACACACACTCTACCCCTTCGAGCACATCCAGGAAAATGCATCCAAGAAACTGATCCGACGGGTATTGAGATTGACGAAGTCACCACTATCACCACAATGTCATCGGGAACGCCGCATCCCACACAAGAATATTCCTCCATTTTTGAGACACCAAAGCGTCAAATCTGGGGGTGCCACTGCCTCCTAACCATCCAACCACAGGTTGGTTCTCAGTGATTTGGTACTTGAAATGCACTACATGATATCTAATATGAAGTCGGTGTGAGGCTAACAAGCAGGGTGCGGCGGCGTTGCTTGACGTGAGTCGGTGTGATGCCATCACAAGATGAAGTGCATGGTCCATGTGATCTGGATTAGGGGATACTAGCATAATACCCGTGTGTTGCAACGGGTTAATAACGAAAGATCGCTCTCTCCAAAAATAGAATAAATGGAATATAATCACAATGTCTATGTCCAGGATGTGTGGCCACATGGTCCTCATTTTTCTTTACAATCTGTGGTACGTCAGTCTTATACAATGTGCATTATTTTTTGTCACCACAGAGACAACTCTGATGCTCGATCGACCGATCCGAGTTGATCAATCGACCGATCTAATTGACATGTTTGAACAAACGATCGAATAATTCATAGTATTTATTGAATGATACTCCGTCCGTGCCAAAAATAAGGCGTCTAAGGATTAGTTAAAAGTATGTTTTTAAAATTTGACCAAGTTTATACAAAAAAATATAAATATTTACAATACTAAATCATTATCAATAGATTCACCCTAAAGTATATTTTCTTAATATGTCAATTTGATATTGTAGATGTAAATATTTTTTTAAATATTTGGTCAAAGTTTGTAAGGTTTGACTTTTGACCAATCCTTAGACCCCTTACATTTTGGGACGGAGGGAGTATATCGTAAAAGGTGCCCTTTCACACCATCTTTTTTTACAAAACACGGTACAATATAAATGCTCACTAAGTACATACACTCGCTTCTATGAACGCACAAATGCACATGCTACCTCTATGAACACCTTCGAGATACTTTGTCTGAGAAACTGATTTGTCGAGAACACACGTCGAAACGTGGCCCCAACTGAACAGATATTTCTCTTTACTAATCAGATATTTCTCTTTATTAATGAAACACCCACGCGTGAAACATGGTTTTTTAGCGAGAATGTCACTGCGCTCCTAAACATGTGGTTGATTCTTGTCACTAACCTCTTAAATGCTGCAGGGTCTGAAAGTTTTGTTTTTAAAGGATTTTTAGTTGCATAAGTGTTGAGATTTGTATGTCCTACGAATTTTAAATGGAAAATGCATGCACGTGCAAAAATTAGGAAAAGAAACCTAGAGTCATATAAGTTGTCACTGTATGTTTGCGAATGAAAGAAAAGTTAGAAAATTTAAAGTTGCACGGCAAGAGGAGCCTAATCAATGGGTCTCTTTTGGCTTTTTTCTTTTTTGCCGATCGTGCCGATCTAACCGGGATTGTCGGACACGCGTTGATGAACCACGGCAGAGGAGAAAGGACGGATCACCTGCTGATATAAAGATTGACCGGTACAAAAGCCATCTCCATCAATCTACGCTCATTAAGGAGAGGGTTCCTTAGAGAATAAAAAGGGGAGCGAACGAAAAAGATGTGTGGCTGAACCGATCTATGCTTGTTTTAGCGATTAGAATTAGGAAAGGGATGCTGATTTTGCTACCTAGTGCTACGGATTGGATTTTGGTCGTGACCTAACTAATCCTGATAAGAACTCCTCATGGAGCCGGTCACGCTGACCTTACTTTTTATGTTCGGGTGAGTTGTATACACGTTTGACGTACCATCACCAACCACCGCGACCTGTTTTAAATTTAATACGTAGTAAAGATAGTTTATATGACAAGATTATGGGGGAGATTGTTAGTAGTAATCTTATCAATGTGGTTGGCTAGTAAAGGAGCTAGCTTAGTCATGAAGTATCCAAGGTATGTAGAGAGAATTGTAGAATGGGGAATGTTCTAGAGTAAGATATTTACGAGTAGTATGAAATATCTAGAGTTTGTAGAGTATTCTAGAAGTATGGTATAGGGTTTGGATTCTGGCACATGGCAACAATCTAAAGGGTCATGTACAAGCTTCCTAGTATTATAAGCCATGTGTGTGAAGCACATCAAGGTGTGTGAAGCACATCAAGACAGAGAGCTCGAGGAGTGGCATGGGCAAATGCGCAGGTTTCTGCCATCTGCCACGCGCATTGAGAGCGGGGCGGAGCTGGATCTATGGGACTTCTCTGTCGATGCTTTTTTAGACGGACGAATCAGTATTAACTCGCGGGGGGCATAGGTGTAATTTTCGGAAATTTATGGGTAGTTTGAAGTTGGACGAAAATTTTGCCTTAGTTTCTTTATTATTATATATTATTAGGTATAGATATAGATTGACACGGGTTTAACTAGATTGGATTGCATGACAGTAAACCAATTCTAGATACTTACATGCTAATATAAATCTCAGTTATGACTAGATTCAGATGTATATAGACACATTCTAGTTGACCAAGACATGCTTGAACCTTCTATGGTAACAGCCCAAAACGTGTAGGGGGGAGGGGGTCTGGTTACCTCGACGGCGGCTTCGTGTAGTCATACTCGGCATCCTTGCGGGTCACGTCGACGACGGCGGGGGTGCTGCGGTTGCGGTGGGCGTCGGCGTCGAGGAAGCAGATCTGGGGCGGTCGATGATGGTTTCGGGGAAGCAGATCTGAAACGAGGGAGTCGGTGAAGCAGATCCGGTGCAGTGCACGGCGTCGTTGGTGAAGCGGATCAGGTACGGCAGACGAGGGAGTCGGTGAACTCAGATAGTGCAGTGCACGGCGGCGTTGGTGAAGCGGATCTGGTGCTGCGGATGAAGCAGTCGGTGAAGCAGATCCGATGCAGTACACGGCGGCGTTGGTGAAGCGGATCTGGTGCTGCGGACGAGGGAGTCGGTAACCTCAGGTAGGTGAGGTGGTAGGCCGGCTAAGTACGGCCGGGATATTCCGGTGCGGTGGTCCGGCAGGTGAGAGATGATGGGCCTGGAGTATTGCGACAGATTTTTTGCGGAAATGGGGAAGACGAAAGGAAGGCGGTAGACTATATATATCAGAGGGGATGTGTAAATTACGAACGAGACCCCAACCCACGCCGGCTTCACTTGTCTGCCATTGCGTCATTGGTAATAGGGGTCGAATGGGAATTCGAAATATGTGTATGGAGGCGGGAGTTTTGGCGCTCAACTCGTATTTTGAATCTCCCTGGTGTATAAGCAGTACAGTATACTAGATATTGAATCATAGACCAGGGAAGACAAGTACAGTAGTACAAAAATACTGTAATGTCTACATTGCATGATGCTGATCTACCTTGCGTTAGTGTTTGTAGTGGTAGCTAAGTGGTGCAAGGAAGACATATTTGTAATTTCTACAACTAAGATATGTCTATATACATCCGTATTAGACAAAACTAAGACACCTCCTTTTAGACGAAGGTAATACTATTACTTTTGAATCTCTTTGTACTAATGCTGATGATTTAGATCCTCAGAGTTTCGTACGGAGTAGTAGAAAAAAACTAGGCTCCTCTCGAGAAACAAATAAGCATCCAATTAATTAAGTACGTGGGCGGTTATTATTATTTTAACAAGGAAACTGCATTCGTGCCCTATGGCCCGTCATCTTCAAAACCGTCCAAAATGCATGCATCTAGCGGTTTCCAGGCCCTGGCGTGGCGGTTAACATTCGTCTTCCTCATTTCGTCTTCTCCCTGACACTCTCGCATGTGCCCCTCTCGCTACCCTCCATGGAAGCGTTCTACCACGGGCACACTTTCCTCGCTCATGGAACAACCACCATTACGGCCAACTATACCAATATGGCGTCTAAGGTGGAGGAACACATCAACAAAATCGAGTTGATCTTGGAGAAAGAAGACTCGTACAAAATTGTTGGCCTAGACGTAGAGTACACCTATGGGCCTGAACAGAAGGCTGCCCTCATACAGTTGTGCATGGGCACAGACTGCCTCCTGTACCAGATTTCCTCGGCCGACCAGCCATGCCCCAAACTCGCTGACTTTCTTGGCAGGGCTGACGTAACATTTGCAGGTGTTGACATCGGCAACGACATTACCAGGCTTGGGCGTTGCAACCTCTCAGTGGCGAACTTCGTGGACATCCAGAAAAGGTGGAAGCCTGCCGATTCCACTAGTAACAATAAGGATTCGTTGGCTGACTATGCTGCGGCCATTATAGACAGCCAGTACAAATCTATCATGAAAAAACTTACGCATGAGGAACACAAGCTGTGGAAGCAGGTGCCCTTGTCCATGAAGCATATCATGTATGCAAGCATCGACGCATACGCGACATATGAGGTATACAGGCGAATAGTGAACTTTGAGAAGGGTCAACAAAAATTGGCGGAATTCCAGGACAGCGGGAGTAAGAAGAAGAAGAAGAAGAAGAAGAAGAAGAAGAAGAGCAGCATGGTACAGGCTGTGGAAGCTGAAGAGGAAGACCACTGAAAAGGATAGCCTAGTGTTAAAAGTAGTACAGTACTAGTATGTATACGATCGTGTGTGTATGCACTAATGCACCCAGTGATAAGTAGTTCTGTACATCCAGCTATATTTTATCTTGCAAGTACTCCGTAGTGTTAAAAGTAGTACAGTACTACTGTAGTATGTACGATCGTGTGTGTGTATGCTCCCAGTGTCGTGAGTACATAACTGATAAGTATAAAATAAGATTCGCAAAAAAAGTATATAATAATAATATGTATGGTAGATCTTTTTTTATCTTGCATACTCCCTACGATCCATAATAAGTGTGCCGTTTCACTCTAACAGCATCCACTGTGTTGTCCACAACAGCTATCCTCATCCACAAGCAATAAGTGTAGTCCATGCCCATATATATAGTGGACACGTACAAGCTTTTGGTTGCTCATAAGTAAATAGTAGAGTAATTATTTTACTCTATGCTCTGTCTTGCATGTGTGTACTTCTAACAAATATGTGCGTCCCAGCGTGTGCCAAAGTTAACCTTATACTGAGTATATTGTATTGTATTACTCCCTCTGATCCACATTACTTGATGCTAAAATGGAAGTATCTATAGCTACAATATGTCTAGATACATCTACACTAGCGTCAAGTAAAATGTAGTTGCTGTTTCAGTAATCTTGTGGTTCCCATAGGTGGTGCCTTAAATGACAAAAGTCGTGGCCATATCAAAACCATGATTAAGCCGAACCTCTGCCCCAAGACATGACATCTCTTCTAGAATGCTCTCCGTCCATAATAAAATAATCAATGGATGGGACTGGATACCTTTGTTGGGAAGGTATGGTCACCTGCCGAGTAGGGTGTATGTAGGCATCCTATCACGTAGAACAGCATCCAAGTTTCCTTAAGTGGATCACCCAAGGTTTATCGAACTCAGGGAGGAAGAGGTCAAAGATATCCCTCTCATGCAACCCCGCAACCACAAAGCAAGAAGTCTCTTGTGTCCCCAACACACCTAATAGGTGCACTAGTTCGGCGAAGAGATAGTGAAACAGGTGTTATGAATATATATGAGCAGTAGCAACGGTGCCAAATAGCTTGTGGCGTGTGGTTGATGGTGGTAGTATTGCAGCAGTAGTAACACAGTAAAACAGTAAACAAGCAGCGATAGCATATTTAGGAACAAGGCCTAGGGATTAGACTTTTACTAGTGGACACTCTCAACATTGATCACATAACAGAATAGATAAATGCATACTCTACACTCTTGTTGGATGATGAACACATTGCGTAGGATTGAACCCTCAATGCCGGAGTTAACAAGCTCCACAATTCAATGTTCATATTTAAATAACCTTAGAGTGCAAGAAAGATCAACACGACTAAACCAAGTACTAACACAGCATGCACACTGTCACCTTCACGCTATGTAGGAGGAATAGATCACATCAATACTATCATAGCAATAGTTAACTTCACAATCTACAAGAGATCATGATCATAGCATACGCCAAGTACTAACACGGATGCACACACTGTCACCATTACACCGTGTAGGAGGAATAAAACTACTTTAATAACATTGCTAGAGTAGCACATAGATAAATTATGATACAAAACACATTGCAATCATAAAGAGATATAAATAAGCACTTCACTACGCCATTCATAACAGTGAATAAGTATTCTGTGAAATATAGCCTAAGAGACCCACACGGTGCACACACTGTCACCTTTACACACGTGGGACAAGGAGTCTCCGGAGATCACATAAGTAAAACTCACTTGACTAGCACAATGACATCTAGATTACAAGCATCATCATATGAATCTCAATCATGTAAGGCAGCTCATGAGATTATTGTATTGAAGTACATAGGAGAGAGATGAACCACATAGCTACCGGTACAGCCCGAGCCTCGATGGAGAACTACTCCCTCCTCATGGGAGCAGCAGCGGTGATGAAGATGGCGGTGGAGATGGCAGCGGTGTCGATGGAGAAGCCTTCCGGGGCACTTCCCCGTCCGGCGGTGCCGGAACGAGAGACTCCTGTCCCCGATCTTGGCTTCGATGGCGGCGGCTCGGAAGGCGTGGGTTTCGTTCTTCGTAATAGGGTTTTCGCGACGGAGGCTTTAAATAGGCGGAAGGGCAGCCTCGGAGGGGCTGGGGCCACCACACCATAGGGCGGCGCGGCCCTCCTGCCGCGTGTGGTGTGGGGCCCCAGTCCCCGGCGGCTCTCGGGTGTTCGGATGGTTCCGGAAAAATAGGAACCTGGGTCTTGATTTCGTCCGATTCGAGAATATTTCCTTACTAGGATTTCTGAAACCAAAAACAAAAGGAACTGGCACTTGACATCTTGTTAATAGGTTAGTTCCGAAAACGCATAAATATGACATAAAGTGTGTATAAAACATGTAGATATCATCAATAATGTGGCATGGAACATAAGAAATTATCGATACGTCGGAGACGTATCAGCATCCCCAAGCTTAGTTCTGCTCGTCCCGAGTAAAACGATAACAAAGATAATTTCTGGAGTGACATGCCATCATAAACTTGATCATATTGTAAACATATGTAATGAATGCAGCGATCAAAACAATGGTAATGACATGAGTAAACAAGTGAATCATAAAGCAAAGACTTTTCATGAATAGTACTTCAAGACAAGCATCAATAAGTCTTGCATAAGAGTTAACTCATAAAGCAATAAATCAAAGTAAAGGTATTGAAGCAACACAAAGGAAGATTAAGTTTCAGCGGTTGCTTTCAACTTATAACATGTATATCTCATGGATAATTGTCAATATAGAGTAATATAACAAGTGCAATATGCAAGTATGTAGGAATCAATGCACAGTTCACACAAGTGTTTGCTTCTTGAGGTGGAGAGAGATAGGTGAACTGACTCAACATAAAAGTAAAGAGAATGGTCCTTCAAAGAGGAAAGCATCGATTGCTATATTTGTGCTAGAGCTTTTATTTTGAAAACATGAAACAATTTTGTCAACGGTAGTAATAAAGCATATGAGTTATGTAAATTATATCTTACAAGTTGCAAGCCTCATGCATAGTATACTAATAGTGCCCGCACCTTGTCCTAATTAGCTTGGACTACCGGATCTTTGCAATGCACATGTTTTAACCAAGTGTCACAATGGGGTACCTCCATGCCGCCTGTACAAAGGTCTAAGGAGAAAGCTCGCATTTTGGATTTCTCGCTTTTGATTATTCTCAACTTAGACATCCATACCGGGACAACATGGACAACAGATAATGGACTCCTCTTTAATGCATAAGCATGTGGCAACAATTATTATTCTCATATGAGATTGAGGATATATGTCCAAAACTGAAACTTCCACCATGAATCATGGCTTTAGTTAGCGGCCCAATGTTCTTCTCTAACAATATGCATGCTCCAACCATTAAGGTGGTAGATCTCTCTTACTTCAGACAAGACGGACATGCATAGCAACTCACATGATATTCAACAAAGAATAGTTGATGGCGTCCCCAGAAACATGGTTATCGCACAACAAGCAACTTAATAAGAGATAAAGTGCATAAGTACATATTCAATACCACAATAGTTTTTAAGCTATTTGTCCCATGAGCTATATATTGCAAAGGTGAATGATGGAATTTTAAAGGTAGCACTCAAGCAATTTACTTTGGAATGGCGGAGAAATACCATGTAGTAGGTAGGTATGGTGGACACAAATGGCATAGTGGTTGGCTCAAGTATTTTGGATGCATGAGAAGTATTCCCTCTCGATACAAGGTTTAGGCTAGCAAGGTTATTTGAAACAAACACAAGGATGAGCGGTGCAGCAAAACTCACATAAAAGACATATTGTAAACATTATAAGACTCCACACCGTCTTCCTTGTTGTTCAAAACTCAATACTAGAAATTATCTAGACTCTAGAGAGACCAAATATGCAAACCAAATTTTAGCATGCTCTATGTATTTCTTCATTAATGGGTGCAAAGTATATGATGCAAGAGCTTAAACATGAGCACAACAATTGCCAATTATCAAATTATTCAAGACATTCTACCAATTACTACATGTAGCATTTTCCGTTTCCAACCATATAACAATTAACGAAGCAGTTTCAACCTTCGCCATGAATACTATGAGTAGAACCTAAGGACATACTTGTCCATATGCTACAGCGGAGCGTGTCTCTCTCCCACAAAGTGAATGCTAGGATCCATTTTATTCAAACAAAACAAAAACAAAAGCAAACAGACGCTCCAAGTAAAGTACATAAGATGTGGCCGAATAAAAATATAGTTTCAAGAGAAGGAACCTGATAATTTGTCGATGAAGAAGGGGATGCCTTGGGCATCCCCAAGCTTAGATGCTTGAGTCTTCTTGAAATATGCAGGGGTGAACCACGGGGGCATCCCCAAGCTTAGACTCTTCACTCTTCTTGATCATAGTATATCATCCTCCTCTCTTGACCCTTGAAAACTTCCTCCACACCAAACTCGAAACAAACTCATTAAAGGGTTAGTGCATAATCAAAAACTCACATGTTCAGAGGTGACACAATCATTCTTAACACTTCTGGACATTGCCCAAAGCTACTGGAAGTCAATGGAACAAAGAAATCCATCCCACATAGCAAAAGAAGCAATGCGAAATAAAAGGCAGAATCTGTCAAAACAGAACAGTCCGTAAAGACGAATTTTAAAAGGGCACCAGACTTGCTCAAATGAAAATTCTCAAATTGAATGAAAGTTGCGTACATATCTGAGGATCATGCACGTAAATTGGCTTAATTTTCTGAGCTACCTACAGGGAGGTAGACCCAGATTCGTGACAGCAAAGAAATCTGGAACTGCGCAGTAATCCAAATCTAGTACTTACTTTACTATCAAAGACTTTACTTGGCACAACAAAACACAAAACTAAGATAAGGAGAGGTTGCTACAGTAGTAAACAACTTCCAAGACACAAATATAAAACAAAGTACTGTAGCAAAATAACACATGGGTTATCTCCCAAGAAGTTCTTTCTTTATAGCCATTAAGATGGGCTCAGCAGTTTTAATGATGCACTCGCAAGAAATAGTAGTTGAAGCAAAAGAGAGCATCAAGAGGCAAATTCAAAACACATTTAAGTCTAACATGCTTCCTATGCATAGGAATCTTGTAAATAAACAAGTTCATGAAGAGCAAAGTAACAAGCATAGGAAGATAAAACAAGTGTAGCTTCAAAAATTTCAGCACATAGAGAGGCATTTTAGTAACATGAAAATTTCTACAACCATATTTTCCTCTCTCATAATAACTTTCAGTAGCATCATGAGCAAACTCAACAATATAACTATCACATAAAGCATTCTTATCATGAGTCTCATGCATAAAATTATTACTCTCCACATAAGCATAATCAATTTTATTAGTTGTAGTGGGAGCAAATTCAACAAAGTAGCTATCATTATTATTCTCATCAAGTGTAGGAGGCATAGTATAATCACAACAAAATTTACTCTCCATAGTAGGTGGCACCAAAAGACCACTATCATTATAATCATCATAAATAGGAGGCAAAGTATCATCAAAGAAAATTTTCTCCTCAATGCTTGGGGGACTAAAAAGATCATGAAAACCAGCTTCCCCAAGCTTAGAACTTTCTATATCATTATCAACAATGGTGTTCAAAGCGTTCATACTAATATTACTACCAGCATGCAAATAAGGTTTCATAGGTTTTTTAATTTTCGCATCAAACAATCCATGTTTTAAATCAGGAAATAGAATAAGAAGCTCATTGTTGTCCATTATGCCAAACTAGTGTAAACAAGAAACAAAAAGATGCAATTGCAGGATCTAAAGGAAATAGCTTCGAGCACACACACAACGGCGCCAGAAAAGTATTGTTAGAACCGGAGTATGAGTGCCTTTACCTTTCCTCCCGGCAACGGCGCCAGAAAAGTGCTTGATGTCTACGGGAGCTTCTATTCTTGTAGACAGTGTTGGGCCTCCAAGAGCAGAGGTTTGTAGAACAGCAGCAAGTTTCCCTTAAGTGGATCACCCAAGGTTTATCGAACTCGGGGAGGAAGAGGTCAAAGATATCCCTCTCATGCAACCCTGCAACCACAAAGCAAGAAGTCTCTTGTGTCCCCAACACACCTAATAGGTGCACTAGTTCGGCGAAGAGATAGTGAAATACAGGTGGTATGAATATATATGAGCAGTAGTAACGGTGCCAGAAAATAGCTTGCTGGCGTGTGGTTGATGGTGGTAGTATTGCAGCAGTAGTAACACAGTAAAACAGTAAACAAGCAGCGATAGCAGTATTTAGGAACAAGGCCTAGGGATTAGACTTTCACTAGTGGACACTCTCAACATTGATCACATAACAGAATAGATAAATGCATACTCTACACTCTTGTTGGATGATGAACACATTGCGTAGGATTACACGAACCCTCAATGCCGGAGTTAACAAGCTCCACAATTCAATGTTCATATTTAAATAACCTTAGAGTGCAAGAAAGATCAACACGACTAAACCAAGTACTAACACAGCATGCACACTGTCACCTTCACGCTATGTAGGAGGAATAGATCACATCAATACTATCATAGCAATAGTTAACTTCACAATCTACAAGAGATCATGATCATAGCATACGCCAAGTACTAACACGGATGCACACACTGTCACCATTACACCGTGTAGGAGGAATAAAACTACTTTAATAACATTGCTAGAGTAGCACATAGATAAATTGTGATACAAAACACATTGCAATCATAAAGAGATATAAATAAGCACTTCACTATGCCATTCATAACAGTGAATAAGTATTCTGTGAAATATAGCCTAAGAGACCCACACGGTGCACACACTGTCACCTTTACACACGTGGGACAAGGAGTCTCCGGAGATCACATAAGTAAAACTCACTTGACTAGCACAATGACATCTAGATTACAAGCATCATCATATGAATCTCAATCATGTAAGGCAGCTCATGAGATTATTGTATTGAAGTACATAGGAGAGAGATGAACCACATAGCTACCGGTACAGCCCCGAGCCTCGATGGAGAACTACTCCTCCTCATGGGAGCGGTGATGAAGATGGCGGTGGAGATGGCGGTGTCGATGGAGAAGCCTTCCGGGGCACTTCCCCCGCTCCGGCAGGGTGCCGGAACAGAGACTCCTGTCCCCTAGATCTTGGCTTCGCGATGGCGGCGGCTCTGGAAGGTTTCTGTGGGTTTCGTTCTTCGTAACAGGGTTTTCGCGACGGAGGCTTTTAAATAGGCGGAAGGGCAGCCTCGGAGGGGGCTGGGGCCACCACACCATAGGGCGGCGTGGCCCCCCCTGCCGCCGCGCTGTGGTGTGTGGGGCCCCAGGGCTTCCTCTGCGGCTCTCGGGTGTTCGGATGGTCCGGAAAAATAGGAACCTGGGTCTTGATTTCGTCCGATTCCGAGAATATTTCCTTACTAGGATTTCAAACCAAAAACAGCAGAAAATGGGACAGCACTTCTGGCATCTTATTAATAGGTTAGTTCCAGAAAACGCATAAATATGACATAAAGTGTGTATAAAACATGTAGATATCATCAATAATGTGGCATGGAACATAAGAAATTATCGATACGTCGGAGACGTATCAATACCTTCGTTGGGAAGGTATCGTCACCTGCCGAGTAGGGTGTATGTAGGCATCCTATCACGTCAGGACAGCTATCCAGTAGTAATATCCATCTCCCAGTGACCCAGTCTATCAATGGACATGGCACCTATCGAGGTACTGCTGATGATTTTGTACGTATATTTATATGAGCACGATGCTTTGTACAAAGTTGTCCCTGTCACCTCAAGGTTGCATTAGCAGGACGAAAAACAGTTACGGAGTACTCCCTTTCTTGTTCTTTTTCTTTTGTTGTCACAGATTTGAAACCAATAAGTTCAAGTTATGTTCCTGATGATGTTACCCAACAATAGAAGCGAAACTGAAATAATAGTACAACTCAGACAGTGTTAGTACTAGTACTTTACTAGAGGTTACATCCGCATTAGCACTATACTAGTACGTATCATCATATGGAGTAGGAGTACTTATTTTGAGGATTAATTGTTCTCCTTCTCGATGCGAATGTAGAAACGCAGCAGCTTGGAAGGTCCACCAAGCACCAGGTACAGCGGCGGCACCGAGAGGAACGACGTGAGTTCATCAAACGCGACGTCGCCCGGCAAGGCGCAGCTCGACGCCTCCAAAGACACACTCACGGTGTCCGCCCTGCTCCTCGCGTGCGCCAACGAGCACGACGCCGGCCCATTCGCCCACATCTTTGCCGTGTACAGAGGCCACACGCACGCGGCCGCCCTAACGCACACGGTAGACACGATGGTGGTCGAAGTCGAACCGAGCACGCCGATGATCAGGACGAACACGGCGCCGTCCTCCCCTTCGGCGATGATCCGCAGGCACGGCGAACCCGGCACCGGCACCGGCACCTGGAACACTTTGGTCGTGTTGTACGGCGGGAGCTTGTGCACTTGGATCGAGTGGGCCGCTGCGAAGTGGGCGACGAGCGCTGTTGGCGGGGCGGCGAAGTCGCAGCCGGGCTCCGTGCAAGCGCAAGGGGCGTGCGGGCATGCAATCTTGTGGTCGTGGACCTGGTGGTAGGCCACCAAGCTCCCGCAGCTGCTGTGGGGGCACTCAACCGTCGCCGCTGATACGACGGCGTCCATTGCCGGGTCCTGCTCGAATCCGCCGCGGGGTTCCACGCACCTATGGCACCGGTTCCCGGGAAGCTCGCTGAGGCAGCGGCCGCAGGCCAAATGATTACCCTTGCACTGCACAAATCAAAGTTCGTGGATTCCCATTTTTGCAGTAGTGAACCCACAAAAGAAACATCAATGGAGTGTGGGAGGGAAAGGGATCGACCTTGAAGACGGGGGGCTTGAGGGGCTGGGAGCAGAAAATGCAGTGAAGCACGGTGGAGTCCATCTTCAGGGTAACGGTGACAGTTTCCAGCATTGCGAGCGCGCGAGGAGTATGGCCTATCGATGGCCTCTCTTATCTCCTAGCCTCGAGGCTGGAGTACTCTATTTAAGGGGATGGGAAGGGATTTTGCTTAAGACGAGGAAAACCCAATATAGTACCTCCATCTCAAAGCTTAAGGCTTATACTCCGTATTATTTTTAGAAAGTCAAATTATGTCAAAATTGACTAAGCATTTTCCGAAAATCATGGTAGTTAAAAAATGTGTATCTCCGCCATCATACTATTTGAGACTATATTTGTGATGGTAATAGGCACAACTACATACATAAAAATTGACATCATCTGATTATTAGTTATTTGGACTGCGGGATGAACTCTTTGGAACTGTGCATTAAGCACCGGTAACCACTTAGGGCTTCTTTGATTCATAGGATTGACATAGGAATTATGTTGGATTTGATTCCTATGGGAAAATTTCAATCCTACACCTTTCCTATTTCTACACTCTCCACATTCCTTTGATTGAAAGCAGCCCTTATAGTGCTTCTTTGTTTTTTATAGTAAGTGAAAGGACATCTAAAAAACAGGAGAAATGATCTGGAAGTGCAGATAGTTTTATACCCCTCTGTCTCGGTTCACAGGGCCTAATCTGAACAAATATTTGTCCCATATTACCTCTCATCTAAGGCCTGCATGCATTTAAATTAGAAGTACTAGTAACCTTCTCGAATTAGTCTCCACCTTCCCTTTTCTCCTTTTTCTATTCTCTGGGAACAGCCTTGTGCATGCTGGTGGAGTGTGAAACCAAACAAGTTTGCATGGGGGCATGTGATCGGCTGCATGCACGCTTTGTACACCATTAGTGGAGTATTAGGGCATGTACAATGGTGATATTTTAGCAGTGCCACGTAGGATAAACGCTGATGTGGAAGAAAGAGAAAGATGAAAAAAGACATTGCCTTCTCTTAGCTAAGAGATGATCTCTTAGCATAAATCTCTCTCACCACAAATTTAGGATGTCTCGTTACCAAAGATAAGACTAAAAAACAACCCATTGTACATCATGTTTTATTGTCATCCGGAGGAGGCAGCGCTCCGGAGAGTTTTCGTCATCCAATGAAACAATGCCTTGGTCCTGCTGCAAAATAAACCAAGCCCTCTAAATCGAGACGGAGGGAGTAAATCAGATGGAGGGGTTACAATTACATATAGTAGTTGGAGTATTCACTTCCGATTCACACAAAAAAAGAGTATTCACTTCCACGCTGCATCATTATTAAGTATAAGTACTACTACAAACAGTTCAGCACAAATATGAAACAAAGACCCCATAAAAAAATAGCAGCCGTACGAACACTCTAGTACTTTACAAATTGACAGTTTTTTCAACTACGCAAAGTAGCAGTAGCTACATCTGCTTGCATAAGCGAATGTAGAAACGCAGCTCCTTGGACGATCCAGCACCAACGAGGTATGGCCCCGGCACAACGAGGAACGACGTGAGCTCCTCAAACACGACAGCGCCCGGCGACGCGCTGCCAGAAGCATCGGCAGACATCTTCACGACATCCCGCCTGCAGTCCGATTTCGAGGACGGCGGCGGGCCGTGCGCCCAGATCTTCACCCTGTAGAGCGGCCACACGGATGTGGCCGACCTGACGCATACCAAAGACAAGACAATGGCCGGGCCGAGCGCGTCGATGTACAGGACGAACACGGAGCCGTCATCCCCTTCGACGACGAGCCGCCTGCACGGCGAGCACGGGTGCGTCATGGTAATATCCCAGGTATTGGGGTTACAAAATAGAGGAAACAGATGTGTGCATTGCATTCATGCATAGAAAATCTGGGGAATTTTCGCGCTTTAAAGTAAAACAGTCACAGTAACTGAAGTTTCACTTGACCTTGGTGGAATTGAAGTAGCTCATCAAGTTAAGCGCTATAAACCTCAATGTGACTTTGCTAAAACCTTGTTTTGGGTAGAGATAATTTGATCTAAGGGGTTAGATCAAATGGAATTATAATCAACACAACCACACTTTACTCATAAGATCAACTACTTGATCTTAGTGTAGATCACAACATGCTATCCCTTGCCATAACATATGAACATCCATTTAATTGGAAATCAAGTAACAATAATTGGAGAAACTATTCTTCACTTATCTTTTCCATGTCTTAAAACTAATCCTTGATCTTACCATGAATCTCATGGTATTCATTTTACTTCACTCTTGGAAATCAGACAAGGAGATCAACTCAAGAAGTATATATTCTTCTCTATTCCAAAGAGTTAAGAATCAAACCTAGAGAGGTGAGAGTTCTATTATAATTATTAGAGAAGCATTAACAAACCTTGAGCCAAACCTTGGATATACATCCAAGTATTCAAATCATCATCTCTAAGAGGAACCCTAGGATATTATCCAAGACAATTCCTAGAGAGATAAACCATTTATATTTAACATAGACATTGATGATCACATCAATCTCTATAGAGCCTAACCTTAAGTTAGTATTAAAGTCCTTTCCAAAATGAGAGAGACCAATCATACAAAACATAGCTTTATCTATTTAAGAATAAAGGACAACCATTGAACTAGAGAGTATTAGAATACACCATAAACCCTAGAATAAACCATACCTTTGTAAGAGAGCTCAAGCTAAGGTATTACACTCAAGAAAGTTAAGCCAACAATTATGTGAGGGAGAGAACTATCCATATAAACCCAGATGATATATCATTGTTAAAGTAGAACCCTAACAAAAATATCTCAGGCATTACCCTGGGATATATATTTATAGACAACCATAATCCATGCCCCTAAATAAAGAGTATATATTTAGTTAATCAAGACAACACTTGATCTTGGATGAGAAAACCATTCAAGGAGAGATACCTTAGGAAGTCCAACCTTGATCATTATAAATTGTGTAATGATCATAAACCCTAACCTGAGGTTAAGATATTAAGAACAAGATGATCATATATAATATATGATCATGCTATGTAAGACAAGTTGAAACCTTAAATAAGATAAGTAGATATAATAAACCACATGAAATTACTATAAGTACCCTAGGCTTATATCTAAGTTGTGAATCACTTGGTAATCATAAGTAAATTACCACATTTACATTCCACCTATTCTTCACTTAAGAACCACAAGAAAACATTTAGAGCCAAACTCTATACTTTAAATGGTGAGAACCCATCCATCTATATGACCAAAGTTAACTATAAAAAGAACTATAACCACTGTAGTTACTTTAAATGATAAATTGTGGATAATAATAGAAGCCAATTGGTAGAAGATAAATCTAATTCTCAAATCTTTAGTAATTAGGGAAGCACATGAAATATTGAGCAAGTAAACACCTTACCATGGTTAGGGGAGATTAAACCCTAGCATGCAATATGGTGTCATCCCATAGCTACAACCTAGAATTATATCTCAACCTAGATTGTATATCACATGGGTGATCACAAATAAAACCTAAACCACAATTAAGATTCAACCCATGTGTCATTAGGTAAATAGCATTGGAACCCTAGATTTGCACATCAAATAAATCTTATGCTTCAATTCCTGAACATAAGCAAAATCTTGTGCTACACTTTATAATTAAAACCATATGTATGGTGATCAACCACTTAACCTATTAACCAAGATCAAACCATGATGAGAGTAGAATTACTCTAAGTATTACAAGGTACTAGTAAAATACAATATTAGTAATAACCTTGACATAGAGTGATAATCAAAATTACAAGATCTTAATAAATAGAGGATCACATAAAATCATATGCAGGGAACTAAATTCTCAATTAAGAGCTCAAACCCTAATGATAAATTCTAAAACACTTAGAGTAGAAATTATCAACCCTAATAATAATAATAGATTTGATTACACAAGAAAAAGGAAATTAAAATGAGTGCATAAAATCATGATTAATTACAATTTGTAATAAAGCCACATATGTGAAATGTTTAATCAAAACAATTGAGTATTACAATAATACTTTTATTAGTCTTCATAAAAGACCAATTGTTTAACACCTGCAAAATAGAAAATAGTTAAAACATGAATTATAAACAGAATTCAAAAAGAATAAAACAAAACAGAAAATAAAAACAGAAAAAGAAAAGGAGAGGAAAAAGACTTACCTGGGCAAGCCACGCAGCCCACCACCAGCCCACCAAACAGCCCAACTCCACCAACCAGCACAGCCCAAGTGGCCCGGTACCCCTTCGCGTGGAAAATATGAGAGGCGTCGTCTTCTCCTCTCCTCGCACGGAGCTCGCCACCGCGAGGAGCTCTCCACCGCTGCGGTCGCCGCCGTTCGTGACCGAGCGCACTCCCGAACCTATAAAATGGACGACGTCCTCCATTTCTTCCTCTTCCTCTCTAATTCCCCAAATCGAAACCTAGCCCCGCCGGTCACCACTATCGCCGGTGAGAGCCTCCCCGACCACCGCCGCGACCACCATCGTTCGCATCCTCGACATGCCCAGCATACGGGAGGAATCGAGCTGAGGCCCCGGAGCGTCTCCGACGAGCTCATCTCTCCGACGGCCGGCGACCCCAAATCCCGGCCAAGCAAGCCTCGACCTCACCGTCATGCCCGTCGTGCTCACGGTAGCCCGCGCATCTCGAGCAATTGTTTGCACCAATCGCGCCCAGACCCTAGCCGCATATGCCCGTGTCCGCTGTCGTTCCGCCTCGCCGGCGAGCAAACTCCGGCGACCTTTAGAGCGGCGCTAGTACCATTGTGTTCATCACGAGCTGAATCGAGTGGTTCTATTAATCCATCCGCGCAGCCCGGAACGGCGGCGCTCGCCGGCGACCTCCCGCCCAGAGGCCCCCGCCACGTTTCGATTTTGACCCTGGTCAAATGCTTGTGTGGCAGCCACCGTGGCGTAGGCCCACTCGTCGCTGTCCCGAGGGTAGCCAACCCGGTAAATTTAGCAGCCTTTTGTTTTAATTCAAACTCAATAATATCTGAACTTCAAATGAATTTGTAAAATTCATAATAACTCGAAAATGAAAATAAGATATCAAAATTCTTAGAAAAGAAAGATCTATCCAATAAAAATATAATATGAAATTTTTATTTTTAATAAAAATTTAATTATTTAATACTTGTTATTTAAGCCTTTTTATTAATTCTAAATTCAATTAAATTCAATAAATAAGGAAAACTTTAAAAATTAAATTGAAACCAGTAAATAAATAAAGAAAACTTTAAAATTAATTTTTCTTTATTGCTTTATTAAATCCTTATTAGAAGGATTTAAAACCCTGATTAGTAATTACCCTAATTATTAATTCATTAAAAATAATAAAATGCCAAACCCAACATTATTTTATTTCTAAGATATTAATAACTTCAATTTCCTTATTGAAGTTATTAATCCAAGAATTATAGGGTAACTAGAAAAACCTAGTTTCATAGGGTAGAAAAACAGGAATTCATCATTTCATGTGAAATCCTAAAACCCTAATCCAATTAGAAACCCTAGGTCCAATAATTACATGTGAACCCTAAATGGTTCCAAACCTAAAACCCAAGTTAACATGTGATCATAATACCTTCTTTACAAACATAGAACCATAGTAGCAAATAAATATTTGTCTTGGCCACATATAATGTAGAAGACCTATCACTAATATATGGGTATCCCATGTGTTCATCTTAATTAAACCCAAATGATCAATTAGGGTCAACCAAATGTAAACCCTAGATCCTATTACCAAATCCATCATCCTCATTTAGCATCACACCATTGTGATGAACCCTAATAGCAACCATACCTACTATTTGATATTACCTAACCATACTCCACTAAACCCTATCTGTGTAAGATAATCAATAATCATCCTACCTAGGAATCCACTATCTCTTACTTAGTGAATCCAATAGTAAAACCTAGACTACCTCAACCCTAATGGATATACTTCTTATTACTTAAGAAGTATGTTCTTCAAAAGTTATTCTTTTAAAGTAAATAAGGAGTAGCCATCAAACCTGCTTTATGGGATCTATAAACCCTAGCCAACTGTCACCAATAAGATATACCATCTTGTTAACAATTATTGGTAAGTAAAATGTTTAGACTTAATTCAACCATACAAGCCCTAGTAGCTGATGAATTCAACTAAGTTGTGATCCATCTAATAACTACTTCAGAAACTAGATGAAACCATAGTCAACCATAGAACCCCACCAGTCTAATTATCATACTTGTTCTTTATTAAAGAACATGTTCTTCAAAGGTTATTCTTTTAAAGAATATAACAAGTACTCATTAACCATGCCATATAGTACTAAAATTAACAACTGTTCTTTACACGTTAACATTATGCCAATTATCATTCTTTGTGTGCTCAATTGATTACTGTACTTTATTATCTACCTGTTCATGATACCAAGTAATCACACCTGAATAAGAACCTTGTTTGTGAATCACTCTAAAAGTGCAACACACCCTGAACTAATTATTACCACTCACTAATCCTAAATCATCGGGGTTAGGTCACGCTTAGAGCGATTGCATCTCATTCTTATGCATTATTGCATCCTTGCTAATCTTTTACATCGTCCTTACCGGACGATGATGCTATTTCAGAATTTGGAGTTATTACGCATCGAAGACCTTGTCTGCATAATCTTGCAGCCAAGAAAGGCAAGTTCATCACTTGCTCATGTCATTTGAAGTATTTTTATCAAATTACTTGCAAATTATTATGGTTATCACTATTGCACAAAAATCAAAACCACTACTTTCATAATTATGAATATGACTATGTGGTGGGCAATGGAACCATGGATTGTGTTGATATGGTGGAGGTTCCATTGCACGGGTTTATATCCATCTAGGATTAAACAACAAATGTCGCCAATGATTCTTGTGCCGTAATACCCGTGTTAACCATAAGATCCGGAGTGGGACGGAATAGTCAAAAGTGTTTCCACCTCTCGTTCATCAACGGATGCGCTTTACCGTAGACACTTGTATCTGTCGGCGGCAAGCGGTAGGCTGGGGAAGCCTTAAGTCCCCACGGCACAGTCCGTAGACACTTGTCGTTCGAAGAACAAGCGGTAGGCTGGGGAAGCCTTAAGTCCCCACGGTATTGCGGTCTATGAGGGATTGTAAGGTGTCCGGAACGGTCTATCCATGATGATAGGGGAAGGCATATGAATGCCCGGAACGGTCTCATCATGGATATAGGGGAGGACAATCTTACAAAAGGGTGGGTGTTCGAGGTAGCGGAGGAACATGATTGGCTAGACCTTATACCGGGCCTCACACCATAGGAAGTGTGGAAGGGAAAGCTGGCACCAAGGTTAAGATCTCTTATGGGTAAAGCAACACACCTCTGCAGAGTGTAAAGAACCGTGACCTGTCACTCCCTGTTCCGGGATATGGAACTGCGAACGCGGCCGGAAAGGAGCTCCATGAAGTTCTAGTAAACCGGTGAAGGCTGACGGACATAGTCTTTTCCGAAGAAAAGCAACCTCTTGAAGAAATGATTATGAAAACCTGCATTGGTATTAGACTTTCTGGTCTAATGGTAGCTAGTGCATTAAACACCTCTTTCCTATAATGAACTTGTTGAGTACGCTCGTACTCATCCCACTCTTAAATCCCCTGCTTAGATATGGAGGCATCGAAGGAGGATCTACAGTGCAACTTGAAGACCGAGGAAATCAACAACTACTTCAAGGGACATGAACCTGTCAGAGGAGTCACATCCAACAAGGAGACAACTTAGATTAGCAATAGAAGGAATTAGCTTCCTAAACTTAGCTCCTATTTAGCTAGAATCTTTTCATAGCCTCTGTAGCTAGTTAAATACTCTACAAATAGAGTTCGTGATAAGACTAGACTACGAGTCGTTCTTCTGGAGTTTATTTGCAGTTTTACCTCATTGTATAGTAGGAGGCTGTGATGATCTTATGTAACAGACACAATGTTGTAATTCTATAGACATGCCTTGGACCCGCATATGTTTCTGTTGTACCACTCTGAGCGATATAATACTAGTGGAACGGTGTTTCATTGGTGTTATATCAGACTTGCATACTACACCATGCAGTGGTATGCCGGGTCACCAAGTTGGTATCAGAGCAAATGCTTTGACCCTAGGATTAAAACCCTTTAAAGGAGACCTATAGGATTGCTAGTGTCTATAGGAAGTTGTCTCAGCCAAACCAAATATTCTTATGACTTGAGATGGATATTCACTTGAGAATAATCCTGACACACTTGAGTCAACATTTCTTACCTATCTTCCTTAAGTGAAGTTAGTTAGCTAATCCTAAACATGTAGCACATCAATAAGTCCTTAACACAATAGATGAGTAGATCACAGTTGGTATACAACACATGGTAGTCCAAAGAGAGGATACAACCATAAGTAAGATATCCTATTGGAAGATGTGTACCAACACATGTTATGATTAAGTAAGAGTTATCCAGACTGGTAATAGGAGTTATATCAATTGATGAAGATAATTAAGATGTAGACCAAGTTAAGTAATGAGTAAGTAAAACTATCTAGACATATGAAACAATTGATAGTAAGTGATAAATATAAGATAGTATAGACCATGATGAGTCAATCATGAGAGGTAAGTAAGAGAGATAGAAATAAAACATGTCTACTTACAGAGTAGTGATAGTAATCATATATGATTCACCTGAGAATCATTATGTGATGGACTAGAACCTCATAATTAATTAAGAGGAGTACAATAAGAAGCCAAGTGCAAAACAATAGTGCAAGAATTGTGTTCCAAAACATGGGATGTGTGCCAAGCACATCATGACCATAGTCTTATGATAGAAACACTTGGAAGTATAGGAGTTATATCTTAATAGATATGTATTCAGAGTAACCATATTAAAACTAGAGGTATCATACAAAATAGTCCTCAATAGCACTTATATGTGGAATAATACTAAGTTAAGTAGTACTTTCAAAGAAAATTAGGTTAACCACAACTATCCTAGACCACTTTGTTTCAAGTTTATCTCATTGCAAATGTGCAATTAAGGTAAAGGATGAGACAAATAGTAGAATCCCATATATTCGTGCTAAGTATCACGATATAAACCTATCTTATGTGGTGTTATATACTACACATCAGAGCCTGATGTTTAGAGATGTCTTACTCAACTATTATATTCAGGCTTATGATGGTGTGTATTATATGCACAAAGCTGAATCTTCTTGGATTTTATTGGATTTTCATTGTTTGACTAGATCCATACATGAAGTTTGACGTTGATATGCAAATGCATGTTGCAATATCAAGTCCTTACTTGATGATATAGATCTAGAGGGTAATGGTATTCGTGTGAGGAATTCTGAAGATTTTGAAGACAAGATGAAGGTTCATCGGAGAAATGAAGTAAAGTTGTGGGAAGCAACCACAATACTCTAAAGGACTGCCAATCAAAATTCATGCTTTGCCTCAACAGAGGAGTACTTTAGTACATGAGAAGCATGAAGGTAAGAAATATGGTGATTATGGTGAAGCTGAAGCAGATCCATAGTCAACATAGAAGAGGGAATGCATGGGAAATCACTTAGGATACTATATTCATAGTGTCAGCTAGTGGTTTTCTTGCAAAATAAACCCTGAATGAAGGAAGATGATATCTGAAACCATAGCAGATATAAGAAGACCATAGTTGATATCAGAAGACCACAATTGGTATAATATCAATACTGCGAGATAAAGTAGAAGATGTCTCGTCCAGTTGATCAGAACCTATAATAGAATCCATTTTTTTGATATCTAATAGCCACAGTTGGTATAATAACCACAGCTGGTATCAGTTGGTATTACAAATAGTCCACGATTTAATTAGTTGTAACAAAAGTTTGTGAACAAATAAAAATCTTGTCAGCCAAATAGCTAGATCTATAATCATTTAGTCGAAGGATTCACATTGGATGTCCACAATTGAGTGGATACACCACAAACATTCTTCGCAAGACCTTAGAAGAAGCAAAACCCATAAACTAGACCTAGACCAATATTCCAACCATAAGTCCAATAGTTGGCAGAAAAGGAGTTGAAAACCATAAGAAAACTCTAAGGGGTAGAGTAAAAATCAAGTGGGATGTACAATGACTCAATACTTTGAGCCAGATAGAAGAAGAAGGTCTGAACTGAGAGGAAGTTCGATCTTATTTTCATAAGATTGTTGAACATTACTTTCAGATGGATGTCAGACTAGAAGCCGAGGAACATACCTCGAGGAAGTAAGAAGTGGACTATGACTTGAGAAAGTGAGTAATATTTACTCAGAGTTCGATAGCTCAAGTAATCTAAGGTTAATGAAGTTGATGAAGAAGAAATACCATAGACCAAATACAGTTCAAAAGGGCCAAAGACCGAAGAAGATTGAACATACCAATACCAAAGACTAATAGAATGATTCCTTTCTAAATAATCCAAAATAGTTCTAAACATCAACTATAAACCATGATTGGATGGACTAAATGAGTCTAATCCATTCCTAGGAAAATAAACCATCACAACCATTTCCATGGTAAGTGCCTTACCAAGTACCATTACTGCACTTTTGGTACTAAGGGAAAACAAAGACCTATTTTATCAAATAGGAAGATGTTATCCAATTAGTCTTCAGTCAAGACTAGCAGCACCAGAAGAAGTCTCAATCATTGAATCTTCAATGAGAAATGAAACAAGCTTATAGAGTTGGAAGAAATCAAAGAATCAAAGTAAGAACTATGGTTCAGAGACAAACCCTAATGGACTCCAGGAAGAATCTGGACAAGGGATATATTCAATTATATCCAGTTATATCACCACGGAGTTTGAGAACAGATTTGGTCTGCACAAGTCAGATCCACACCTCGGAAACGTGAGAGAGATCAAACTTCGAGGACGAAGTTTAGTTTAAGGGGTAGAGACTGTAATATCCAGGTATTGGGGTTACAAAATAGAGGAAACAGATGTGTGCATTGCATTCATGCATAGAAAATCTGGGGAATTTTCGCGCTTTAAAGTAAAACAGTCACAGTAACTGAAGTTTCACTTGACCTTGGTGGAATTGAAGTAGCTCATCAAGTTAAGCGCTATAAACCTCAATGTGACTTTGCTAAAACCTTGTTTTGGGTAGAGATAATTTGATCTAAGGGGTTAGATCAAATGGAATTATAATCAACACAACAACACTTTAATCAAAGATCAACTACTTGATCTTATTAAAGATCACAACATGATATCCCTTGCCATAACATATGAACATCCATTTAATTGGAAATCAAGTAACAATAATTGGAGAAACTATTCTTCACTTATCTTTTCCATGTCTTAAAACTAATCCTTGATCTTACCATGAATCTCATGGTATTCATTTTACTTCATTCTTGGAAACAAGACAAGGAGATCAACTCAAGAAGTATATATTCTTCTCTATTCCAAATAGTTAAGAATCAAACCTAGAGAGGTGAGAGTTCTATTATAATTATTAGAGAAGCATTAACAAACCTTGAGCCAAACCTTGGATATACATCCAAGTATTCAAATCATCATCTCTAAGAGGAACCCTAGGATATATTCAAGACAATTCCTAGAGAGATAAACCATTTACATTTAACATAGACATTGATGATCACATCAATCTCTATAGAGCCTAACCTTAAGTTAGTATTAAAGTCCTTTCCAAAATGAGAGAGACCAATCATACAAAACTTAGCTTTATCTATTTAAGAATAAAGGACAACCATTGAACTAGAGTATTAGAATACACCATAAACCCTAGAATAAACCATACCTTTGTAAGAGAGCTCAAGCTAAGGTATTACACTCAAGAAAGTTAAGCCAACAATTGAATGTGAGGGAGAGAACTATCCATATAAACCCTGATGATTATATCATCATGGTTTAAGTATAACCCTAACATAATATCTCAGGCATTCTCCTGGGATATAATTTATTGAGACAACCATAACCATGCCCATTCAAGAAACTATAAAAGAAGGTATATATTCAATTAATCAAGACAACACTTGATCTTGGAAGTGAGAAAACCATTCAAGGAGAGATACCTTAGGAAGTCCAACCTTGATCATTATAAATTGTGTAATGATCATAAACCCTAAAGAACTTGAGGTTAAGATATTAAGAACAAGATGATCATATATAATATATGATCATGCTTTGGAGATATGTAAGGACAAGTTAAACCTTAATAAGATAAGTACCCTAGGCTTATATCCTAACCCTAACTTGTGAATCACTTGGTAATCATAAGTAGAATTCTACCACATCTACATTCCACCCATTCTTCACTTAGGAACCACAAGAAAACATTTAGAGCCAAACTCTACACTTTAAATGGTAAGAACCCATCCATCTATATGACCAAAGTTAACTATAAAAAGAACTATATCACTGTAGTTACTTAAATGATAAATTGTGGATAATAATAGAAGCCAATTGGTAGAAGATAAATCTAATTCTCAAATCTTTAGTAATTAGGGAAGCACATGAAATATTGAGCAAGTAAACACCTTACCATGGTTAGGGGAGATTAAACCCTAGCACATGCACTATGGTGTCATTCCATAGCTACAACCTAGAATTATATCTCAACCTAGATTGTATATCACATGGGTGATCACAAATAAAACCTAAACCACAATTAAGATTCAACCCATGTGTCATTAGGTAAATAGCATTGGAACCATAGATTTGCACATCAAATAAATCTTATGCTTCAATTCCTGAACATAAGCAAAATCTTGTGCTACACTTTATAATTAAAACCATATGTATGGTGATCAACCACTTAACCTATTAACCAAGATCAAACCATGATGAGAGTAGAATTACTCTAAGTATTACAAGGTACTAGTAAAATACAATATTAGTAATAACCTTGACATAGAGTGATAATCAAAATTACAAGATCTTAATAAATAGAGGATCACATAAAATCATATGCAGGGAACTAAATTCTCAATTAAGAGCTCAAACCCTAATGATAAATTCTAAAACACTTAGAGTAGAAATTATCAACCCTAATAATAATAATAGATTTGATTACACAAGAAAAAGGAAATTAAAATGAGTGCATAAAATCATGATTAATTACAATTTGTAATAAAGACCACATATGTGAAATGTTTAATCAAAACAATTGAGTATTACAATAATACATTTATTAGTCTTCTTAAAAGACCAATTGTTTAACTCCTGCAAAATAGAAAATAGTTAATACATGAATTATAAACAGAATTCAACACTAAGAATAAAAGCAAAATAGAAAAAATAGATAAAAACAGAAAAGAAAAGAAGAGGAAAAAGACTTACCTGGACCTTGCCAAGCCGACGCAGCCCACCAACCAGCCCAACCACGGCCCAACCGCACCAGCCCAGCACAGCCCAACGTGGCCTGTAACCCTTCGCGTGGATAAAGACGAGAGGCGTCGTCTTCTTCGTCTCCTCCACTCGACGCACAGGAGCTCGCCACCGCGACGAGGTGAGCCACGTCCCGTGGTCGTCGCCGCCGATTCTGACCGCCAGCACACTCGGGAGGACCTATAAAACGCGCTGGAGTCCTCCATTTCCCTTCCTCTGTTCTAATTTTGCCCCAAATCGAAACCCTAGCGCGGCCCTGCCTCCGACGTCGTCGCCGGTAGAGACCTCCCCAGGCCAAGCCGCGACCACCATCGTCTTCAGCATCCTCGACATGCCCAGCATACGGGAGGAATCGAGCTGGGAGGCCCCGGAGCGTCTCCGACGAGCTCATCTCTCCGACGGCCGGCGACCCCAATCCGGCGAAGCAAGCCTCCCTCGACCTCACCGTCATGCCCGTCGTGCTCACGGTGAGCCCGCGCATCTCCTGAGCAATTGTTTGCACCGAATCGTCGCCTGTAGACTCCTAGCCGCATATGCCCGTGTCCGCCGTCGTTCGGCCTCGCCGGCGAGCAAACTCCGGCGACCTTTTAGGAGCGGCGCTAGTACCATTGTGTTCACTGCGGCGAGCTGAATCGAGTGGTTCTATTAATCCATCCGCGCGAGCCCGGGAACGGCGGCGCCGTCGCCGACCTCCCGCCGGCAGAGAAGCCCCTGCCACGTTTCGATTTTGACCCTGGTCAAATGCTTGTGTGGCAGCCACCGTGGCGTAGGCCCACTCGTCAGTGTCCCTGAGGGTAGCCAACCCGGGTAAATTTAGCAGTTCCTTTTGTTTTAATTCAAACTCAATAATATCTGAAACTTCAAATGAATTTGTAAAATTCATAATAACTCAGAAAAATGAAAATAAGATATCAAAATTCTTAGAAAAGAAAGATCTATCCAATAAAAATATAATATGAAATTTTTACTTTTAATAAAAATTTAATTATTTAATACTTGTTATTTAAGCCTTATTTATTAACTCTAAATTCAATTAAATTCAATAAATAAGGAAAACTTTAAAAATTAAATTGAAACCAGTAAATAAATAAAGAAAACTTTAAAATTAATTTTTCTTTATTGCTTTATTAAATCCTTATTAGAAGGATTTAAAACCCTGATTAGTAATTACCCTAATTATTAATTCATTAAAAATAATAAAATGCCAAACCCAACATTATTTTATTTCTAAGATATTAATAACTTCAATTTCCTTATTGAAGTTATTAATCCAAGAATTATAGGGTAACTAGAAAAACCTAGTTTCATAGGGTAGAAAAACAGGAATTCATCATTTCATGTGAAACCTAAAACCCTAATTCAATTGGGACACCTAGTTTCATTATTACATGTGAACCCTAAATTGCTTCCAAACCTAAAACCCAAGTAACAGGTGATCATGGTACTTTATTCCAAATCATAGCACCATAGTAGCAACTAAATACTTGTCTTGGACACATAAAATGTAGAAGAACTATCACTAATATATGAGTATTCCATGTGTTCATCCTCATCGGACCCAAATGATCAATTAGGGTCAACCAAATGTAAACCCTAGATCCTATTACCAAATCCATCATCCTCATTTAGCATCACACCATTGTGATGAACCCTAATAGCAACCATACCTACTATTTGATATTACCTAACCATACTCCACTAAACCCTATCTGTGTAAGATAATCAATAATCATCCTACCTAGGAATCCACTATCTCTTACTTAGTGAATCCAATAGTAAAACCTAGACTACCTCAACCCTAATGGATATACTTCTTATTACTTAAGAAGTATGTTCTTCAAAAGTTATTCTTTTAAAGTAAATAAGGAGTAGCCATCAAACCTGCTTTATGGGATCTATAAACCCTAGCCAACTGTCACCAATAAGATATACCATCTTGTTAACAATTATTGGTAATTAAGATGTTTAGACTTAATTCAACCATACAAGCCCTAGTAGCTGATGAATCCAACTAAGTTTTGATCCATCTAATAACTAATTCAGAAACTAGATGAAACCATAGTCAACCATAGAACCCCACCAGCCTAATTATCATACTTGTTCTTTATTAAAGAACATGTTCTTCAAAGGTTATTCTTTTAAATATAATCATTAACCATGCCATATAGTACTAAAATTGACAACTGTTCTTTACACGTTAACATTATGCCAATTATCATTCTTTGTGTGCTCAATTGATTACTGTACTTTATTATCTACCTGTTCATGATACCAAGTAATCACACCTGAATAAGAACCTTGTTTGTGAATCACTCTAAAAGTGCAACACACCCTGAATCAATTATTACCACTCACTAATCCTAAATCATCGGGGTTAGGTCACGCTTAGAGCGATTGCATCTCATTCTTATGCATTATTGCATCCTTGCCAATCTTTTAAACATCGTCCTTACCGGACGATGATGCTATTTCAGAATTTGGAGTTATTACGCATCGAAGACCTTGTCTGCATAATCTTGCAGCCAAGAAAGGCAAGTTCATCACTTGCTCATGTCATTTGAAGTATTTTTATCAAATTACTTGCAAATTATTATGGTTATCACTATTGCACAAAAATCAAAACCACTACTTTCATAATTATGAATATGACTATGTGGTGGGCAATGGAACCATGGATTGTGTTGATATGGTGGAGGTTCCATTGCACGGGTTTATATCCATCTAGGATTAAACAACAAATGTCGCCAGTGATTCTTGTGCCGTAATACCCGTGTTAACCATAAGATCCGGAGTGGGACGGAATAGTCAAAAGTGTTTCCACCTCTCGTTCATCAACGGATGCGCTTTACCGTAGACACTTGTATCTGTCGGCGGCAAGCGGTAGGCTGGGGAAGCCTTAAGTCCCCACGGCACAGTCCGTAGACACTTGTCGTTCGAAGAACAAGCGGTAGGCTGGGGAAGCCTTAAGTCCCCACGGTATTGCGGTCTATGAGGGATTGTAAGGTGTCCGGAACGGTCTATCCATGATGATAGGGGAAGGCATATGAATGCCCGGAACGGTCTCATCATGGATATAGGGGAGGACAATCTTACAAAAGGGTGGGTGTTCGAGGTAGCGGAGGAACATGATTGGCTAGACCTTATACCGGGCCTCACACCATAGGAAGTGTGGACAAGCCTGCAGCTTGGTTGGCACCAAGGTTAAGATCTCTTATGGGTAAAGCAACACACCTCACAGAGTGTAAAGAACCGTGACCTGTCACTCCCCGTTCCGGGATATGGAACTGCGAACGCGGCCGGAAAGGAGCTCCATGAAGTTCTAGTAAACCGGTGAAGGCTGACGGACATAGTTCTTCTGAATAAAAGCAACCTCTTGAAGAAATGATTATGAAAACCTGCATTGGTATTAGACTTTCCTGGTCTAATGGTAGCTAGTGCATTAAACACCTCTTTCCTATAATGAACTTGTTGAGTACGCTCGTACTCATCCCACTCTTAAATCCCCTGCTTAGATACGGAGGCATCGAAGGAGGATCTACAGTGCAACTCGAAGACCGAGGAAATCAACAACTACTTCAAGGGACATGAACCTGTCAGGAGTCACATCCAACAAGGAGACAACCTAGATTAGCAATAGAAGGAATTAGCTTCCTAAACTTAGCTCCTATTTAGCTAGAATCTTTTCATAGCCTCTGTAGCTAGCTAAATACTCTACAAATAGAGTTCGTGATAAGACTAGACGAGTCGTTCTTCTGGAGTTTATTTGCAGTTTTACCTCATTGTATAGTAGGAGGCTGTGATGATCTTATGTAACAGAGTCAATGTTGTAATTCTATAGACATGCCTTGGACCCGCATATGTTTCTGTTGTACCACTCTGAGCGATATAATACTAGTGGAACGGTGTTTCATTGGTGTTATATCAGACTTGCATACTACACCATGCAGTGGTATGCCGGGTCACCACATCATGGTCACCCGGAACTCTATGGACTTGCCATACTCTAACCTGTGCACCTGAATCGAGTGGGCCTCTGCGAGGTGAACGAGGAGCGCTGACGGTGGGGCGGCGAATTCGCAGCCCTGCTCCGTGCAGTTGCACCGGTCGTGCGGGCACGCGATCTGGTGTCTTAGGGACTCGTGGTAGCTGACGTTGACCCCGCAGCCGTCGTGGGAGCACATGACCTGCGCCGTTCCAGCGATGTTGTACGCGATGGCCTCCAAATTCGTAGCGTTTATTTCCATGGTGCCGTCCATCGCCGCCTCGTGGTTGAATCCGGAGCCGCGCTACTCTTCTTCTGGCACCGTTTACTTGGAACCTCGCCGACGGTGGCAGGCGGCAGGCCTCATACCACGCTGCAACTCCGATCAATATTAATTGATGGTAAAATGGATGTATCTACAACTAAAATGTGTCTAGATACATCTATATTACCATCAAGTAATATGAATCGGAGGGAGTACAAGGAATGACAGTTTAGCACAAGTGACACCAGCAAATAAAAGTCAATGGACTCTCAGAGGAAAAGGGAGCGACCTTGTTGAACTTGGGGCAAATCAATGGAGTCTGAGAGACAAATGATGCGATATCTAAAGCCGGTTAGTGGAGAGAGAGAGAGAGAGAGAGAGAGAGAGAGAGAGAGAGAGAGAGAGAGAGAGAGAGTGTGTGTGTGGGGGGGGGGGTTGTTCACTTCTTCTTGGTTTAAAACGAGGATTCGTACAAGGTAATAGAGCCCGCATGCTCGGCTGGGTAGATAGCCAGAAGCCCAGAAGTGAACCCCAACATGGTCGTGCCACAAGGATTCATATTTGAATTTTTTTGGGGGTAGTATGGCATGGCCAACAAGTTTCAAGTAAATTTTGTTAGTATTGTTCATAGTGGAAGTATGTAAACCACGAATTATATGACTCCATCATTTCTTTCGACCTTTTTATATCGAGCCCCACAATAACTTTGGCTTGTTTACAAATTTAGGTCGATCAATCTCACGACGCCCCTTTATAACAAAATAAGTTGAACTAGTATTCCAATAAAAATCATTTTCGCATGCATTGTTCGGTACTTTTCATAACTGAAGTGCTTACTCCCTCCGTTAGGGATTATAATGCCAGCGTGCATCCCTATATCATTAATTTGATTACAACATAATATGAATTTTATGGTACAAAAATTATATCATTACAAACTAGATGTCCATTTTAACTTTTTAATCGTATATTTTGGGTAATATATATATATATATATATTGTGTATTATGTTGCTCAATTTTACAACATAGGTATACTTGTCAGCCTTGTAATATCCTAATGGACATATAGTACATCACAAATTTGTAACTTCATGCTTTGTTTTGCCATTTTACGATTTTTCGAACCACCTTCGGCTTGATTTCAAATTTAGGTCAAACTATCGGTGCATGCTATGTGTTATACTTGGATGCACCGCACATGTTTGGCCATTGTTTTAGGCTTCCACATCTTGGGGGCATGTCATGTATTTACCTAGTTTTTTAATTCTAATTCATGTACCCTTCCTTCCAATTACATTTGAAATAAAACTTTTAGCCCAGAAATAATTCAGTATATGGTTGCACACAAAGATAATCCGTGGATCGTTGGAAATTGCCATCGTACGTAGCTACCATGTCTCTTATGCAGACCTGTGAAAATTGGATTGGTGGTAGTGTGTACACTTCATGCGGTAGGCACTTCATAGAAAACACCCATTTAATATAATTTTTCTCCTTTGGGCAGTAATCAAGAGAAGAAAAAACACATGATTCAAAAGTTTTAACATATGCATGGTTCTTGTGTAGTGGTACCAAGCTCACGTGTGGGAGGAAAATACTCCCACGAGCTTCATTTTGTAGTGACTAAGAAGGATCCATACATGCTTACTTTTTCATATTCATGTTTTTAACTTGTTTCAATCTTGGTCAAACCTAAGATTTGACCAAAATTCAAATGGGCATAAAAATTCAGAAAAATGAAAAAAATGAAAAACCAAAGCACATAGCCTTCTTAATTATGTCATACAGTAAGCATTCAAGTTGATAAACAAGATCTAGACATATTTGAACCAGAAAAATCATGTATCTACCCCTAACCCTAAACTTTGTCTTGTGAAGTCAAGCATGAAGAGAAGTGGTCTTTGGTTTCAAACATAGAAATTTTAATAACCTCCCAAGTGCTTCATTTTGGAGTGACTAAAAAGGATATATGCTTACTTTTTCATATTCATGTTTTAAACTTGTTTACCTCTTGGTCAAACCTACGATTTGACCAAGATTCAAATGGGCGGAAAATTCAAAAAACATAAAAATGAAAAACCAAAGGACATAGTCTTTTTATGTCAAACCTAGGATTTAATCAAGCATGAAGAGAAGTGGTTTTGTTTCAAACATCAAGAGAAGTGGTTTTGGGTGTCAAACATGGAAATTTCAAAAACCACTTCTCTTCATGCATGCTAGTAAGCATTCAAGTTCATAAACAATGTTTGGACATATTCAAACCAGACAAATCATGTAGTAAGCATTCAAGTTCATAAACAATGTTTGGACATATTCAAACAGACAAATCATGTATCTGCCCCTAACCCTAATCTCGGTCGATTTTATGAAAGTCAAGCATGCATGAAGAGAAGTGGTTTTTGGTTTCAAACATAGAAATTTCAAAACCCTCCCAAGAGTTACATTTTGGAGTGACTTGAGAAGGATAGATGCTTAATTTTTCATATTCATGTTTTAAACTTGTATAAATCATGGTCAAACCTAGGATTTAACCAAGATTCAAATGGACAGAAAATGAAAAAATAGCAAAATGAAAAACCAAAGTACATAGTCTTCTTATGTCATGTAGCTAGTAAGCATTCAATTTGATAAACAAGGTCTAGACATATTCAAACTAGACAAACCATGTATCTACCCCTAACCCTAAACTCTGTCTTATGAAGTCTAGCATGAAGAGAAGTGGTTTTGGGTTTCAAACATGGAAATTTCAAAAACCTCCCAAAAACTTCATTTTCGAGTGACTAAGAAGGATACAAGCTTCCCTTTTCATTTTCATGTTTTAAACTTGTTTAGATTATCTTGGTCAAATCACATAGTCTTCTTATGTCATATAGTAAGCAAAGCACATATAGTCTTCTTATGTCATATAGTAAGCATTAAAATTGATAAACAAGGTCTAGACATATTCAAACTAGACAAATCATGTATCTACCCCTAACCGCTAAATTCTGTCTTATGAAGTCAAGCATGAAGAGAAGTCGTTTTGGGTTTCAAACATGTAAATTTCAAGAACATCCCAAAAGCTTCATTTTAGAGTGACTAAGAAGGATCCATGATTACCTTTTCATTTTCTTGTTTTAAACTTGTTTAAATATTGGTCAAACCTATGATTTGACCAAAAGATTCAAATGGGCATAACAATTCAGAAAAAATCAAGAGAATGAAAAAACAAAGGACATAGCATTCTTATGTCATATATATAGTAAGCATTCAAGTTGATAAACAAGGCCTATACATATTCAAACCAGAAAATCATGTATATATCTACCCCTAACTTAACCCTAATTAAACTCTGTCTATGAAGTCAAGCATGCATGAAGAGAAGTGGTTTTGGTCTCAAACATGGAAATTTCAAAAACCCTCCCAAGAGTTTTGGAGTGACTAAGAAGGATAGATGCTTAATTTTTCATATTCATGATTTAAACTTGTTCAAATCTTGGCCAAATCTAGAATTTGACCAAGATTCAAATGGGCATAAAAATTCAAAAAATCAAAAAAAATATGAAAAACCAAGGTCTTATTATGTCATATATATAGTAATCATAAACAAGGTCTCTAGACATATTCAAAACATACAAATCATGTATCTACCACCTAACCCTAAACTCTGTCTTATGAACTCAAGCATGAAGAGAAGTGGTTTTGGGTTTCAAACATGGAAATTTCAAAAACCTCCCAAAAACTTCATTTTAGAGTGACTAAGAAGGATACAAGCTTCCCTTTTCATTTTCATGTTTTAAACTTGTTTAAATCTGGGTCAAACCTAGGATTTGACCAAAAGATTCAAATGGGCATAAAAATTCAGAAAAAATCAAAAGAATGAAAAACAAAGGACATAGCATTCTTATGTCATATATATAGTAAGCATTATTCAAGTTGATAAACAAGGTCTAGACATATTCAAACCATAAAATCATGTATATATCTACCCCTAACCCTAAACTCTGTCTTATGAAGGCAAGCATGCAGGAAGAGAAGTTTCAAACATGGAAATTTCATGGTTTGACCAAGATTTAGACAAGTTTAACACGTGAAAACGAATAAGTAAGCATGGATGCTTCTTAGTCACTCCAAAATGTACCAACTGATAGATATGTTAACTTTGCTTCATGGATGTAAATGAGTTAACTTGGATTTCCTACCCTTTGAATCCATAGGAAACTTTGTTCTAATGCACTATAATAATCAATCGAGTTTTTACACCAACAGGTCTGTCACTTACGTGTGGTGCCCATGCGTGAGGTCCCACACTTGAGCACAAGTCACGTGCAATAGGTACGCAAACTCCCAGCCAACTTCTTTGTCAAGAGAAGACGCATCAGGATGCGTATTGGAAGTCTCTGGGTCCTTCAGGATCCTTCGGTTGTCCCTCTCACAAAAAATCTCTCTCATTCTCGGCCTCGCTCGACTCTCGCTCGCTCGCACTCCGCTCACCGACAAACCCTGCACAACAAGCCAACATCATCACCCGAAAAAGGGGAGACACCATAATGCTCTCCCTTCTTCTCTCCTTCCGAGCGATCCCTCTTCCTCCGTGTTTCACTCGACGGGCAAACACACATGTGCTGCATAGTAATAATAAAAAGGTACTCAGAGAAAATCGATATACGAATCTATAATTAAATAGGTTAAACTAGGGTTTTGCCCAGTTCTATAGATCAAGGTTCAAAAAATCCAACTACGGGTTCGAACAACACGATTCTAATCCAAGAATTTTTTCGACCTCATCCAAATGGCCTCAAACTATAGGGTTAGCATCAAGTGCAGTATGTGTGAAAATGTATGCACTATGTGTGCTATAACTTGTATGTCTTTCAAATTTGAACCAAATTTGAATAAGTTTGAAATATTTGAAAATGGGCTTTTGGCTTAAACGTTTGAAACCAAAAACCACTTCTCTTCATGCATGCTTGACTTCATAAGACATAGTTTAGCTAGGGTTAGGGGTAGATACATGATTTTCCTGGTTTGAATATGTCTAGACCTTGTTTATCAACTTAATTGAATGCTTACTATATGACATAAGAAGACTATGTGCCTTGGTTTTTCATTTTTGATTTTTTTTAAAATTATGCCCATTTGAATCTTGGTCAAATCCTAGGTTTGACCATGGTTTAAACAAGTTTAAATCATGAATATGAAAAATTAAGCATCTATCCTTCTTAATTAGTCACTCCAAAATGTAGCTCTAGGGACGGTTTTTGAAATTTCCATGTTTGAAACCAAAAACCACTTCTCTTCATGCATGCTTGACTTCATAAGACAGAGTTTAGGGTTAGGGGTAGATATATACATGATTTTCTGGTTTGAATATGTCTAGACCTTGTTTATCAACTTGAATGCTTTACTATATATATGACATAAGAATGCTATGTCCTTTGGTTTTTCATTCTTTTGATTTTTTCTCAATTTCTATGCCCATTTGAATCTTTTGGTCAAATCCTAGGTTTGGCCAAGATTTAAAAAAGTTTAAAACATGAAATGAAAAGGGAAGCTTGTATCCTTCTTAGTCACTCTAAAATGAAGATTTTGGGATTTTTGAAATTTCCATGTTTGAAACCCAAAACCACTCTTCATGCTAGATCATAAGATTTAGTTTAGGGTTGTGGGATAATGGTTTGTCTAGTTTGAATATGTCTAGACCTTGTTTATCAACTTGAATGCTTACTACATGACATAAGAAGACTATACTTTGGTTTTTCATTTTTCTGATTTTTTAAATTTTCTACCCATTTGAATCTAGGTCAAATCCTAGGGTTTGACCATGATTTAAACAAGTTTAAAACATGAATATGAAAAATTAAGCATCTATCCTTCTTAGTCAATAAAACTCTTGGGAGTTTTTTTGAAATTTCCATGTTTGAAACCAAAAACCACTTCTTCATGCTAGACTTTCATAAAATCGACCGAGCTAGTTGGGGTTAGGTAGATTTGTCTGGTTTGAATATGTCCAAACCTTGTTTATCAACTTGAATGCTTACTATATGACATAAGAATGTTTACCATATGTTTGAATTTTAAAAGAATATAGTCTTCTTATGTCATATAGTAAGCATTCAAGTTCATAAACAATGTTTGGACATATTCAAACCAGACAAATCATGTATCTGCCCCTAACCCTAATCTCTCGATTTTATGGAAGTCAAGCATGCATGAAGAGAAGTGGTTTTTGGTTTCAAACATGGAAATTTCAAAACCCTCCCAAGAGTTACATTTTGGAGTGACTTGAGAAGGATAGATGCTTAATTTTTCATATTCATGTTTTAAACTTGTATAAATCATGGTCAAACCTAGGATTTAACCAAGATTCAAATGGACAGAAAATGAAAAAACAGCAAAATGAAAAACCAAAGTACATAGTCTTCTTATGTCATGTAGCTAGTAAGCATTCAATTTGATAAACAAGGTCTAGACATATTCAAACTAGACAAACCATGTATCTACCCCCTAACCCCTAAACTCGTCTTATGAAGTCTAGCATGAAGAGAAGTGGTTTTGGGTTTCAAACAAGGAAATTTCAAAACCTCCCAAAAACTTCATTTTCGAGTGACTAAGAAGGATACAAGCTTCCTTTTCATTTTCATGTTTTAAACTTGTTTAAATTATCTTGGTCAAATCACATAGTCTTCTTATGTCATATAGTAAGCAAAGCACATATAGTCTTCTTATGTCATATAGTAAGCATTAAAATTGATACGCAAGGTCTAGACATATTCAAACTAGACAAATCATGTATCTACCCCTAACCGCTAAATTCTGTCTTATGAAGTCAAGCATGAAGAGAAGTCGTTTTGGGTTTCAAACATGTAAATTTCAAGAACATCCCAAAAGCTTCATTTTAGAGTGACTAAGAAGGATCCATGATTACCTTTTCATTTTCTTGTTTTAAACTTGTTTAAATATTGGTCAAACCTATGATTTGACCAAAAGATTCAAATGGGCATAACAATTCAGAAAAAAATCAAGAGAATGAAAAAACAAAGGACATAGCATTCTTATGTCATATATATAGTAAGCATTCATGTTGATAAACAAGGCATGTACATATTCAAACCAGAAAATCATGTATATATCTACCCCTAACTTAACCCTAATTAAACTATGTCTTATGAAGTCAAGCATGCATGAAGAGAAGTGGTTTTGGTCTCAAACATGGAAATTTCAAAAACCCTCCCAAGAGTTTTGGAGTGACTAAGAAGGATAGATGCTTAATTTTTCATATTCATGATTTAAACTTGTTCAAATCTTGGCCAAATCTAGAATTTGACCAAGATTCAAATGGGCATAAAAATTCAAAAAATCAAAAAAAATATGAAAAACCAAGGTCTTATTATGTCATATATATAGTAATCATAAACAAGGTCTCTAGACATATTCAAAACATACAAATCATGTATCTACCACCTAACCCTAAACTCTGTCTTATGAACTCAAGCATGAAGAGAAGTGGTTTTGGGTTTCAAACATGGAAATTTCAAAAACCTCCCAAAAACTTCATTTTAGAGTGACTAAGAAGGATACAAGCTTCCCTTTTCATTTTCATGTTTTAAACTTGTTTAAATCTGGGTCAAACCTAGGATTTGACCAAAAGATTCAAATGGGCATAAAAATTCAAAAAATCAAAAGAATGAAAAACAAAGGACATAGCATTCTTATGTCATATATATAGTAAGCATTATTCAAGTTGATAAACAAGGTCTAGACATATTCAAACCATAAAATCATGTATATATCTACCCCTAACCCTAAACTCTGTCTTATGAAGGCAAGCATGCAGGAAGAGAAGTTTCAAACATGGAAATTTCATGGTTTGACCAAGATTTAGACAAGTTTAACACGTGAAAACGAATAAGTAAGCATGGATGCTTCTTAGTCACTCCAAAATGTACCAACTGATAGATATGTTAACTTTGCTTCATGGATGTAAATGAGTTAACTTGGATTTCCTACCCTTTGAATCCATAGGAAACTTTGTTCTAATGCACTATAATAATCAATCGAGTTTTTACACCAACAGGTCTGTCACTTACGTGTGGTGCCCATGCGTGAGGTCCCACACTCCAGTGAGCACAAGTCACGTGCAATAGGTACGCAAACTCCCAGCCATCTTCTTTGTCAAGAGAAGACGCATCAGATGCGTATTGGACGTCTGTGGGTCCTTCAGATCCTTCGGTTGTCCCTCTCATAAAAAATCTCTCTCATTCTCGGCCTCGCCGACTCGTCGCGCCGCTCGCACCTCCCGCTCACCGACAAAACCTGCACAACAACAACATCATCACCCGAAAAAGGGGAGACACCATAATGCTCTCCTTCTTCTCTCCTTCCGAGCGATCCCTCTTCCTCCGTGTTTCACTCGACGGCAAACACACATGTGCTGCATAGTAATAATAAAAAGGTAGTAGAAAAATCGATATACGAATCTATAATTAAATAGGTTAAACTAGGTTTTGCCCAGTTCTAGATAGTTCAAAAAAATCCAACTACGGGGTTCGAACAACACGATTCTAATCCAAGAATTTTTTCGACCTCATCCAAATGGCCTCAAACTATAGGGTTAGCATCAAGTGCAGTATGTGTGAAAATGTATGCACTATGTGTGCTATAACTTGTATGTCTTTCAAATTTGAACCAAATTTGAATAAGTTTGAAATATTTGAAAAGAGGCTTTTGGCTTAAACGCTTGAAACCAAAAACCACTTCTCTTCATGCATGCTTGACTTCATAAGACATAGTTTAGCTAGGGTTAGGGGGTAGATACATGATTTTCCTGGTTTGAATATCTCTAGACCTTGTTTATCAACTTAATTGAATGCTTACTATATGACATAAGAAGACTATGTGCCTTGGTTTTTCAGTTTTTGATTTTTTTTTAAAATTATGCCCATTTGAATCTTGGTCAAATCCTAGGTTTGACCATGGTTTAAACAAGTTTAAATCATGAATATGAAAATTAAGCATCTATCCTTCTTAATTAGTCACTCCAAAATGTAGCTCTAGGGACGGTTTTTGAAATTTCAATGTTTGAAACCAAAAACCACTTCTCTTCATGCATGCTTGACTTCATAAGACAGAGTTTAGGGTTAGGGTAGATATATACATGATTTTCTGGTTTGAATATGTCTAGACCTTGTTTATCAACTTGAATGCTTTACTATATATATGACATAAGAATGCTATGTCCTTTGGTTTTTCATTCTTTTGATTTTTTTCTGAATTTCTATGCCCATTTGAATCTTTTGGTCAAATCCTAGGTTTGGCCAAGATTTAAAAAGTTTAAAACATGAAAATGAAAAGGGGTTCTTCTTAGTCACTCTAAAATGAAGATTTTGGGAGGTTTTTGAAATTTCCATGTTTGAAACCATCTTTCATGCTAGACTATAAGACAGTTTAGGGGCAGATACTGTTTGTTTGTTTGAATATGTCTAGACCTTGTTTATCAACTTGAATGCTTACTACATGATAAGAAGACTATATACTTTGGTTTTTCATTTTTCTGATTTTTTTTTTTTTACCCATTTGAATCTAGGTCAAATCCTATGTTTGACCATGATTTAAACAGTTTAAAACATGAATATGAAAATTAAGCATCTATCTTTAGTCAAAAAAGACTTTGGGAGTTTTTTGAAATTTCACCAAAAACTTCTCTTCATGCTAGACTTTCACAAAATCGACCGAGCTAGTTGAGGGTTAGGTGGTAGATACATGATTTGTCTGGTTTGAATATGTCCAAACCTTGTTTATCAACTTGAATGCTTACTATATGACATAAGAATGCTTACCATATGTTTGAATTTTAAAAGAATATAGTCTTCTTATGTCATATAGTAAGCATTCAAGTTGATAAACAATGTTTGGACATATTCAAACCAGACAAATCATGTATCTCCCCCTAACCCTAATCTCGGTCGATTTTATGAAAGTCAGCATGCATGAAGAGAAGTGGTTTTTGGTTTCAAACATGGAAATTTCAAAAACCCTCCCAAGAGTTACATTTTGGAGTGACTTGAGAAGGATAGATGCTTAATTTTTCATATTCATGTTTTAAACTTGTATAAATCATGGTCAAACCTAGGATTTAACCAAGATTCAAATGGACAGAAAATGAAAAAACAGCAAAATGAAAAACCAAAGTACATAGTCTTCTTATGTCATGTAGCTAGTAAGCATTCAATTTGATAAACAAGGTCTAGACATATTCAAACTAGACAAACCATGTATCTACCCCCTAACCCCTAAACTCTGTCTTATGAAGTCTAGCATGAAGAGAAGTGGTTTTGGGTTTCAAACATGGAAATTTCAAAAACCTCCCAAAAACTTCATTTTCGAGTGACTAAGAAGGATACAAGCTTCCCTTTTCATTTTCATGTTTTAAACTTGTTTAAATTATCTTGGTCAAATCACATAGTCTTCTTATGTCATATAGTAAGCAAAGCACATATAGTCTTCTTATGTCATATAGTAAGCATTAAAATTGATAAACAAGGTCTAGACATATTCAAACTAGACAAATCATGTATCTACCCCTAACCGCTAAATTCTGTCTTATGAAGTCAAGCATGAAGAGAAGTCGTTTTGGGTTTCAAACATGTAAATTTCAAGAACATCCCAAAAGTTTCATTTTAGAGTGACTAAGAAGGATCCATGATTACCTTTTCATTTTCTTGTTTTAAACTTGTTTAAATATTGGTCAAACCTATGATTTGACCAAAAGATTCAAATGGGCATAACAATTCAGAAAAAATCAAGAGAATGAAAAAATAAAGGACATAGCATTCTTATGTCATATATATAGTAAGCATTCAAGTTGATAAACAAGGCCTATACATATTCAAACCAGAAAATCATGTATATATCTAACCCTAACTTAACCCTAATTAAACTCTGTCTTATGAAGTCAAGCATGCATGAAGAGAAGTGGTTTTGGTCTCAAACATGGAAATTTCAAAAACCCTCCCAAGAGTTTTGGAGTGACTAAGAAGGATAGATGCTTAATTTTTCATATTCATGATTTAAACTTGTTCAAATCTTGGCCAAATCTAGAATTTGACCAAGATTCAAATGGGCATAAAAATTCAAAAAATCAAAAAAAATATGAAAAACCAAGGTCTTATTATGTCATATATATAGTAATCATAAACAAGGTCTCTAGACATATTCAAAACATACAAATCATGTATCTACCACCTAACCCTAAACTCTGTCTTATGAACTCAAGCATGAAGAGAAGTGGTTTTGGGTTTCAAACATGGAAATTTCAAAACCTCCCAAAAACTTCATTTTAGAGTGACTAAGAAGGATACAAGCTTCCCTTTTCATTTTCATGTTTTAAACTTGTTTAAATCTTGGTCAAACCTAGGATTTGACCAAAAGATTCAAATGGGCATAAAAATTCAGAAAAAATCAAAAGAATGAAAAACAAAGGACATAGCATTCTTATGTCATATATATAGTAAGCATTATTCAAGTTGATAAACAAGGTCTAGACATATTCAAACCATAAAATCATGTATATATCTACCCCTAACCCTAAACTCTGTCTTATGAAGGCAAGCATGCAGGAAGAGAAGTTTCAAACATGGAAATTTCATGGTTTGACCAAGATTTAGACAAGTTTAACACGTGAAAACGAATAAGTAAGCATGGATGCTTCTTAGTCACTCCAAAATGTACCAACTGATAGATATGTTAACTTTGCTTCATGGATGTAAATGAGTTAACTTGGATTTCCTACCCTTTGAATCCATAGGAAACTTTGTTCTAATGCACTATAATAATCAATCGAGTTTTTACACCAACAGGTCTGTCACTTACGTGTGGTGCCCATGCGTGAGGTCCCACACTTGAGCACAAGTCACGTGCAATAGGTACGCAAACTCCCAGCCATCTTCTTTGTCAAGAGAAGACGCATCGGATGCGTATTGGACGTCTCGGGGTCCTTTAGGATCCTTCGTTGTCCCTCTCATAAAAATCTCTCTCATTCTCGGCCTCGCTCGACTCGCTCGCCGTCGCACCTCCCGCTCACCGACAAACTCCGCACAACAACATCATCACCCGAAAAAGGAGACACCATAATGCTCTCCCTTCTTCTCTCCTTCCGAGCGATCCCTCTTCCTCCGTGTTTCACTCGACGGCAAACACACATGTGCTGCATAGTAATAATAAAAAGGTACCGTAGAAAAATCGATATACGAATCTATAATTAAATAGGTTAAACTAGGGTTTTGCCCAGTTCTATAGATCAAGGTTCAAAAAATCCAACTACGGGGTTCGAACAACACGATTCTAATCCAAGAATTTTTTCGACCTCATCCAAATGGCCTCAAACTATAGGGTTAGCATCAAGTGCAGTATGTGTGAAAATGTATGCACTATGTGTGCTATAACTTGTATGTCTTTCAAATTTGAACCAAATTTGAATAAGTTTGAAATATTTGAAAAGGGGCTTTGGCTTAAACGTTTGAAACCAAAAACCACTTCTCTTCATGCATGCTTGACTTCATAAGACATAGTTTAGCTAGGTTAGGGGTAGATACATGATTTTCCTGGTTTGAATATGTCTAGACCTTGTTTATCAACTTAATTGAATGCTTACTATATGACATAAGAAGACTATGTGCCTTGGTTTTTCATTTTTTGATTTTTTTAAAATTATGCCCATTTGAATCTTGGTCAAATCCTAGGTTTGACCATGGTTTAAACAAGTTTAAATCATGAATATGAAAAATTAAGCATCTATCCTTCTTAATTAGTCACTCCAAAATGTAGCTCTAGGGACGGTTTTTGAAATTTCCATGTTTGAAACCAAAAACCACTTCTCTTCATGCATGCTTGACTTCATAAGATAGTTTAGGGTTAGGGGTAGATATATACATGATTTTCTGGTTTGAATATGTCTAGACCTTGTTTATCAACTTGAATGCTTTACTATATATATGACATAAGAATGCTATGTCCCTTGGTTTTTCATTCTTTTGATTTTTCTGAATTTCTATGCCCATTTAAATCTTTTGGTCAAATCCTAGGTTTGGCCAAGATTTAAACAAGTTTAAAACATGAAAATGAAAGGGAAGCATGTATCCTTCTTAGTCACTCTAAAAAAATTTTGGGAGGTTTTTGAAATTTCCATGTTTGAAACCCAAAACCACTTCTTTCATGCTAGACTTCAAGATATTTAGGTTAGGGTAGATACGTTTGTCTAGTTTGAATATGTCTAGACCTTGTTTATCAACTTGAATGCTTACTACATGACATAAGAAGATATGTGCTTTTGTTTTTCATTTTCTGATTTTTAAAATTTTCTACCCATTTGAATCTAGGTCAAATCCTAGGTGTTTGACTATGATTTAAACAAGTTTAAAACATGAATATGAAAATTAAGCATCTATCCTTCTTAAGTCACTCCAAAATGTAACTTTTGGGAGTTTTTTTGAAATTTCCATGTTTGAAACCAAAAACCACTTCTCTTCATGCTAGACTTTCATAAAATCGACCGAGCTAGTTGAGGGTTAGGTGGTAGATACATGATTTGTCTAGTTTGAATATGTCCAAACCTTGTTTATCAACTTGAATGCTTACTATATGACATAAGAATGCTTACCATATGTTTGAATTTTAAAAGAATATAGTCTTCTTATGTCATATAGTAAGCATTCAAGTTCATAAACAATGTTTGGACATATTCAAACCAGACAAATCATGTATCTGCCCCCTAACCCTAATCTCGGTCGATTTTATGAAAGTCAAGCATGCATGAAGAGAAGTGGTTTTTGGTTTCAAACATGGAAATTTCAAAAACCCTCCCAAGAGTTACATTTTGGAGTGACTTGAGAAGGATAGATGCTTAATTTTTCATATTCATGTTTTAAACTTGTATAAATCATGGTCAAACCTAGGATTTAACCAAGATTCAAATGGACAGAAAATGAAAAAACAGCAAAATGAAAAACCAAAGTACATAGTCTTCTTATGTCATGTAGCTAGTAAGCATTCAATTTGATAAACAAGGTCTAGACATATTCAAACTAGACAAACCATGTATCTACCCCTAACCCCTAAACTCGTCTTATGAAGTCTAGCATGAAGAGAAGTGGTTTTGGGTTTCAAACATGGAAATTTCAAAACCTCCCAAAAACTTCATTTTCGAGTGACTAAGAATACAAGCTTCCCTTTTCATTTTCATGTTTTAAACTTGTTTAAATTATCTTGGTCAAATCACATAGTCTTCTTATGTCATATAGTAAGCAAAGCACATATAGTCTTCTGTCATATAGTAAGCATTAAAATTGATAAACAAGTTCTAGACATATTCAAACTAGACAAATCATGTATCTACCCCTAACCGCTAAATCTGTCTTATGAAGTCAAGCATGAAGAGAAGTCGCTTTGGGTTTCAAACATGTAAATTTCAAGAACATCCCAAAAGCTTCATTTTAGAGTGACTAAGAAGGATCCATGATTACCTTTTCATTTTCTTGTTTTAAACTTGTTTAAATATTGGTCAAACCTATGATTTGACCAAAAGATTCAAATGGGCATAACAATTCAGAAAATCAAGAGAATGAAAAAACAAAGGACATAGCATTCTTATGTCATATATATAATAAGCATTCAAGTTGATAAAGAAGGCCTATACATATTCAAACCAGAAAATCATGTATATATCTACCCCAAACATAACCCTAATTAAACTCTGTCTTATGAAGTCAAGCATGCATGAAGAGAAGTGGTTTTGGTCTCAAACATGGAAATTTCAAAAACCATCCCAAGAGTTTTGGAGTGACTAAGAAGGATAGATGCTTAATTTTTCATATTCATGATTTAAACTTGTTCAAATCTTGGCCAAATCTAGAATTTGACCAAGATTCAAATGGGCATAAAAATTCAAAATATCAAAAAAAATATGAAAAACCAAGGTCTTATTATGTCATATATATAGTAATCATAAACAAGGTCTCTAGACATATTCAAAACATACAAATCATGTATCTACCACCTAACCCTAAACTCTGTCTTATGAACTCAAGCATGAAGAGAAGTGGTTTTGGGTTTCAAACATGGAAATTTCAAAAACCTCCCAAAAACTTCATTTTAGAGTGACTAAGAAGGATACAAGCTTCCCTTTTCATTTTCATGTTTTAAACTTGTTTAAATCGGGTCAAACCTAGGATTTGACCAAAAGATTCAAATGGGCATAAAAATTCAGAAAAAAATCAAAAGAATGAAAAACAAAGGACATAGCATTCTTATGTCATATATATAGTAAGCATTATTCAAGTTGATAAACAAGGTCTAGACATATTCAAACCATAAAATCATGTATATATCTACCCCTAACCCTAAACTCTGTCTTATGAAGGCAAGCATGCAGGAAGAGAAGTTTCAAACATGGAAATTTCATGGTTTGACCAAGATTTAGACAAGTTTAACACGTGAAAATGAATAAGTAAGCATGGATGCTTCTTAGTCACTCCAAAATGTACCAACTGATAGATATGTTAACTTTGCTTCATGGATGTAAATGAGTTAACTTGGATTTCCTACCCTTTGAATCCATAGGAAACTTTGTTCTAATGCACTATAATAATCAATCGAGTTTTTACACCAACAGGTCTGTCACTTACGTGTGGTGCCCATGCGTGAGGTCCCACACTTCAGTGAGCACAAGTCACGTGCAATAGGTACGCAAACTCCCAGCCATCTTCTTTGTCAAGAGAAGACGCATCAGATGCGTATTGGACGTCTGTCCTTCGGATCCTTCGGTTGTCCCTCTCATAAAAAATCTCTCTCATTCTCGGCTCGCTCGACTTCGCTTCTCGCCGCACCTCCCGCTCACCGACAAACCCTGCACAACAGTCAACATCATCATCCCGAAAAAGGGAGACACCATAATGCTCTCTCCTCTCTTCTCTCCTTCCGAGCGATCCCTCTTCCTCCGTGTTTCACTCGACGGGCAAACACACATGTGCTGCATAGTAATAATAAAAAGGTACGTAGAAAAATCGATATACGAATCTATAATTAAATAGGTTAAACTAGGTTTTGCCCAGTTCTATAGATCAAGGTTCAAAAAAATCCAACTACGGGGTTCGAACAACACGATTCTAATCCAAGAATTTTTTCGACCTCATCCAAATGGCCTCAAACTATAGGGTTAGCATCTAGTGCATGTGTGAAAATGTATGCACTATGTGTGCTATAACTTGTATGTCTTTCAAATTTGAACCAAATTTGAATAAGTTTGAAATATTTGAAAAGGGGCTTTTGGTTTAAACGTTTGAAACCAAAAACCACTTCTCTTCATGCATGCTTGACTTCATAAGACATAGTTTAGCTAGGGTTAGGGTAGATACATGATTTTCCTGGTTTGAATATGTCTAGACCTTGTTTATCAACTTAATTGAATGCTTACTATATGACATAAGAAGACTATGCCTTGGTTTTTCATTTTTTGATTTTTTAAAATTATGCCCATTTGAATCTTGGTCAAATCCTAGGTTTGACCATGGTTTAAACAGTTTAAATCATGAATATGAAAATTAAGCATCTATCCTTCCTAATTAGTCACTCCAAAATGTAGCTCTGGGATGGTTTTGAAATTTCCATGTTTGAAACCAAACCACTTCTTTTCATGCATGCTTGACTTCATAAGACAGAGTTTAGGGTTAGGGGTAGATATATGGTTTGAATATGTCTATCTTGTTTATCAACTTGAATGCTTACATATATATGACATAAGAATGTTATGTCCTTTGGTTTTTCATTCTTTTGATTTTTTCTGAATTTCTATGCCCATTTGAATCTTTTGGTCAAATCCTAGGTTTCGCCAAAATTTAAACAAGTTTAAAACATGAAAATGAAAAGGGAAGCTTGTCCTCTTAGTCACTCTAAAATGAAGATTTTGGGAGGTTTTTGAAATTTCCAAAACTCACTCTTTTGCTTCATAAGACAGACTTTGTAGTTAGGTAGATACTCGTTTGTCTAGCTTGAATATGTCTAGACTTGTTTATCACCTGGAATGCTATTACATGACATAAGAAGACATATACTTTGGTTTTTCATTTTCTGATTTTTTTTAATTTTTCTACCCATTTGAATCTAGGTCAAATCCTAGGTGTTTGACCATGATTTAAACAAGTTTAAAACATGAATATGAAAAATTAAGCATCTATCCTTCTACTCCAAAACTCTTGGGAGTTTTTTGAAATTTCCATGTTTGAAACCAAAAACCACTTTTCTTCATGCTTCTAAAATCGACCGAGCAGCTGAGGGTTAGGTGGTAGATACATGATTTGTCTGGTTTGAATATGTCCAAACCTTGTTTATCAACTTGAATGCTTACTATATGACATATAGTAAGCATTCAAGTTGATAAACAATGTTTGGACATATTCAAACCAGACAAATCATGTATCTGCCCCCTAACCCTAATCTCGGTCGATTTTATGAAAGTCAAGCATGCATGAAGAGAAGTGGTTTTTGGTTTCAAACATGGAAATTTCAAAAACCCTCCCAAGAGTTACATTTTGGAGTGACTTGAGAAGGATAGATGCTTAATTTTTCATATTCATGTTTTAAACTTGTATAAATCATGGTCAAACCTAGGATTTAACCAAGATTCAAATGGACAGAAAATGAAAAAACAGCAAAATGAAAAACCAAAGTACATAGTCTTCTTATGTCATGTAGCTAGTAAGCATTCAATTTGATAAACAAGGTCTAGACATATTCAAACTAGACAAACCATGTATCTACCCCCTAACCCCTAAACTCTGTCTTATGAAGTCTAGCATGAAGAGAAGTGGTTTTGGTTTCAAACATGGAAATTTCAAAACCTCCCAAAAACTTCATTTTCGAGTGACTAAGAAGGATACAAGCTCCCTTTTCATTTTCATGTTTTAAACTTGTTTAAATTATCTTGGTCAAATCACATAGTCTTCTTATGTCATATAGTAAGCAAAGCACATATAGTCTTCTTATGTCATATAGTAAGCATTAAAATTGATAAACAAGGTCTAGACATATTCAAACTAGACAAATCATGTATCTACCCCTAACCGCTAAATTCTGTCTTATGAAGTCAAGCATGAAGAGAAGTCGTTTTGGGTTTCAAACATGTAAATTTCAAGAACATCCCAAAAGCTTCATTTTAGAGTGACTAAGAAGGATCCATGATTACCTTTAAATTTTCTTGTTTTAAACTTGTTTAAATATTGGTCAAACCTATGATTTGACCAAAAGATTCAAATGGGCATAACAATTCAGAAAAAATCAAGAGAATGAAAAAACAAAGGACATAGCATTCTTATGTCATATATATAGTAAGCATTCAAGTTGATAAACAAGGCCTATACATATTCAAACCAGAAAATCATGTATATATCTACCCCTAACTTAACCCTAATTAAACTCTGTCTTATGAAGTCAAGCATGCATGAAGAGAAGTGGTTTTGGTCTCAAACATGGAAATTTCAAAAACCCTCCCAAGAGTTTTGGAGTGACTAAGAAGGATAGATGCTTAATTTTTCATATTCATGATTTAAACTTGTTCAAATCTTGGCCAAATCTAGAATTTGACCAAGATTCAAATGGGCATAAAAATTCAAAAAATCAAAAAAATATGAAAAACCAAGGTCTTATTATGTCATATATATAGTAATCATAAACAAGGTCTCTAGACATATTCAAAACATACAAATCATGTATCTACCACCTAACCCTAAACTCTGTCTTATGAACTCAAGCATGAAGAGAAGTGGTTTTGGGTTTCAAACATGGAAATTTCAAAAACCTCCGAAAAACTTCATTTTAGAGTGACTAAGAAGGATACAAGCTTCCCTTTTCATTGTCATGTTTTAAACTTGTTTAAATCTGGGTCAAACCTAGGATTTGACCAAAAGATTCAAATGGGCATAAAAATTCAGAAAAATCAAAAGAATGAAAAACAAAGGACATAGCTTTCTTATGTCATATATATAGTAAGCATTATTCAAGTTGATAAACAAGGTCTAGACATATTCAAACCATAAAATCATGTATATATCTACCCCTAACCCTAAACTCTATCTTATGAAGGCAAGCATGCAGGAAGAGAAGTTTCAAACATGGAAATTTCATGGTTTGACCAAGATTTAGACAAGTTTAACACGTGAAAACGAATAAGTAAGCATGGATGCTTCTTAGTCACTCCAAAATGTACCAACTGATAGATATGTTAACTTTGCTTCATGGATGTAAATGAGTTAACTTGGATTTCCTACCCTTTGAATCCATAGGAAACTTTGTTCTAATGCACTATAATAATCAATCGAGTTTTTACACCAACAGGTCTGTCACTTACGTGTGGTGCCTGTCAACACCCGGATTTTTAAGTCCGAATGCCTATTATGTCATACATCGCAATCCCTGGAATATTGTTGTTGCGAGGCATAATAGTTAAGTATCACAGTCATCATTCATTACAAACCATAATGTCTTACAACTTGGAATCACATGATCCATATTACACGAATAGTTGATCTATTGATCAACGAACAAACACAAGTTCATAGCGGAAGCGTAAGATACAAGGACTCTCTAGTCCACAGGCCAACGCTTGATGTTAGAAGCAGTTGTGGTAGACGTCCTGCTGGTCGTCATCCTCGTACTGCTGCTCGGCTTCATAGTCTGGCCATTTGAATAGCCAGGGACAAAGCCGTGAGTACTTTAAGTACTCGCAATCTAATACTAATGTAAGTACTAACATTGCTATTGAAAGTGTTCTAAGCTCTAGGGTTATTTGCATAAAGCCAATTTTAGTTTAGAAACATTTTAGTAAACAACTCCTCATGTGCTAACTAACTCAAGTGGAAACATTAGTGTCATTCCCACAACTCAGTTGTGATTCAAATCCAAGGTCACCGTTCAAGTTCAAAAAGATGTAGATTCTGATGATGGAAATAGTATGGCCTTTCCAACTGTCCATGACCGCGGACGCGGCTATTCGAATAGGTTTACACTCTGCAGAGGTTGCACACTTGTGCCACAACATTTGATTACATCCGTCGGGATAACCCCGAATAATCGTAACTCAGTACGCGGATCATCAACCGTTAACCTTTCACTTACACACCCTAGTATAGGCACCTCTCCCCATGAGCTTGGCCTCCCGGTGAAAACCAACTGTTAACCCGGGCACAGGGCTTGGCCGTACAATTCACCTCAATTCACATCATATCTCAACAACGGAGGCAGCCTCAAGCATAACCCCTATGATGTGTGTTCAGAGGGAACCCATACTAAGACACATAAATTTCCAGCTAAGCCTTACCCATAATCAGGTATTGTGGGGGTACTCAAAAATTGGAATGGTATCGCATCCCACTCAATCATCAGTTTTTAGCCAAAATCACCAAGTCAAATTCAGGTCATATTCACCTTCAAAATCTTTCAATGGAAATGACTCATCATTCCAAGGTTTTCACCATCATCATTTCATAACCACCTGTTCCCATCTAGAGTAGTCATATTTAATTTAGCACTAGCATCTATGTATGAGGGGTGCTAAGTAACTTGATTTGCTTCTAGGCTAAGTTTGATACTCTTGTACTAATTCAATACTAACCAAGTGAATCATAAATCAAAAAGTACTTTGATAAAACAAAAGTAAATAAAGCTTGTAAAGTAAAACTGGGAAATAGGATCATAAGCATAAAGTAAATGGGGTAATGCCTTGCTCATGGTGAGCTTTGCACTTTGCAAGAGTATTATCTTGCCTTGGTTGGGGAATTGGTCAAAGTGGTCTTCCTCCTCCTCCTGGTACTCCTCGGTACTAGCGTCTAAAATACGAATACGGGGTACACAATCATCACACCAAACTATTTTATAAACTAAGCACAAACATGGTTCACACACTTAAACTAGCATCACATATTACTATTAAGTTGGTGGATGTGTTTTTCTTATTATTTAAGAAAAATAATTTCCTCTCATACTAACTTAGGTGTTATTTTCAATTACTTAGAGAAATAATTTCCTCTCATTATCTTCTTAAGATTTAATTTCTCTCATGAATAATAGGTGACCTAGGTTGACTAAAGTCAACCTCTTCACACTTATCATTTAAGAAAAAGATTTAAATGAGGTGAACACCTCATATCATTTAATCCTAACATGGTAAAGATTTAATATCATCAACAATTCATATGAGACCTAAATGACCAGAGTCTCTACCTTATTTTGAATTGTTCATGACAAGATTTAAATGAGAGAAACACTCCCATAAGATTTATTAATAGTTTTGGACAATATCTTTGACTAGAAATAGCCATAAAGTCCTTTAATTAAACTAGGCCATGATCATTCAAAGTAAGCATGGCATATTTTTGCAGAAACAATTAGTACCAGTGAAATGTGAATTATAGGAGTTGGAATCAACTCAAAAGCATTTTTGGTTGATTTTTAATAATTAAACTAAGGCAGAAAAGTCCCTGCCTTGTTTATTTTCTCACTTTAATTCTATAACAGATCTAGGGTTCAAACCAGTGGCATTGTGTATATAAAACTCTAAGCTTTCCCACAATATCAAGTTTGTAAAATTTGGCCGAGTAGATTTGTCCCTATTGAATTTTAAACTTGGCATCAGATTGCAAAAATAACTCTAAACTGGATTTTTGAATTTTAAACTAGTTGGGCTGGCGGGACTCTAACGGGCTGCGCAGAGAGAGAAGGGATTGGGCCAGCCCAGATCGCTACGGGCCAGCTGACAGCGTGGGGGCCACGCGTCAGTGGGGCTTAGCAAGCGAAGCGGTACGCGCAACGCGAGCCGTGCGATTAGAAGGAGATCGCACGGTCGAGGGAGGCCTTCGTCTCCGGCGAGAGGGGACTCACTGGCGGCGGCGGTAGGGGGTCGGCGAGCTCGTCGGAGCTCCGGGGTAGCTGTGCGCAGGGACCGTCGTCGACGGGAGGCGTCGGCTGCTGGGCGCGGCCTCGAGGTGGTCTCCTTCGCCGGCTTGGGTACTGGCGGCGGCGGCGATAAATTGGGGCGAGGAGAGCGTGAGGAGAGGGGAAGCAGATGGTGTGCTCGGATTGAGAGGAGGAGTCCTCCTTTTATAGGAGCGGGAGGTGGCTGTGGGTGGAGCTAGGGTCGCCGGCGTCGCCGTCGGTCCAGGGCTGCGAAGGCAAGGGATGGGCGCATCGATTTCTGGTGTTCCGGCGAGTGACGCGCGTGATGGTGGTGAAGACGAGGCTCACGAGACGGGAGCTTGACGAGAGCTTGCAGGTCATGGCGGAAGGTCGTCGACGCGGTCGTCGTCTCGCGGCGTTCCCGCGGGCAAGTGGCCGTGTCCAGGCGGTGAGGGCGAGGTGTCGACTGGGCGAGAGATTGGGCTGAGGTGACGCGAGGGCGCGAGGCGGCCGACGCTCTGGCGGGCCGGGGTTTGCGCCATGCGCGCTTTGGCGCGTGCATGGACGTGCCTGGGCGCGTCTGGGCATGGCGGTTTCTATCCGCAAGATTTTCGTCGAGGCATGGTCTGGTCGTGCTCAGGTGAGTGAGAGGAAGAGAAAGGACATGGTGGTGCAGGACAGAAGTGACCAGAGAGGGAGAGAGCAGGGCGGGTGCATGACATGCCACGGCATGGCATGTCTTGGTCAAATGGCATCTCCAGTGCTTGGCAGGTGAGAGAGGTGCAGGGAGGTGAGAGGAAGCTCCAGTGCTGCAGGGAGGCCAGAGTTGGACCAAGTCCAACCAAAATTCAGTATGGGCACAAATTTTACCCTGCATGCAAGTGTTTGATCAAATGCCCGAAAGAAAATAATTTTTGAATTTTGCAAATCTTTTTGGTGGGTTGTAAACATATATTAAAAGGAGTATATTGGTGGTGGTGGTGATCAAAATGGAATTGAAATGCAAAAGCTCATTTTGCATATGATCTTAGTTTTGTTTCAAAATCTCCACTTGGCTTGCTTCTAGTTTGAAAATGAGACAGAGTTTGAGGTGAGTGTGTTGAGCAAAGTTGTTGTCCTTGATGTTGTCTTGGAAGAGGTGCAAAGAGTTGGCCAAGTGTAGAAAGAAAAAGTTGAAAACCAGGGGCTCAAAGTGGGTATCATGCTGAAATTGTCTCACATGACCATAATCACATGTGATCACAAATTTGATTCAAATTTGATTTGAATTGAGTTTGGTTGTTTCCAAAAGTGTTAATAAGTGTTTAGTATCCATTTACAACTAATGGTGCAAACCAAAATGGTCTAGATTAAAGATTTGTAAAAATGGCATAGGCCATATGTGTGTGTGAAATTGATTTTTATAATTTCTTTTCTATTTTCTTTTTATTTGACTTTGGATGATCAAGTGATCATTGCTAGGGTTTTAGAGTGAGAGAGAACACATAAGCAAGCATCATGGCAAAAGCACACTCAATTAATTAATAAGGTGAGCTATATGCATAGTCCTATATGATGAGAAAAAGTTTTTGTTGGCTCTGATTTTTGGATTCTTGAATTTCTCTCTTGTTCCTTTTATTGAAAACTTGGGATGTTACAAACCCTTCCCCCTTACAAAAGATCTCGTCCCGAGATCTAGAGAAAACTAGGTACTAAAGAGATCTGGGTATTCCTTCTTCATATCTTCTTCGCGTTCCCAAGTGGCTTCTTCTTCGGTGTGATTACTCCATTGTATTTTCAGGAACTTGATACTCCTGGTGCGGGTGGTCCTGAAAGCTTCTTCCAAGGATGCGAATAGGCACTTCGCGGTATGTTAGATCCTTGTTGATATCAATGGTTCTGTGGTCGATGTTCTTGAACACTTCGGTCTTCTCCGGCACTTCTAGGCATTTCCGAAGCAGTGAGATGTGAAACACATTGTGCACCGCGGACATCTCTTCCGGTAGTTCAAGCTGATATGAAACTTCTCCTCGGCGGCTCAGAACTTTGAATGGTCCGACATATCTGGGGGCGAGCTTTCCTTTGAGTTGGAATCTCTGCATTCCTTTGAGGGGTGAGACTTTGAGATACACAAAATCTCCGATCTCGAATGTCATCTCTCGGCGTCTCTTGTCGGCGTAGCTCTTCTGTCTTGATTGGGCGGTCTTGAGGTACTCGCGGATCTTGTGCACCTTCTCTTCGCGGAGAATGTCGGGGCCGAAGACTTGACTATCTCCGACTTCTGACCAGTTCAGAGGGGTACGGCATTTCCTTCCGTACATGGCTTCAAAGGGGGCCATCTGTAAGTGGCTTGATAACCGTTGTTGCAGGAGAATTCTCGTAAGGTAGGCAGTCTTCCCATTTGGATCCATACTCTAGCACAGGCTCTCAACATATCTTCCAGATCTGGTTGACTCTGTCTGTCCGTCAGTCTGCGGGTGATAGGCTGTGCTGAAATTCAGACGGGTTCCTAGTCCTTCATGTACTTTCTGCCAGAATCTTGAGGTGAATTGCGATCCTCTATCTGACACAATTGACTTGGGGGTTCCGTGCAGGCTGACTATTCTGGAGATGTATAACTCAGCTAGCTTTGGGCCTTGGTATGTGGTCTTGACAGGGATGAAATGTGCAACCTTGGTCAACCTATCGATGACTACCCAAATGGAGTCATTTCCTCTGCTAGATTTGGGCAATCCTGTGATAAAGTCCATACCGACAGAATCCCATTTCCACTCAGGAATCTGTAAGGGTTGCAACAGTCCTGCGGGTCGTTGATGTTCTGCTTTGACTCGTTGACAGATATCACACTTGGCGATGTAGCTTCCTATCTCTCGCTTCATTCCGTGCCACCAGAATTGTTCCTTCAGGTCTTGGTACATCTTGGTTCCTCCGGGGTGAATGGAATACAGGGTATCGTGAGCTTCCTTCAGAATGACTTGCTTCAACTCTGAATCTGACGGTACACACAGGCGTTCGTTGTACCAAAGAACTCCTTCTTCATCTATGGTAAATCCTGGTGCCTTTCCTGCAGCTATCTGACTCTTTATTCCGTCAATGCTGGCATTTCCCTTCTGGGCTTCTTTTATCTGGCTCATCAAGGTGGGTTGGAGCTCAATGCTGGCTAAGAATCCTTCGCTCACTAGCTCTAGTCTGAACTGTTCAAACTCTTGATACAGGCTGGGTTGCTCTATTGCGATCATGGAGTTCAACTGACACGGCAGTCTGCTCAAAGCATCCGCTACCACATTGGCCTTGCCGGGGTGGTAGTGAATTTCCATGTCGTAATCCTTGATTAATTCTATCCATCTGCGCTGTCTCATGTTCAGCTCCTTCTGGGTGAAAATGTACTTCAAGCTCTTGTGATCTGAGTATATCTCGCATCGATTACCCATGAGGTAATGACGCCAAACCTTCAGGGCTAAAACTACGGCTGCTAACTCCAAGTCATGAGTTGGATAGTTCTGTTCATGTTGCTTCAGTTGCCTTGATAGGTATGATATCACCTTGCCTTCTTGCATCAACACACATCCAAGACCAATCTTGGAGGCATCACAATAGACATCGAAAGGCTTGGTGACATCGGGCATGATCAGAATTGGGGCTGTGGTTAATCTGAGCTTGAGCTGCTGAAAGCTTTCTTCACATTTGTCATTCCAGTCAAACTTCTTGTCCTTCTTCAGCAGTTGAGTCATTGGTCTTGCGATGCTGGAAAATCCTTCAACGAATCTGCGGTAATATCCCGCTAATCCCAGAAATGCCCGGACTTCAGTCTGGGTGGTTGGGGCTTTCCATTCCTCAACGGTTTTGATTTTTGCGGGATCTACGGCAATTCCTCCTGCAGACAAGATGTGTCCCAGGAATCCTACTTCCTTCAACCAAAACTCGCATTTGCTAAACTTGGCGTACAACTGATGCTGCCTAAGGGTTTCTAGAACCACTTCCAAATGTTGCTCATGTTCTTCTTCGGATTTGGAGTAGATAAGAATGTCGTCGATGAAGACAACGACAAACTTATCCAGAAAGTCCATAAAGATCTTATTCATGAGATTCATGAAGTAAGCGGGGGCATTGGTCAGTCCAAAGGACATGACGTTGTACTCATACAGTCCATATCTGGTGGTAAAGGCAGTCTTGGGAATATCTGTTGCACGGATCTTCAGTTGATGGTAACCTGTCCTCAGATCAATCTTTGAGAATACTTGGGCACCGGTCAGCTGGTCAAACAGGTCTTCTATCTTTGGCAAGGGGTATTTGTTCTTGATGGTGACATCGTTAAGCTTACGATAATCCGTAACCAAACGAGTGGCACCGTCTTTCTTATCCACAAACAAAACTGGTGATCTCCAAGGTGACGCACTTGGTCGAATCAGACCTTTGTACAACATATCATCTAGTTGCTTCTTCAGTTCCACTAGTTCTGCGGGATTCATGCTGTAGGCTCTCTGGGCTATAGGTCCTGTTCCAGGGATTAACTCGATGATGAACTCGATATCCCAACTGGGGTATACCGGGTAGATCATCCGGAAACACATCGGGTATCGACAGACGACCCTGATTTGATCCAGAGTTGGCTTGGCTACACTTTGGTTGCAGGTGAAATTTCTGGGTAGTCTTTCAGACACATGTTCTATTATTATTCCGGTGCTACTAGTCATGGTGATGGCCTTCTTGGCGCAGTCTATCAATCCATGATGTTTCGCCATCCAATCCATACCCAGTACTACTTCCAATCCTTTTGTTCCCAGAACAATCAAGTTTGCATAAAAATCTATTTCATGAATTCTGATGGGTACATCTTTGCAAAATTTTCTAGCTTTAGTTGTTGATCCAGGTATTTGAACTATCATGACATGTTTCAAGCTGATTGGTTGAATCTTACTAGTGCACACAAAATCTTCTGTGACAAATGAATGCGATGCTCCTGAATCAAACAACACTCTTGCTGGTATTGAGTTAACAGAGAACATACCCAGCACCACGTCTGGTGCTTCCTGGGCTTCCTCGACGTTCATGTGGTAGAGGCGACCTCCACGGTTGTTCGGGTTGTTGGGGGCGAACTTCGTTGCTGCTGAGCAGGTGCAGCGGTGTTGCCGGCGAGCTTGGCCAGCCTTTTGGGGCACTCATTGGAGTAGTGTCCCACAACTCCACATTCATAGCAGGTGATGGTTGACTTGTCCTTGGTCGCAACGGGGATGGCGTTGCTCCCAGTCCTTGGTGCGGTGTTGGTGTTGTTGTTGCTGTTGTTGTTGGGGGCTCTCGGCGGAGCGCGGTTGAAGTTGTTGTTGGTGTTGTAGTTGCTGTTGTTGTGGTGGCCTCCTGGCCTGGGGTTTCCTCCACTCCGGTTCTGATAAACCGGACGTGACATCTGTGCATTGGGCTTGTTGGTCCTGAAGCCTCCGCCTGAGTTGGGGCGATACCTTGGGGCATTGCTAGGCCCACTCTGATTCATCATGCGGCGCTTGCGGTTCTCGCTGGCTTGGTGCAGTTTGCCTTCCATTTGGATGGCGGAGTCAACAAGGGCTTCGAGGTCGGCGAAGGGGATGTTGATCAACACAGTCTGCATCTCATCATGCAGTCCGTTCAGAAACCTTTCCTTCCTCTTCTCAGTAGTATCAGTCTCATCCGGGGCGTACCTTGACAAAGTTAGGAACTTGTCGCGGTATTCCACCACGGACATCCGGCCTTGCTTCAGTTCACGGAATTCATCTCTCATCTTCTTTATCAGACCCGGGGGCACATGGTACTTGCTGAACTTGAGCTTGAAATCTGCCCAAGTCATGAACTGTCCCGCGTTCATGGCACGGGTGCTTGTCCACCAAGCTCTTGCGGGTCCTGCTAAGTAGTGCGTGGCAAACAACACTTTCTCATTCTCTTCAACTCCAGCTACTTCTAGATTGTTCTCCATAGTTTGGAGCCAATCATCTGCATCCAGTGGTTCCTCAGTCTTGCTGAAAACTGGCGGGTTGGTATTCTGGAAGTTCTTGAGCTTTGATCCTGGGTGATCATGATGGCCTTGATTGTTGTTGGCAAGCTGTTGAAGTGCTGCAATGTTGGCTTGCCTTTCAGCTCTTTCTGCTTCTCTATCTTCCAGCATAACTTGCAACATCTGCATCATAGCGTCTTGATTCGCGTTGCGAGTTGGAGGGGCCATCTGAGCATTGAGATAGATCATGAGATAAGAGGGAAATTTTCTATGGCTTGTTTTGTTTTAAGTTCAAAAGCTTAAAACTTGAAGTCTTTTCATGATGACACAAACATACATTCATTCATAGCAAACAACACACATTACAAGCTAACACACTAAGGGTTTTAAGAACCCTTCTTCTCCAAGCTACGATACATGGGGCGGGATACAACTCACACCTACGATAGTGCATAAGTGAACTACTCCTCATCATCATCAACATCGATGGGGGTGTGGGCATCATCTCCGTCGTCCAGGAACTCATAGTCTTCCCCCTCAGTGTTCTCATCCTCCTCGAAGTCGTCGTCGTCACTCAGGTAGTCGCTTCCTCCCTGAATGTCTTCTCCATCTTCCTCCATCTTCTTCATCTGCTCCTCCTGGGCCTTGACAGTGGCCTCGAGTGCTGCTATCTTCGCGCGGAGGCGGGTGATAGTGGCATCCTTCTTCGTCCGCTGCTGGCGGAGAGTCCTGCGGTCATTGGCGAGCATCTTGATGGCGTCGCCTTGCTCGATGATGCGGGCGTGAGTCTGGTTGGCGTACTCACGGGAGTGGTCGAGATCCTGCTGAGTGTGGTACAGCATGAAGTCGAGATGCTCCACATGGTGCTTCAGCTCCGGGTGGGATGGCATGTCCATGGGCTCTCCAGCAGAGTTACGCCTCGCGAGGTGGGAAAAGCGAGGGTCCTTGAGTGCCTCCCCGCTCATCCCGCACAGGCGTGCGAGTCCCTCCTGAAGGGCGCGGGCAAGTCCGTCCAGCCAGTTGCTCTCCATGAAGGAGAAGAGGATCCTCTCAGAAGTGGGAGGCTCCATCTTGCCCCTCAAGTCAGCGGTGATGATCCACTGCAGCTCGCCTCCTGGCTGGTCCGTGATCTGAGCTCCGTGGAACTCTGGGTGCGGGCGACCAAGGTGGTCGGACAGGGCGTTGAGGTCGTGCTCGAAGATCAAGCTTCCCCCATTCCCAAGCTGGTAAAACTTCGTGTTCACGGGCTCCATCTGAAAGTGAAGTGAAGGATTAAGTTAGAGAAGTGAACAAGTGTGGCAAAATTTTAGTTATATTTCTAAGGAAGAGCATGACTTCTTATTTTCCAAAGAACTCAAAGAGAAGACAAAGACTTAAATTTTCAGAAATACTTCATTCCTTTTTGAAACTAAATTTTCAGAACGTCCATTTCTAACTAGGGTCTCCTAAGGTCAAACAATGGCTCTGATACCAACTTGTCAACACCCGGATTTTTAAGTCCGAATGCCTATTATGTCATACATCGCAATCCCAGGAATATTGTTGTTGCGAGGCATAATAGTTAAGTATCACAGTCATCATTCATTACAAACCATAATGTCTTACAACTTGGAATCACATGATCCATATTACACGAATAGTTGATCTATTGATCAACGAACAAACACAAGTTCATAGCGGAAGCGTAAGATACAAGGACTCTCTAGTCCACAGGCCAACGCTTGATGTTAGAAGCTCCTAGTTGTGGTAGACGTCCTGCTGGTCGTCATCCTCGTACTGCTGCTCGGCTTCATAGTCTGGCCATTTGAATAGCCAGGGACAAAGCCGTGAGTACTTTAAGTACTCGCAATCTAATACTAATGTAAGTACTAACATTGCTATTGAAAGTGTTCTAAGCTCTAGGGTTATTTGCATAAAGCCAATTTTAGTTTAGAAACATTTTAGTAAACAACTCCTCATGTGCTAACTAACTCAAGTGGGAACATTAGTTTCATTCCCACAACTCAGTTGTGATTCAAATCCAAGGTCACCGTTCAAGTTCAAGATAAATTCTGATAATGGAAATAGTATGGCCTTTCCAATTGTCCATGAACGCGGCTATTCGAATAGGTTTACACTCTGCAGAGGTTGCACACTTGTGCCACAACATTTGATTACATCCGTCAGGGATAACCCCGAATCATCGTAACTCAGTACGCGGATCATCAACCGTTAACCTTTCACTTACACATCCTAGTATAGGCACCTCTCCCCATGAGCTTGGCCTCCCGGTGAAACCAACTTAACCCGGGAACTGCACAGGGCTTGGCCGTACAATTCACCTCAATTCACATCATATCTCAACAACGGAGGCAGCCTCAAGCATAACCCCTATGATGTGTGTCAGAGGGAACCCATACTAAGACACATAAATTTCCAGCTAAGCCTTACCCATAAGGTATTGTGGGGGTACTCAAAAATTGGAATGGTATCGCATCCAACTCAATCATCAGTTTTTAGCCAAAATCACCAAGTCAAATTCAGGTCATATTCCCCTTAAAAATCTTTCAATGGAAATGACTCATCATTCCAAGGTTTTCACCATCATCATTTCATAACACATGTTCCCATCTAGAGTAGTCATTTTAATTTAGCACTAGCATCTATGTATGAGGGGTGCTAAGTAACTTGATTTGCTTCTAGGCTAAGTTTGATACTCTTGTACTAATTCAATACTAACCAAGTGAATCATAAATCAAAAAGTACTTTGATAAAACAAAAGTAAATAAAGCTTGTAAAGTAAAACTGGGAAATAGGATCATAAGCATAAAGTAAATGGGGTAATGCCTTGCTCATGGTGAGCTTTGCACTTTGCAAGAGTATTATCTTGCCTTGGTTGGGGAATTGGTCAAAGTGGTCTTCTTCTCCTTGGAAGTAGACCTCCTCCTCCTCCTGGTACTCCTCGGTACTAGCGTCTAAAATACGAATACGGGGTACACAATCATCACACCAAACTATTTTATAAACTAAGCACAAACATGGTTCACACACTTAAACTAGCATCACATATTACTATTAAGTTGGTGGATGTGTTTTTCTTATTATTTAAGAAAAATAATTTCCTCTCATACTAACTTAGGTGTTATTTTCAATTACTTAGAGAAATAATTTCCTCTCATTATCTTCTTAAGATTTAATTTCTCTCATGAATAATATATGACCTAGGTTGACCAAAGTCAACCTCTTCACACTTATCATTTAAGAAAATGATTTAAATGAGGTGAACACCTCATATCATTTAATCCTAACATGGTAAAGATTTAATATCATCAACAATTCATATGAGACCTAAATGACCAGAGTCTCTACCTTATTTTGAATTGTTCATGACAAGATTTAAATGAGAGAAACACTCCCATAAGATTTATTAATAGTTTTGGACAATATCTTTGACTAGAAATAGCCATAAAGTCCTTTAATTAAACTAGGCCATGATCATTCAAAGTAAGCATGGCATATTTTTGCAGAAACAATTAGTACAAGTGAAATGTGAATTATAGGAGTTGGAATCAACTCAAAAGCATTTTTGGTTGATTTTTAATAATTAATCTAAGGCAGAAAAGTCCCTGCCTTGTTTATTTTCTCACTTTAATTCTATAACAGATCTAGGGTTCAAACCAGTGGCATTGTGTAGATAAAATCTAAGCTTTCCCACAATATCAAGTTTGTAAAATTTGGCCGAGTAGATTTGTCCCTATTGAATTTTAAACTTGGCATCAGATTGCAAAATAACTCTAAACTGGATTTTTGAATTTAAACTAGTTGGGCTGGCGGGAACTGTTAACGGGCTGCGCAGAGAGAGAAGGGATTGGGCCAGCCCAGTATCGCTACGGGCCAGCTGACAGCGTGGGGCCACGCGTCAGTGGGGCTTAGCAAGCGGCGGTACGAGACGCGAGCCGTGCGATTAGAAGGAGATCGCACGGTCGAGGGAGGCCTTCGTCTCCGGCGAGAGGGGGACTCACTGGAGGCGGCGGTAGGGGTCGGCGAGCTCGTCGGAGCTCCGGCGGTCGTCGGCGATGTGCGCAGGGACCGTGTCATCGACGAGGAGGCGTCTGGAAGCAGTGGCGTCGCCTGAGGTGGTCTCCTTCGCCGGCTTGCTCCGTGTACTGGCGGCGGCGGCGAGCTTGCAATTCGACCAGGGGAGTGGCTAATCAACTAAATTGAGGTGGCGAGGAGAGCTGTGGTGAGGAGGGGAAGTGAATGGTGTGCTCGGATTGAGAGGAGGAGTCCTCCTTTTATAGGAGCGGGAGGTGGCTGTGGGGCGGAGCTAGGGTCACCGGCGTCGTCGTCGGTCCAGGGCTGCGAAGAGGCAAGGGATGGGCGCGTACGATTTCTGGTGTCCTGGCGAAGCTGACGCGCGTGATGGTGGTGAAGACGAGGCTCGGACGAGACGGTGAGGTTGACGAGAGCTTGCAGGCCGTGGCGGACCGTCGTCGACGCGGTCGTCGTCTGCGGCGTTCCCGCGGGCAAGTGGCCGTGTCCAGGCGGTGCAGGGTGAGGTGAGGCGTCGACTGGTGCAGAGATTGGGTGCGGAGGTGACGCGAGGGCGCGAGGCGGCTGACGCTCTGGCGGGCCAGGGTTTGCGCCATGCGCGCTTTGGCGCGTGCATGGACGTGCCTGGGCGCGTCTGGGCATGGCGGTTTCTATCCGTTGCGGTAAGATTTTTCGTCGACGCATGGACTGGTCGTGCTCAGGTGAGTGAGAGGAAGAGAAAGGGCATGGTGGTGCAGGACAGAAGTGACCAGAGAGGGAGAGAGCGTGAGGGTGGCATGACATGCCACGGCATGGCATGTCTTGGTCAAATGGAGCTTCTCCAGTGCTGGGCAGGTGAGAGAGGCAGAGGTGAGAGGAAAGCTGCAGTGGAGGCTCAGGCTTGGACTAAGTCTCCACCAATTTCAGTATGGGCACAAAATGATTTCCTGCATATCAAGTGTTTGATCAAATGCCCGAAAGAAAATAATTTTTGAATTTTGCAAATCTTTTTGGTGGGTTGTAAACATATATTAAAAGGAGTATATTGGTGGTGGTGGTGATCAAAATGGAATTGAAATGCAAAAGCTCATTTTGCATATGATCTTAGTTTTGTTTCAAAATCTCCACTTGGCTTGCTTCTAGTTTGAAAATGAGACAGAGTTTGAGGTGAGTGTTTTGAGCAAAGTTGTTGTCCTTGATGAGATCTTGGAAGAGGTGCAAAGAGTTGGCCAAGTGTAGAAAGAAAAAGTTGAAAACCAGGGGCTCAAAGTGGGTATCATGCTGAAAATGTCTCACATGACCATAATCACATGTGATCACAAATTTGATTCAAATTTGATTTGAATTGAGTTTGGTTGTTTCCAAAAGTGTTAATAAGTGTTTAGTATCCATTTACAACTAATGGTGCAAACCAAAATGGTCTAGATTAAAGATTTGTAAAAATGGCATAGGCCATATGGGTGTGTGAAATTGATTTTTATAATTTCTTTTCTATTTTCTTTTTATTTGACTTTGGATGATCAAGTGATCATTGCTAGGGTTTTAGAGTGAGAGAGAACACATAAGCAAGCATCATGGCAAAAGCACACTCAATTAATTAATAAGGTGAGCTATATGCATAGTCCTATATGATGAGAAAAAGTTTTTGTTGGCTCTGATTTTTGGATTCTTGAATTTCTCTCTTGTTCCTTTTATTGAAAACTTGGGATGTTACAGTGCCCATGCGTGAGGTCCCACACTTCAGTGAGCACAAGTCACGTGCAATAGGTACGCAAACTCCCAGCCATCTTCTTTGTCAAGAGAAGACGCATCAGGATGCGTACTGGACGTCTCTGGTCCTTCAGATCCTTCGGTTGTCCCTCTCATAAAAAAATCTCTCTCATTCTCGGCCTCGCCGACTCGCTCGCTCGATCGCACCTCCTGCTCACCGACAAACCTGCACAAAACAACATCATCACCCGAAAAAGGGAGACACCATAATGCTCTCCCTTCTTCTCTCCTTCCGAGCGATCCCTCTTCCTCCGTGTTTCACTCGACGGGCAAACACACATGTGCTGCATAGTAATAATAAAAAGGTACTGTAGAAAAATCGATATACGAATCTATAATTAAATAGGTTAAACTAGGGTTTTTCCCAGTTCTATAGATCAAGGTTCAAAAAAATCCAACTACGGGGTTCGAACAACACGATTCTAATCCAAGAATTTTTTCGACCTCATCCAAATGGCCTCAAACTATAGGGTTAGCATCAAGTGCAGTATGTGTGAAAATGTATGCACTATGTGTGCTATAACTTGTATGTCTTTCAAATTTGAACCAAATTTGAATAAGTTTGAAATATTTGAAAAGGGGCTTTTGGCTTAAACGTTTGAAACCAAAAACCACTTCTCTTCATGCATGCTTGACTTCATAAGACATAGTTTAGCTAGGGTTAGGGGTAGATACATGATTTTCCTGGTTTGAATATGTCTAGACCTTGTTTATCAACTTAATTGAATGCTTACTATATGACATAAGAAGACTATGTGCCTTGGTTTTTCATTTTTGATTTTTTAAATTATGCCCATTTGAATCTTGGTCAAATCCTAGGTTTGACCATGGTTTAAACAAGTTTAAATCATGAATATGAAAAATTAAGCATCTATCCTTCTTAATTAGTCACGCCAAAATGTAGCTCTAGGGACGGTTTTTGAAATTTCCATGTTTGAAACCAAAAACCACTCTTCATGCATTCTTGACTTCATAAGACAGAGTTTAGGGTTTAGATATATACATGATTTTCTGGTTTGAATATGTCTAGACCTTGTTTATCAACTTGAATGCTTACTATATATATGACATAAGAATGCTATGTCCTTTGGTTTTTCATTTTGATTTTTTCTGAATTTTTATGCCCATTTGAATCTTTTGGTCAAATCCTAGGTTTGGCCAAGATTTAAACAAGTTTAAAACATGAAAATGAAAAGGAAGCTGTATCCTTCTTAGTCACTCTAAAATGAAGATTTTGGGAGGTTTTTGAAATTTCCATGTTTGAAACCCAAAACCACTTCTCTTCACGCTAGACTTCATAAGACAGAGTTTGGACATATTCAAACCAGACAAATCATGTATCTGCCCCCTAACCCTAATCTCGGTCGATTTTATGAAAGTCAAGCATGCATGAAGAGAAGTGGTTTTTGGTTTCAAACATGGAAATTTCAAAAACCCTCCCAAGAGTTACATTTTGGAGTGACTTGAGAAGGATAGATGCTTAATTTTTCATATTCATGTTTTAAACTTGTATAAATCATGGTCAAACCTAGGATTTAACCAAGATTCAAATGGACAGAAAATGAAAAAACAGCAAAATGAAAAACCAAAGTACATAGTCTTCTTATGTCATGTAGCTAGTAAGCATTCAAGTTTTCATATTCATGTTTTAAACTTGTTTAAATCTGGGTCAAACCTAGGATTTGACCAAAAGATTCAAATGGGCATAAAAATTCAGAAAAAAATCAAAAGAATGAAAAACAAAGGACATAGCATTCTTATGTCATATATATAGTAAGCATTATTCAAGTTGATAAACAAGGTCTAGACATATTCAAACCATAAAATCATGTATATATCTACCCCTAACCCTAAACTCTGTCTTATGAAGGCAAGCATGCAGGAAGAGAAGTGGTTTTTGGTTTCAAACATGGAAATTTCAAAAACCCTCCCAACAAGAGCTACATTTTAGAGTGACTGAGAAGCATACATGCTCACTTTTTCATATTCATGTTTTAAACTTATTCAAATCTTGGTGAAACCTAGGATTTGACCAAGATTCAAATGGGTATAAAAATTTAAATACTGGTTTGTCTAGTTTGAATATGTCTAGACCTTGTTTATCAACTTGAATGCTTACTATATGACATAAGAAGACTATATAATTTGGTTTTTTATTTTTCTGATTTTTTAAATTTTCTACCCATTTGAATCTTGGTCAAATCCTAGGTGTCTGACCATGATTTAAACAAGTTTAAAACATGAATATGAAAAATTAGCATCTATCCTTCTTAAGTCACTCCAAAATGTAACTCTTGGGAGGTTTTTGAAATTTCCATGTTGAAAAAAACCACTTCTCTTCATGCTAGACTTTCATAAAATTGACCGAGTTTAGGGTTAGGTGGTAGATACATGATTTGTCTTGTTTGAATATGTCCAAACCTTGTTTATCAACTTGAATGCTTACTATATGACACATAAGAATGCTTACCATATGTTTGAATTTTCAAAGCATATAGTCTTCTTATGTCATATAGTAAGCATTCAAGTTGATAAACAATGTTTGTACATATTCAAACTAGACAAATCATGTATCTACCCCTAACCCTAAATTCTGCCTTATGAAGTCAAGCATGAAGAGAAGTCGTTTTGGGTTTCAAACATGGAAATTTCAAGAACATCCCAAAAGCTTCATTCTAGAGTGACTAAGAAGGATCCATGATTACCTTTTCATTTTCTTGTTTTAAACTTGTTTAAATATTGGTCAAACCTAGCTAGGATTTGACCAAAAGATTCAAATGGGCATAAAAATCCAGAAAAAAATCAAGAGAATGAAAAAACAAAGGATGTAGCATTCTTATGTCATATATATAGTAAGCATTCAAGTTGATAAACAAGGTCTAGAAATATTCAAACCAGAAAATCATGTATATATCTACCCCTAACCCTAAACTCTGTCTTATGAAGTCAAGCATGCATGAAGAGAAGTGGTTTTTTGGTTTCAAACATGGAAATTTCAAAAACCCTCCCAAGAGTTTTGGAGTGACTAAGAAGGATAGATGCTTAATTTTTTATATTCATGATTTAAACTTGTTCAAATCTTGGTCAAACCTAGAATTTGACCAAGATTCAAATGGGCATAAAAATTCAAAAAAATTCAAAAAAATGAAAAACCAAAGCACATTGTCTTCTTATGTTATAAAGTAAGCATTCAAGTTGATAATAAACGTACAAAGGTCGATCTAGACATATTCAAACGAGAAAAATCATGTATCTACCACCTAACCCTAAACTCTGTCTTATGAAGTCAAGCATGAAGAGAAGTGGTATTGGGTTTCAACATGGAAATTCAAAAACCTCCCACGAGCTTCATTTTGGAGTGACTAATTAAGAAGGATACATGCTTACTTTTTCATATTCATGTTTTAAACGTGTTTAACTCTTGGTCAAATTAACCTAGGATTTGACCAAAATTCAAATGGGCATAAAAATAAAAAAAATGAAAAATGAAAAACCAAAGCACATAGTCTTCTTATGTTATACATTAAGCATTCAAGTTGATAAACGTACAAAGGTCGATCTAGACATATTCAAACCAGAAAAATCATGTATCTACCCCCTAACCGTAAACTCTGTCTTAATTAATTATGAAGTCGATCAAGCATGAAGAGAAGTGGTATTGGGTTTCAAACATGTAAATTCCAAAAACCTCCCGACCACGAGCTTCATTTTGGAGTGACTAAGAATGATCGATTTTACTTAGGTATGTAGTATTGTACATCACAAATGTGAAATGAAACAGATGATGTGAATCTCTATAAACCCTAAACCCTAATTATATTAAACCCCTAGACCCTAACACAAAACCTTGTATATAAACCATAAACCTATATATCACTACCAAAAAATGAGTCATGCGATTCAAATGTTTGGCATTGTTTTCTCGTAGCATGCAATGCTCCCACACACACTTCTGGGTAAGCGAGGCCTCAAACACATGGTGCAAAAAAATATGCAGGGTTCTTGTCTTAAAAATAGAAGTGTATATATGCCATGTTTATTTGGTATTATCCATAGAGGTATTATGAACCACAAATGATATGACTATGCATGCTTTGTTTCGATCTTTTCTATCAAGCCCCACAATAACTTATTAATTCGGCTTGTTTTGAAATTTAGATACGTCGAGCAATCTCATGATGCTCTCACCCTTCTTGTTTTAATTTGTTCTAGTAGGAGGGTGCAGTGCATGTGTTTGGCCATTATTATATAAAATGTACTTGGCTCGATCCACACATTCAGGTCACACACCCATGTATTTTTTAAATTATTAGTTTGATCTGTACTTCATCTACACACTGTATCAAATTTGCATTTTATCGGATTTAGCCCAAGAAATTGTATATATATGGATGCACATTGAGATAATTCATGAAACCTTGGAAATGGTCATCCTGTCATGCATGTTTCCCCGCGAATGAAAACTTGATTGGTGGTAGACAAGCAAAAACACATTTATGGGCGACAACCCAAAATGCACATATTTTGCAAAGTATTCATGCGTGCATGATGAAAAGTTCAAATATATACATAAAATTGGGCCATGATTCAAAAGTCTGGCATGGTTCTTGTGTAGTGGTACGAAGCTCACATGCATGTGGGAGGAAATTTAGTTGGACGAAGTCCAACATGGTGCCAATCTAATTGAGGGTTCTTCTCTAAAACACTGGTATGGCATGTTTGGTATTTTCCCTATATATATGTACAAAATGATGAATAATCCATGTTTTTAGATTGCCTTTTTTGAATCACGTGTGCCTTGATTTCAAATCTAGGTCAAATCACTGGGGGAGGGGGATGAATGTGTTTCTTTTTGATGCATCGCTCGTATTTCCGAGTTTTTTTGGGTCCCACAAATTCAGGGTAGCATCACCCCCCTCCCTTCCCGCAGTAAAAGTTTTAAGCGAGTAGTAGAATGGCATGACCAACTAGTTTCAAGTAAAAGTTTGAATATAACCAAAATATACCAATTGATTGATGAGTTAACTTGGCTTCATGGAAAAAATAATGTCTTGTAAATGAGATAACTTGGCTTTCCTACCCTTGGATCCATAGGAAACTATGGAGTACTAATACATTATAATACCTCCGATTCAGGGAATAAGGAGTCCTCGTTTTACGTGTTTTTCGTTTGACTAAAAATTACTTCTAATATATAAAGATTTTCCGTATGAAATTAGCATCATTAGAAAGTGCTTTTCAATACGAATCCAACGATACTAATTACATATAATATAATCAAGATTTTGTTGCTCAATTTTTATGGTCAAAGTTCGTCTTGAAATACGTGTGCGCCTTATTCCTTGGGATGGAGGTAGTAATAATCACCCGAGTACACCAACTGGTCTGTCACTTACGTGTGGTTCCCATGCGTGAGGTCGCACACTTCAGTGAGCACAGGTCATGTGTCCACCAGTCTAGAGGCTCCAGTTAAAAGAAGAGCCCTCTATAAAGAAACATCAATCTCCATAAACATCAATCTCCCATCTCAGTTCTCAGCTTTTCACTGCTCCCCCCTCGCTCGCGCCGCCGCCGCCACAACCCCCCGCGCCCCTTTCCGATCCCTCATCAGATCTTAGACTATGGAGTTGCCTGTGCCGAAGAAGCAGCCTCTGAAGCCGACGATCCAGTGCATCAACGACTGGTGCGGGAGGGAGTTCCCTTACAACGAGGAAGACAAGCACATGATGGCGTGCCCGCACGGCTCTTGCTTCTGCACGCACCCCGGCTGCGAATTCGCCGATTCGCAGGTACCGTTCATCCTACACCTCAGAGAAGCCCACTTGACCGTTGTGGATAGGTTCCCGTACGACGAGGACTTCGGATTGGTTCATCTGAAGGTGCCGGCACCGGGCTCGCCAAAACGACAGCTCATCGGCTACGGGACGGATGGCGCAGTGTTCGCCTTGCACATCCACCCTTGCGGCATGGACACCGCGGTATCCTTCGTGTGCGTCAGGCCGGCGGCGTGCAACTTGCCCCGGTATAGGGTGACGATGTGGGCGAACGGCCCGCCGATGCCGGGGCCGCGTAAGCTTACCGGGGAACACTTGTTTGACGTGGTGAAGGCGGTATTAGAGCCGACGAGCAGCCCGACTCCGGGCACAGTTTCTTTGGGAGATGTCACTTCCTTCCTCTCGGTGCCGCCGCGGTACCTGTGCGGCAATGAATCATCGAAGCAGCTGACTATCTATTTGCGCATCGATAAGGAGTGAGTGAACATAACACTACCCTCAATCTTATTGGGACGATGCTAATGCGGATTTAAGTAATGCTGAATTAATTTGTTTTTCTTGTGACAGGGCGATTAGCAAGGAGAAGAGGATCTCCGTGCACAGCTAGCGACCTATATCTCGGCGTCCACCAAGTGTCCCTGAGTTGGAGATCTTGTTCTGCCTCTTCTTTTGATGTTTATATTGCTTCATCACCGTAACAGGAAGGGTGTGTCTGGGGCTTCCGGCTTCAAAGTACTCAGTACAAGGACTAAAAGAGACGTTTTGCTGATGGTTCTTGTCAGGACGGCCGTAGTGTTGGAGGTGGTCATCTACTTCGGTGGGGAAGGACCTGATTGATGTTCCAATCTTTACTACTTAGACCTTTATCTAAAAATGTTGAGGGATTGGATGTATTTTATGTTTACCATGAATTAGTCTATGTAATATGTAACCCAATTCGCCGATTAATGCAACTCTGGATCCTTCACTGTCATACGACTACTAAAACAAAATAAATAAATAGGCATTTTAAGTTTAATGCACATTTAATCAAGCCACATAATGTTGGCGTACTTGTAAGCAATCAGGTTTACTATTGTTGGCATGTGTGGTACAATTTCATGGGGCAATACCCAATCTAGCTTGTTCAATTACATTACATGAAGTAATTAAAATATGGATGCCTAGAATCATTCACTTCCGTACATTGCGATGGCTTATAGCGGTTTCTATGACCAATCTACATCACAAATCTAGTTCAAATTTGATCTATTTTTATGAACAAAATTGGAAACTCTACTTGGCATTTTCGTTTATTATGACCAGATTCACATATGTAGTGATTCATTTTCTTTTCAAATCGCCATACCATTTCCTCGTCAACTCTTCATCTTTTTTTAGTTTTAATGAATTTCCTTTGGTTGCATTCAATTTGCTTCAAATTCACCGGCTTCGCCATTTGTACAAATTGTTCATCTTTTCTTTGTAGTTTTGTCATGCATGGAGCATAACACCCTCCCATGGTAAAATCTGCATATTTTCTACCAAAACTCATGCCGAACTTTAAAGAACATGCAATTTTAAATTGACCAAAATTGGTTAAAACTCAACATAAGCCCACATATATTACAAACTCGAGAAATAATCAACATATATATCACCTAAATGGTCATCTTATGAAGTATGCCATGTTTCGAAATTGTTACCTTGAAAATTTGGCCCTTCTCTCAGGTAGCCACTTCACAATAAAGCTCACATAAAGCTCTTATTTTACACTAATAAAGTAGAATGTATTTTTGTGTGAAATGAAGTTGAATAAAATATATGTGAACGGTAAGATGGACATTGCTGCCAAAATTGGGGATAATTATTAGTAAGTTCATACTAATATACAATGCAATCAACATGACCACACATGTGTAAGCAAGAAAATAAATCTTTTTTAAATTACCTTAAGGTTGTAAGTTTGTTATTTGTATAGCAATTTTATCTCATACGATGACTCAAGCTAGCACATTTTTTTTGAATTAGCTTCAATATTCTAGGACCCACCACATTCGTAAAATGGTAAGGACAATTTTACGTATCGTAGTGCACAAAACACACACATATATATATATATATATGCACACTTATTTCAATATTTAAACTATATTTTCTTCATTCAAATTTTCCGACCTGGCAATTTGAACATGTAGTTGAATTTTGAGTAAAACCGCTCATACGTCAAACATGAATCCAAATACGGTACAATTCGAGAAAATCTACACATCACATTTTGGCCAATATATATGGTATAATGCTTGTGAAAATGTAGACTATGAAACAGTCAACGTCAGTTTTTTAGGTCATGGATGTCTTGGGCAACGACCAAAGTCTGGTAGGATGGTGAGGCCTGAGTTACGAACATCCTTCTTCTCCTCTCACCCCCATTTGAGAGAGAGAGAGTGTGTGTGTGTGGGGTGTGTGTGGGGGGGGGTAGAAAGCCATGTTAATAAATTAACTCATACATGAAAGCAAGAAATCAAACTTGATTTATATAAATCACCCTTAGGATTGTAGTTTGTTATTTTTATAGCATCTATATCTCATATGACGACACAAGCTAGTCCACATTTTTATTTTCATTGAAGTTCTTTTTGTTGCACTCAAATTACTTCAACTTTTAGGACCCACCATCCGTACAAGGGTAATGGAAATTTCTATGATCTTAGTGCAAGGCTTCACACAGAGACACTCAAAGTATTTCAATATTTAAAATTCATTTTCTTCCCTCAAAATTGCCGACCGTCCATTTGTAACATGTAGTTCAATTTTGAGTAACATCACACATATGTCAAACATAAATCTTTTTTTTTGATATTTCGAGAAAATCTTCATATCCCATTTTTGGCCATCATATAAGGTGTACTGCGTGTGAAAACATAGACAGTGAAACATTCAGCGTCACCTTTTTTAGCCAAACTGGTGGGACGGTGAGGCCCGAATTAATAAAGCCACCACCATCCTTCTTCTCCACTCACCCCTCCCCTCCCCTCCCCATCAATATCCTCTTCAAAGCAGATTAAAGAGGATGGAGTGCCCCCACGACGGGTGCGGGAGCGTGGTCGCCTACAACGAGCTCCACGACCACGAGCTCGCGTGCCCGCACGGCCCGTGCGACTGCACAGAGGCCGGCTGCGACTTCGCCGCCTCGCCAGCAGCGCTCATCGCCCACCTCAGAGAAATCCATTCGATTTGTGTGGACATGATCCCGTACGGCACCGCGATGGCGTTCATCATCCCGGTGCTGGCACCGCCAGAGCCAAGACGTCCGGTCATCTTCTACGGGAACGATGGTACCGTGTTCGTCTGGCACACATATACGCAAGTCCATCCGGAGAATGGATGCGTGCTGGCCAGCCTATCCGTTGAGTGCGTTAGGTCGGCGGCGTGCGTGTGGCCGGAGTACAAGGTGAGTATGTCGTCGCACGGCAAGCCATCACCTAATCGCTCTGAGATCGGTTTAATGCGCCCCAACCATACGGCCACTATTCTGGCGAACAGCACGACCACGCCGGGCGCCGCCAAAGCGTCGGAACTAGAGTGGTCGTTGCAATGGTTTCAACCGTGCACGGAGCTGACTATCTGGGTTCGCATCGACAGGTGATACATGCGCCTATCTTAATCTTCGTGTTTATCTAATTGAAATTGCGGTTTATGCAGTACTGAATTAATTAATTTTTGTTGTCAAAAGGTTCTCGTCGGACGGAAGTTCCTATTCGGACTAGAGCGGCGGGTTTAGGTTGCCAACTATGGGCTTTTTTCATTCAGAGGATTCACCAGGGCGGTCCTTGATACGTCTCCGACGTATCGATAATTTCTTATGTTCCATGCCACATTATTGATGATATCCACATGTTTTATGCACACTTTATGTCATATTCATGCATTTTCTGGAACTAACCTATTAACAAGATGCCGAAGTGCCAGTTTTTTCGCTGTTTTTGGTTTCAGAAATCCTAGTAACGAAATATTCTCGAATTGGACGAAATCAACGCCTGTGTTCCTATTTTCACCGGAAGCATCCAACACCCGAGAGTCGCAGAGGGGGCCACAGGCCCCCAGATGATAGGCCGGGCGCCCACCCCCGGCCGCGCGGCCCTATGGTGTCGTCGCCCCTTCGACCTTCTGACGCCGCCTCTTCGCATATATAAAGGTCCCAGACCTAAAACCTCGATACGGAAAACCACGCACGAGAAACCTTCCGAGCCGCCGCCATCGCGAAGCCAAGATCCTGGGGACAGGAGTCTCTGTTCCGGCACGCCGCCGGACGGGGAAGTGCCCCGAAGGCTTCTCCATCAACACCACCGCCATCTTCATCAACGCTGCTGTCTCCCATGAGGAGGGAGTAGTTCTCCATCGAGGCTCGGGGCTGTACCGGTAGCTATGTGGTTCATCTCTCTCCTATGTGCTTCAATACAATAATCTCATGAGCTGCCTTACATGATTGAGATTCATATGATGATGCTTGTAATCTAGATGTCATTATGCTAGTCAAGTGGGTTTTACTTATGTGATCTCCGGAGACTCCTTGTCCCACGTGTGTAAAGGTGACAGTGTGTGCACCGTGTGGGTCTCTTAGGCTATATTTCACAGAATACTTATTCACTGTTATGAATGGCATAGTGAAGTGCTTATTTATATCTCTTTATGATTGCAATGTGTTTTGTATCACCATTTATCTATGTGCTACTCTAGTGATGTTATTAAAGTAGTTTTATTCCTCCTGCACGGTGTAATGGTGACAGTGTGTGCATCCGTGTTAGTACTTGGCGTATGTTATGATCATGATCTCTTGTAGATTGTGAAGTTAACTATTGCTATGATGGTATTGATGTGATCTATTCCTCCTACATAGTGTGAAGGTGACAGTGTGCATGCTGTGTTAGTACTTGGTTTAGTCGTGTCGATCTTTCATGCACTCTAAGGTTATTTAAATATGAACATTGAATTGTGGAGCTTGTTAACTCCGGCATTGAGGGTTCGTGTAATCCTACGCAATGTGTTCATCATCCAACAAGAGAGTGTAGAGTATGCATTTTTCTATTCTGTTATGTGATCAAAGTTGAGAGTGTCCACTAGTGAAAGTCTATTCCCTAGGCCTTGTTCCTAAATATGCTATCGCTGCTTGTTTACCGTTTTCTGCACTACTCGCTACCATATTACCGCCATCAACCACACGCCAGAAGCTATTTTCTCGCCGTTACTACTGCTCATATTCATTCATACCACCTGTATTTCACTATCTCTTCGCCGAACTAGTGCACCTATTAGGTGTGTTGGGGACACAAGAGACTTCTTGCTTTGTGGTTGCAGGTTGCATGAGAGGGATATCTTTGACCTCTTCCTCCCGAGTTCGATAAACCTTGGGTGATCCACTTAAGGGAAACTTGCTGCTGTTCTACAAACCTCTGCTCTTGGAGGCCCAACACTGTCTACAAGAATAGAAGCACCCGTAGATATCAAGCTTTTTTGCCGGGGAGGAAAGGTAAAAGGTACTCACACTCCGGATCTCGGCTACTAAGCTATTTTCGCCGTTGTAAGTACTCGCAATTTCCTTTAGATCCTGCAATTGCATCTTTTTGTTTCTTGTTTACACTAGTTAGGCCTAATGGAAAACAACACAATAAGAGATCTTTATGAACTTTATCTTGAATTAGGACATGATGTGTTTGAAGAGAGAATTAAAAAACCCATGGAACTTATGCGTGCTAATGGGAATGTTATCTATGAATGCTTTGAACACTATTGTTGCTAATGCTATGGAAAATTCTAAGCTTGGGGAAGCTGGCTTTGATGAGCATGATATTTTTAGTCCCCCAAGCATTGAGGAGAAAATTTACTTTGATGATACTTTGCCTCCTATTTATGATGATTATAATGATAGCTACTTTGTTGAATTTGCTCCCACTACAACTAATAAAATTGATTATGCCTATGTGGAGAGTAATAATTTTATGCATGAGATTCATGATAAGAATGCTTTATGTGATACTTATATTGTTGAGTTTGCTCATGTTGCTACTGAAAGTTATTATGAGAGAGGAAAATATGGTTGTAGAAATTTTCATGTTACTAAAACACCTCTCTATGTGCTGAAATTTTTGAAGCTACACTTGTTCTATCTTCCTATGCTTGTTACTTTTTTCTTCATGAACTTGTTTATTTACAAGATTCCTATGCATAGGAAGCATGTTAGGCTTAAATGTGTTTTGAATTTGCTTCTTGATGCTCTCTTTTGCTTCAACTCTTATTTCTTGCGAGTGCATCATTAAAACTGCTGAGCCCATCTTAATGGCTATAAAGAAAGAACTTCTTGGGAGATAACCCATGTGTTTATTTTGCTACAGTACCTTTGTTTTATATTTGTGTCTTGGAAGTTGTTACTACTGTAGCAACCTCTCCTTATCTTATTTTTGTGTTTTGTTGTGCCAAGTAAAGTCTTTGATAGTAAGGTTCATACTAGATTTGGATTACTGCGCAGAAACAGATTTCTTGCTGTCACGAATCTGGGCCTAATTCTCTGTAGGTAACTCAGAAAATTATGCCAATTTACGTGAGTGATCCTCAGACATGTACGCAACTTTCATTCAATTTGAGCTTTTTCATCTGAGCAAGTCTGGTGCCACTTTAAAATTCGTCTTTACGGACTGTTCTGTTTTGACAGATTCTGCCTTTTATTTCGCATTGCTTCTTTCGCTGTGTTGGGTGGATTTCTTTGTTCCATTACCTTCCAGTAGCTTTGAGCAATGTCCAGAAGTGTTAAGAATGATTGTGTCACCTCTGAACATGTGAGTTTTTGATTATGCACTAACCCTCTAATGAGTTTGTTTTGAGTTTGGTGTGGAGGAAGTTTTCAAGGGTCAAGAGAGGAGGATGATATACTATGATCAAGAAGACTCAAGCATCTAAGCTTGGGGATGCCCAAGGCATCCCCTTCTTCATCGACAAATTTATCAGGTTCCTCCCTTGAAACTATATTTTTATTCGGTCACATCTTATGTACTTTACTTGGAGCGTCTGTGTGCTTTTATTTTTGTTTTGTTATTTTCATTCTCTGAATAAATACATGCTTGTGTGGGAGAGAGACACGCTCCGCTGGTTCATATGAACACATGTGTTCTTAGCTTTTAATGTTCATGGCGAAGGTTGAAACTGCTTCGTTAAATTGTTATATGGTTGGAATTGGAAAATGATACATGTAGTAATTCTAAAATATCTTGGATAATGTGATACTTGGCAATTGTTGTGCTCATGTTTAAGCTCTTGCATCATATACTTTGCACCCATTAATGAAGAAACACTTAGAGCTTGCTAATTTGGTTTGCATATTTGGTTTCTCTAGAGTCTAGATAATATCTAGTATTGAGTTTTGAACAACAAGGAAGACGGTGTAGAGTCTTATAATGTTTACAATATGTCTTTTATGTGAGTTTTGCTGCACCGGTTCATCCTTGTGTTTGTTTCAAATAACCTTGCTAGCCTAAACCTTGTATCGAGAGGGAATACTTCTCATGCATCCAAAATCCTTGAGCCAACCACTATGCCATTTGTGTCCACCATACCTACCTACTACATGGTATTTCTCCGCCATTCCAAAGTAAATTGCTTGAGTGCTACCTTTAAAATTCCATCATTCGCTTTTGCAATATATAGCTCATGGGACAAATAGCCTTAAAAACTATTGTGGTATTGAATATGTACTTATGCACTTTATCTCTTATTAAGTTGCTTGTTGTGCGATAACCATGCTTCTGGGGACGCCATCAACTCTTTGTTGAATATCATGTGAGTTGCTATGCATGTCCGTCTTGTCTGAAGTAAGAGAGATCTACCACTTTAATGGTTAGAGCATGCATATTGTTAGAGAAGAACATTGGGCCGCTAACTAAAGCCATGAATCATGGTGGAAGTTTCAGTTTTGGACATATATCCTCAATCTCATATGAGAATAATAATTGTTGCTACATGCTTATGCATTAAAGAGGAGTCCATTATCTGTTGTCCATGTTGTCCCGGTATGGATGTCTAAGTTGAGAATAATCAAAAGCGAGAAATCCAAAATGCGAGCTTTCTCCTTAGACCTTTGTACAGGCGGCATGGAGGTACCCCATTGTGACACTTGGTTAAAACATGTGTATTGCGATGATCCGGTAGTCCAAGCTAATTAGGACAAGGTGCGGGCACTATTAGTATACTATGCATGAGGCTTGCAACTTGTAAGATATAATTTACATAACTCATATGCTTTATTACTACCGTTGACAAAATTGTTTCATGTTTTCAAAATAAAAGCTCTAGCACAAACTTGTAAGGACCATTCTTTTTACTTTTATGTTGAGTCAGTTCACCTATCTCTCTCCACCTCAAGAAGCAAACACTTGTGTGAACCGTGCATTGATTCCTACATACTTGCATATTGCACTTGTTATATTACTCTATGTTGACAATTATCCATGAGATATATATGTTACAAGTTGAAAGCAACCGCTGAAACTTAATCTTCCTTTGTGTTGCTTCAATACCTTTACTTTGATTTATTGCTTTATGAGTTAACTCTTATGCAAGACTTATTGATGCCTGTCTTGAAAGTGCTATTCATGAAAAGTCTTTGCTTTATGATTCATTTGTTTACTCATGTCATTACCATTGTTTTGATCGCTGCATTCATTACATATGTTTACAAATAGTATGATCAAGTTTATGATGGCATGTCACTTCAGAAATTATCTTTGTTATCGTTTTACCTGCTCGGGACGAGCAGAACTAAGCTTGGGGATGCTGATACGTCTCCGACGTATCGATAATTTCTTATGTTCCATGCCACATTATTGATGATATCTACATGTTTTATGCACACTTTATGTCATATTCGTGCATTTTCTCGGAACTAACCTATTAACAAGATGCCGAAGTGCCAGCTCCTGTTTTCTGCTGTTTTTGGTTTCGAAATCCTAGTAACGAAATATTCTCGTAATTGGACGAAATCAACGCCAGGTTCCTATTTTCACCGGAAGCATCCAACACCCGAGAGCCGCGTAGGGGGCCACAGGCCCCTGATGATAGGCGCGGCCCACCCCCTGGCCGCGCGGCCCTATGGTGTCATCGCCCCTTCGACCTTCTGACGCCGCCTCTTCGCCTATATAAAGGTCCCTGACCTAAAACCTCGATACGGAAAAACCACGGTACGAGAAACCTTCCAGAGCCGCCGCCATCGCGAAGCCAAGATCTGGGGGACAGGAGTCTCTGCTCGGCACGCCGCCGGACGGGAAGTGCCCTTAAGGCTTCTCCATCAACACCACCGCCATCTTCATCAACGCTGCTGTCTCCCATGAGGAGGGAGTAGTTCTCCATCGAGGCTCGGGGCTGTACCGGTAGCTATGTGGTTCATCTCTCCTATGTGCTTCAATACAATAATCTCATGAGCTGCCTTACATGATTGAGATTCATATGATGATGCTTGTAATCTAGATGTCATTATGCTAGTCAAGTGGGTTTTACTTATGTGATCTCCGGAGACTCCTTGTCCCACGTGTGTAAAGGTGACAGTGTGTGCACCGTGTGGGTCTCTTAGGCTATATTTCACAGAATACTTATTCACTGTTATGAATGGCATAGTGAAGTGCTTATTTATATCTCTTTATGATTGCAATGTGTTTTGTATCACAATTTATCTATGTGCTACTCTAGTGATGTTATTAAAGTAGTTTTATTCCTCTTGCACGGTGTAATGGTGACAGTGTGTGCATCCGTGTTAGTACTTGGCGTATGCTATGATCATGATCTCTTGTAGATTGTGAAGTTAACTATTGCTATGATGGTATTGATGTGATCTATTCCTCCTACATAGTGTGAAGGTGACAGTGTGCATGCTATGTTAGTACTTGGTTTAGTCGTGTCGATCTTTCATGCACTCTAAGGTTATTTAAATATGAACATTGAATTGTGGAGCTTGTTAACTCCGGCATTGAGGGTTCGTGTAATCCTACGCAATGTGTTCATCATCCAACAAGAGAGTGTAGAGTATGCATTTATCTATTCTGTTATGTGATCAAAGTTGAGAGTGTCCACTAGTGAAAGTCTATTCCCTAGGACTTGTTCCTAAATACTGCTATCGCTGCTTGTTTACTGTTTTACTGCGTTACTACTGCTACCATATTACCACCATCAACCACACGCCAGCAAGCTATTTTCTGGCGCCGTACTACTGCTCATATTCATTCATACCACCTGTATTTCACTATCTCTTCGCCGAACTAGTGCACCTATTAGGTGTGTTGGGGACACAAGAGACTTCTTGCTTTGTGGTTGCAGGGTTGCATGAGAGGGATATCTTTGACCTCTTCCTCCCGAGTTCGATAAACCTTGGGTGATCCACTTAAGGGAAACTTGCTGCTGTTCTACAAACCTCTGCTCTTGGAGGCCCAACACTGTCTTCAGAGGATTCACCAGGGCGGCCCTAACGACGATATATGATCTTATTTGGCGGAGAGGGACTTGCTTGCGTTTCCTATCTTCAGTTAGGGCCCTTTATGTAAACACTAAGCGCTTGATTGTATTCTGTGTTTATGTTCACATACTCTATGGTGTAAAATACTGTATCATAGCACGTAAAACTAAAAACTTTAGTGGCAAACACATCATGTACACATATTTGCATTGAGATTCTACAAAATATTAAATATGATGAAACTATGATACTACTTCATGATACTATGCATTGTAGGTGTTGTATCATAAACTAGTATCATATGTATGATACTAGTCTATGATACTTCCCATTATGACTAGTCTTATGTTCACATACTCTATGGTGTAATAAAATATGGAATTCCATGTCCGATTAAATGCACCTCTGGACCCTGCCAGGCATTTCCCTTGTTATCTTTTCTTTTTACACATACTGTAACCATTGTTCAACGCGCAGTCCATCGGCTTGGGTGCTAGATGCTTCCTCGGGAAGGTACCCTATCTTGCCCATTTGAGAACACACGTCTCTATAATTGCTCAGAAGCCCCGCGAGGGCACGATGGTCTTTTCTGGGTGTATGTAAGATTTAGCCTTGACCAGCCCTCCACCCTTCTTCTCTTTCTGTTGTCCTGGTAGCTAGTAACTAGCCTTCACCAGCCCTCCACCCTAACTAGTAAAGTACCTCGCAAGCCATGGCTCCATTGAGCCGGGCGGCCCGGCGGCAGGATATCCTAGGGAAGACGATGAGGACTAGGACCGCCGAGAAAAACTTGACATCTAGCCAGCTAGCGCGTCGTTGTATGGCCACTTATGATCGCCTGAGCATTCTCGCAGAGCAGTCTATCCTCTATTCGATGGAGAGCGAGCCAGTGGGCGAGGGTTCGTCCGGGTAGGTTTCTAGCGGCGTGTCCTCCAGTTCATTCTTATTTTCTAACTGTTTTTTCCATTTATTTACATCTCACAGGGCCGGCGGTTCAAACGTCTCCCCGGTAACCACCACGACGGTGGCGCCCCAAGTCCGGTCGTCGGAAGCTGAGTTCGGCCCCGTTTCACGGCCAAGCCAGGTAGGCTGTATGCCTCTATCCACTTTTTTTTATACTCCCTCCAATCCATTTTAATAGACTCAGATTTAGTACTCCCTCCGATCCATTTTATTTGACTCAAATTTAGTACTAGTACAACTTTGTACTAAATCCGAGTCAACTAAAAGGGATCAGAGGGAGAATACAACTTTACTAAATCCGTGTTAACTACTACTACGGAGTACTAAAAGGGATCGGATGGAGTAGTTTATGTAATCACGGCTTTCCTTTTAATTATGTGTTGATGAACACTGTGCTATTTGTGGAGCGTCCAAGTGATGTCCATTCCTGTATCAAGATCTGTGCTAGAAATTAGTAGTACTCCTATTTTTTTGCGTGCAATTACTCATATATGAATTGGTTGGATTCTTTTTTTTCCATACAATGATCGTGCCAGCAAATGGAGGTGAACATGGCCCACATAGGCAGCCAGCTGGGGAATGAACTCTCCCTCACCCCAGAGTTTGAGCCTGTTCACGTAGATTTGGCGTCCGAGAACAAGATCTGCCTTTATCTTCAGCAAGGCATCAATACCTTTACTGCCGAGCTTGACAGGCTTAATGAGCAGAACCGCGTTTGTGTGGAACTGCATAACCAGAGCGTCACATTGATGAATGATGATGATGCAAACACCACCATCAAGGGCGAGGGTTCGTCCGGGTAAGTTTCTAGCGGGGTGTCCTTCAGTTGATTCTTATTTTCTAACCGTTTTTACATTTATTTACATCTCACAGGGCCGGCGGTTCAAATGTCTCCCCGGTAACCACAACGACGGTGGCGCCCCAAGTCCGGCCGTCCGAAGCTAAGTTCGGCCCCGTTTCCCGGCCAAGCCAGGTAGGCTGTATGCCTCTGTCCACTTGTTTTTTTATAGTTTATGTAATCACTGCTTTCCGATTAATTATGTGTTGATGAACCCTGTGGTATTTTTGGAGCGTCCGAGTGTTGTCCATTCCTTTATCAATATCCATGCTAGAAATTAGTAGTCCTATTGTTTGCGGGTAATTAATACTCATATATGAATGGGTTGATTTCTTTTTTTTCATACAATGATTGTTGTAGCAAAAGGAGGAGAACAAGGCCCACATAGGCAGCCAGCTGGAGAATGAACACTCCCTCACCCTGGAGTGTGATCGTCTTCACAGAGTTTTGGCGTTGGAGAAGGAGATCTCCTTTTATCTTGCGCGATACGTCGACATGCTTAAGCAGCAGAACGCCTACTGGGTGGAACTGAACAACAAGAGCGTCACATGGATGGATACTGGAAGCAACCTCATCAAGTATCTCATGGAACAGAGGTTGAAATTAAAGCTCAAGAGGCAGATCTCGAGGGTGCTAATGCGCGGACAAACCGCCGTCCTTAAGGCGATTATCAAGGAGAAGGAGGATCTCCGTGCACAGCTAGCGACCTATATCTCGGCGTCCAGCAAGAGTTCCCCTGAGTAGGAGATCTTGTTCTGCCTCTTCTTTTGATGTTTATATTGCTTCATCACCTTAATATCGCCATGTGCTCGTAAAACTGCGAGTTAACTTTCTGTTGGTATGTTGCACATTTGATTTGAACTTTGTGTTTTGCAATGCACAATTGATCAACTACTAATAAGTGTATATTAAAATGGCGGGATACTCTTTTTAGCGGCGAAAATTTTCCATTTGTTGCTATTGTAGCGAATCTAAGCCCTTCAGAATCTTCCCTAACGTCAAGAAAACTTTCCAAAAACATAAGCATTTTGGAGGGCAACCTTGATGATATAGGCTATGAGGATGATCCTGGGTTGTGGTTCTTAGCGTGATCTGTAAATGGAAATGCTTCTTGTTCATACCTGAGGCTTTACTGAGGCTGCAAGATGTTCTCTAAGGACACTGTCAGTTATGTTCAGATAAGCTAGGGAAGAGATTACTGGTCTTGGAGCATATTGTCTTTTCGTGGGATTGAATTATCCGCTCAACATTGCAGTAAATCATGCATATTTCGATTTATATTTTGGTGGAGTTTCATTCGATTTGAATCATAGGTTTGTGAGCAAATATATATTTAGTTTAAACTAGTGCTCGAATACGTAAGAAGCTATTTAATCACAAGCTAGTCGTCCGAATGGGATGAAATATTCATAGATTTTAAAACAAGGCATCTACATATTACTGGATTTTTTTCAAAATTTTCTGAATAGTTTTTCTTTTTTAGCTTCGAAATAACAGATAGTTTGGAACGTTGGATCATGAATGGATGGTAGATAGTGGCACCTAGTCACAATGAGACTTGGAAGCATCAAGTCACTGAAGCTCCGTCCGGTTTCCAAACCAAGCTAGGAATGCATTGAAAATGAAGTTCTGCTCTAAAACATCTCTCATTTCATTTTGGTGCTCGCGCGGTTGCATGCTGCCCACGTGTTAAGGTACGTGTCTCTGGCATAGAGTACTACGATTATCGGCGAAAAATATATCGTAATGGAAACTGTAAAAAAAAACCTCTCTGCTCAAGCTGATGTGACGAGACATCACTGCACCAAAGTCGTCGCAAATTTATAGATGGGTGGCGTGCTAGTCTACCATCTACCAACAGTCAAATCGGCGCCCAGTCGCAGCAGCAGCAGCCTAGAGTACTGCCTAGGTTTTGCCCCTTGCATGTCTATCATCTTTTTCTTCACCCTCCCAGAATCACGCGCACGCGCAGGATCTCGATCCCCACCACGCCGCATCACTAGTACTATACCTTTCTCTCCTCACCCCAGCCGGCCGCGGCGCGCATCGTTCCTTCCATAGCGCTCGCCCTCTCCTCCGAAAACCCCAAGCGCAGTTGCATCCGCCATCCATCTAAATCCATCTTCACGTGATGGAATATTCAAGGCTTTGCCGGTGCGGCGGGGACGGCCACTTGGAGGCTCTCACCGGCGACAACATCGACCTCATCGCTGCGCATCTGGACGTTACCTACACCGTCCGACTTGCCGCATGTTCCAGGGAGCTCTACGACCAGATCAGCAATGATGAAGGTAAGATGCACCATTGGGATGAACCCTGCCTGCTGATGCCTCCGCCTGCTTATTGGTTCGATGAACCCTGGTTCGTGGCGACAGCATCTCGTCTGCATGTTACCGTGTACGACCTGGTGCCCCTCGACCATCCTCGCCGTTCTGTCACCCTGCCGTTCATGCACGACAGAAAATGGCTTGGCGCGAACGGCGACTGGATCGCCGCCGCCGATCATCGTGGGTGCCAGTGGTGCCTTGTGAACGTCTACACCGAGCGACATATCCCCCTTCCATCCCCACCTGATCCGAAGATTGGTCATGGTGTTACATATCAACCTGCTACTAAAGATTGGTTATACTATCTTTGCTGGAGTCGAGCAATTAATTTGTTGAAGATTGTAATCTGCCAAGTGCCCACAAAAGGTGGGAGGTACGCAGATTACAAGCTCATCGCCTTGTTCGACAAAAGGATTTTCTACCTTGAAGGGGGTGGCGACTGGAGAATGCTGAAGAACCCTACACCTGAACAAATTGTGCCGGCGTTCTGTGATGCCATTGAACTCGGTGGCCAAGTTTTTGCGGTGGACGAAATTAGGGGCTGGACGTACTGCTGGGACACCCCAAATGGTATTTTTTCAGTCCTTATGTTGCATTGCATGATACACTGCCTTAATCAATGAAGTTATTCATGAACTACCTTGTTTATATTTTACCTTTCATAAATGACTTAATGATCACACCGCCTTTTGCTGAATATGAATGAACCGTTGCTTGCAATGAATTAGTACTAATTAGTCACCAACAAACATAGTATGCTCAGTATGTGATTGCATTCCTGAATTAGTAATTCTACGCCACTGCAGAATATGGATGTAATTAACCAGTATCTCAAAAGATAAGGTAGCACTATGAAGGCACCCTTTTTGATAACCTTTTACACCCATTGTTTCATATATAACTAATTGATTTTTGCTCCAAAAGGAGGACGAGAGACCCCCGCCATCTGCATCAGAGAGATGCATAAGGACTTTCATAAGTATATGACTTAACGATCACATCCTTTATCTGAATATGAATGAACCGTTGCTTGCAACGAATTAGTACTAATCAGTCATCAGCAAACATAGTATACTCCGTATGTGAATGCAATCCTGAATTAGTAACTCTATCCACTGCAGAATATGGATGTAATTAACAAGTATCTCAAATGTTAACGTAGCACAATGAAGGCACCCTTCTTGATTAACTTTTACACCCATTGTTTCATATAACTAGTTGATTTTTGCTCGAAATAGAGGGCGAGGTACCCCGGCCTCTGCATCGAAGAGATGCATATGGCCGTTATTTAGTACTCCATCTCATGAAACATGTTATAACTTTTTCTTACTTTTGATTTACTCCCTCCGTCCCACCAAAAGTGTCTTGAATATCTGCCTTCTCCTTTTTTCCCTTAGAAAAGTAACTCAATCAAAATCCAATTATTTACTAAACAAGAATGAAATACTTGTTATGCCTAATTTACTTAGTTTAACCTGTACCTTTTTTAATTATGTTCTTTATCCGGCTAGATTTTTCTTTGCCAAATTGCCCGAAGCTTATGCATATTTCAACCCCATCGTGGATGTTATGCCTGTCATACCTCTATTTTTTTTTCTATTAGCCTTTGTTTGGCAAGCTGCTTTAAGTTTCCCATGAAATGTTTAGTACTCTATCTACCAAATTGAATGTTGTATTCATTCCAAAAAATCAACAAAATGTGTACAAGGCGAGAACTTTTATATTTTTATATTACTAGTATGTATGCACGTCAAACCATTAAAGATTCTGTTTGATAATCAAAAGAATATTTATAGCATGCCTTTCGCAAGTTTTGAAAGAATATATAAAAAATCTAAAAAAAATAGATGTAGAGAATGTATTATTCTACCAGAGTGTAAAATCTGAAATTGAGATACCCTATATTCGGGCCGCACAAAAATGACAGAATCTGATAGATTTTGAAGTTACAAAATGTTGGAAAATATATGTCAGATTTTTTTGTTGTTGCAAAACCTTAAATATAAGATATTTTGATTTGGACATTTGAATGTTGGTAGAACACAACATTGTTGACACCCGTATTTAATCTCCGTTTTCTTTGGAACTTCAAAATGCAGCTCTCAAAATTTTCAAAAACCATGCTACATGTAGCTCGAGCTATATTCATGGTTTTCGAAAGAAAATATTGCCAACAATGCATATATAAAATACGAAAACAAGAGTGGTCCTACAAAAAATGATGTTTCTTCCCATCAGTCGGCAAACGAAGGGAACAAATAAAAAATTAAAAATATGTGTACATCTAACACTCACTCATTTCTTATCTACCTTTTCCTTTGATGTTTCCTTGAGAGTTGAGACCGTAAGAACCTTCCATTGATCCATGTAGCAGTGCTGAATAGCGATTTCTTTGAATGGGGTTATTCCTATGCTTCAGGGGTTTCAGATATTTGGTCATTTTTTGGGGTAGACCCAAGGCTCACGTGATGGTTCTAAAATATTGTAGAGTTAGCTATGTGCACTCTTCACAGAGAATCCTGCTGTTGTGCACCGTTAGATTTAGCACTCCAAGGGTCATGATTGAAGCTCTATACTCAGTTTAAAACTGGACCAACTGGTAGATTGTCTGTACTCCTATATTGTATACAAATATCTAATCATATACACCGTTGGATCACTTAAGACAAAGGGAATTAACTACAACACAGGACTTAAACTTAAGATGATATATTTGTCAAAATTTGAATGTATCTATATGCTTTCACTGTCTAGATACATCTGAATTTGGACAAATCTCAGACACTTTCGGTGGGACAGAGGTAGTATATAACTGTGTATACACTAACTAGTGTCTAGTTTTGGCGAAGTTAAGACTAGTTTCGTGGGATGCATGCAGTATAACTGATATATTGGACACTCGATTTGAACACATGAATGACCAATGTCCTTAGCTTACATAGTCGTATTTATACTGTGAGCATGAACGATGAACAATGCTGCTGTTTGAATATGGTTGCCAGTAACACCCTATTCGTCTCCATTTCTAATATTGCAGAAAACCCGATGTCCATGTTCGTAATCCCGCCACCGGTGGTGGATGATCAGCAGTACGCGTGGTTCCTCGCTCCAACTGCTGATGGCAAGCGATTGATGATCATCCTTACAGTAAACAACATTGGGATTGCCAATGCTGAAGTACCTCCTGACATTCCCTATGCTGCTAATGGGCTTCAGCTACGGCAGTATCCTCCTGTTGCCACCTACGTCTTTGAGCAGGATCCCATATCTATTCTGCACGTGCAGGGGACTTTCATTGGAGGCAGGTTAACAGCCTCGGCGACCACTCTCTGTTCCTCGGACTCAATTACCCGATCATTGCCAACCTGAAGAAGCGTGAATCCAAAGCTCCTGATGGCACATTGGTTCCATTCATGAGGAAAAACTGCGTCTACACAGCATACCGGAAGTATCTTCATAATCAATACCCTAAAATTTTGCGCTGCAACCTCCAGCCAGATGAAGGTGAGACTGTGGGAGTTATCAGCCTTCCCAGAGTTAGTTGGGGTAGTGTCCGACAAGCGGCTATGTGGTTTAAGCCTGCTTTAAACATTGCCCGTTCGGTGTTACCTTTAAAAAAACACTGACACACTTTTTTATTATGCTTGAAGTGTTGAGAAGTAGTACACTGTTTTTAGTATGTACTAGTTTGAATCAGTTTATTTGAACACTGCCCTGCTTTTGTATTTCGTGTTGCCTTCATATTATAACCCATGCATGGCTGTTTTAGGATTGACTTTATTTCAGCACTATAATTACAATGTGTGTACGTCCTTTATAATATAGCCACCTCTTGTTGATCATAGTCATGAGAGGACCATTCCTATTTTTTCGCCGCTAAAGGGTAAAGTACATCCCTGGGGGCAGCGATTCTTGCTGCAGGCCACTAAACATGCATCAACTATGAGCAAAGAAGTTGATGTGCGACCTAGGTGACTGTGCGGACCCCACATGTTAACCAAAGAAACAAACATGTCAATACGGAACTAATGTACATACGACAACTCCTATATGATATGTGTACGATTGAGCATCTGGAGGTGTGCTGCCACCTGCTTCCTCACACGTTGGGTTTGATCTTGTGTTGCGTACACGGATCGGACTGAAATTGTCGTGTGCATAGCAAGGTTCATGTCAATAAGGCTGAGTGCCTGAGTTTGGCATCTAAGTCTAGGCAACAAATACTTTTGGGTTCCAACGGCCATCTACATGGTATTTGCTATAGGCCTACTTGCTCAGGCTGTTGAAGCCCAATAACTAGAAATGGGCTTTTCTGCTCATGCAATTTCGGCCCTTTTCTAATGAACCATAGATCCTATGATGGCAAAAAACAAAAACACGGAGATTCTGCATAAAAGTTGTTTTTATTTATTTAGAATTATCCGGTTGCAATTTTTGAAACTGCTCATGGCCAATATGAAAATCCTTGATCGCTCCATACCCACACGGATCACGGTATTTTTAAAAATTCATAAAGTGGATTTGAAATTTAAAACATATCCTAATAATTCCATGATTTATTCTATTAACTTGCAAGATCTTGGAGCGAAAGAGCTTGTATTAGTCTGCAAAAATAATACAGATAAACCTGTCATTAACAAGAAATGAAGGTTTATCGTCCAAAGAGGATGCCATGTGGGACCCATGAGCCAGCAGCGTCCTCAACATTTCAAAGGCGGTAGGAGATCAAAAAAAAAGGCAAGTATCTCGAAAATAGGGGTCAAAAATAAATCATAGAAATGAATCATTTATAGTTCAGAGTGGCTGACATGTGGGACAGATCTGCCAGCAGCATCCTCATCATTTCAAAGTCGGCAGAGGATCAAAAGAAAAAAAGGCAAATAGCCAGAAATTAGGGGTCGAAAGTAAATCCAACAAAGGAAACTTTTATTATTCATAGAAGAAGACATGTGGGACTGACCTGCCAGCATCGTGATACGTCTCCGACGTATCGATAATTTCTTATGTTCCATGCCACATTATTGATGATATCTACATGTTTTATACACACTTTATGTCATATTTATGCATTTTCTGGAACTAACCTATTAACAAGATGCCGAAGTGCCAGTCCCTGTTTTCTGCTGTTTTTGGTTTCAGAAATCCTAGTAAGGAAATATTCTCGGAATCGGATGAAATCAAGACCCAGGTTCCTATTTTTCCCGGAACCATCCGAACACCCGAGAGCCGCGAGGGAAGCCCTGGGGCCCCACACCACACCCTGGCGCGGCCAGAGGGGCCGCGCCGCCCTATGGTGTGGTGGCCCAGGCCCCCCCGAGGCTGCCCTTCCGCCTATTTAAAGCCTCCGTCGCGAAACCCTATTACGAAGAACGAAACCCACGAAACCTTCCGAGCCGCCGCCATCGCGAAGCCAAGATCTGGGGGACAGGAGTCTCTGTTCGGCACCCTGCCGACGGGGAAGTGCCCCCGGAAGGCTTCTCCATCGACACCGCTGCCATCTCCACCGCCATCTTCATCACCGCTGCTGCTCCCATGAGGAGGGAGTAGTTCTCCATCGAGGCTCGGGCTGTACCGGTAGCTATGTGGTTAATCTCTCCTATGTACTTCAATACAATAATCTCATTAGCTGCCTTACATGATTGAGATTCATATGATGATGCTTGTAATCTAGATATCATTGTGCTAGTCAAGTGAGTTTTACTTATGTGATCTCCGGAGACTCCTTGTCCCACGTGTGTAAAGGTGACAGTGTGTGCACCGTGTGGGTCTCTTAGGCTATATTTCACAGAATACTTACTCACTGTTATGAATGGCGTAGTGAAGTGCTTATTTATATCTCTTTATGATTGCAATGTGTTTTATATCACAATTTATCTATGTGCTACTCTAGCAATGTTATTAAAGTAGTTTTATTCCTCCTACACGGTGTAATGGTGACAGTGTGTGCGTGTTAGTACTTGGCGTATGCTATGATCATGATCTCTTGTAGATTGTGAAGTTAACTATTGCTATGATAGTATTAATGTGATCTATTCCTCCTACATAGCGTGAAGGTGACAGTGTGCATGCTGTGTTAGTACTTGGTTTAGTCGTGTTGATCTTTCTTGCACTCTAAGGTTATTTAAATATGAACATTGAATTGTGGAGCTTGTTAACTCCGGCATTGAGGGTTCGTGTAATCCTACGCAATGTGTTCATCATCCAACAAGAGTGTAGAGTATGCATTTATCTATTTTGTTATGTGATCAATGTTGAGAGTGTCCACTAGTGAAAGTGTAATCCCTAGGCCTTGTTCCTAAATAATGCTATCGCTGCTTGTTTACTGTTTTACTGCGTTACTACTGCTACCATATTACCACCATCAACTACACGCCAGCAAGCTATTTTCTGGCACCGTTGCTACTGCTCATATATATTCATACCACCTGTATTTCACTATCTCTTCGCCGAACTAGTGCACCTATTAGGTGTGTTGGGGACACAAGAGACTTCTTGCTTTGTGGTTGCAGGGTTGCATGAGAGGGATATCTTTGACCTCTTCCTCCCTGAGTTCAATAAACCTTGGGTGATCCACTTAAGGGAAACTTGCTGCTGTTCTACAAACCTCTGCTCTTGGAGGCCCAACACTGTCTACAAGAATAGAAGCTCCCGTAGACATCAAGCACTTTTCTGGCGCCGTTGTCGGGGAGGAAAGGTAAAAAGGCACTCATACTCCGGTTCCAGGTAACAGTACTTTTCTGGCACCATTGTGTTTGTGCTCGAAGCTATTTCCTTTAGATCCTGCAATTGCATCTTTTTGTTTCTTGTTTACACTAGTTGGGCATAATGGACAACAATGAGCTTCTTATTCTATTTCCTGATTTAAAACATGGATTGTTTGATGCGAAAATTAAAAACCTATGGAATCTTATTTGCATGCTGGTAGTAATATTAGTATGAACGCTTTGAACACCATTTTTGATAATAATGTAGAAAGTTTAAGCTTGGGGAAGCTGGTTTTCATGATCTTTTTAGTCCCCCAAGCATTGAGGAGAAAATTTTCTTTGATGATACTTTGCCTCCTATTTATGATGATTATAATGATAGTGGTCTTTTGTTGCCACCTACTATGGAGAGTACATTTAATGATGATTACAATATGCCTCCTATATTTGATGATGAAAATAATAATGATAGCTACTTTGTTGAATTTGCTCCCACTATTACTAATAAAATTGATTATGCTTATGTGGAGAGTAATAATTTTATGCATGAGACTCATGATAAGAATGCTTTATGTGATAGTTATATTGTTGAGTTTGCTCATGATGCTACTGAAAGTTATTATGAGAGAGGAAAATATGGTTGTAGAAATTTTCATGTTACTAAAACACCTCTCTATGTGCTGAAATTTTTGAAGCTACACTTGTTTTATCTTCCTATGCTTGTTACTTTGCTCTTCATGAACTTGTTTATTTACAAGATTCCTATGCATAGGAAGCATGTTAGACTTAAATTTGTTTTGAATTTGCCTCTTGATGTTCTCTTTTGCTTCAACTACTATTTCTTGCGAGTGCATCATTAAAACTGCTGAGCCCATCTTAATGGCTATAAAGAAAGAACTTCTTGGGAGATAACCCATGTGTTATTTTGCTACAGTACTTTGTTTTATATTTGTGTCTTGGAAGTTGTTTACTACTGTAGCAACCTCTCCTTATCTTAGTTTTGTGTCTTGTTGTGCCAAGTAAAGTCGTTGATAGAAAGGTTGATACTAGATTTGGATTACTGCGCAGTTCCAGATTTCTTTGCTGTCACGAATCTGGGTCTACCTCCCTGTAGTTAGCTCAGAAAATTAAGCCAATTTACGTGCATGATCCTCAGATATGTACGCAACTTTCATTCAATTTGGGCATTTTCATTTGAGCAAGTCTGGTGGCCTAATAAAATTCATCTTTACGGACTGTTCTGTTTTGACAGATTCTGCCTTTTATTTCGCATTGCCTCTTTTGCTATGTTGGATGAATTTCTTTGATCCATTAATGTCCAGTAGCTTTATGCAATGTCCAGAAGTGTTAAGAATGATTGTGTCACCTCTGAACATGTTAATTTTTATTGTGCACTAACCCTCTAATGAGTTGTTTCGAGTTTGGTGTGGAGGAAGTTTTCAAGGATCAAGAGAGGAGTATGATGCAATATGATCAAGGAGAGTGAAAGCTCTAAGCTTGGGGATGCCCCGGTGGTTCACCCCTGCATATTCTAAGAAGACTCAAGCGCTAAGCTTGGGGATGCCCAAGGCATCCCCTTCTTCATCGACAACATTATCGTTCCTCCCGAAACTATATTTTTATTCCGTCACATCTTATGTACTTTACTTGGAGCGTCTGTGCTTTTGTTTTTGTTTTTGTTTGAATAAATGCTTGTGTGGGAGAGAGACATGCTCCGCTGGTTCGTATGAACACATGTGTTCTTAGCCTTTAATTTTCATGGCGAAGGTTGAAACTGCTTCGTTAAATTGTTATATGGTTGGAATTGGAAAATACTACATGTAGTAATTCTAAAATGTCTTGGATAATTTGATATTTGGCAATTGTTGTGCTCATGTTTAAGCTCTTGCATCATATACTTTGCACCCATTAATGAAGAAACACTTAGAGCTTGCTAATTTGGTTTGCATATTTGGTTTCTCTAGAGTCTAGATAACATCTAGTATTGAGTTTTGAACAACAAGGAAGACGGTGTGGAGTCTTATAATGTTTACAATATGTCTTTTATGTGAGTTTTGCTGCACCGCTCATCCTTGTGTTTGTTTCAAATAACCTTGCTAGCCTAAACCTTGTATCGAGAGGGAATACTTCTCATGCATCCAAAATACTTGAGCCAACCACTATGCCATTTGTGTCCACCATACCTACCTACTACATGGTATTTATCCGCCATTCCAAAGTAAATTGCTGTAGTGACCTCACCCGGTAGGGTGCCGATCCCTGTGCTTTATTGTGCTAGTCCCTGGATCAATCGCTAGCACACACAGTTTAAGATGTAATACCAAGAAACAAAGGTCTTTATTACATCGCATGATCCATATATACATAATGACTTACAAATTGCATAGCACAAGGCTAGCATTATATCAGAGTTTTACAACGAACAAACATATAGCATGGAGTCCTTCGTCTTCATGTGCCACAGGCGAGCATGTTGAGGATAGACTCGTAACCCTATTCGAACCTTACTCGTCATCTGCAACAGGTAAAGTTACAGCCAAAAACATTTGGTCAATACTTTGAATGTATTGGCAAGATGTCACTATTTAGTGGACACAAATGGCGCCTAATACCTACATGTATATTTGGCTGGTGGAGTTTAGGCTCTTTGCAGAAAAGCGGGCATTTTCCCTATCTTTTGTAAACATCATTTGTCTTTGAAAATATAACCCTAAAAGCATGAACCCAAGTTCTCATCACGCTGGCTCACCAGGGATAGACACTAGAGTCCAGCTTAATGCTACCCAAGTTTACCCATCAAGTTTTATTATGAAATTGGGATGAGAGAGATCTTCCAACAGCTCCAGGTCCAGTTGCTCAAAGTTGTCCGTAACCGGGGACACGGCTAAGTACTTAGTTTTTAACACTCTGCAGAGGTTTGTACACTTTACCCGCACGACTTAGTCAGCCCCTTTTCCACCATGATGCTCATTTTGCTCAAATGGTTGGGAGAAGACTAAGACGAGACTATTTTCGGAAGTAAGGCCCTGAGCCCTCAGGACGGACCCGTACCAACCTACACATCTACATCTGCTGGTCACGTCGGGACAGGTCCCTACAACCTACTTAGTCAAGACAGAGCCCATATGACATGCGGCTGTACAAGAAGCTACTAAACATGAAACCTGTCCAATCTCTTTTGTTCCTGGGCGGCGGACCCCACCAATTTTCACCGTGCAGACGCTCCACTCGTACCAATCCGCCCAGGTGTTTCATTTATCAAGTTGTTTTCATTTATAACAAAGCATATTTTCTTCATCTCATCTCATCATGATATCCCAACCACGTATCTAATAGCATGGCTAAGCAAAACTACCTACGATGGCAACTTAAGGGAAACTAGAGGAATCCTAAGTCTATAGGATTAGCATAGCATATACTTTGAAAACATCCTACACATGCAATATCTACTAAGTAAAAACTACATGCATAGAAAACAATAGGACATGGGTGACACTTGCCTTTTGGTAGTTGATGATCATACATTTCTCGCAATCACACTCGTTGCACTCCGTACGATCTATATGATAAAGTAACACACAATAAACACACCACTCAAAAATAAAGCAGCTAGCACAGATCAAATTAAGTAATTTGGTTTTTTTACTATTTCTTTGGTTACTATTTAATGTGTGACAAAACGGGTTATGTTTTACAAGAGACAATTTGAGGGTTTGTTCTTGAGGGTTTGATTTATTTGAATTATATGGAGTCAAGTTAAGTTTTGAAAGATAGTGCATCTATGATAATATTGGAAGTCTAATGATCAATAAATCTAATAGGGACAGGGGATTGATCAAAAAAAATGGTTGATAGATTGTGTGCTATGACATAAATAGTTTTTGGTGTCCAATGTAAAGTTATTCGAAGTGGATGAGTTCAAATGGTTTAAGCAGATGTTGTACTAGGTAGTGCGTCTCAGTATCTTCTTTTTGCAAAAAGGAATTCATTTTTTTAAAGAATTTATATATATGGATACACGACTAAAATAAAGTTTAAATTCAATTTTCAGCATACAAATTCGGTAATTTATTAATTCAAAAATATAATATCACTAGTCAGACAATTTTACTACGAATCCAACGCAAATAGAATTGTACAAAACGGAGCTATATAGCTAGAGATATGGAATATCAAAGCTAAACGTGAGCTAGTACAAAATAGGCTGATCCAATCGATTCAGTTTCTATGCGCGTGTGAGGAAAAGAAAAAGGAACGGCCGATTTAATCTGGACCACAAAAGGAGAATCTAACGCTACATGATCTGGGCATGCATACCAGCTGCTGTAGTCAGGTACGGAGAAATAGCACGGCCGGTTCGACCGGCAGTGTTCGGTGTTCCAGGACGTCGAGGTTGACGACAACATTACCACGGGTGTGGACCAAGCTGAGGCTCCCGTGGTCGGCGAGGTCGCTGCTGCAGACAGGTCTTCGCGGCGCGAGTGGTAGCGGACGGTGTTCGCAACGAAGAGGTGGGTGTGTTCCTCGTCTACGTCTCCTTCCTCTCGTGGCAGCTATCTTCAACAACATGGATGTCTTGGCTTTGGCGATGACACAGCCAACAGTAACGAAACATTGCACCGCCATGTCCTGGAGGTAGGCGCCGGTTAGGAAACTCTACGGTTTTAAAGGAATCGGAGTATGGGCTACTGGATATGACGTACCGTCAAGATGAACTCCGGTGATGTTGCGGCCAACATCAACAATACTTAGCGCCACCATGTCCAGGTGGTAGATCTTGACGAGGGGGATCTCGAGCTGTGAGTGCTCTCCGAGATGATCAGTGTACACGACGTGCTTGTCTAAAGAACTCGGCAAAAGGTTCGAACAAGACGTCAATAGTACGAGCGGTAGAGGGCTTATCTGGAGATGATTTGAGAATGAAAGTGAGAGAGGACGACTAGGAACACGCGGTGGACATCTCCGTTCGCCTTTGTATGGCCTAAGCAGGGAGATCGGGAGGTATATGCCGATGAATGGCATTCGGCGCATCTGGACGGTTTGGAACATTAAGTCGACTAAATGAAAAATTGAATCCCTGAACGGATGCCTCACTGTATTGGGAGTAACTTTCGTGTTTAAAGTTAGACGTTTCAGAGTCTATAATTGATGGAATCGTGAGGGGAAGATATGGCCATGGCAGTAAGAAGCGTTCAGTTTCTGAACGTGAGTGCTCGCGAGGAAGATGAGTCGATTGGGCTGTTTGGTTTAGATGGTCTAAGATAATTAAGCCCAGGAAGAATCTAAGAGGAAGAAAAATAAAATAGAGAGAGAAAGAGTCCATGATGGTTGGCTGGTTGAGCTTCTTTGTACCGGATTCGTTTTTTTTTTCCTTTCATTCTCCGCTTTTCTATTTCTGATCTTATTATTTGAATTGAGTTCAAATCCAAAACTGGTTTAAAACAGTTTCAAATAACTTCAGAAAAATTTGAATAAAATACCAGTGCAATGGTAATTCAAAACAGAACGGCTTGGCATTTGAAACAAAACTTGTGAAATTGAAAATGTTTCGCATAAGCTCATAAGGCTTAAAAAATTGATTTTTCGGCGGTTTTGTTTTAATACCTCTTTTAAAATATTTTGAAGGTAGAGCCCAAAATATGTTTTAATACATTGAGGTAATACTTCTTGTCCTATTAAACAAGTTTCTTTAAAAAAGTTTTATGCACTTTGGCCTATCGGCTACTTGGGCAATATTTAGCAAGGAGTTTTAGGTTCTTTGTTTTGCTGAATAAAATAATTTTATAACTTCGAAATCTTGAAATCAAAATAGATTTGTTGAATAATATTTGGGTTCCCAAAGTTTATGAAATGTTTTTAACTATTACACAAAAAGTTTTAATTTCCTCAAAAATTTTAATCAGGACAAACAATTCATTAAATTAAATATGTTTATTTGAACATTCCAAAATTTGGAAAATTTTGGGATGTTACAGACTACCACCCTTAAAAGGAATCTCGTCCCCGAGATTCGAGAAAGGCTAGAAAGATGTTGGGTTTGGGATATGTCTATGTGGTCTACCACCCTTAAAAGAAACTTTTGTAGGTAGTCTAGGTCTAGGTTCATAAGGGGTTCATCTTGGGTTGGGCTTCATTTGGAACATCTATGGATTCTGACTTAATATCCGATAGGCGGTTGTTTATTCACATACAGTGAACAACATATATCTTCAACTTGAGTCTAGTAGGTTTTCTTACTTGTCGAGATGTCATCGACGGTCGTCCACTATTCTTCAGCTAGAGGTTGGACCTTCAAACTAAACATAGTCCTACGTTTGGCAACACTTGCCATACTATAAGGATATAATATTTTTCCACCCTAAGGTTTAGGCTTATCGGAGACATCTCACTTGTAGGTATGTCTCTCTAGATTCGCAAAGTCCACATTACGGAAGCGAATAATAAGAGTAGTAGGAGTGGTGATCAATCCATCCTGCACCCAGATCATTACTTCGCAATTGATTTATTGAATCTCGCATTCTAACACTTGGTCAACCTCACAAGTTTGATAAAATTTTCCATGCATGGAGGATTGAATCAATGTTTCAATTCCCATTATTGAATTGTTTTGAAAACATTTCTATCGATCCCTAGCTAGGGTTTTGCGTATCTCACGCTCTATGCTTCTTCATCTTGATAGGAAACATCGGTTTCCCTAGTGTTGTCTTCATGGTGATTTGCCGACAAAACATTTGATAGGTTGGGTATAGATGAGAATAGATAGAAAGGTTCTAAAGAAGGTTCCTACCCAAACACAACAGATCAAGGCAATTTAGCAAACAACAATCATCTAACAAGCATCAAGCAACATAACACAAACACAACCAAACTAGTATGGTCATACCTCAATTTGGTAAGATCAGTACTTTCTTACGATATCGCTGGTTCAATAAAAGAAAATTAATGGTGGTCCGGTCTATTTCTGTTTTGGATGTTTCAAGTTTCTATTCTACTCCATCGGTGTATCTTCGTGTATTGTGCAGTCTGCATCGAAGTCTTTCTTCAAATCTTCGATGGTGATCCATGAAGCACTTCTTACGGATTTGAAGAATATCATATGAAGCATTTGTCCCTTACTTCGGGTACAAGGTCATCATCTCTACTTCCTTGCTGGTTTCATGAGGTTAGTCATCTAAGGCAAGAGGAAAACAATTTTGAAGATGGAATAGATGAGAGTACTAGAAGTTCACAAGGAAAACATCTTTTTAATTGAAATAGGATTAGACAAGTTTTTCATCCTAGGGTCTTCCTATTTCTAATCCAAACCTAGGGTCACGAACCTACGGTCAACACAATGCTCTGATACCATCTGTAGTGACCTCACCCGGTAGGGTGCCGATCCCTGTGCTTTATTGTGCTAGTCCCTGGATCAATCGCTAGCACACACAGTTTAAGATGTAATACCAATAAACAAAGGTCTTTATTACATCGCATGATCCATATATACATAATGACTTACAAATTGCATAGCACAAGGCTAGCATTATATCAGAGTTTTACAACGAACAAACATATAGCATGGAGTCCTTCGTCTTCATGTGCCACAGGCGAGCATGTTGAGGATAGACTCGTAACCCTATTCGAACCTTACTCGTCGAAAATCTGCAACAGGTAAAGTTACAGCCAAAAACATTTGGTCAATACTTTGAATGTATTGGCAAGATGTCACTATTTAGTGGACACAAATGGCGCCTAATACCTACATGTATATTTGGCTGGTGGAGTTTAGGCTCTTTGCAGAAAAGCGGGCATTTTCCCTATCTTTTGTAAACATCATTTGTCTTTGAAAATATAACCCTAAAAGCATGAACCCAAGTTCTCATCACGCTGGCTCACCAGGGATAGACACTAGAGTCCAGCTTAATGCTACCCAAGTTTACCCATCAAGTTTTATTATGAAATTGGGATGAGAGAGATCTTCCAACAGCTCCAGGTCCAGTTGCTCAAAGTTGTCCGTAACCGGGGACACGGCTAAGTACTTAGTTTTTAACACTCTGCAGAGGTTTGTACACTTTACCCGCACGACTTAGTCAGCCCCTTTTCCACCATGATGCTCATTTTGCTCAAATGGTTGGGAGAAGACTAAGACGAGACTATTTTCGGAAGTAAGGCCCTGAGCCCTCAGGACGGACCCGTACCAACCTACACATCTACATCTGCTGGTCACGTCGGGACAGGTCCCTACAACCTACTTAGTCAAGACAGAGCCCATATGACATGCGGTTGTACAAGAAGCTACTAAACATGAAACCTGTCCAATCTCTTTTGTTCCTGGGCGGCGGACCCCACCAATTTTCACCGTGCAGACGCTCCACTCGTACCAATCCGCCCAGGTGTTTCATTTATCAAGTTGTTTTCATTTATAACAAAAACATATTTCTTCATCTCATCTCATCATGATATCCCAACCACGTATCTAATAGCATGGCTAAGCAAAACTACCTACGATGGCAACTTAAGGGAAACTAGAGGAATCCTAAGTCTATAGGATTAGCATAGCATATCATATACTTTGAAAACATCCTACACATGCAATATCTACTAAGTAAAAACTACATGCATAGAAAACAATAGGACATGGGTGACACTTGCCTTTTGGTAGTTGATGATCATACATTTCTCGCAATCACACTCGTTGCACTCCGTACGATCTATTTGATAAAGTAACACACAATAAACACACCACTCAAAAGTAAAGCAGCTAGCACACATAGATCAAATTAAGTAATTTGGTTTTACTATTTCTTTGGTTACTATTTAATGTGTGACAACGGTTTATGTTTTACAAGAGACAGTTTGAGGATTTGGCCTTGAGGGTTTGATTTATTTGAATTATATGGAGTCAAGATGATTTTTGAAAGATAGTGCATCTATGATACTATTGGAAGTCTATGATCAATAAATCTAATAGGGACAGGGGATTGATCAAAAATGGTTGATAGATTGTGTGCTATGACATAAATAGTTTTTGGTGTCCAATGTAAAGTTATTCGAAGTGGATGAGTTCAAATGGTTTAAGCAGATGTTGTATTAGGTAGTGCTTCAGTATCTTCTTTTTGCAAAAGGAATTCATTTTAAAGAATGTATATATAAGATACACGACTAAAATAAAGTTTAAATTCAATTTTCAGCATACAAATTCGGTAATTTATTAATTCAAAAATATAATATCACTAGCAGATAATTTTACTACGAATCCAACGCAAATAGAATTATACAAAACGGAGCTATATAGCTAGAGATATGGAATATCAAAGCTAAACGTGAGCTAGTACAAAATAGGCTGATCCAATCGATTCAGTTTCTATGCGCGTGTGAGGAAAAGAAAAAGGAACGGCCGATTTAATCTGGACCACAAAAGGAGAATCTAACGCTACATGATCTGGGCATGCATACCAGCTGCTGTAGTCAGGTACGGAGAAATAGCACGGCCGGTTCGACTGCCTTCTCTCGCGGCGGCAGTGTTCGGTGTTCCAGGACGTCGAGGTTGACGACAACATTACCACGGGTGTGGACCAAGCTGAGGCTCCCGTGGTCGGCGAGGTCGCTGCTGCAGACAGGTCTTCGCGGCGCGAGTGGTAGCGGACGGTGTTCGCAACGAAGAGGTGGGTGTGTTCCTCGTCTACGTCTCCTTCCTCTCGTGGCAGCTATCTTCAACAACATGGATGTCTTGGCTTTGGCGATGACACAGCCAACAGTAACGAAACATTGCACCGCCATGTCCTGGAGGTAGGCGCCGGTTAGGAAACTCTACGGTTTAAAGGAATCGGAGTATGGGCTACTGGATATGACGTACCGTCAAGATGAACTCCGGTGATGTTGCGGCCAACATCAACAATACTTAGCGCCACCATGTCCAGGTGCACTAGTGGAAAACAGGCCTTTTGATCCGGGTGGTTAGGGCCTTTTGTCGCGGGCGGCCAGCCGCGACAAGCAAGGCGCGATAAAAGGGAGGCCTTTTATCCGGGTCACTTACGACCGCGACATAAGTCCACCACGTGGCAGCCGCATGGCGCGCAGGGACAGCCCTTTTGTCGCGGGCGGTATTACCACCCGCGACAAAAGGCCCTCTACGTGGCGCGCGCACAACGCTGCTGCTTTAGGGTTTGAGGGTGCAGCACCCCTCCCCCCGCCACCGACCGCCTGTTATTTCATTTTTTTTCGTTCTAAAATAGAAGTTGCATATATTTGTACGCTACTAGAAGTTGTACACGTTCATTCAATATATATATATAGATCGATCAAACAAATATTGGAAGCAAAAGTCGATTCCCCTTACACATATTCGTAGATTCCCTACATATATACATTTAGCTCACGATCGACAAGCGGTACTAACGACCGTCTATTTGGAGGTAGAGCATCTATTTGGACTAAACAAGCCTTTGTTGTTTAGTACTTTTAACCAAAAGTCCCGCCAGTTCCTCCGCGATTCCTAGTGCGTGTTCCTTTGGTTGGAGTCTGTCCCGCATGAAGTCGACCTATATACGAAAATGAGATGAGTATGACTATATCAGTCTTGATAACGAAATATTGATGATAATAAATAAAGTTGTGAATGTTATTGCTTACGTTGAATTTATTATTGTTCTGCTTCTCAGTGGTTAACATGCGAATGGACTCGCAAACGTAGTATCCACATAGATTCGTCCCTTGTGGCTGCTGGGGGCACGGTACAGGAGTAAATGTTAGCTTCTCTGCCCAGGTACCGTCCTTACGATGTCTCTTGAAAGCGGTCCAAGCCCTGCCAGGCAAAAGAATGATTGAATGAGTGGATAATTAATTGATATCTCACGAATGATAAAGCGCGGCGATGAAGGAAATTACACTTGGAGCAACTTCTGCAAGTCCTGGAACCCGTCCACGCCTCTACTCAGTGGGTCTTTTACTTCAACTATTCCCTTATCAGGTTGAATGTCTAGTAGAATCCAGTGGAAGCTGCACATGTTATGCATATACGTCAGGAATTACACTTAACATCGAGTAAGAAAAATTGAATGTGCATAAAAGATCATTAAGACTCTCACTCGTAGTTGTAAGGAAACAATATTGAATCACAGAAATATTGCTCCCCCAAAAACCTTAGTAGGTTTCCCCCCGTTTCTTCGCGTTTATGCTTCACCGTTTCAACATGTATTTTATCTGGGTCAATAAACCCAACATTGATAATATTATTACTTCTGCATTCACTGATCTTCAGTCTGCATAAGAGAACACATAAGATATAATGAGTATATATATGCAATGAAAACGAACATGAACTGAATGAAAATGAACTTATATGTAGTTAACAACTTACAAGCAATAGCAACTCATGAGAGATTTGTCGAGGGCATCTAGATTGAATAACTGCCAGAGTTCATTCATCTCAATATGGATCTCCTCCTTTCGGTAGTAATATTCCCATGGTATACTCGCCACGATGTACATTATGTTCTCCTTGCATGCATCAAGGTACCACTGATGCAAATTCCGCATATGTGTTGGCAGTTTATGCAGCTGCTCTGTGCTGACCAAGTCGGCCCCGTAGACAAATTTAGGAGCTATATCAGCAGTGGGTACTGCAGCATCTGCTGCAGACAGCAATTCCTCCACGGTAACGTCACAGGCAGCCGCTAGCTTTGCAGCTTCTTCCATATCGAAACCACCCTGTTCCTGGTACAACTTGGGAACATTAAGCACTTTGAGTGCTGGGATCGATTGTTTGGGCTGAGCACCGAGGAGGGGAACTTCCTTTCTCTTTTTGCCTTTTGTCGTTGGCTTGGCCTTGAGGGGTGCACTTGTTGAAGTTGACTTATTCTCAGTTGCACTTCTAGCTGATGATTTGCTCGTGCCAGCAATGTCCTTCTCCTTAGCCTTTTCAGCCTTCTTTTGGTCAATTACCTTCGCAAGAGTGCGTGTATAGTCATCCTTCTTCTCGTGTAAGTCATATTGCGATGGTGTGTTCAGAAAACTAGTAGCATATGCTATTTGCTTCTCGGTGTATGGCTCTGGCGCTGGAGGTTTTGGCTTATGGAAATGATCATAGTTGTGTTTCGCAACAGCGGCCGCATTTTCCTCGACAGTAAGATCCCAAGGACGGGGGGGAGGAACCTTTGGTACTTTTGGGAGGGGCGACCTCTTGCGGACAGGACTCTTGAAACGCTTCCGGCTGGGTGCATTCCGAGTCTTTTTGGGCGGAGGCGGCGGCGCTGGAGATGGAGATGGACTACCGATGTCGTGGTCGACGTCGTACCCATGGGGTGATGGTGGCGACATGTGATCAGTAGGAGGAGGTGATGGTGGCCTGCGATCATCTGGAGGAGGTGATGGTGACCTGCTCGGACGACTGGTACTAGGGGCTACCCAGCCTGGCAGCCTGATGTTCTTCTTTTCCCAGAGAATGACTTCTCCCAGCACCTCTCTGAGTGTAAGCCCCCCATCACCTCCAGGGATATCGAGCTCCAATGTCCCCCACGACGGGACAACTGAATCCACCCCGACACGAGCATAGCCAGCTGGAATCGGATTGCCATGCCATGTTGCCGGCTCACCTTCAGGTCCAAATGCCGGTAAGACATAGCCGACCGCCACCTTAACAGAAACCTTCCTGAACACCTCATGGAGATCACAAGGTGTTTGCTCCTTGATTCCATCCAAGGGGTCGCCAGGACCGGCATCTATCATCATCCGTGTAGGAGGGGCCTCCGAGTCGGCCACGCTGCTGTCTCGTCGCTGAGATATTTCAGCGGTATTATCTGGCGGGCGCTGTCCTTTTAGTTCATTTATCTCCCGCTGCTGCTGCTGAAGCTCCCGCTGCTGCTGGTCAAGTCGGCGTTGGAACTCGGCCATCCGGTCATTCTGCACCTCCAGCTGGCGTTGTTTAGCTCTCGCTCGGCTTCTATAAGTCTCCGCGTCGGCCGGAAACCCAAGCGACCACGGAACACTAGGGCCGAAGCCTCTTGTTCGTCCTCCCTTCTCAGGATTACCGAGGACAAGCGTCAGCAAGTCTTTCTCTCTATCGGGAGCAAACTTTAGTTTTCCCGCCTTTATATCTGTCGTCACTTCAATCCATTTTTGCCTGGGTACCCTAACCCTGGTGTCACTTTCAACAATGTTCCCTGTCTTCATGTCATACTCACAGCCATGCGCGAGGAACCAATTTCGAGCCCTTGTGTCCCATCCTTCTCGCGTGGGTTCTGGAGTGATCCCGTTCAGCTCCATCTCAGCCTCTTGTGCATCCCACTTAGGCATGGCTCTTCCGTAGCCCCCTCGCCCCGTATGATGGTGATACTTCTTCTCGCTTGCATTCTTCTTGTTTTTCGCTGACAGGTTCACAGCCTCCTCTGATTCTTTGTACCTCACAAATTCTTCCCAGTTATGCTCCTGCTTCGCTAGGTAGTTCTCGAATAATGGAGGCTTCTTGTCTTTCTTATAATTTTTCCATAACCGGTTCTTATACGCCCGGAAAAGTTCCCCCATCTTCTTAAGAGCCCATTTCTTCACTAGCTCTCGCTGCTTAGCATTCTCAGACTCCGATCCCAAATCTGGCAAAGTGAAATGTGCCATCAGGTCTCTGAAAAGTGTGTCTTTGTACCTATCGGCAACCTGATTTTCGGACACATTCTTCGTCTTGTTCCATTCTCTGACAGTGATCGGGACACGATCTCTAACCACAACTCCGCACTGATTTTTGAACTTCACTCCGACATTCTCGGGTACCACCGGTTGGCCTTCCGGTGATATAGCTTCAATTGTGAAGTGGTCTTTCTTGGTCAACTTCTTTGCCGGGCCTCGTTTCTCTATCTTATCTTCGGAGGCCTAAGAGAATACATATATATAGAATTGCATTAATGCCTCTATACTAATGCCTCAATACATATGTACATATAGAATTCCATTAATACCTCGTCATGATCGGAGCCGTCGGCTTCTCCGTCACCGGAGCCGTCGTCGGCTTCTCCGTCACCGGAGCCGTCGGCTTCTCCATGACCGGAGCCGCCGGCTTCTCCATGACCGGAGCCGCGGGCTTCTCCATCACCGGAGTCGCGGTCTTCTCGGTCGGCTTCTGTACCATCGCGGATTATTTCGCGAACATGTCTTCCTGTTCCAAGTCCCGTTCGAATGGATCCATTGTTTCTGCAAAAGAATTAAATCGATAAGTACATGTTCTAACCCTAACCCTAATCAAACACAAACCAAACCCTAACCCTAATCAAACACAAACCAAACCCTAACCCTAATCGGCGACACGTGTTTGCGAGAGGGAGAGGGTGTCGGCGACGCGTGTTTGCGAGAGGGAGAGGGTGTCGGCGACGCGTGTTTGCGAGAGGGAGATGGTGTCGGCGACGCGTGTTTGCGAGAGGGAGAGGGTGTCGGCGACGCGTGTTTGCGAGAGAGAGAGAGAGGGTGTCGGCGACGCGTGTTTGCGAGAGAGAGAGGGTGTCGGCGACGCGTGTTTGCGAGAGAGAGAGGGTGTCGGTGGACGCGTGTTTGCGAGAGAGAGGGTGTCGGCGACGCTAGCTAGTTTGCGAGAGAGGGTGTCGGTGGAGGAGTCGTCCGTATACCAAATACATATACTAAAGCACAAACTAAATCCATATACTAATTATAAACTAACTATACAAAATACATATACTAACTAAGTACATACATATACTAAATTACAAACTAAATCCATACATATACTAACTAACTAAATACATAAATATAAGAATTAACTAAACTAACTAACTTAATACATATACTAATTAACTTAATACTATACTAACTAAACCTAAAACTAATTAAAACTATACTAACTAAACCTAAAACTATAATAACTAAATCTAAAACTAAAACTATATATAGTAAGTAACAAAAACTATACTAACTAATTAAACCTAAAACTAAAACTATACTAACTAACTAACTAACTAACTACAAACTAACTACTAACTACTAAAATTAACTAAAATTACATAAAACTAATTAACTAAAAACTAAAAATTAAAAATGGTGAAGTAGCGCGCGGCGCCCGAGGCCAATGGCACGGCGGCGGCGGCGTGGCGCGCGTGGTGTGCTAACGAGAGGTCGAGCGGCGCGGCGCGCCGGAGGGGCCGACGGGCGCGGCGGGCGCGGCAGCGCGGCAGAGGAGGAGGTCGAGGCGGCGCACAGCAGAGAGAAGGTCGAGGCGGCGCACAGCAGAGAGCGCGGCCGCGCAGGAGGTCGAGGCGGCGTCGAGGACGAGGGAACGCCGGCGACGGCGGCGGCGGCGGCGACTGGGCAGCCGGCGCAAATTTGTCTAAGTGTTGGCCTCCAGGAGTCGGGGCTCCGCCCGCGACGGCCCCTCCTACCTTTTTGTCGCGGGTGGGGCTTGACCCGCGACAAAGACCCTTTGTCGCGGGTCAAGCCCTCACCCGCGACAAAAGGGGTCTTTGTCGCGGGTCAAGCCCCACCCGCGAAAGGCCTTTGGGGCTGATCCGCGCACAGCCCATCCAACGGCTCCGGCCGTTTGAATCCAACGGCCTAGAGCCGTTGGATGGGCTGCGGATCAGCCCATCTAGAGGCCTCTTCACCCTTTATTTTGTATTTTAAATTAATAAAAGTATTATTTCAATAACTTTTGAATGGTAACTCAAATACAAATGTTTTATATATGAATATTGATCAGAAAAAGGTAATGAACATGAATATGACATCCATATACCTATTTGCATCTCGCGTCATATGAAACGTTGATAGTCGGGTATGTTTCACCCCTGTGCACCGCCGCCGTGCCACACCCGTGCCACTCGTGTCGCGTCCCCGTGCCACGTGTCGCCACCTCTTCCACGTGCCTCGCCCCGCCGACGCCGGCGTGCGACGTGTAGCCACCGCTGACACGTGCCTCGCCCCGCCGACGCCGGCGTGCGACGTGTAGCCACCGCTGACACGTGCCTCACCCCGCCGACGCCGGCGTGCGACGTGTAGCCACCGCTGACACGTGCCATGCCCCGCGTGCACTATATAGAGCGACGAGTGCGGGCGCAACCACACGTCGCCACCGCCTCCGCTCATTCATCTCCGGGATGCCTCCATGTCGTCGAGGGGCGTCCGGTTTCCGTGGCGTTCGAGTGCATCCGAGCGGTAGGTTCACCGCCGAGATACGCGCCGGTGGCTTCCGCCTCACCCTCGGCACGTACAACACGCCGGAAGAGGCGGCGCGCGCTTACGACGCGGCGGCGTGGCGCTTTCGGCGGCCAGGGCACGACATGAACTTCCCGGATGTTGAATCGCTAGAGGAGGCGGAGTTCCTCGCGCCACCGCCGTGCCTCGTCACCGACGAGGAGCATCGCCAGGTGCAGCGCAGGATCGCCATCGCCGAGCGCGACGAGCAGTTGATGCGCCAGTGGAGGGCGCGGTCCCCCGACGCGTTCTTTGCTAACCTTAGGGCACAACGCAGGTCCAACAGGCGCCACCGTCGGGCCGTCGCCGCCTTCGAGCTCGAGAACTCGAATACAACTTGGACCGAAAACGACCCTCGGTGGGATGACCTTTGGACGGAGACAACCTCCGACGACGAGTAGAGACTAGACTAGTAATTTATCTATTTTATTGTAATTTCAATAAAGTCGTTGTCGGTTCTATTAGTTTAAATTTAGTTTATAAAGTCGTTGTCGGTTGTTTTTGTTCAATAAAGTGGTTGACACGAAATTTATTACGATTGAACTGAAATTAAAGTACAGAGCTCAACTGAAAAATAAGATACATGGCCAGATTCGAATGTTGGAGCCATTCAATCATAGTCGTGCCTAGTCCTATACACGTCGCCACTGTAGTCATCAAAGTCGCCGACGTCATCGTCGCTAGCATCGGGGTCGCGGTTGTCGAACCTCGGCGGATGACCACGCGTGGGCTGGGATTGAGGGTAGCGCAGGCGGGGGCCACGATAGGCCAGGACGCTCTGGAGAGTCCGGCCGCGCCACCACATCCGACGGCCGGCCTCGTTGAAGTTCGAAGGAGGAGGGCCGTCCTCCTCGTACCTGGCAACCGCCCTCTCACGCCGATTGATGAAGAAGCTGTCCCAAGTCGGGCTGTAGTCGGGATGCCACTGGGGATTCCTCCGCTGCTCAGGCGTGAGCTCGAAATAGTAGTGGTTCGTGATGGCCATCTCGCGTGGCACACCTACAGGGATAGGAGGGACCGGTACGCCTCCGACGCTCAGCAACCAGCCGGTCGGGACGCGGTAGCCGGGCGGGCAGGGGTAGTTCGAGGCGCAAAGCGCCTCCGCCTCCCGGGGTGTTAGACATACGATGGAAGCCATGGGAGATAGTGATGAGGTTTGCAGATATGAGAGTCCAAGCCTACATATATATAGTGGAAAAATGGCGGGAATGCGGGAAGAAAATAGGCGGGAACGAAGTGGCGCGCGAAACTTTCATCCCGGGTGGAGGCTCAAACCGCGACAAAAGACTGGGGGAGGCTTATCTAGGAGGGCCTTTTGTCACGGTTGGTGGCTGCAACCGCGACTAAAGATGTCGGCAGGATAATAAGGATGTGTCGGTAACCTTTTGTCACGGTTGGTGGCTGCAACCGCGACTAAAGCTGTCGGCAGGATAAGGATGTGTCGGTAACCTTTTGTCACGGTTGGTGGCTGCAACCGCGACTAAAGGTGTCGGCAGGATAAGGACGCGTGGGTGGACGCACTGCTCGATGAGATAAAGCATGTAGCGCACGACGGCCTGTCGAAGGAATAAGACAAAGTACAAGCGGTGCCGTGCCTATAAAAGGAGCATCGATACGCCTTGCCAAGCAGATCAACAAGCCAAGCACAGTTTAATCTTCATTATTACATAAATGTAGAGATTGTCTTGGGAACTATATATGAAGAATACATTATTACATCGCCATCTAGTGTTGTGATCTTCTACGCCGTAGCCATGGAGAATCTTCATCATTTAGCAAGATGCTTGGGTCAATTTTCACCGTGAAGGGCGGAATTTCTTTAAACTTATTATAATCTTCTGACATGTCTATCTTGTCATCCACTCCCACGATGTTTCTTTTCCCCGAAAGAACTATGTGGCGCTTTGGCTCCTCGATTGATGTATTCTTTTGTTGATTTCTTTTTCTTGATTTGCTAGACATGTCCTTCACGTAGAAAACTTGAGCCACCTCGCTGGCTAGGACAAAAGGCTCGTCCAGGTACGCAAGATTGTTGGGATCCACTGTTATCATACCGTACTTATCGTCAATATGTATAGCGCTGAGCTTCACCCATTTGCACCGAAACAAAGGGACCTTAAAAGTGGGACCATAGTCAAGTTCCCATATCTCCTCTATGTATCCATAATATGTGGTGGTCTGCCCATTCTCGTCTTTTGCATCGAAGCGGACACCGCTGTTTTGGTTGGTGCTCTTTTTATCTTGGTCGATCGTGTAAAATGTATTCCCATTTATCTCGTACCCTTGGAATGTACATATGTTTGAAGATGGTAACCTGGCCAACAAGTACAGCTGCTCCACCGCAGATGGGTCATTAATGAGATGTCTTTGCAACCAACTGCCGAAGGTATTCATGTGTTGACGTGTAATCAAGGACTCGGGCTGGCCCGGGTTTATTTCTCGTAAAACATTCTTATGTTTCTCGATGTACGGAGCCACCAAGCTGGAATTGTATAGAACTGTGTAGTGCGCTTGATTGAAAGAAATCTTGTCCCTCCACACCGTTGTTTTCCTTCCTAGTGTGCCTTTTCCAGTCAGCCTCCCCTCATACCGAGATTCAGGAACACCAATCGGCTTAAGGTCAGGAAGAAAGTCAACACAAAACTCAATGACCTCCTCAGTTCCGTAGCCCTTTGAGATACTTCCTTCCGGCCTAGCTCGGTTATGAACATATTTCTTTAAGACTCCCATGAACCTCTCGAAGGGGAACATATTGTGTAGAAATACAGGACCGAGAATTCTAATCTCTTCAACTAGGTGAACGAGGAGGTGCGTCATAATATTGAAGAAGGATGGTGGGAACAACAACTCGAAGCTGACAAGACATTGGACCACATCTTCCTGTAATCCTGACAAAGTTTCTGGATCCATTACCTTCTGAGAAATTGCGTTCAGGAATGCACATATCTTCACAATGGCTAGTCGAACATTTTCTGGTAGAAGTCCCCTCAATGCAATCGGAAGCAATTGTGTCATAAGCACGTGACAGTCATGGGACTTCAGGTTCTGGAATTTTTTCTCCTTCATATTTACTATCCCCTTTATATTCGACGAGAAACCAGACGGAACCTTGATACTGAATAGGGCTTCAAAAAAGATCTCCTTCTCTTGTTTGGTAAGAGCATAGCTGGCAGGCCCTACAAACTGCCCTGGATGATTGCCGTTTCGTCCTTTATGAAGTTCCTGGTCCTCCCGTGCTTCTGTTGTATCTTTTGTCTTTCCATACACGCCCAGAAAACCTAGAATATTCACACAAAGATTCTTGGTCAGGTGCATCACGTCGATTGCAGAGCGGACTTCCAGGACTTTCCAATATTCTAGCTCCCAGAAAATAGATTTCTTCTTCCACATGGGCGCGTGTCCGTCATCGTCTTTCGGAACAGGTCGACTGCCTGGACCCTTTCCAAAGATAACATTTAAATCCTTGACCATGTCAAATATATCAGCACCACTACGGGGGACAGGCTTCGGACGGCGGTCTGCCTCGCCATCGAAATGCTTGCCTTTTTTCCTTAAGGGATGCTTGCGCGGAAGGAAACGACGATTGAACGGGTACACAACTTTTCTGCTTTTTCCCAAATATTTACTTTCAGTCTCATCTAAACAGTGTGTGCATGCATTGTATCCTTTGTTCGTCTGTCCTGAAATGTTACTGAGAGCAGGCCAATCATTGATGGTTACGAATAGCAACGCTCGTAGGTCAAATTCTTGCTCCGTGTGCTCATCCCACACACGTACACCTGGTTTGGCCCACAACTCCAAAAGTTCATCGACTAATGGTCTTAGGTACACATCAATGTCGTTGCCCGGTTGCTTTGGGCCTTGGATAAGCACTGGCATCATAATGAACTTCCGCTTCATGCACAACCAAGGAGGAAGGTTGTAGATACATAGAGTCACGGGCCAGGTGCTGTGACTGCAGCTCTGCTCCCCAAAAGGATTCATGCCATCTGTACTTAGACCAAAGTATAAGTTCCTTGCCTCACCTGCAAAATCCGGAAACTCTCTCCCGATGTTTCTCCACTGCCGACCATCAGCGGGGTGCCTCAACATCGCGTCTTTCTTACGTTCTTCCATGTGCCATCGCAACAACTTGGCATGCTCTTTGTTTCTGAACAAACGTTTCAACCGTGGTATTATTGGAGCATACCACATCACCTTCGCAGGAACCCTCTTCCTGGGTGGCTCGCCCTCAACATCACCAGGGTCATCTTTTCTGATCTTATACCGCAATGCACCACATATCGGGCATTTATTCAAATTCTCGTACTTCTCACCGCGGTAGAGGATACAGTCATTAATGCATGCATGTATCTTCTGCACATCTAATCCTAGAGGGCAGACAAGCTTCTTTGCTTCATATGTACTGACGGGCAATTCATTATTTCTTGGAAACAGCTTCTTTAATATTATCATCAATTTCTCAAATCCCGAGTCAGTCACACCGACCTCTGCCTTCCATTTCAGCAATTCCAATATGCTACCCAGCTTTCTATGCCCATCTTCACAACCTGGGTACAACAATTTGTGGTGGTCCTCTAACATCTTGTCGAACTGCAACCTCTCCTTATCCGTGTCACAGTCTCTTCTTGCATCAGAAATGGCCCGACGAAGATCATCATCAACAGGATCATCTGATGCCTGTTCTTCACCTCCTTCTTCTTCATTGTCGTCCATTGCGGTATCAAAGCATTCAGAGAACATAGATCGATACTTCTCATCATTATCTTCTTCCTCATCGCCGTCTTCCATCATAACCCCTTCTTCTCCGTGCTTGGTCCAAACATTATAACTGGACATGAACCCAAACCGAAGCAGGTGGCTCTTAATATCTCTTGAGCAAGAGTAATCCTTCTCGTTCTTACATTTTAGACATGGACAGCACATAAAACCTTGCTTCGACTTGTTGGCCTCGGCCACAAGCAGGAAAGAATTCACGCCCTCTCTGAAAGCGGGAGCACATCGGTTACCGTACATCCATGGATGACTCATCTGCATCATAAGTACAATTATATATGTATCAGATGCAATCACCTTGCTAAAATTAGTATTGTACGGACTATGCATATATATATAGTCGAGAAAATAGTTGCTAACCTTTTTGGATCAAAAAGAGGAGAAATCTTATCAAATAAAACCAAGTGGCATCCCTCTCACAAGCATTCCATCAAACACCTCTTGTGCACATGTAGAAAAAATGAGCTAGCATACACCTCCACCTTCACCACCAAGGAAAAAATGAGGTGGGGGTGGCTGGGCTTCTATATATATAGGCGGGGACATTTTGTCGCGGGCCGTATTACGACCCGCGACAAAAGGGTGCCACGTCGCTCCTACCCCTTTTGTCGCGGGCCGTATTACGACCCGCGACAAAAGGCCGCGACAAAAGCCTCCGCGCGCTCCACATGGTTTCGGGGCGACGTGGCCAGGCCATTTGTCGCGGGTGCAGGCGCGCCCGCGACAAAAGGCTCCCACGGAAGCCCTGTTTTCCACTAGTGGTGGTAGATCTTGACGAGGGGGATCTCGAGCTGTGAGTGCTCTCCGAGATGATCAGTGTACACGACGTGCTTGTCTAAAGAACTCGGCAAAAGGTTCGAACAAGACGTCAATAGTACGAGCGGTAGGGGGCTTATCTGGAGATGATTTGAGAATGAAAGTGAGAGAGGACGACTAGGAACACGCGGTGGACATCTCCGTTCGCCTTTGTATGGCCTAAGCAGGGAGATCAGGAGGTGTATGTCGACGAATGGCATTCGGCGCATCTGGACGGTTTGGGACATTAAGTCGACTAAATGGAAAATTGAATCCCTGAACGGATGCCTCACTGTATTGGGAGTAACTTTCGTGTTTAAAGTTAGACGTTTCAGAGTCTATAATTGATGGAATCGTGAGGGGAAGATATGGCCATGGCAGTAAGAAGCGTTCAGTTTCTGAACGTGAGTGCTCGCGAGGAAGATCAGTCGATTGGGCTGTTTGGTTTAGATGGTCTAAGATAATTAAGCCCAGGAAGAATCTAAGAGGAAGAAAAATAAAATAGAGAGAGAAAGAGTCCATGATGGTTGGCTGGTTGAGCTTCTTTGTACCGGATTCGTTTTTTTTTTTTCATTCTCCGCTTTTCTATTTCTGATCTTATTATTTGAATTGAGTTCAAATCCAAAACTGGTTTAAAACAGTTTCAAATAACTTCAGAAAAATTTGAATAAAATACCAGTGCAATGGTAATTCAAAACAGAACGGCTTGGCATTTGAAACAAAACTTGTGAAATTGAAAATGTTTCGCATAAGCTCATAAGGCTTAAAAAAATTGATTTTTCGCGGTTTTGTTTTAATACCTCTTTTAAAATATTTTGAAGGTAGAGCCCAAAATATGTTTTAATACATTGAGGTAATACTTCTTGTCCTATTAAACAAGTTTCTTTAAAAAAGTTTTATGCACTTTGGCCTATCGGCTACTTGGGCAATATTTAGCAAGGAGTTTTAGGTTCTTTGTTTTGCTGAATAAAATAATTTTATAACTTCGAAATCTTGAAATCGAAAATAGATTTGTTGAATAATATTTGGGTTCCCAAAAGTTTATGAAATGTTTTTAACTATTACACAAAAAGTTTTAATTCCCTGTGGAATTTTTAATCAGGACAAACAATTCATTAAATTAAATATGTTTATTTGAACATTCCAAAATTTGGAAAATTTTGGAATGTTACAATTGCTTGAGTGCTACCTTTAAATTTCCATCATTCACCTTTGCAATATATAGCTCATGGGACAAATAGCTTAAAAACTATTGTGGTATTGAATATGTACTTATGCACTTTATCTCTTATTAAGTTGCTTGTTGTGCGATAACCATGCTTCTGGGGACGCCATCAACTATTCTTTGTTGAATATCATGTGAGTTGCTATGCATGTTCGTCTTGTCTGAAGTAAGAGAGATCTACCACCTTATGGTTAAGCATGCATATTGTTAGAGAAGAACATTGGGCCGCTAACTAAAGCCATGATTCATGGTGGAAGTTTCAGTTTTGGACATATATCCTCAATCTCATATGAGAAAATTATTAATTGTTGATACATGCTTATGCATAAAAGAGGAGTCCATTATCTGTTGTCTATGTTGTCCCGGTATGGATGTCTAAGTTGAGAATAATCAATAGCGAGAAATCCAATGCAGCTTTCTCCTTAGACCTTTGTACAGGCGGCATAGAGGTACCCTTTGTGACACTTGGTTAAAACATGTGCATTGCGATGATCCTAGTCCAAGCTAATTAGGACAAGGTGCGGGCACTATTAGTATACTATGCATGAGGCTTGCAACTTGTAAGATATAATTTACATGATACATATGCTTTATTACTACCGTTGACAAAATTGTTTCATGTTTTCAAAATCAAAGCTCTAGCACAAATATAGCAATCGATGCTTTCCTCTTTGAAGGACCATTCTTTTTACTTTTATGTTGAGTCAGTTCACCTATCTCTCTCCACCTCAAGAAGCAAACACTTGTGTGAACTGTGCATTGATTCCTACATACTTACATATTGCACTTGTTATATTACTCTATGTTGACAATTATCCATAAGATATACATGTTACAAGTTGAAAGCAACCGCTGAAACTTAATCTTCCTTTGTGTTGTTTCAATACCTTTACTTTGATTTATTGCTTTATGAGTTAACTCTTATGCAAGACTTATTGATGCTTGTCTTGAAGTACTATTCATGAAAAGTCTTTGCTTTATGATTCACTTGTTTACTCATGTCATTACCATTGTTTTGATCGGTGCATTCATTACATATGTTTACAAATAGTATGATCAAGGTTATGATGGCATGTCACTTCAGAAATTATCTTTGTTATCGTTTTACCTGCTCGGGACGAGCAGAACTAAGCTTGGGGATGATACGTCTCCGACGTATCGATAATTTCTTATGTTCCATGCCACATTATTGATGATATCTACATGTTTTATACACATTTTATGTCATATTTATGCATTTTCTGGAACTAACCTATTAACAAAGATGCCGAAGTGCCAGTCCCTGCTGTTTTTGGTTTCAGAAATCCTAGTAAGGAAATATTCTAATCGGACGAAATCAAGACCCAGGTTCCTATTTTTCCCGGAACCATCCAACACCCAGAGCCGCCAGAGGGAAGCCCCGGGGGCCCCACACCACACCGGCGCGGCCGAGGGGGCCAGCCGCCCTATGGTGTGGTGGCCCTGTGCCCCTCCGAGGCTGCCCTTCCGCCTATTTAAAGCCTCCGTCGCGAAAACCCTATTACGAAGAACGAAACCCACGAAACCTTCCGGAGCCGCCGCCATCGCGAAGCCAAGATCGGGGGACAGAGTCTCTGTTCCGGCACGCCGAGCGGGGAAGTGCCCCGGAAGGCTTCTCCATCGACACCGCTGCCATCTCCACCGCCATCTTCATCACCGCTGCTGCTCCCATGAGGAGGGAGTAGTTCTCCATCGAGGCTCGGGGCTGTACCGGTAGCTATGTGGTTAATCTCTCTCCTATGTACTTCAATACAATAATCTCATGAGCTGCCTTACATGATTGAGATTCATATGATGATGCTTGTAATCTAGATGTCATTGTGCTAGTCAAGTGAGTTTTACTTATGTGATCTCCGGAGACTCCTTGTCCCACGTGTGTAAAGGTGACAGTGTGTGCACCGTGTGGGTCTCTTAGGCTATATTTCACAGAATACTTATTCACTGTTATGAATGGCGTAGTGAAGTGCTTATTTATATCTCTTTATGATTGCAATGTGTTTTATATCACAATTTATCTATGTGCTACTCTAGCAATGTTATTAAAGTAGTTTTATTCCTCCTACACGGTGTAATGGTGACAGTGTGTGCATCCGTGTTAGTACTTGGCGTATGCTATGATCATGATCTCTTGTAGATTGTGAAGTTAACTATTGCTATGATAGTATTAATGTGATCTATTCCTCCTACATAGCGTGAAGGTGACAGTGTGCATGCTGTGTTAGTACTTGGTTTAGTCGTGTTGATCTTTCTTGCACTCTAAGGTTATTTAAATATGAACATTGAATTGTGGAGCTTGTTAACTCCGGCATTGAGGGTTCGTGTAATCCTACGCAATGTGTTCATCATCCAACAAGAGTGTAGAGTATGCATTTATCTATTCTGTTATGTGATCAATGTTGAGAGTGTCCACTAGTGAGTGTAATCCCTAGGCCTTGTTCTAAATACTGCTATCGCTGCTTGTTTACGTTTTACTGCGTTACTACTGCTGCATATTACCACCATCAACTACACGCCAGCAAGCTATTTTCTGGCACCGTTGCTACTGCTCATATATATTCATACCACCTGTATTTCACTATCTCTTCGCCGAACTAGTGCACCTATTAGGTGTGTTGGGGACACAAGAGACTTCTTGCTTTGTGGTTGCAGGTTGCATGAGAGGGATATCTTTGACCTCTTCCTCCCTGAGTTCGATAAACCTTGGGTGATCCACTTAAGGAAAACTTGTTGCTGTTCTACAAACCTCTGCTCTTGGAGGCCCAACACTGTCTACAAGAATAGAAGCTCCCGTAGACATCACATCGTCCTCATCGTTTTAAAGGCCGCAGGGGATCAAAAGAAAAAGGCAAATAGCCAGAAATTAGGGGTAAAAAATAAATCCAACAAAGGAAAGGTTTATTGTTCATAGAGGCTGACCTGTGGGACCCATGAGCCAGCAGCCTACTCAATTTCAAAGGCGGCATAGGATCGAAAGAAAAAGGCAAGTGACCAAAAATCAGGGGGAAAAATCCAAGAAAAGAAACTTATTGTACATAGAAGATGACATGCGGGTCCCATGAGCCGCACCTTACTCCACGTTTCAAAGGTGGCATGAGATTGAAAGAAAAAGGCAAGTCACCAAATATCAAGAGCCAAAAATAATCCAAGAAAAGAAACTTTAATGTACATAGAGGATGACATGGTCCCATTAGGAAGCAGCATCCTCAACGTTTCCAAGGCGGCATGGGATCAAAAGATAAAGGAAATAGCCAAAAATCAGGGAAAAAATCAAGAAAAGAAACTTTTATTGTTCATAGTGGATGGCATGTGGGACCCATGAGGCAGCAGCGTCCTCAACGTTTCCAAGGCAGCAGGGGATCGAAAGGAAAAAGGAAATAGCCAAAAATCAGGGTGAAAATAATCCAAGAAAAGAAACTTTTATTTTACATTGAGGATGACATGTGGGTCCTATTTTGCAGCAGCGGTCTCAACGTTTCAAATGAGGCTTGAGAGTTGAGATCAAAAGAAAGACAAAGTAGCCAGAAAAGAAACTTGATTGTACATAGAGGATGACATGCGGGTCCCATTTTGCAGCAGCGTACTCAACGTTTCCAAGGTGGCAGGGGATCAAAAGAAAAAGGAAAGAGCAAAAAATCAGAGGGTGAAAAAAACCCAAGAAAATGAACTTTTATAGTACATAGAGGATGACATGCGGGTCCCATGAGCCTGCAGGTTCCTCAACGTTTCAAACATGGCATGAGATCGAAAGAAAAAGACAAGTGACCAAATATCAAGCAAAAAATAATAATCCAAGAAAAGTAATTTTTATTGTACATAGAGGATGACATGCGGGTCCCATTTGCAGCAGCGGTCTGAACGTTTCAAAGACGGCATGAGATCAAAAGAAATGCAAGTGACCAAATATCAGGAGCCAAAAATAATCCAAGAAAAAAATTATTGTACATAGAGGATGACATGCGGTCCTATTTTGCAGCAGCGTTCTCAATGTTTCCAAAAAAAAAGGAAGAGCAGAAATCATGGGCTCAAAAAAATCCAAGAAAAGAAAGATTTCAATTGGGCTGCATCTGGCCGTCTGGGCTTTCGAACTATCCTGCTGGACGCTTTTGGACTCGTACAATTTGAGCCCACTCCAAAACAGGAAAGTCCTATGCTTCGCGAAAACAAAAAACAAGGAGATTCAACATATAAGTTTGTTTATTTAAAAGTAAAGATTTATTTTTTTTCGTTTGCAATAGCTCAGAGCGAAATACACTGTTTATTGTCTGCAAAATAATCAAGATATCACATGTTTCTTGTACGGGAGGCTGACATCGGGACCCATGAGCCAGCAGCGGCTGCCAACGTTTTCAAAGACGGCAGAGGATCGGAAAAAAAATCAGTTGGTAAAAAAATCCAAAAAAAAGAAACATTTATCGTTCTGAGAGGATGACACGCGGGACCCATGAGGCAGCAGCATTCTCAACATTTCCAAGGCGACACAGGATTTTAAAAAAAGGGAAATTAGAGGTCAAAATAACTCCAAGAAAGGAAAGGTTTATTGTTCATAGAGGTTGATATGGGACCATGAGCCAAAGAATCCTCAAAGTTTCAAAGGCTGCAGGGGATCAAAAGAAAAAGGAAGTAGCCAAAAATTAGGTAAAAATAATTCGAAGATAGGAAACTTATTTCAGAGATGATGACATGCGGGACCCATGAGCCAACAGCTTACTCAACGTTTCAAAGGCGGCATGAGATCGAAAGCAAAAGGCAAGTGACAAAATATCGAGCCAAAGATAATCCAAGAAACGAAACTTTATTGTGCATAGAGGATGACATGCGGGTCCCATTTAGCAGCAGCGGTCTCAACGTTTCAAATGCGGCTTGAGATCAAAGAGAAAAAGAAAGTTGATTGTACATAGAGGATGACATGCGGGTCCCATGAGTCAGCAGCTTACTCAACGTTTCCAAGGCGGTAGGGGATCAAAAGAAAAAGGCAAGTGACAAAAAATGAGGATGAAAAATAATCCAAGAAAAGAAAGTTTTATTGTACATGGAGAATTGCATGCGGGTCCCATTTTGCAGCAGCGGTCCCAACGTTTCAAATGCGGCTTGAGATCAAAAGAAAAAGAAAGTAGCCAGAAATTAGGGGGTAAAAAAAACTCCAAGAAAAGAAAGTTGATGGACATAGAGGATGACATGCGGGTCCCATGAGCCAGCAGATTACTCAACGTTTCCAAGGCGGATCAAAAGAAAAAGAAATAGCCAAAAATCAGGTGAAATCCAAGAAAAGAAATTTTATAGTACATAGAGTATGACATGCGGGTCCCATGAGCAGCAGCTTCCTCAACGTTTCAAGGCGGCATGAGATCGAAAGAAAAAGGCAAGTGACCAAAAATCGAGGGTGAAACATAATCCAAGAAAAGAAACTTTTATTGTACATAGAGGATGACATGGGGTCCCATTTTGTGCTATCCCAACGTTTCAAATGCGGCTTGAGATCAAAAGAAAAAGAAAGTAGCCAGAAATTAGGTAAAAACTCCAAGAAAGGAAAGCTTTATCGTTCATACAAGCTGACATGTGGGACCTATGAGGCAGCAGAGTCCTCAACTTTAGGCGGCAGGGGATCAAAAGAAATAGGAAATAGCCAAAAATCGAGGGTGAAAAAACCCAAGAAAATGAACTTTTGTAGTACATAGAGGATGACATGCGGTCCCATGAGCCAGCAGGTTCCTCAACGCTTCAAACGTGGCATGAGATCGAAAGAAATAGGCAAGTGACCAAATATCAGATCCAAAAATAATTCAAGAAAAGAAACTTGATTGTACATAGAGAATGACATGCGGGTCCCATTTAAGAGCGGTATCACCGTTTGAGAGGCTGGATCGAAAGAAAAAGGCAAGTGACCAAATATGAGGTGCCAAAAAATCCAAGAAAAGAAAGTTTTATTGTATATAGAGGATGACATGCGGGTCCCATGAGCCTGCAGGTTCCTCAACGTCTCCGACGTATCGATAATTTCTTGTGTTCCATGCCACATTATTGATGTTATCTACATGTTTTATGCACACTTTATGTCATATTCGTGCATTTTTCTGGAACTAACCTATTAACAAGATGTCGAAGTGCCAGTTGTATGTCTGTTTTTGGTTTCAGAAATCCTAGTAAGGAAATATTCTCGGAATTGACGAAATCAAAGCCCAGGGGCCTATTTTTCCACGAAGTCAAGAAGACCAAGACGAGACGAAGTGGGGCCACAGGGTGGCCAACCCTAGGGCGGCGCGCCCCCTTGGCCGCGCCGACCTATGGTGTGGGCCCCCGTGCCCCCTCCCGACTTGCCCTTCCGCCTACTTAAGCCTCCGTGACAAACCCCCGACGAGAACCACGATACGGAAAACCTTCCAGACGCCGTCACCGCCGATCCCATCTCGGGGATCCAGAGATCGTCTCCGGCACCTGCCGGAGAGGGAATCATCTCCCGGGAGGACTCTACACCGCCATGGTCGCCTCCGGAGTGATGAGTGAGTAGTCTACCCCTGACTATGGGTCCATAGCAGTAGCTAGATGGTTGTCTTCTCCCCATTGTGCTATCATTGTCGGATCTTGTGAGCTGCCTATCATGATCAAGATCATCTATCTCTAATTCTATATGTTGTGTTTGTTGGGATCCGATGAATAGAGAATACTTGTTATGTTGATTATCAAAGTTATGCTTATGTGTTGTTTATGATCTTGCATGCTCTCCGTTACTAGTAGATGCTCTGGCCAAGTAGATGCTTGTAACTCCAAGAGGGAGTACTTATGCTCGATAGTGGGTTCATGCCTGCATTGACACTGGGACAGTGACAGAAAGTTCTAAGGTTGTGTTGTGCTGTTGCCACTAGGGATAAAACATTGATGCTATGTCTAAGGATGTAGTTGTTGATTACATTACGCACCATACTTAATGCAATTGTCTTGCTTTGCAACTTAATACGGGAGGGGTTCGGATGATAACTGAAGGTGGACTTTTAGGCATAGATGCATGGATGGCGTCTATGTACTTTGTCGTAATGCCCAATTAAATCTCACTATACTCATCATGATATGTATGTGCATTGTCATGCTCTCTTTATTTGTCAATTGCCCAACTCGTAATTTGTTCACCCAACATGTTGTTCGCCATGGGAGAGACACTTAGTGAACCGTGGACCCCGGTCCAATTTCTTTACTGAAATACAATCACCTGCAATACTTGTTTTTACCGTTTCTCTCGCAAACAATCATCTTCCACACAATACGGTTAATCCTTTGTTACAGCAAGCCGGTGAGATTGACAACCTCACTGTTTCGTTGGGGCAAAGTACTTTGGTTGTGTTGTGCAGGTTCCACGTTGGCGCCGGAATCCCTGGTGTTGCGCCGCACTACATCCCGCCGCCATCAACCTTCAACGTGCTTCTTGGCTCCTCCCGGTTCGATAAACCTTGGTTTCTTTCTCGAGGGAAAACTTGCCGCTGTGCGCATCATACCTTCCTCTTGGGGTTGCCCAACGAACGTGTGAAATACACGCCATCAAGCTCTTTTTCTGCGCCGTTGCCGGGGAGATCAAGACACGCCAAGGGGAGTCTCCACTTCTCAATCTCTTTACTTTGTTTTTGTCTTGCTTAGTTTTATTTACTACTTTGTTTGCTGCACTAAATCAAAATACAAAAAAATTAGTTGCTAGTTTTACTTTATTTGCTATCTTGTTTGCTATACCAAAAACACAAAAAAATTAGTTTACTTGCATTTACTTTATCTAGTTTGCTTTATTTACTATTGCTAAAATGGCCAACGCTGAAAATACTAAGTTGTGTGACTTCACAACCACAAATAATAATGATTTCTTATGCACACCTATTGCTCCACCTGCTACTACAGCAGAATTCTTTGAAATTAAACCTGCTTTACTGAATCTTGTTATGCGAGAGCAATTTTCTGGTGTTAGTTCTGATGATGCTGCTGCCCATCTCAATAATTTTGTTGAACTATGTGAAATGCAAAAGTATAAAGATGTAGATGGTGACATTATAAAATTAAAATTGTTTCCTTTCTCATTAAGAGGAAGAGCTAAAGATTGGTTGCTATCTCTGCCTAAGAATAGTATTGATTCATGGACTAAATGCAAGGATGCTTTTATTGGTAGATATTATCCCCCTGCTAAAATTATATCTTTGAGGAGTAGCATAATGAATTTCAAACAATTAGATACTGAACATGTTGCTCAAGCTTGGGAAAGAATGAAATCTCTGGTTAAAAATTGCCCAACCCATGGACTGACTACTTGGATGATCATCCAAACCTTCTATGCAGGACTAAATTTTTCTTCACGGAATTTATTGGATTCAGCTGCTGGAGGTACCTTTATGTCCATCACTCTTGGTGAAGCAACAAGGCTTCTTGATAATATGATGATCAACTACTCTGAATGGCACACGGAAAGAGCTCCGCAAGGTAAGAAGGTAAATTCTGTTGAAGAATCCTCTTCCTTGAATGATAAGGTTGATGTTATTATGTCTATGCTTGTGAATGATAGGACTAATATTGATCCTAATAATGTTCCATTAGCTTCATTGGTTGCACAAGAAGAACATGTTGATGTAAACTTCATTAAAAATAATAATTTCAACAACAATGCTTACCGAACAATTCTAGTAACAACTATAGGCCATATCCTTATAATAATGGCAACGGCTATGGTAATTCTTATGGAAATTCTTACAACAATAATAGGAATTCACCCCCTGGACTTGAAGCCATGCTTAAAGAATTTATTAGTACACAAACTGCTTTTAACAAATCTGTTGAAGAAAAACTCAATAAAATTGATATTCTTGTTTCTAGAGTTGATAGTCTTGCCTCTGATGTTGATCTTTTGAAATCGAAAGTTATGCCTAATGAGAATTATCATAATAAAATTGTTACTACAGCAAATGCCATCCAAGTTAGAATTAATGAGAATATAAGATTAATGGCTGAACTACGTGCTAGGTGGGATAGAGAAGAAAATGAAAAACTAGCTAAAGAGAAGAATATAGCTAAAGTTTGGACTATTACCACCACTAGTAATGCTAATGCTACACATGTTGCTGCACCTCCTACTCATACTAATAAAAGAATTGGTGTTAGCAATGTTTCCACTTCTCATGCAAAGCGCGAAAAACTGCCTGAAACTGCTAAAACTGCTGAACCTGTGATAAAGCTGCTGAAATTTTTTCCAACATTGGGGATGATGATCCCATTGCTTTAGATTATAATGGTTTGAATTTTGATGATTGCCACATCTCTGAAGTTATAAAGTTCTTGCAAAAACTTGCTAAAAGTCCTAATGCTAGTGCTATAAATTTGGCTTTCACGCATCATATTACAAATGCTCTCATAAAAGCTAGAGAAGAGAAACTAGAGCGCGAAGCCTCTATTCCTAAAAAGCTAGAGGATGGTTGGGAGCCCATCATTAAGATGAAGGTTAAAGATTTTGATTGTAATGCTTTATGTGATCTTGGTGCAAGTATTTCTGTTATGCCTAAGAAAATTTATAATATGCTTGACTTGCCACCGCTGAAAAATTGTTATTTGGATGTTAATCTTGCTGATCATTCTACAAAGAAACCTTTGGGTAAAGTTGATAATGTTCGCATTACCGTTAACAATAATCTTGTTCCCGTTGATTTTGTTGTCTTGGATATTGAATGCAATGCATCTTGTCCAATTATATTGGGAAGACCTTTTCTTCGAACTGTTGGTGCTATTATTGATATGAGGGAAGGTAATATAAAATATCAATTTCCTCTCAAGAAAGGTATGGAACACTTCCCTAGAAAGAGAATGAAAGTACCTTATGATTCTATTATTAGAACAAACTATGATATTGATGCTTCATCTCTTGATGTTACTTGATACACACTTTCTGCGCCTAGCTGAAAGGCGTTAAAGAAAAGCGCTTATGGGAGACAACCCATGTTTTTACCTACAGTACTTTGTTTTTATTTTGTGTCTTGGAAGTTGTTTACTACTGTAGCAACCTCTCCTTATCTTAGTTTTGAGTTTTGTTGTGCCAAGTTAAGCCGTTGATAGAAAAGTAAGTACTAGATTTGGATTACGCAGTTCCAGATTTCTTTGCTGTCACGAATCTGGGTCTACCTCCCTGTAGGTAGCTCAGAAAATTAAGCCAATTTACGAGCATGATCCTCAGATATGTACGCAACTTTCATTCAATTTGAGCATTTTCGTTTGAGCAAGTCTGGTGCCATTTTAAAAGTCAATACGAACTGTTCTGTTTTGACAGATTCTGCCTTTTATTTCGGCCTTTTTCGCTATGTTGGATGAATTTCTTTGATCCACTAATGTCCAGTAGCATTATGCAATGTCCAGAAGTGTTAAGAATGATTGTGTCACCTCTGAATATGTCAATTTATATTGTGCACTAACCCTCTAATGAGTTGTTTCGAGTTTGGTGTGGAGGAAGTTTTCAAGGATCAAGAGAGGAGTATGATGCAACAAGATCAAGGAGAGTGAAAGCTCTAAGCTTGGGGATGCACCCGGTGGTTCACCCCTGCATATATCAAGAAGACTCAAGCGCCTAAGCTTGGGGATGCCCAAGGCATCCCCTTCTTCATCGACAAATTATCAGGTTCCTCCCCTGAAACTACATTTTTATTCGGCCACATCTTATGTGCTTTTTCTTGGAGCGTCGGTTTGTTTTTGTTTTTTGTTTGAATAAAATGGATCCTAGCATTCACTCTATGGGAGAGATACACGCTCCGCTGTAGCATATGGACAAATATGTCCTTGGTTTCTACTCATAGTATTCATGGCGAAGTTTCTCCTTAAATTGTTATATGGTTGGAATTGGAAAATGATACATGTAGTAATTGCTATAAATGTCTTGGGTAATGTGATACTTGGCAATTGTTGTGCTCATGTTTAAGCTCTTGCATCATATGCTTTGCACCCATTAATGAAGAAATACATAGAGCATGCTAAAATTTGGTTTGCATATTTGGTTTCTCTAAGGTCTAGATAATTTCTAGTATTGAGTTTGAACAACAAGGAAGACGGTGTAGAGTCTTATAATGTTTACAATATGTTTTTATGTGAGTTTTGCTGCACCGTTCATCCTTGTGTTTGTTTCAAATAAGCCTTGCTAGCCTAAACCTTGTATCGAGAGGGAATACTTCTCATGCATCCAAAATACTTGAGCCAACCACTATGCCATTTGTGTCCACCATACCTACCTATACTACATGGTATTTTCCCGCCATTCCAAAGTAAATTGCTTGAGTGCTACCTTTAAATTTCCATCATTCGCCTTTGCAATATATAGCTCATGGGACAAAATAGCTTTAAAAAACTATTGTGGTATTGAATATGTAATTATGCACTTTATCTCTTATTAAGTTGCTTGTTGTGCGATAACCATGTTCACTGGGGAACGCCATCAACTCATTGTTGAATTTCATGTGAGTTGCTATGCATGTTCGTCTTGTCTGAAGTAAGGGCGATCTACACTGAGTTGAATGGTTTGAGCATGCATATTGTGAGAGAAGAACATTGGGCCGCTAACTAAAGCCATGATTCATGGTGGAAGTTTCAGTTTTGGACAAATATCCTCAAATCTCTAATGAGAAAAGAATTAATTGTTGTCAAATGCTTAAAGCATTAAAAGAGGAGTCCATTATCTGTTGTCTATGTTGTCCCGGTATGGATGTCTAAGTTGAGAATAATCAAAGCGAGAAATCCAAATGCGAGCTTTCTCCTTAGACCTTTGTACAAGCGGCATAGAGGTACCCCTTTGTGAAACTTGGTTAAAGCATATGTATTGCGGTGATAATCCAGGTAGTCCAAGCTAATTAGGACAAGGTGCGAGCACTATTGGTACACTATGCATGAGGCTTGCAACTTATAAGATATAATTTACATGATGCATATGCTTTATTACTACCGTTGACAAAATTGTTTCATGTTTTCAAAATAAAAGCTCTAGCACAAATATAGCAATCGATGCTTTTCCTCTATGAGGACCATTCTTTTACTTTCAATGTTGAGTCAGTTCACCTATTTCTATCCACCTCAAGAAGCAAACACTTGTGTGAACTGTGCATTGATTCCTACATACTTGCTTATTGCACTTATTATATTACTCTATGCTGACAATATCCATGAGATATACATGTTACAAGTTGAAAGCAACCGCTGAAACTTAATCTTCTTTTGTGTTGCTTCAATACCTTTACTTTGAATTATTGCTTTATGAGTTAACTCTTATGCAAGACTTATTGATGCTTGTCTTGAAGTGCTATTCATGAAAAGTCTTTGCTTTATGATTCACTTGTTTATTCATGTCATACACATTGTTTTGATCTGCATTCACTACATATGCTTTACAAATAGTATGATCAAGATTATGATGGCATGTCACTCCAGAAATTATCTTTGTTATCGTTTTACCTGCTCGGGACGAGCAGAACTAAGCTTGGGGATGCTGATACGTCTCCGACGTATCGATAATTTCTTGTGTTCCATGCCACATGATGTTATCTACATGTTTTATGCACACTTTATGTCATATTCGTGCATTTTCTCGAACTAACCTATTAACAAGATGCCGAAGCGCCGGTTTTTCGCTGTTTTGGTTTCAGAAATCCTAGTAAGGAAATATTCTTAATTGGACGAAATCAAAGCCCATGGGCCTATTTTTCCACGAAGCTTCCAGAAGACCGAAGACGAGACGGGGGCTGTGGCACAACCCCAGGGCGGCGCGGCCCCCCTGGCCGCGCCGACCATGGTGTGGGGCCCCGTGCCCTCCCGACTTGCCTTCCGCCTTAAAGCCTCCGTGACGAAACCCCCTACCGAGAACCACGATACGGAAAATCTTCCAGAGACGCCGTCACCGCCGATCCCATCTCGGGGATCCAGGAGATCTCCGGCACCCTGCCGGAGAGGGAATTCATCTCCGAGGACTCTACACCGCCATGGTCGCTCCGGAGTGATGAGTGAGTAGTTCACCCCGGACTATGGGTCCATAGCAGTAGCTAGATGGTTGTCTTCTCCCATTGTGCTATCATTGTCGGATCTTGTGAGCTGCCTATCATGATCAAGATCATCTATCTGTAATTCTATATGTTGCGTTTGTTGGGATCCGATGAATAGAGAATACTTGTTATGTTGATTATCAAAGTTATGCTTATGTGTTGTTTATGATCTTGCATGCTCTCCGTTACTAGTAGATGCTCTGGCCAAGTAGATGCTTGTAACTCCAAGAGGGAGTACTTATGCTCGATAGTGGGTTCATGCCTGCATTGACACCTGGGACAGTGACAGAAAGTTCTAAGGTTGTGTTGTGCTGTTGCCACTAGGGATAAAACATTGATGCTATGTCTAAGGATGTAGTTGTTGATTACATTACGCACCATACTTAATGCAATTGTCTGTTGCTTTGCAACTTAATACTGGAGGGGGTTCGGATGATAACCTGAAGGTGGACTTTTTAGGCATAGATGCACTTGGATGGCGGTCTATGTACTTTGTCGTAATGCCCAATTAAATCTCACTATACTCATCATGATATGTATGTGCATTGTCATGCTCTCTTTATTTGTCAATTGCCCAATGTAATTTGTTCACCCAACATGTTGTTCGTCTTATGGAGAGACACCTCTAGTGAACCGTGGACCCCGGTCCAATTCTTTTACTGAAATACAATCTACTGCAATACTTGTTTTACCGTTTTCTCTCGCAAACAATCATCTTCCACACAATACGGTTAATCCTTTGTTACAGCAAGCCGGTGAGATTGACAACCTCACTGTTTCGTTGGGGCAAAGTTGTGCATGTTCCACGTTGGCGCCGGAATCCCCGGTGTTGCGCCGCACTACATCCCGCCGCCATCAACCTTCAACGTGCTTCTTGGCTCCTCCTGGTTCGATAAACCTTGGTTTCTTTCTGAGGGAAAACTTGCTGCTGTGCGCATCATACCTTCCTCTTGAGGTTGACAGCGGGTCCCATGAGCCTGCAGGTTCCTCAACGTTCCAAACGTGGCATGAGATCGCAAGAAAAAGGCAAGTGACCAAATATCAGGAGCCATGTGAGAAACTTTTAATGTTCATAGAGGATGACATGTGGGACCGACCTGCCAACAGCGTCCTCATCGTTTCAGGGGGCAGGAGATCAAAAGAAAAAGGCAACAGCCGAAATTAGGGGTCAAAAATAACTCCAAGAAAGAAAACTTTTATTGTTCGTAGAGGATGACATGCGGGACCCATGAGCCAGCAGCTTACTCAACGTTTCAAAGCATGAGATCGAAAGAAAAAGGCAAGTGACAAAATATCAGGAGCCAAAGATAATCCAAGAAAAGAAACTTATTGTACATAGAGGATGACATGCGGGTCCCATTTAGCAGCAGCGGTCTTAACGTTTCAAATGCGTCTTGAGATCAAAAGAAAAAGAAAGTTGATTGTACATAGAGGATGACATGCGGGTCCCATGAGTCAGCAGCTTACCCAACGTTTCCAAGGCGGCAGGGATCAAAAGAAAAGGAAATAGCCAAAAATCAGAGGGTGAAAAAAAACAAAGAAAATAAACTTTTATAGAACATAGAGGATGACATGCGGGTCCCATGAGCCGCAGGTTCCTCAATGTTTCAAACGTGGCATGAGATCGAAACAAAAAGGCAAGTGACCAAATATCAGATCCAAATAATTCAAGAAAAGAAACTTGATTGTACATAGAGGATGACATGCGGTCCCAGAGCAGCTTACTCAAGGCGGCAGGGGATCAAAAGAAAAGGAAATAGCCAAAAATCGAGGGTGAAAAAAAATCCAAGAAAATAAACTTTAATAGCACATAGAGGATGACATGCGGGTCCCATGCCAGCAGGTTCCTCAACGTTTCAAACGTGGCATGAGATCGAAACAAAAAGGCAAGTGACCAAATATCAGAGCCAAAAATAATTCAAGAAAAGAAACTTGATTGTACATAGAGGATGACATGCGGGTCCCATGAGTCAGCAGCTTACTCAACGTTTCCAAGGCGGCAGGGGATCAAAAGAAAAGGAAATAGCCAAAAATTAGAGGGTGAAAAAATCCAAGAAAATAAACTTTTATAGCACATAGAGGATGACATGCAGGTCCCATGAGCCAGCAAGGTCCTCAACGTTTCAAACGTGGCATGAGATCGAAAGAAAAAGGCAAGTGACCAAATATCGGGAGAAAAAAATTCAAGAAAAGAAACTTGATTGTACATAGAGGATGACATGCGGGTCCCATTTAGCAGAAGTATCACCGTTTGAGAGGCTGCACGGATCGAAAGAAAAGGCAAGTGACCAAATATCGGGAGCCAAAAATAATTCAAGAAAAGAAAGTTTTATAGTACATAGAGGATGACATGCTGGTCCCATTTTGCAGCGGTCTCAATTCCAAGGCGGCACAGGACCAAAAGAAAAATGAAGTAGCCAGAAATCAGGGGGTGAAAAAAATCCAAGAAGAAAGATTTCAATTGGGTTGCATCTGGACATCTGGGCCTTCGAACTATCCTGCTTGGCCTTTTGACTACAATTTCAGCCCACTCCAAACAGGAAAGTTCGGAATTTTCTAAAAAAAAGGAAAGTCCTATGCTTCGCAAAAACAAAAAAATAAGGAGATTCAACATATAAGTTTGTTTATGTAAAAATAAAGATTTAATTTATCCGTTTGAAATAGCTCAGAGCGCAATACACTGTTTATTGTCTGCAAAATAATCAAGATATCACATGTTTGTTGGTGAGGCTGACATCAGGGACCCATGAGCCAGCAGCGTCGTCAACGTTTTAAAGGCGGCATGGGATGGAAAGAAAAAATAAACCAAAAATCTGTTGGTAAAAAAATCCAAGAAAAGAAACATTTTCGTTCTAAGAGGATGACATGCGGGACCCATGAGGCAGCAACCTCAGCGTTTATTGTTCATAGAGGCTGACATGTGGGACTCGTGAGCCAGCAGCGTCCTCAACGTTTTAAAGGGCAGGAGATCGAAAGAAAAATAAGCCAAAAATCGTTTGGTAAACAAAATCCAAGAAAAGAAACATTTACCGTTGAGAGGATGACATGCGGGACCCATGAGGCAGCAACATCCTCAACGATTTCAAGGCGGCAGGGGATCAAAAGAAAAAAGGAAATATCCAGAAATTGATTAGGGTTCAAAATAAATCCATCAAAGGAAACTTTTATTGTTCATAGAGGATGACATGTGGGACCGACCTGCCAATCCTCATCGTTTAGAGGGGGCAGGAGATCAAAAGAAAAAGGCAAATAGCCAAAAATCAAAAATAACTCCAAGAAAGAAAACTTTTATTGTCGTAGAGGATGACATGCGGGACCCATGAGCCAGCAGCTTAGTCAACGTTTCAAAGGCGGCATGAGATCGAAAGAAAAAGGCAAGTGCCAAAATATCAGGAGCCAAAGATAATCCAAGAAAACATTATTGTACATAGAGGATGACATGCGGGTCCCATTTAGCAAGCAAAGGTCTCAACGTTTTAAATGGCTTGAGATAAAAAAGAAAGTTGATTGTACATAGAGGATGACATGCGGGTCCCATGAGTCAGCAGCTTACTCAACGTTTCCAAGGCGGCAGGGATCAAAGAAAAAATCCAAGAAAAAACTTTTATAGTACATATACAGGATGACATGCGGGTCCCATTTTTAGCCGGTCCCAACGTTTCAAATGCGCTTGAGATCAAAAGAAAAGAAAGTAGCCAGAAATTAGGCGGTCAAAAAAATCCAAGAAAAGAAAGTTGATGGACATAGAGGATGACATGGGGTCCCATGAGCCAACAGGTTCCTCAACGTTTCAAACGTGGCATGAGATCGAAAGAAAAGGCAAGTGACCAAATATCAGATCCAAAAAATAATTCAAGAAAAGAAACTTGATTGTACATAGAGGCTGACATGTGGGACCTATGAGCCAGCAGAGTCCTCAACGTTTCAAAGGCGGCAGGGGATCAAAAGAAAAAGGAAATAGCCAAAAATCAGAGGGTGAAAATAATAGAAATTATAGTACATAGAGGATGACATGCGGGTCCCATGAGCCTGCAGGTTCCTCAACGTTCAAACGTGGCATGAGATCGAAAGAAAAAGGCAAGTGACCAAATATCAGGAGCCAAAAATAATTCAAGTAAAGAAACTTGATTGTACATAGAGGATGACATGCGGGTCCCATGAGTCAGCAGCCTCAACGTTTCCAAGGCGGCACGGGATCAAAAGAAAAAGGAAATAGCCAAAAATCAGAGGGTGAAAAAATCCAAGAAAATAAACTTTTATAGCACATAGAGGATGACATGTGGGTCCCATGAGCCAAACGTTTCAAACGTGGCATGAGATCGAAAGAAAAGGCAAGTGACCAAATATCGATCCAAAAATAATTCAAGAAAAGAAACTTGATTGTACATAGAGGCTGACATGTGGGACCTATGAGCAAAGCAGAGTCCTCAACTTTTCAAAGGCGGCAGGGATCAAAAGAAAAAGGAAATAGCCAAAAATCAGAGGGTGAAAAAATAAAGAAAATAAACTTTTATAGCACATAGAGGATGACATGTGGTCCCCAGCCAGCAGGTTCCTCAACGTTTCAAACGTGGCATGAGATCGAAAGAAAAAGGCAAGTGACCAAATATGAGGAGCCAAAAATAATTCAAGAAAAGAAAGTTTTATAGTACATAGAGGATGACATGCGGGTCCCATTTAGCAGCAGCGGTATCACCGTTTTTTTTTGAACGGGAGTATCACCGTTTGAGAGGCTGCACGGGATCGAAAGAAAAAGGCAAGTGACCAAATATGAGGAGCCAAAAATAATTCAAGAAAAGAAAGTTTTATAGTACATAGAGGATGACATGCGGGTCCCATTTAGCAGCAGCGTATCACCGTTTGAGAGGCGGCATGGGATCGAAAGAAAAGGCAAGTGACCAAACATGAGGAGCCAAAAATAATTCAAGAAAAGAAAGTTTTATAGTACATAGAGGATGACATGCGGGTCCCATTTAGCAGCAGCGTATCACCGTTTGAGAGGCGGACGGGATCGAAAGAAAAGGCAAGTGACCAAACATGAGGTGCCAAAAATAATTCAAGAAAAGAAAGTTTTACATAGACGTAGAGGATGACATGCGGGTCCCATTTAGCAGCAGCTGTATCACCGTTTGAGAGGCGGCATGGGATCGAAAGAAAAGGAAAGTGACCAAATATGAGGTGCCAAAAACTCCAAGAAAAGAAAGTTGATTGCACACAGAGGATGACATGCGGGGCCCATTTAGCAGCAGCGGTCTCAACGTTTCCAAAGGCGGCAAGGGATCAAAAGAAAAAATCAGGGGGTCAAAAAAATCCAAGAATAGAAAGAATTTTGGTTCATAGAGGATGACATGCGGGACCCATGATCCCTGCATCGTAAACGGCTCGATCGAGAGCGTTGAACGAGATGGCGCGATCGAGAAAAAAACAATGCCGAGAGGCTGCCATCTGGGCCCTACATCCCTCGGCTGGTGCGGATTTGCGTTGACTCGGCCGGCGAACCCGAGATTTCGAGATGCACCACGTCCCGGCCACCATACGCCACGTTTTGGCCGTTTCGTCGGCTAGGTGGCCTCGAAGAAAAAACGTTTTGACATGCACAACGGAGAGACCAAAAATCGTCGGCCATGGTACACCAGCAACCACGGCGCGACTTCAACTTCGTCGGCCATGGCAACTTTTCTTGTAGTGTACATAGAGCTTGTTAAAATTTGGTTTGCATGATTGTTCTCTAGAGTCTAGATATTTTCTGGTTAAGGTGTTTGAACAACAAGGAGACAATGTAAAGTCTTATAATAGTTACAATATGTTCATATGTGAGCCTTGCTGCACCTTTTATACTTGAGTTTGCTTCAAACAACCTTGCTAGCCTAGCCTTGTATTGAGAGGAATTCTTCTCATGCATCCAAATCCTTGAGCCAACTACTATGCCATTTGTGTCCACCATACCTACCTACCACATGGTATTTCTCCGCCATTCCAAAGTACATTACTTGAGTGCTACCTTTAAAATTCTATTCTTTGCCTTTACAATATATAGCTCATGGGAAAATAGCCTTAAAACTATTGTGATGAAGAATATGTACTTATGTATCTTATTTCTTAATAAGTTGCTTGTTGAGCGGTAACCATGTTTCTGGGGACGCCATCAACTTTTACACCTTTGTTGAATATCATGTGAGTTGCTATGCATGTTCGTCTTGTCTGAAGTAAGGGCGATTTTCATGATCAAATGGTTTGAGTATGCATAATGTTAGAGAAGAACATTGGGCTGCTAACTAAAGCCATGATTCATGGTGGAAGTTTCAGTTTGGACAATTAATCCTCAATCTCTTATGAGAATTTTAATCGTTGTTGAATGCTTATGCATTAAAGAGGAGTCCATTATCTGTTGTCTATGTTGTCCGGTATGGATGTCTAAGTTGAGAATAATCAAAAGCGAGAAATCCAATGCGAGCTTTCTCCTTGGACCTTTGTACAGGCGGCATAGAGGTACCCTTTGTGACACTTGGTTGAAACATATGCTATGCAATGATAATCCGTGTTAATCCAAGCTAATTAGGACAAGGTGCGAGCACTATTAGTATACTATGCATGAGGCTTGCAACTTATAAGACATCTTATACATAACACATATGCTTTATTACTACCGTTGACAAAATTGTTTCTTGTTTTCAAAATGAAAAGCTCTAGCACAAAAATAGTAATCCATGCTTCCTCTGCGAAGGGCCTTTCTTTTACTTTATTGTTGAGTCAGTTTACCTACTTCTTTCTATCTTAGAAGCAAACACTTGTGTCAACTGTGTGCATTGATTCTTACATGTTTACCTATTGCATTTGTTATATTAATTTGTGTTGACAATTATCCATGAGATTTACATGTTGAAGTTGAAAGCAACCGCTGAAACTTATATCTTCCTTTGTGTTGTTTCAATGCCTTTACTAAGAATTTATTGCTTATGAGTAACTGTTATGCAAGTCTTATTGATGCTTGTCTTGAAAGTATTATTCATGAAAAGTCTTTGCTATATGATTCATTTGTTTACTCATTATCTTCACCATTGCTTCGAATCGCTGCATTCATCTCATATGCTTTACCATAGTATTGATCAAGATTATGATAGCATGTCACTTCAGAAATTATCCTTGTTATCGTTTACCTACTCAAGGGCGAGTAGGAACTAAGCTTGGGGATGCTGATACGTCTCCAACGTATCGATAATTTCTTATGTTCCATGCTTGTTTTATGACAATACCTACATGTTTGTTCACACTTTATGATGATTTTTATGTTTCTCGGAACTAACCTATTGACGAGATGCCGAGGCCGCCCGTTTTCTCGCTGTTTTTGGTTTCGTAAATCCTAGTAGGAAATATTCTCGGAATTGGACGAAATCAACGCCCAAAGATCTTAGAATCACACGAAGCTTCAGAACACCCGAGAGCCACTGCAGGAGGCCCCGTGGCCCCGATGATATGGGCGCTGCCAGGGGTGGGCCGCGCCCCTACCGTGTGTCGCCTCGTCAGCCCTCCGACTCCGCCTCGCCTATTTAAGGGTCCCCGACCTAAAACCTCGATACACGAAAAGCCACACGAGAAACCTTCCAGAGCCGCCGCCATCGCGAAGCCAAGATCTGGGACAGGAGTCTCTGCTCCGGCACGCCGCCGGACGGGGAAGTGCCCCGGAAGGCTTCTCCATCACCACCGCCATCTTCATCAACGCTGTTGTCTCCATGAGGAGGGAGTAGTTCTCCATCGAGGCTAAGGGCTGTACCGGTAGCTATGTGGTTAATCTCTCCTATGTACTTCAATACAATGATCTCATGAGCTGCCTTACATGATTGAGATTCATATGAGTTTTGTATCACTATTAGTCTATGTGCTACTCTTGTAATGTTATTAAAGTAGTCTATTCCTCCTTCACGGTGTAATGGTGACAGTGTGTGCATCGTGTAGTACTTGGCGTAGGCTATGATCATAATCTCTTGTAGGTTATGGAGTTAATTATTACTATGATAGTATTGATGTGATTTATTCCCCCTTCGTAGTGTGATGGTGACAGTGTGCATGCTATGTTAGTACTCGGTTTAAATTGCAAAGATCTATTATGCTCTAAAGGTTACTTAAATATGAATGTCGAATGTTGTGGAGCTTGTTAACTCCGGCATTGAGGTGCTCTTGTAGCCCTACACAACGAATGGTGTTCATTATCAAACAAGAGTATATGTAGCACAAAGGAAGAGAACTTATTTATTTATGTGATCAATGTTGAGAGTGTCCACTAGTGAAAGTATGATCCCTAGGCCTTGTTTCCAAATACCGCAATCATCGCTTGTTTACTGTTTTACTGCATCTTTACTTCCTGCAATATTACTACCATCATCTGCACGCCAGCAAGCACTTTTCTGGCGCGCTACTGCTCATATTCATTCATACCACTTGTATTTCACTATCTCTTCGCCAACTAGTGCACCTATACATCTAACAAGTGTATTAGGTGTGTTGGGGACACAAGAGACTTCTTGTATCGTGATTGCAGGGTTGCTTGAGAGGGATATCTTTGTCCTCTTCCTCCCCGAGTTCGATAAACCTTGGGTGATCCATCAGGGAAACTTGTCATTCTACAAACCTCTGTTCTTGAGGCCCAACACTTGTCACAAGAATAGAAGCACCCGTAGACATCACTGGTGCGCCGGCCCGTTCCCAGCGGTGGGCGCTGGTGCGCCGGCAATAGGCGTTTTTATATTAGTGAGATGTGAAGAAAATCCCAGCGGACGCGTTGGGTACCCAATAAATTATCTGAAATTCAGTTTTCGATAAGTCCTAATGCATCACATACTGAATTACGCTAGTATCCTAGGTTTGAGTCTGGGGACTCGAACTTGAAGTAGGTTTATGCGGATTTGCCAAAAGAGCAATTAACAGGTACCTGATCCATCAGATGAACCTGCCTCGTTTACCAATATCCCTGTACAATATAGATGTTCAATAAAAATAGCATCTTCATGGACTCGAAGCTTTTGCAAAAGGGATGAAGGATGGAGATTTTACCCGATTCTACGTGCTTTTTCTTGGAGCGTCGGTTTGTTTTTGTTTTTTGTTTGAATAAAATGGATCCTAGCATTCACTCTATGGGAGAGATACACGCTCCGCTGTAGCATATGGACAAGTATGTCCTTGGTTTCTACTCATAGTATTCATGGCGAAGTTTCTCCTTCGTTAAATTGTTATATGGTTGGAATTGGAAAATGATACATGTAGTAATTGCTATAAATGTCTTGGGTAATGTGATACTTGGCAATTGTTGTGCTCATGTTTAAGCTCTTGCATCATATGCTTTGCACCCATTAATGAAGAAATACATAGAGCATGCTAAAATTTGGTTTGCATATTTGGTTTCTCTAAGGTCTAGATAATTTCTAGTATTGAGTTTGAACAACAAGGAAGACGGTGTAGAGTCTTATAATGTTTTCAATATGTCTTTTATGTGAGTTTTGCTGTACCGGTTCATCCTTGTGTTTGTTTCAAATAAGCCTTGCTAGCCTAAACCTTGTATCGAGAGGGAATACTTCTCATGCATCCAAAATACTTGAGCCAACCACTATGCCATTTGTGTCCACCATACCTACCTATACTACATGGTATTTTCCCGCCATTCCAAAGTAAATTGCTTGAGTGCTACTTTTAAAATTCCATCATTCACCTTTGCAATATATAGCTCATGGGACAAATAGCTTAAAAACTATTGTGGTATTGAATATGTAATTATGCACTTTATCTCTTATTAAGTTGCTTGTTGTGCGATAACCATGTTCACTGGGGAACGCCATCAACTCATTGTTGAATTTCATGTGAGTTGCTATGCATGTTCGTCTTGTCTGAAGTAAGGGCGATCTACACTGAGTTGAATGGTTTGAGCATGCATATTGTGAGAGAAGAACATTGGGCCGCTAACTAAAGCCATGATTCATGGTGGAAGTTTCAGTTTTGGACAAACATCCTCAAATCTCTAATGAGAAAAGAATTAATTGTTGTCAAATGCTTAAAGCATTAAAAGAGGAGTCCATTATCTGTTGTCTATGTTGTCCCGCATGGATGTCTAAGTTGAGAATAATCAAAAGCGAAATCCAAATGCGAGCTTTCTCCTTAGACCTTGTACAGGCGGCATAGAGGTACCCCTTTGTGAAACTTGGTTAAAGCATATGTATTGCGGTGATAATCCAGGTAGTCCAAGCTAATTAGGACAAGGTGCGGGCACTATTGGTACACTATGCATGAGGCTTGCAACTTATAAGATATAATTTACATGATGCATATGCTTTATTACTACCGTTGACAAAATTGTTTCATGTTTTCAAAATCAAAGCTAGCTCTAGCACAAATATAGCAATCGATGCTTTTCCTCTATGAGGACCATTCTTTTACTTTCAATGTTGAGTCAGTTCACCTATTCTCTCCACCTCAAAAAGCAAACACTTGTGTGAACTGTGCATTGATTCCTACATACTTGCTTATTGCACTTATTATATTACTCTATGTTGACAATATCCATGAGATATACATGTTACAAGTTGAAAGCAACCGCTGAAACTTAATCTTCTTTTGTGTTGCTTCAATACCTTTACTTTGAATTATTGCTTTATGAGTTAACTCTTATGCAAGACTTATTGATGCTTGTCTTGAAGTGCTATTCATGAAAAGTCTTTGCTTTATGATTCACTTGTTTACTCATGTCATACACATTGTTTTGATCGCTGCATTCACTACATATGCTTTACAAATAGTATGATCAAGATTATGATGGTATGTCACTCCAGAAATTATCTGTGTTATCGTTTACCTGCTCGGGACGAGCAGAACTAAGCTTGGGGATGCTGATACGTCTCCGACGTATCGATAATTTCTTATGTTCCATGCCACATTATTGATGTTATCTACATGTTTTATGCACACTTTATGTCATATTCGTGCATTTTCTCGGAACTAACCTATTAACAAGATGCCGAAGTGCGAGTTGTTTTTTGTTTTTGGTTTCAGAAATCCTAGTAAGGAAATATTCTCGAATTGGACGAAATCAAAGCCCAGGGGCCTATTTTTCCACGAAGCTTCCAGAAGTCCGAAGACGAAACGAAGTGGGGCCACAGGGGAGCCAAACCCTAGGGCGGCGCGGCCCCCCCTTGGCCGCGCCGCCCTGTCATCTGGGGCCCCCGTGCCCCCTCTCGACTTGCCCTTCCGCCTACTTAAAGCCTCCGTGACGAAACCCCCAGTACCGAGAGCCACGATACGGAAACCTTCCAGACGCCGCCGCCGCCGATCCCATCTCGGGGGATCCAGGAGATCACCTCCGGCACCCTGCCGGAGAGGGAATCATCTCCCGGAGGACTCTACGCCGCCATGGTCGCCTCCGGAGTGATGTGTGAGTAGTCTACCCCTGGACTATGGGTCCATAGCAGTAGCTAGATGGTTGTCTTCCCCCCATTGTGCTATCATTGTCGGATCTTGTGAGCTGCCTAACATGATCAAGATCATCTATCTGTAATTCTATATGTTGCGTTTGTTGGGATCCGATGAATAGAGAATACTTGTTATGTTGATTATCAAGACTATGTCTATGTGTTGTTTATGATCTTGCATGCTCTCCGTTATTAGTAGATGCTTTGGCCAAGTTGATGCTAGTAACTCCAAGAGGGAGTATTTATGCTCGATAGTGGGTTCATGCCTCCGTGAATCTGGAGGGGTGACAAGAACCACTAAGGTTATGGATGTGCTGTTGCCACTAGGGATAAAACATTAGTGCTATGTTCAAGGATGTAGTCACTAGTTACATTACGCGCAATACTTAATGCAATTGTCTGTTGTTAGCAACTTAATACTGAGGGGTTCGGATGATAACCTGAAGGTGGACTTTTTAGGCATAGATGCAGTTGGATGGCGGTCTATGTACTTTGTCGTAATGCCCAATTAAATCTCACTATACTCATCATGATATGTATGTGCATTGTCATGCTCTCTTTATTTGTCAATTGCCCAACTGTAATTTGTTCACCCAACATGCTGTTCGTCTTATGGGGAGACACCTCTAGTGAACTGTGGACCCCGGTCCAATTCTCTTTACTGAAATACAATCTCTGCAATACTTGTTTTACTGTTTTCTCTGCAAACAATCATCTTCCACACAATACGGTTAATCCTTTGTTACAGCAAGCGGTGAGATTGACAACCTCACTGTTTCGTTGGGGCAAAGTACTTTGGTTGTGTTGTGCAGGTTCCACGTTGGCGCCGGAATCCCTGGTGTTGCGCCGCACTACATCCCGCCGCCATCAACCTTCAACGTGCTTCTTGGCTCCTCCTGGTTCGATAAACCTTGGTTTCTTTCTGAGGGAAAACTTGCTGCTGTGCGCATCATACCTTCCTCTTGGGGTTGCCCAACGAACGTGTGAAATACACGCCATCATTCGCCATTAACTTCAGTGGCAGAGGTGGGCGGTGGCCGCTCGGCACGAGAGGCATCACTATTAATGTGGTGCAGAGTGCCGAAGCGATGCCTCGTCGCTAGTACTGGCGCACCTGAGAAGATGCATCGACCCCGTGGGAGAAGCGAGCGGTCACACGATGCGACCGCGCAGCGTCCTGTAGATGCATTCGAGGCGTATATTTGAGCCGCATTTACGTCTTCACGAACAACCCGATCAATATGCATCGGGCCGCTAGGTCTTGGTGTAGACGCATTTTTCAATCGTACGGTCGCAAACATCCAGTTATGTCGGCCCATTATATATGCCCTTAGACGATGGTTAGGGTCGAAGCACCTACTATTACTATTTGGTACCAAAGGATTGCAAGTAGAAAGCTGGAGTTTAACCAGCCCCGATTTAGAAGCTAGGTTTATTTTCTTATGATGGTAAATAGCACAAAATAAATTGTTCGTTTACCATTGCAAGGACATATATCTTTTTTTTTTTGCGGGAGAAGGACATGAATAATTAATTACATTCACCAGCACAACTGTATGCACATTCTCCTCTATGCATGATCCGTTGAACCAAAGGTCCTTGTATATACTATCTCCATTCCAAAGCGTAAGGCTAATGTTATTTTCAGAAAGCTTAACTATGTTAAGTTAGACTAAATTTTTACCAAAAATTTAATCTGCAAAAAAACAAAACTAATATCATTAGATAGACAATGAATATATTTTCGTATGATATCAACAAAATATTATATTTATTGATAAATATTTCTAAAAGTTTGGTCAAACTTACTTGGTTTGAATTTTTTTTAATAAATATAAACCTTCAGTTTTGTGATGGAAGTAGTATTGACGAATCCTTGTTGTCTACTGAGTACAGAAGTATATGTGGTTTAGAATTGCTTTTTATGTGCTTTGTTTTCTCTTTGGACCGCCCAAGATTTCTTTTATAACTCCACGGCATAAGATTTCCTTTTAACCCATGAAGATCGGAGACTATTTCATAAGCTAACTACAAATTTTAGTTCAGGACTCACAAATGTGAGCGTAGGTGATTTCACAATTGGAAGTTTTAGGGTTGAGTTGCACACATCAATTCAAAGCCATTCTTGCACAGTTAGAGCGTCGCCCTCCCTTTCCTCTCCCCGTTACAGATCTGAGAGGCGATTTTGAGAGTCCACCGCCGGTCCACCTCTTCCGCCGGTGAGGCGTGGGTTCCCTCCCCTCCGTCGGCTGCTCCGGCGGCGGGAGGGTGGGGGAAGCCCGTCTCACGGCGTGTATTCATGGTAGGGCTTGGCAGGTGTCCGGCCGGCGGCGCTTCGGAGGCGGAGGTGCTGTTGGTTCGTCCGTTGTCCGCGCAGATCCCCTCCGGCGATGGAGTTCTCTGGGGCTTCACCGACCTGCGTGCGACTTTCCCTGCACCACGGCCAGATCCAGGTATGCGGTGGATCTGGATGCAGTTCAATAAGTGGATGATACAGAGGTTCTTCGCGGCGGCGCCGGCGTTCCCGGCAGTAGTCTCTTCGGAGGCGGTGCTCAGTGACTTCCCGTCTGCGGTGTGGTGGGCTCCGGCGATCCAATGTTTGGGGAGCTTCAGCTACGGCGCGCCGTCGTCAGCTCCGGCTCGTCGTCGTCGTCGGGATCCAGAGTGCTTCCTGGTAATTTTTCCTTTGTTTCTGGACCTTTCTGTAAGTTCGGAGAATTAATATATCATCCCTTTCGCAAAAAAAACCCATTCTTGCACGCAAATCTAGATAGAACAACTATGCCTATTTATTTCTATATGGAAAGAAAATCCTTGATTGTTCGAGGGTTCCAATTCTTAACTATTGTATTCCTCATAATACACTGGTAGAGAACATATCTTTGACACCGGTTTGGAAGGGCCTTTAGTCCCGGTTTCCCATCCGGGACTATCAAAGCGGGATTAAAGCCTTAACATTTAGTTCCGGATGGCTTACAAATGGGGACTAAAGGACATGCACGTGGCAGCGACGAACCGCTCTGGCTGGCGGACTTTTAGTCCCACTTGGTGTTACCAACTGGGACTAACGTCCCGGTCAGGGTTTAGGGTTTATGCCCCTCTTTTTTGTGTTTTCCATTTTCATTCAATTCTTTTTCATTGCATATTCTACGGTAATACGTATATACTGCACATGGTAATAAATATATATAACATATTTTCCCTTACGACCACACACATATATATAATTGGTATCCATGGGAGCTCGACGATCATACATGTTGATGCATCTATTTTATTACATGGACAACATTGAATTACAATGAGTTAAATGGGTAAAAGTATTCTCCATCTTCAAGTATGACCTCCGTAAGAAAAAAATGCGAAATTTCCTCCTGAAGTTGCCGTAGGCGTGCCAGTGGTAGGACGTCCCCCCACCTGTCTTCGGACTATAAAGAATAGGATCATATATGAATATATGAGTTGTGTGTATTCAAATCATCGTAATTAAAAAGAATTTTGAATATTTTTGATGTACTCGAATGTTTGTGTAATCTACGTGTCGCTCAATCACCATGTTGATGAACTCGAAAACGTAGTATGCACATAAGTTGGTCCCCATTGGCTGCCTCAAGCACTTTACGAAGAATAGAATTCAAGCAAAAAATAATCAAGCATGATAATGGTATTTACATGGAGCCTTCCATAACGCAGCTCCAGTGCCCATCGACCGGTCACCTCTTTGATGAACTCTTTCCAACATCTGTGATAATGATTTTTGTCATGAAATGAACGACAAAGGCTGATATAGTGTGATAATGATTGAAATTGCCCGTTGGGCACGTAAATCACGCTGCTGTACTCCTCGGGTTCTTTATCTAATGGGTTCATGATATATACTTTTGCATGGTCAACTCTAATGATGAAGAGAAAATAGTGGTAACTGCGCATGCATGCATAACTCATCAATTACACTTATTTGTAACTAAAATAGAATATGTGTATAATACAGAAGCACTCACTTAAACTTGTAAGGAAATAATATGAACCCAAGGATATTTTGCTTCATTAAAAAATTTAGGAAGTTGGCCTCTTGGCAGGTGACTACCCCCGCCTACGATACCCTCACTTCTACCCTCCAAAGAAGGAGTTCCCGGGCCAACGCGCCTCCCTAGAGCCGCCAATCCCGTCGTCGGTGGAGGTTGGCTGGTCCTGGCAGAAGGAGGAGCATGCCTACCATGCACACCGTGGCAATGACAGCCAAGGTTGCAGCCGCTGCGGACATCTATCCCCGCCACGTGCGCCACCACAACCTCTATGGACGCATCACCACCACCGTCTCGTAGGTTCCAGCCGCGCCCGGCAAGCGACGACGACGGCTCCTTGAACGACAATGACCGACGACCTGGAGTACATGTACTATAGGCCTAGATATGAATATGACTAGTCTTTTATTTGTAATGGAATAATAATAATTGTATTGATCCGCATCATCCACTATGATTATGGTTTTAAATTAATTTGTTTGTAGTGGAACCGACCGGAATTAAAGGTCCCTTTTTAGGGTTTTTAATTTTCCAACCTTTTAGATATTTTGGCGCAAATGAAAAGGTCTTTAGTCTCGGTTGACTAAAGATGCTCGCCGCCTGATGCACCTGCCGCCTCCCCTTTAGTCCTAATTTGTATCACAAATCGGGACTAAAGATCCCAATCGAACCGGGACTAGCCGTGGCAGCGCGTTCTAGTGGTTGAAACCGGGATTATTGCTAGAAATAGTCCCGAATCATATCACGGCCGAGACTAATGCTCCTTGCAGCTTCAAACGAAAGATCCATTCACTTAACAAGTATTTCCTCCGTTCGAAATAAGTTGAAACAACTTTGGTCAAACTTGGTCTAGATGCACATGTATCTAGAAACATTACAGTCCATAGATTCACTCATCTATTATATACTAATCTATCTATTATATACTAAAAGCAAAATAAGAGAGTTTTTCGAGGCGTTAGGTTAACCCACATCATCTAAATTATGTAGACTTTTAGATATATAATTAATGGCTATGATTAAACAAAAAGTAACGTAACGCGATGGCTTGACATGTACACATTTGACACGTACAGTTATACACTTTTAACATGTAACGTGCCCAAATCTTCCCATTTACCGATGGAATTTTAATTTGATCGTGAGATCTGAGAACGGTTTGGTTCAACTGCCGTGCACATGAAAGAGTCCGGCTCCATTACGTATGATGATGAAATAATGACATCATCCATTCTTTTTTTTCCTTTTGACACTAGCCAGAACGTGAATCATCTCCTGAGTTGCATAGTTCGAAAAAAAAAATTGTTATTCACGTGGCATTCAGATTCGCTCAAAGCTCTACAAGCTAATATGCTACAACCTCTATTTTAAAATAAATATCACAGATTTATCAACATTTGTATGTATCTAAACGCGTTTTAATATTTCTGGTGGCTACGGCCACCAACTTTCAGTTATATCGTGTGCCAACTTTTGACGCCATCGATGCATGCTACGCGCAAGACAACGCAACACCAATGGCGTTGACCGCACGGTAATAGCATGGTTGACCGCCAATTTTCAGTTGAATCGCACGCCGGTTTCGCCGTTGTCAAACGTTGTCAATGTATAATTCGTGCAACGCTCGCACCACCACCGGGGTCAACCGATTTAGCAACTGGCTTTTTTGAGGATCACATGCTAAGGTCAGAATGATGTCACGTTGATACAAATAATCGACTCCGTTCAAAAAAAAATGGTGTGCTCGCTAGCTAGAAAACGGCTTTTTTGAGATGTGCCAGAACATAAATTATATATAAGCTGGTGAAGATACTACCCACTCATCTAAATTCATATGTATCTATACACTAAAACGTGTCTAGATATATGATTATCTATATAAATCTGTGTCGACTAATTTCAAACGAAAGGAGTACAATACATATGGTTTTTGGTTGGATTGATTTATCGTAAAGATATATACAAATGTTAAGAAGCTAAATATCACCAACACAACTTCATTAAGCCCATTGCATTTCATAATACTCTATAACTGGAACTAAACATATGACACCTAATAGATTTTGTAAGCATACCAAAACGTCTCCCAATAAGAAAAATCATGTATATAAACATCATCCAATCAGGATATATTTGGTGGATCCTATTGACCCATGTGACACTATCTTCATCTTATATGAATTAAACAAGCTGCGAGGAGCCTCTGTGGGTGCGCATGATGGTACTATAGTTGCAATGCAAGTTTCATCATTGAGACTTGGTTAAAATGTATAAAAAGTAGCAGATTTCAATATTTTGCAAGTGAGGAAGAAAAAAAACAAGATAAATTTAGCGTGCCTGATAACGATGATGACTGTTTTCATTTTAGTTCGTCAAGAAAACTAATTGATGTTATTAATGTCGTGTACTGGTCTAACATCATAAGAATACCATAATTCTATTGACTACGTCAATATCTACTCCAAGTTAAACACATTAGTGTTTGAATAGTTTGCATAATAATTATTTTCCCAGGATTTTAAGATGCATAAATATTCTACTCACATATGTGTTATTATATTTACCATAATATTTCTACTCACATATGGAATTTTTACTATATTGTTCAAATACTTAGAGCCCAATAAAGATGTTGCCCTCGCATTTGCGAGGGCCACTGTGCTAGTTTTTTTAAAAATTATGTCAACTAATTTGAAACAGAGGGGGTAGTAGACTTGGCGGTGAAGATCAGCGTGTTATCTCACTTAATAAAGTTGTCGGCATGTGAAGTAACATTTTTTTCCTCCATCTTATTTAGTTACTATTTTTACTTGGTTTATCTAAAATCCCATTTTGTATCTTCGGGAAAAAAAATCCATTTTTGCATCTTACGCAAAAATAAAATCTCCATTTCTTAATAATATAAATCGTGATTGGTTCATCAATTTTGGCCCGAAATCAAACTACATCGTAACTTCAAAAAGGTTACATGCATTTTGTTTCACATGGGTTGTAATCGTCCTCCCGGCCAGCCGTGGCTGCGAGGGCCAGGATGCTGCTAGTCTGGAGGCTGCTCCATCATGTAGATTGCATCGGGAACTTCTGGAGTTGGCTCTCCCTCAGGCGGTTCCGTAGTGACGGCATCATTTGGCCGCCGCTACTTTCGTTCAAAAGGCTAACCCGCCGCGCTCGGCAATGCCTACTGCTCGAGCATCTTCTTCCTCCATCAGAGGATCTTCTCCAACCTCGCTGCGGCCTATCAAGCTCTAGCTCTTCCAAGTGCCGTAGGTGTACGGCGAGGGTTCGAGTGGCGGTGCCTGGAGGATGTCGGTCGTCGACGTTGAGCAAGGATTCAATCACGTTTTTTGCAATCCTTTTTGGGTGTTCTTTGTAAAATTCTGGGTATCGTTGTAATTTCTTCTTCTTGTATGGTCCTACTTGTAACAGTTCACCCACCGCCGAAGTAATGCAAGCTCCAGGTCCTTGGGAGCCTCTTTTGTGAACATTTTGTAATCCAATTACAAGGAAAAAGTCTCTGCCAAACTTCTTGCTAAATTTAAGAAAAGACTTAGAAAAGTGATACCCAAATGGCCAAATGCATATGAGCGGGGAAGCTATACAAATCGTCACGCAGAGCGACACAACAGGTAGAGTAAGTAGATCACAGCTTTTTAATTTAGAACTTAGATTAGAAATGGAGCACCTGTAACCAGCGTACCAATATTTTAAGCTGGGTACACAACCGTACAGGTACCAAAAATGCAGACCATATGTTAGCACTTCCTTCATCCATAAAATAATATCTCAATTTAGTGAAAATTTAGATGTATCTAGACTCGATGTAGTATGTAGATACATCTAAAGATTGAAAAAGTTTTTGTCGATAAAGGGAATATATTAATATCAAAAGATATCAAATACACCCAGCCTCTGCAATAATGCCCCATCCTAATGGCAGTACGGATGCACACAACCAAAAAAGAGTAAAGAAAACTACGAAATAAAAGTCCCGCTACAGCCTTCTAGACCTAGCAACAGCAATACAACCACCACCGTGACAACACCTGAAGTACAGACTCTCCAAAAGCGACACCTCCAAGAAGGAAACAGTGCACCAGCGCCGTCGTCGCCCGACCAAAGATCTTAGAATTTCACCCTGAAGATAGTCCCCACTCTCAAAACAATGCCTCCAACAAGAACATTGCCAGACACAACCAGTTAAGGCCAGACCTTGGGTTTTCACCCTGAGAGATAAGACTCTGAACTTCCCTTGTGCTGCTGCCCCCACATGCATACCACTGCTGCAAGCCCGAAACACCAAGCAGATCCCTCAGCATCACGTTGACTCGAACCTCCTTTAGCCAGTCCACCAATCCGGCCTTCATGATATTCCTTCTTCTGACTCCGGTAGATCTTCATTATGGTTGCGTGGATCTGGTGGCTCTATTCAAGGAAGCATGCCGGGTCTCCTGATGGACATTACTAGCAACAAATACCTCGGGGATAAAGATCTTGTGGTAGACTCCGATCATAGTTCTGGAAAGCTATCCAGAAGGTGAAGCACTAATTTAGCTTGGGGGCTAAACATATTGTGTGCAACGGTAAGCCCACCAGATTTTGGCACGATTGGTGGTAGGGGTTTGGGCCCCTGAAGGATAGATTCCATGTGCTCTTTGCCATTGCTACTGAGCCATGGCCCATGGCGACCATGCTTTCGAGTGATATTGGAGGGTGACCTTATGTCGTGAACTTGGCTTGGGGGAGCTAGTTGACTGGGATAATTTTTTCTAGTGAGGTGCATGGTGTTACTCTATCGGAGTCGCAAGATCTGATATCTTGGACCATGGAATCTTGCTTCTTCCTAGATTGGATCTTGGTTTTTGTTCATGTTCACGGTAGAAATTTTTTGTTTTCCATGCAACGAACCCATCAGACCCCTCACACACATTTCAACGTACCGTGGGTCATCAACATTCCCATAAAAGTGTGCATCTTCCTGTGGCAATTAGCTAGGAAGAGGCTTACGTGTAATGAAAATATTTGGAAGCGTAGCGGCCCCTCCACTTCTGCTGGGTGCCTTATGTGGGGAGATGGAAAACAACAAGAACATTTTATTCTTGTGTCCACTACCTAGATTTATGTGGAGCACTGTTAGGGAGCTGCTGAGTTGCCCCTGAAACCCCGTGCTTTGCTGACATTTTTAGGATCTTTGCTAACATCTTTAGAAGAACGCAACAACGATGATTGGCGCAACAACAACACCAAATCCATGTCGGATGATTTAAGTCTGATGGCCGATATTTCGCTGGATTTTCAGTCAGATGTCCGATAATGCGGCCAATTTTCCTTGAAATTTCACTGAAATTTGGTCCGTCAGCCGATATTTTCGTCTTATAGTCTTGGAGAACTTTGCATTAGCTTAAGTTTTTCATTTTTATTGATTCAAATGCAAGGAATCAAGGTAATAATTCTGTTGGATGATCCAATATTACTTTTACATAGCATACTATAGAAGGTTTAGTGTGGAAAACTAGGGTTTTCAAAAAATAGGCCGATAAATGGCTGGCCGATAGAGTCGATTAATCGATCGATAAGCGATTAATCTCCATTTTGAGGCCGACCGATAAGTTAACGATTAACGATTTCTTGAATATTGTATAAGTATAAACTTGATTTGAGCCTACAAATCGATGGGTTGCTAACAAGCTCATTTTTGCACTTTGGGAGAAATTTCTACCCATTGTTAGGTTAGAGTGATCATTTAGCTGTGCTTAACTAAACTAGATTATCTTAACACCCTCTAAACTATCTAGACACGCTCTCAAGGATGCGCTTCGATGTTGTGATTACATTGTCGTGACCGGTTCCTAGTTTCATCGAGTTTTTAAAGCTCTACAAGTTCATGTTCATCATTTCACACAACTTTTATGTTCTAAGTTTTTTTCTTTTGACATTCATAGAGGAATAGATCTACATCTTCGTACAGTGTATTAGGAGATATAGATCTACTTCTCTAAACGGAAAACTGGAAATATAGAAGTTGTGTGAAAAGTTGAGATAAAACTACTCCTCGAAGAAATTTCAAAGGGTCAAACATATGCTACAAATTTGACAAAATTTGTAAAAAAATGCTCCAAAATTAAACATGAAATAGACATTCAAAAACTCAACTCAACGAAAATAGTAACTGGTCGCGAGAATAGATTCACAACACGAAGAAGCATCTTTTTTATGTAGATCTTATCTCGAATCAAAGAACCGTCATGTAGATAAGAGGAGAATTAAAATAAACAAGATTGCAGACACGTGATTCCTGATGGGCCTTGTTTTAAGTGCATTTTGATGAGCAATACTGTGAGGGAATGATTTTAGCGTGATCATCCAAACGGGCCATTTTTTTCCATGTAGCCTTTAGGCGTGAAACGGATTTGCGAGTAACTAATCACGCCTTTGATTGTTTTGAGTCAACTCAAAGATGTCTATTTTATTTTCAGTTCAAAAAAAAAGATGTCTATTTTATTTTTTTGAGATCTAATCAAAGTTTCTATTTTGGTATCATGGACTGCATAAATCACCGCTGTTATTCGTGCGACATGGCATAACGCATATCTACATGGAGAAAGTGTGTGTTAGAATCAAGAAAATGTAATGCTAGTACTTTGTGGCACTTAATATACATTGATATATAGGTAAAATAATAGGTAAAATAAGAGGGCGTCCTGATAATCCTTCGGAGGATTTCAAGCCCGAGCCTCCGAGTTCCCTGCTTGACACGTGTACATGGAAAAAAAATCCCATGCGTTCACCACCAACCGTTCTCCAACATAAACGACCCCGCAGACATGAACACCGACGATGCCTCGGCCTGGAACTCCAGCACATCACTGGCCTTTATCGCTGGAAGATAGTGTCGCCGGAATACCGCGTTGCTGGAGAAGACCACACAACTGGAGAGGAGCACCGGAGAGTCTTCGTCCGTGGAAAAAGCATCACCGCCATGAGCTTGCAGCAGCATCGCGACTGCGCTTGTCAGCAGGCTTGTCGCACCAAGGCGGGCTGACAACAGGATGTGAGTTTGCAGCAGCATCACGGCGGCGCTTGTCGGCGGACTTGCAGCACGGAGGCTGGTTGACAACTGCCGCATTCGCCGCTTGCAGCTCCAGGCCTCCGGCAATACACCTTTGCATCATGGGAGGCTAGCCTTTGGAGCTCGGGTGGCGCACCTTTGAAGCCCCAACGGCGCACCATGGAAGCACCCCTTTCCTCCTTGCAGCACCGCCGCTTCACCGGTAGGACCCTGGAACACAGCCGCTCATTGCTTGTTGTGACTAGTCTTAGTAAAACAATACAACATAAGAGCAAGTGATGTAAATGGTCCTTACTAATCTCAAGAAAATACTTGGCAGATAATATCTAAATTCAAGTGCATAAACTATAAAAATTAATCGTAGATGGACCAACACACCAAGTAACACTAGTAGAAAATGGAGCATCCATCTAAGACTTTGGTACCGGTTCCCTTACGAACCGGTACCAAAGGGGTCATTTGCACCGGTTTGGGACCTCCGGTGGGCGAGGAGCTTTGGCACCGGTTGGTGAGGGGCTTTTGTACCGGTTCGTGTTACGAACCGGTACGAAAGGTCTTCGGCCAGACGTACAGGCTCGTGTGGGGCCAGGGCTGGACCTTTCGTACCGGTTCGTAACACGAACCGGTACCAAAGGGTGCCACCATATAATCACACCGCGAGCCCGTCCCTGGCTCCTTCATCTCATTTTTCTCTTCTTCCTCTCTCACACTCTAAATTTTTTTACACCTCTCACACTCCAACAAATCTCTATTTTTTCTCCACCATTTTAACAAGATTAAGGGCATACATCTATCCAAGGGTTAGCAATATCATCCTTCCTTCCGGCGTTCCTAATTTAGCTTATTTCTTTGGTAGTTTTAACTCGTACTATTTTTCTAGTGCTAGCAAGGTGTTCGATGAAATGCCTAAGTTAGGGATTTTATTTTTTATATGCAATTTGAGCTGAAATTATGGTATGTTTTGTAGGTTTTAATTAGTATCATCCCGTCCTCACCGCCGTCGATCGCCAGCGTCGTCCCCTAGCCGGCACAGTACCACCTCAGTGAGCCTCTTCTTTTTTATATATATTTTTTAGTTTTATGTGATGAACTTGAATATTAATTAAGTTGGTCACTCATATATCCACGATGTTGTGTACTTAATGATTTTTGATATACATATAAAATGCAGATGAGTCGACAATGGATGTACGGTGACCGGTGCCATCCCGAGTTCATTACTGGCATGCATTATTTTCTCAACGTGGCTGAGGCAAACAGGCAGTCGAATGGTTTCATGTATTGTCCATGTAGTTCCTGTAAGAATATGAAGGATTACTCTACCTCGAAGACCCTTCACGTCCACCTGCTGGAGAATGGTTTCATGCCCAGCTATAATTGTTGGACCAAGCACGGAGAAAGAGGAGTTATATTGGAAGACAACGAAGAAGAAGAGGATAGTGACAACTATCCCCTTATTCACTGAAGACGGTGGTAGTAGAATGGGGGAAGATGAAGCTGAAGAAGAGCTCATTTTCGATGAGCCGATTTTTGATGACCCGGATGACGATTTGGGTCGGGCCATTCTTGATGCGAAGATGAACTGCGGAAATGAAAAGGAGAGGTTGAAGTTGGAGAAAATGTTAGAGGATCACAACAAACTGTTGTACCCAAATTGCGAAAATGGTCAGAAAAAGCTGGGTACCACGCTGGAATTGCTGCAGTGGAAGGCAGAGAATGGTACTTCTGACAAGGGATTTGAAAAGTTGCTGAAAATAATAAAGAAGATGCTTCCAGGGGAGAACGTGTTGCCCTCTAGCACGTACGAAGCAAAGAAGGTTGTCTGCCCTCTAGGATTAGAGGTGCAGAAGATACATGCATGCATCAATGACTGCATCCTCTACCGCGGGGAGTACGAGAATTTGAATGCATGCCCGGTATGTAGTGCATTGAGGTATAAGATCAGGCGAGATGACCCTGGCGATGTTGAGGGTGAGTCCACCCCCAGGAAGAGGGTTCCTGCGAAGGTGATGTGGTATGCTCCTATAATACCACGGTTGAAACGTTTATTCCAGAACAAAGAGCATGCCAAGTTGTTGCGATGGCACAAAGAGGACCGTAAGAAAGATGTGATGCTGAGACACCCCGCTGGTCGCAGTGGAGAAAAATCGACAGAGAGTTCAAGTCATTTTCAGATGACGCAAGGAACTTAAGATTTGGTCTAAGTACAGATGGCTTTAATCCTTTCGGGGAGCAGAGCTCCAGTCATAGCACCTGGCCAGTGACTCTATGTATCTATAACCTTCCTCCTTGGTTGTGCATGAAGCGGAAGTTCATTATGATGCCAATCCAGGGCCCGAAGCAACCCGGCAACGACATTGATGTGTACCTGAGGCCATTGGTTGAAGAACTTTTAGAGTTGTGGCGTGACGAAGGTGTACCTGTGTGGGATGAGCACGAACAAAAGGAATTTAACCTACGAGCGTTGTTATTTGTAACCATCAATGATTGGCCTGCTCTTGGTAACATTTCAGGGCAGTCAAACAAGGGATACAATGCATGCACACACTGTTTAGGTGAGACTGATAGTATTTATTTGGGAAACAAGAATGTGTACCTGGGGCATCGTCGATTTCTTCCAAAACAACATCACGTAAGAAAGAGAGGAAAGCATTTCGGAGGTGAGGCAGATAACCGAACCAAGCCTACCCGCCCTAATGGGGAAGTTATATATGATATGGTCAAGGATTTAGAAGTGATCTTTGGAAAGGGTCCCGGCGGACAATCTGTTCCGCATGATGTTGACGGACACGTACCCATGTGGAAGAAGAAGTCGATATTTTGGGAGCTACCCTACTGGAAATTCTTAGAGGTTCACTCTGCAATCGACGTGATGCACGTGACGAAAAATCTTTGCGTGAACCTGCTAAACTTCTTGGGCGTGTATGGGAAGACAAAAGATACACCGGATGCACGGCAGGACCAGCAAAGTATCCACGAAGGAAACAACCTGAATCCAGAGAAGTATCAAGGTCCTGCCAGCTATGCTCTTACCAAAGAGGAGAAGGAGATCTTTTTTGAAGTCCTGAGTAGCATCAAGGTCCCGTCTGGCTTCTCGTCGAATATAAAGGGAATAATAAACATGTCGGAGAAAAAGTTTCAAAACCTAAAGTCTCATGACTGCCACGTGATTATGACACAATTACTTCCGGTTGCATTGAGGGGGCTTCTGCCGGAAAATGTTCGAGTACCCATTGTGAAGCTATGTGCGTTCCTCAATGCAATTTCTCAGAAGGTGATCAATCCACTTACTCTACAAAATTTACAGAAGGATGTGGTCCAATGTCTAGTCAGCTTCGAGTTGGTGTTCCCACCATCCTTCTTCAATATTATGACACATCTCCTAGTTCACCTGGTCGAAGAGATTGGCGTTCTCGGTCCTGTATTTCTACACAACATGTTCCCTTTGAGAGATTCATGGGAGTCTTAAAGAAGTACGTTCATAACCGTGCTAGGCCAGAAGGAAGCATCTCCAAGGGCTATGGAACAGAGGAGGTCATTGAGTTTTGTGTTGACTTTATTCCTGACCTTAAGCCGATCGGTGTTCCTGAATCGCGCTATGAGGGGAGACTGCGTGGAAAAGGCACGCTAGGAAAGAAATCAGCAACGTGTATGGACGGACATTCTTTCACTCAAGCACACTACACAGTTCTACTTAATTCCATCTTGGTGGCTCCGTACAAAGAGGAACACAAGGAGATCTTACGCTCTAAATACCCGGAGCAACGTGAAGATTGGATTGATGGAGAACACATGAAGACTTTCGGCGGTTGGTTGCAAACACGTCTCATGAATGTCACCGATGACGAGCAGCTGTACTTGTTGGCCAAGCAACCATCTTCTACTATATCGACTTTTCAAGGGTACGAGATTAATGGGAACACATTTTACACTTTGGCCCAAGACAAAAAGAGCACCAACCAAAACAGTGGTGTCCGCTTTGATGCAGAAGATGGCAATGGGAACAAGGTCACATATTATGGGTACATAGAGGAGATATGGGAACTTGACTATGGACCTAATTTCAAGGTCCCTTTGTTCCGGTGTAAATGGTTCAACCTGAAAGACGGGGTACAGGTAGACCCGCAGTACGGAATGACTACAGTGGATTTCAAGAATCTTGGGTACGACACCGAACCATTCGTCCTAGCCAGTGAAGTGGCTCAGGTTTTTTATGTGAAGGATATGTCTAGCAAACCGAAAAAAAGAAAAGAAAGGCAAGAGGACACATCATACGATGAGCCAAAGCGGCACATAGTTCTTTCAGGAAAAAGAAACATCGTGGGAGTAGAGGACAAGACAGACATGTCAGAAGATTATAATAAGTTTGACGATATTCCACCCTTCAAGGTAAAAATTGACCCAAGCATCATCTTAAACAATGAAGATTGTCCATGGTTGCGTCGCAGTAAGAAGAAAGGGAAACGAGCGAAGAAAACTCAGAAGACTAGCTAGCTACATATAGGGATCATAACTTGTGTATCTCAATATGGAAATCACTTTTGTGTAATGATGTTACTGTATGTAAGATATTAACAATGGAGATGGTTGGCTTGTTTTACTAGTTAAGTCACGGGCTTGTATGTAAGATATTAATATAGGGCATGTGCACCAAGGGCATATTCGAGAAGTTCCGCCACGGGAGATTTCCCACCGACAGGGCGTCGTGCGCTACATACTTTATCTCATCGAGCAGAGCGTTCTTATCCTGCCGACAGCTTTACTACCGGTTGCACCCACCAACCGGTACTAAAGGTTACCCACGCGTCCTTATCCCACCGACAGGGCGTCGTGCGCTACATACTTTATCTCATCGAGCAGGGCGTCCTTATCTGCCGACAGCTTTAGTACCGGTTGCACCCACCAACCGGTACTAAAGGTTTGCCTCGATCTGTCTTCCCGCCTATTTTCTTCCCGCGCTTTCACCGGTTCCCGCCTCTGTACGTCTTCCCGCCATTTTTTCACTATATATATGTAGGCTTGGCCACCATTTACATATCACATCTAGACTCATATCTGCAAACCTCATCATTCTCTCCCATGGCTTCCATCGCATCTCTAACCCCCGGGAGGCGGAGGCGCTTTGCGCCTCGAACTACCCCTGCCCGCCGGGCTACCGCGTCCCGACCGGCTGGTTGCTAAGCGTCGGAGGCGTACCGGTCCCTCCAGTCCCTCTAGGTGTGGCGCGCGAGATGGCCATCACGAACCACTACTACTTCGAGCTCACGCCAGAGCAGCGGAGGAATCCCCAGTGGCATCCCGACTACAGCCCGACTTGGGAAAGCTTCTTCATCAATCGGCGTGAGAGGGCCGGGCACGAGGAGGGCGGCCCGCCTCCTCCGAACTTCAACGAGGCCGGCCGTCTGTGGTGGCGCGGCCGCACTCTCCAGCGTCATGGCCTACCGTGGCCCGCTGCGCTACCCTCGGTCCCAGCCCACGCGTGCTCACCCGCCGACGTTCGACCGCGACCCCGATGCCAGCGACGATGATGACGGCGACTACGACGACTACGATGGGTATACTATAGGCTAGTATGAGAATGACTCCAATGTTGGCCATGTATCTTAATTTTCAGTTGAGCTACTTTTAATTCGAGTTCAATCGTAACAAAATTGTATTTCCACCCTTTCTTTCTCGCCTTTTTTCTCCCACGCGCGGCATCGTGGCGGGCAAGTTTCCACCCTTTCGAGAAAGAAACATGAAAAGAAAATAAAAGAAACAGAAAAGAAAAATAAAAGCAATAGAAAAAATAAATAGAAAAGAAATAGAAAAGAAAAGAAAAAGAAAAGCAATACAAAAAATAAATAGAAAAGAAATAGAAAATAAAAAAGAAACAGGAAAAGAAAAGAAAAGAAACAGAAAAGAAAAATAAAAGCAATAGAAAAAATAAATAGAAAAGAAATACAAAAGAAAAGAAAAAGAAAAGCAATAGAAAATATAAATAGAAAAGAAAAGAAAATAAAATAAAATAATAAATAGAAAATAAATAGAAAAGGAAAGAAAAGAAAAGAAACAGAGAAGAAAAAATAAACAGAAAAGAAAAAGAAAAGAAAAAGAAACAGCAAAAGAAAAGAAAAAAAAGAAAAACAAAAAAAAACCTTTGACACCGGTTGGTGCCACCAACCGGTACGAAAGGTCTTTCGTACCGGTTGGTGCCACCAACCGGTGCCAAAGGGGGTTCGCCTGGTTTACACTTAGCCGCGCGGGGAAATTTCCCCCAAATCACATTCACCTTCGCCGCCGTCCACGCCCTTAGCCGCAGGAGACCGCGCGCGCCGTCCACGCCGCCGCGCACCACGCCTTCGCCGCCGTCGCGCACCACGCCTTCGCCGCCGTCCGTCGTCAGCGCCACGTCGTTGCCGTCGTCCACACCGTCGCGCACCACGCCTCTGCAGGTATGTACTGGTCGCGCCCCCGTCGCCTTCCTCCCCTTCTCCGGCGCCGTTGGCCGTCGCCGATACGCCGCCACCGCGCGAGACCGTGGCCACTGCCACTGTGCGCCACGCCGCCGCTGTGCGCGAGACCGTGGAGGCCGTCGCCGTCCGCGCCACGCCGCCGCACACACCACCGATCGACGCCGCACACAAGGTGCTCGACGGAATGGCCAGGCGTGCTGGGGCTGTGCGGCGGCGGCGTGGGCGTGGGCCTGGGCGCGGTCGGCGGCGAGTACTGCGGGTAGTTCGGCGGCGGCGCCTGCCCGTACCCCTGCGGAGGAGACTGCTGCGGGAACTGCGGCTGCCCCATCGCGACTGCCGGCAGCTGCTCCCCGCCTGCCGTCTTGGGCGCAGCTGCGGCGGCGGCGTCTGACTGCCTGCGGAGCATGATGTAGGAGGTGAGCGCGAGGGCCGTGGCGGCGAGCGTGAGCACCGCCGCGCCGGCGAAGATGCCGTCCTTGAGGACGTAGCACAGCCCGAGCGCCGTCGTTTCCCGCTCCCCGGTTGCGTTCGACGCCGCGCCATCCACAAACAGCCCGAAGGCGATCACCGCCGCGATCCTGCACGTTTTAGTCAGTAGCTGATTCTGTCACGCCGCGACATGCATCCGGGCGTGCGTGCTGGGGCTTTGCTAAAATTGCTCATGTTCTTCTGTCAAAATGGCACTATATATTTTACATTTTGGCAAACTTTTATCCTAATTGGGAGAGGGCAATTTCTTTTTTCAAGGTGTGAGTGTGTGATAACCCTCCAATTTTTTTTCCTGCGTCCCTATAGTCCCATTAGATAGAGAATGAGAGAGAAAAAAGAGAAATTAGTATTGATGGTCACCGATAGATGGACACGGAAGATAAAAGATCAACAAATTGCTCAACTTGATTACATTGAGTTCTAGTTTATCTCACCTAATTACTCCTATGATGCTCCTCCATCCTCTCGTCGTTCCGTTTACTTTTGCATGTATGCATTATTACAATGAGGGGAGGAGGAGGGGAACGCCGAGTCCTTAGCGCCGAGTCTGTGGCGGTGCCGCCGCGACATAGAGAGAAGAACGAGAGGAGGAGCGCCGAGTGTTAGGGTTAGTGTCGAGAAAAAGAGAGAAGATCGAGAGGAGGAGGGGGAACGCCGAGACCGTGGCCGTGGCCGAGTCCGTGGCGGTGCCGCCGCGACATAGAGTTAGGGTCGAGAAATAGGAGCGCCAAGTATTAGGGTTAGGGTTATTGCTTTCTTCATTTCAATTGTTATCCATCTAGCAATCTGTTATATGATCATGACAAGATGAATGAAATATAATTGCTTTCTTAATTTTGTAGTGACATTGAGCTATGGCGGACGGCACCTTCGTCCGAGATGAGGAGGGGGAAGAAGCGGTGCAGAAATTGATATATGAGAGTGCCCGTGGGGCTGATGGAGATGAAACAGATTTTGCCGACTTTCTGAATGATTTCGGCGAGGGACTTGAGTCCGAACAAGTTAGAAGAGACAACGAAGTTTCCATAACAAACTCCGCCGAGGTGTATATTTATGTATCAAGTCTATGTTCATATCACTAGATGCATTCATTTATTTGTATTTCACTTATTAACGAATAATTTTTCTATTAGCCTTCTGGAACATCGAGCAAGTCTGTTAAAACAAAACGAGGCCCGACGCGAGTTCTAAAGGGCGAGGGTAGGTTAGCCCTCACGGCATTTAAGGATAATGGTGAACCGGTGCATCCCAAAGATCACTGCACCAAATTTACAAGTCAAGCTGGAGTTCTTGTTAGGGACCATGTACCGATCAGCATTCGAGAGTGGCATAAGCCGAAGAAAGCGGACAATGAAGCTAGTTATGTCAACGACGCGATGAAAAAGTTTCTTTGGGAAACTCTGCTGACACGCTTCAGCCTACCGGAAGACATGACGGAAGGCCAGAAGAATAAAGTCAAGGAATGGACTCTCAAGAAGATGGCCATACAATTCCAGACTTGGAAGAAAAATTTATGGGACAAATATAAGAATGAAGATCCAGTATTCGATGATAATCTAGTGAAGATAAAGGATCACTGGCAAGAATTTAAGAGGTATAAGCAATCGTCTACTTTTGTGTCTCGATCGGTCACAAATAAGAAAAATGCTGCAAAGAAGACAATTTGGCATCATATGGGGTCAGGTGGCTACAAGACTGCCATTCCGAGGTGGATAGCGTATGAAAATGAACTGATGGCTGCAGGAATCACTCCACAGACATGGGACTGGCCCGAACGGTCCAAGTTCTGGTTGTTCGCGCATGGGGCAGGGTTGGACCCAAAGACAGCTGATCGTTGCGAAGGGAAAATGGAAGGAAAAGATTGAGCAAATCGTACCGAAGCTTGTAGCTGCAATTGAACAGGTTCGAAAGGGAGAGTACATTCCCGATAGAGAGAATGACGAGCTGACACTCGCTCTGGGGAATCCTGAACACGTTGGACGGGTACGAGCTCGCCCAGGTCTCACCATGAAGGAAGCGTTCCCGGAGTCCGCTGACACTTATAGAAGCCGTTCGCGGAAGAAGAAGAAGGATGCCGACATTGTAACGGAATTGTTAACTAGGGTGGAGGCGCTTGAGAAAAATCAGAGGCCACCTGACCAGCCGATGTTCCTACAGGATCCTCAAGCCGATGCCGCCCCATCTCAGCGAAGAAGCAGTGTGGGTTCCACGCATCTTGACGGATGTGGAGGAAGCTACCCCGTGGATTATGTCACGGAGAAGACAGATTGCGAGCTCTATATGTTATTCAGAACCGCGTCTGTTAAGGTGGCGGTCGGTTATGTTTACCCAAGTGAAGAAGGAGCAACGCACCACCATATGCCCATTCCACCTGGCTGTGTTCGTGTCGGGGTGGATGAAGTTGTTCCGGCTTTTGAATCAGTGGAGCTTGATATTCCTAGAGGTGACGATGAGAGGACACTTGCCGATGTCAAGCACGGTTTCGCCCTATGGCCGAAGAAGTACGTCGTCCTTCTGCAAAGGCCACCGACTCCTCATAGCAGTCCACATGAGCATCAAAGGCCTTCGACTCCTCCTCTGCAGTCCACATGAGCAGCAAAGTCCATACCTACCGAGAGGGACCCCAGCATGAGTCCACCACCTCGAGATCCTCCGCGTAAGACAGCGCCTGGTAAGCGGAATGGTACGCCGCCTAAGAAGAGATCTAGAAAGGAGAAACCACTGCCGCCTATTGAGAAGTTACCTTGGGAAAAAACTCCCGAGGAAAACCGAGTCCCAGCGGAGGGCCTTTTTTGCTAAGAAAGAGCCAGAGATACCTTTTGAGAAGACACTAGATCCGGTGAAGGTTTATCGTACAGTCGAGAATCTGTATAACCCTGAACCATCGCCGCCATCTGACTATAGGCGTTCTATTGAAAGGTCGTACGACCAAATGATGGAGGCGAAAAACCCCACTTAATCGGGTATCAGGAGATAAAAGGGATACACCAAGTCTACCAGCTCGGAGAACAACCCGTTAAATCGGTCCCCCCTCTAAAGGTGTTTGACGAGAAGGCCGTTCAAAGTTCTCGACAAATCTCAACCGATTACGCCATGGCTAAGGTAGTATATCAATATGTTCAAGGGAAAGATTTGGTCGAGAATCTCAGCAAACTACCAACAAGTATGCGTAACTTGCATACGTGGTACGGTGTTGCCGCAAAGGGAGGGATGGAGACTATCATGGTGCGAGTTAAGGAAGAGCACTACTTCCAAGAATACTCTGTGAGCGTTGACTTCTCCGAGCTTTTCCAGTTATACAATCTTCGGGCCCTCGACAAATCTATCGTCAGTTGCTATTGTCTGTAAGTGATTTATTTATATAATTTGAGAAGTCTTTAGCTCAGCTCCTTGATTATCTGCAAATTATAATCTTTTGTGCGCTATGTTATGCAGATTGAAGATGCTCGAATGCAAAAGGGATGAAATCAAGGACATTGGGTTCATTGACCCGGACACAATGCATGTCAAGACCATAGAAGAACCCCTCTATAACAGGGATACACCGGAGACTTTGCTAAGGTTTTTGAAGCGACAACGTGACAAAAAGACAATACTTTGGCCTTACAACTTCCAGTGAGTGTTACTCTCTTATAACACATTCTATTTTGCTCACTTATATATATGACACTACATATTTAAACGTGCGCAGGTTTCACTTTATTCTTATCGTCATTAAAATGTACGAAGGAGAAGTTGAAGTCTTTGACTCACTAACCAAAGAGCCTATACAATACAAGTCTTGTTTTCTTATGCTCAAAAGGTAATTCAAATTCTTATCGGTTTTTTTGTTAGTTTCCTGATATCAACTGATTGATAACTCTTTTGTGCATTTTCTTTTGTCGGGCAGCGTATGGGAAACTTTCATCAAGGAAGATCAGTCCCATGATTGGAAACCGAAGCTGATATGGCGTGCGAACAAAGTAAGTAGTACTACCTAGGTCCACACACCTTTATCATACTTCATTATTGTTTGACTGAATTATATTCTTGTACAGAAATGCGCAAAACAACCACCGGGGACTAATCTATGTGGATACTACGTTTGCGAGTACATCCACAGAATTGTCAGCGAGAGAGCGAATAATGAAAGAAATAGAGAGGTACGAAAATAATATTCACAAATTTATTTTCTTACCATAAGTTGTGCTGAGTTTCAGTAATAATTGTTTGATTTGTGATTTGATATAACACACATAGCTCATGTATTCATCTTATTCTTTTACAGTTGAGAAGAAAGCGGGAGAAGATCGGAATCGAGGAGCGCTTCAAAGCAATCGGCGATGAATTGGCGGGATTTTTCCTTCGGGAAGTCATACCACCATCCGGAGAGTACCACTATGCATAAAGATCTTCTCCAGCTCCTCGATTGCTTTGTGTGTATATATAGTTTGACTCGGAGTGTACCACTATGGTACATGTGTGTAATAGATCGATCGATCTTCATGCTTGTACTATGGTGCATCGACTTGATTTGCATCGGAGAGTACTACTTATGCAATTACATGTGTGTTATATTATATGCACCAACTTTATATGCATCACCTTGATCTTCATGTACTACGTAAACCCAAACGCATTTCCGGTGCATCGACGCGATATGAAACGCTCCGATACCCTAAACCCCTACAGAAACCCTAAACCCTGAATTCTCTGCCGCGGCAGAGATTCTCGAATTTTCCTGCCGAGGCAGCCTACCTTTGCCACCGGTTTGTAGTACAAACCGGTACGAAAGGTCCATCGACGTGCGCTCTCCTGGGCGCCCACGTGGAGGGCCATCTATACCGGTTCGTAAGGAACCGGTAGGAAAGGGGGGGGGGCCTTTTGCACCGGATATTTTATACCGGTTGCTAAACCGGTGCAAATGGCCCTCTGGAACCGGTATTGATCAGCGTTTTTCCACTAGTGTAAATTAAATAGACACTACCGAAATTAATTTAAATCAAGTATAATAAGTTCTATTTAGCAGGATATAACTTTAAATAGTATATTTGTGCTTAGTTGGATGAGAGAATATGAGAGAGAAATTAAGTCGGCTCTCATGCTCTTTGTGAGAGTGATAAGTAAGCCATGTATTAGTAAGTAGTGAAAAAACATCTTTGTAGTATTTCCATACGGGTTTATTAGGGTATTACACAATTCAAGGAAAAATTTAACCATTAATTTGGTCAATAAAATATGAGATATATGTCACATAAATTATATCATTGGATTCATATTAACTTTCCTAAGGTGTAATTTTTGTGCTATATATCAGATATTATGTTGACCAAATTAGTGGTTTTTTTTTCTCGCAATGCATAATACCCTAATAAACTGGTATAGAGTAAGTACCTATATATTATACATATTGGTTATAAGATTGGGTACAGATGACATGGAAATAAATTATAGCCAGCTGTTACCTATATTATTAAACATACATGCTCTTATATGGCGAGTGTTCAGGACACTTGGGAAACCTCCAATTGCAATTAGTAAACATTTTCAGTATCATTTGCCAATTATTTTTTCCACTCAACAAACATGCATAAGCTGATTTTGGGGCCTAACACTTGGCAACATGAGCTAGGTAGGACGATGCAGCAGGTGAGGTCACGTGGACAAGGGTTTGCCAAGTATTGGCACCTGGTACACTCCACAAAGATCCTCGTTTTTTTTAACAATCACAAAACTCCTTCCGTTGGTACACTCCACAAAGATCCTCGTTTTTTTAACAAACACAAAACTCCTTCCTTTGGTTGCCAAGAGGCCGTCCCTCTATGCACTCGGAAAAATCTAGGTCACAACCTTTTTTTATCAAGAAAATTACAACTCTTTATTTAGGAGAACAACGGCACAACAGTACGTACATGTATTAAAAATTAGGGATTTCTATTTTCGTGCCCTCGGGTCCTTAGTTGTGCTCAGTTTTCCCCAGCTCTTTAGTTTTTTCTCAGTTTTCCCCAAGACCTTGTCTGAAACCCGCAGAAGGAGCTCGGACGGAAGGAATCCGTTAAGTTGGCGTTCCGTGCTGACGAGTGGGGTCGTGTCGTTTGAGGGGCCACGTCGTGTGGGGCTGGTAGGAAAGAACCGTGTGGGACAGGACGAGACCATGTTTGTGTGGCCGTAGCATGTGGGGCCGTAGCGTGTGGAGCCGTAGCGTGTGGAGCCGTGTGGGTCCGGGACGTGGGCACGAGTGGTTTCTGTCTCTTTCGCCCAGATTAGCAGTTTTCTATGTAACTTTTTCCTCTCTCTCGCTCGATCTCATTCATATTTGATAGCCCAAATTGGTAGCAAATCTAGAGCAGCTTCTCCTTCTGTTTTTTAACGACATTCATTTCTTTATGCCTTCGTTTTTACCCAATCAGGTAGGAAATCTAGGGCACAAATCCAGAAAAAATATAGGATAAGCTGCATACAGCAGCCAACATAGTACCGATAGAACCCTACAACATAAGCTACATTTTACATGAATTTAAGCTGCTCTACAGATAGAGCAGTCACATACAGAGAGTGCAGTAGGAATGTTCAACGCCTCCAGGTTGCGCATGTGACTCACCTGGAGGTTGCGCAGGTGAATCCCAAGTGCTTTGTGTTTGGCCATGAACGCATGCACGTTCACCGTCGTTCCAACTCTAGCGCCGCATCTGCCAATGGATTCAGCATGGTTCACCGGGCAGTTGAAGTCGGTGGCGCGGAGCTTCCTGTTGCAGAAGGGGCACTTGTAAATGCCTCGAGCAAAGGGGCCATCGTAATGGCCACTGCAGCCTCCTGAGGACGTGACGAGTCTTGGTGTGGAAGGACTCGTCGTCGCTGTCGACGTCGCTGCTCTGCACCTGTCACGTAGCACCAAAGATCGTGCAAAAAACACGGAGTCAATTGCAACGATGATGGAACAGAGAGTGAACAAAGATCATGCATCATAATATGGGCTCAAAAAAAGGTAGCCTCAGTTACATTGGACACACTTATATCCAGGATTTGAGTGAGTAAACCAAAGATCATGCACAACAAATTTGAACACACCAATTGTTTACTGACCAAACCCTGAATCAATTTGTGCCCAAATATTCATCATCATCGGCACAAATCTTAAACAAAAGCAAATCACAAGCACTAATAACGCAAGATCTAACACAAAAGGATTGAACTAGGAACAGACGCACCCTAATAACGCTAGATCTAACACAAATGGATTGAACTAGGAACAGAGGAATCCTAATAACGCTAGATCTAACACAAAATGACTGAAATGGGATAAGAACAAGGGAGCAAAGGGTTACCTCCGGCTCGTCGTCGACGATGCTGGTGTCGTAGGGGTTCTCCGGCGCGACGTACGGCACTGGTTCATACGGGTCCCAAGCGACGGGGGCCTGGATGGTGGTGGCGGCCGATGCGCCGGCTGCTACGTTGGAAGCAGCGAGGGCCTGGACGGGGGCAGCGGCCGATGCGCCGGCGGCTGATGCGCCGGCTGCTACGTTGGAAGCAGCGACAGGGGCCTGGACGGGGGCAGCGGCCGATGCGCCGCGGCGTGCGCCGATAATGGGCATCTCATTCTTCTCCATCGCCGGCGGTTTTCTTCGGGGTTTTTCTTCGGTTGTGGAGAAGATGACGGGACAGGAGGCGGTTGCAGTGAGAACGTGCGTCGAGGGAGGGGAAAAGGGCTCTATAAATACGAAGGTGGCGTGTACCGCAACACGCGTTCGCTATGCACGGCTGCAGCGTGCACCGCGACACGAGTCTAACCCTGGGACGTTTGGTGTACTCGGTTATAACCTCGGGCCTTATACATAAATTTTATCTGTACTCAGTTTTCCCCTCGAGTACTTAGACTGGCAAGTGCAATATACTCAGTTTTACCCTTAAGTAGCTAGTCAACAGAGAGTCAACAAATGAGATTAACATATCTAATTGAGGCATTTCATGCGCAAAAAAATTCAAAAAAATAAAAACATAGTGGCACCTACTCATGGAGTCTTCCTACGCAACCTGCCACCAAGAAAACCTTAACAAACATATATAAATCAAGTTTTACCACAAATTGCCACTTCTCAGAATCACTAGTGTAGCTATGAAGATGCATGGTTTTCCACTCAAACCCCTTTGCAAAACATCTTTCCCAAAAACATAGTTTGTCTAAATGATGCCATAATTGTCACACTCATGTATATTTGAATTGCAAATAATTTTATGTAGCCTAATATGAATTATATTGTACAAAACACGCATTTTTCATTTTGTACTTCTTTTTGTTTGAATCCCTTAGTCTATTTACTATTTATGTGCCCTTGGATTGTTAGTACTACTCAGTTTTGCCCTCAAGTTCTGTCACAAATGCTCTGAGAAGCCCAAACTTATCCTGATTGGTTGAGCCGTTGTCACACGGATCGACTCCACGAACCGTTGATCAACTGATCTATACCCCTCCCCGTCTCTTCGTGGCCACCCCTCTCTCTCTCTGTCGGTGGATGCATTATTGTCACCCCTCTAACAATTATCAACTATCTTTCGCTTTCCCTTTTCTTTTAGGGGATATAGTTTTGGCATATAGTTTTAGTAATTTGAAACGGCCCAAAAGTGGTATAATTTTGGTATAAACATGAGGCATACATATTTGCGGATTTCGGTGAATGCATTATTGTCACCCCCTAACAATTATCAACTATCTTTCGCTTTCCTTTTTCTTTTAGGGGATATAGTTTTGGCATATAGTTTCGGTAATTTGAAACGGCCCAAAAGTGGTATAATTTCGGTACAAACATGAGGCATACATATTTGCGGATTTCGGTGAATGCATTATTTTCACCCCTCTAACAATTATCAACTATCTTTCGTTTTCCTTTTTCTTTTAAGGGATATAGTTTTAGCATATAGTTTCGGTAATTTGAAACGGCCCAAAAGTGGTATAATTTCGGTATAAACATGAGGCATACATATTTGCGGATTTCGGTGAATGCATTATTGTCACCCCTCTAACAATTATCAACTATCTTTCGCTTTCCTTTTTCTTTTAGGGGATATAGTTTTGGCATATAGTTTGTAATTTGAAACGGCCCAAAAGTGGTATAATTTTGGTATAAACATGAGGCATACATATTTGCGGATTTCGGTGAATGCATTATTGTCACCCCTCTAACAATTATCAACTATCTTTCGCTTTCCTTTTTCTTTTAGGGGATATAGTTTTGGCATATAGTTTCGGTAATTTGAAACGACACACACTAATATAGTTCGGTGAGCAATGATAAGAATCCCTTGTATAAACATGAGGCATACATAAAGCATTCCAATATAGTTGGTAATTTCGGTGAATGCACACACTAACTATGAAAACAACTACAAGTACATGTAACTGAATAATGAATTTGTAACAAGGTATCCCTTGTAACAACTTCTAGCGCCTAGTGAGCAATGATAAGAATCCGATCGCAATTATACAAAATAAACAGCCATCAGATTAGCTTGCTTCTTCAACTCGATCAGCTGCCTTAACTGCTTGTTCATTTTCTTCAGTTCTCCCTTCACTTCCACCAGTCCTACATTGGGAGCATTAGGCATAATCGGAACAGCTCCTCTCTCCGCCGCATTCTCTACAGCAAGTCCCCCCTCCCAAATTGCGCTCCCCAATAGCGCCAATTGATTCCTGCAATTGAAGCCTCTGAACGTACACATCGATCCACTCGAAATGCCTGCATTTCTTCAGGATCTGAAAACAACAACGGGAACCCTAAATCCCAAATTCGAGGGAATAGCAAGAAAATTGAGAGAAAACAGAGAAATTGGAGCGAGATCTAACCTTATCCCCCTCTCTATATGGCAAGCTCTCGCATGCAAGGAACTCACGTCCACGGTTGCCGTTCTCGTCCGTCTTACAGATCGACCGCTTCAGAGGCTCCTGGCGTGGGCAGTCAGGCCATCTTGTCAAAGGCACGGGTCCATACTACGGCCATGAAGAACGGGAGGTCGAAGAGAAACTAGACATCACCCGCGCTGCCCGGCGGAGAAGAAGAACAATGGGGCGCGGGGAAAGAAAGGGGAAGCAATGGCACGGGCACGGGCGCGGGGCTGGCTCGGGCTCCCATTTTGCAACGGTCACCTGGGTAAGCTGTGGGTCCGGCGCACTTAACGTGGACAAGTTGTGGGTCCCACGATGATCTGGATAAGTGAAGACGTGTCCACTGCGGGGCACCAACAGCGGCCCCACTTGCCAGCACCAACCATCGTCAACTAAACGGGATTCCTTCCGTCCGAGCTCCTTGTGCGGGTTTCAGACAAGGTCTTTGGGAAAACTGAGGAAAAACTAAGGGGCTGGGGAAAACTGAGCACAACTAAGGAGCCAGGGGCACGAAAATAGAAATCCCTAAAAATTATAATTTAAACGGCATATCTGCATAGGCAAGTAAAGTAGCAGAGGCACGCCGTTGATTGAGGCCTTAGGACGATCTCGGGATGCAAACGAGGTTGGAGACGCGAGCTATGCCGCAGATTTGGAGGACGGCATTGACCTTGTTGGCGACATCGACGTCAACACGAGCATTGAACTGCAAGAAGGTGGTGCATAGGCAAGTTACGGCGTTGACAACCGGCTTCCCACGGATCCTCTGGCAACACAGGTCCCTACCGGCCGTTCCTATCCTCCCCACGACAATGTTGAGGCACACTCCAAATCCAGCTATGTCGTTCAACGCGCATTGCCCACCGCCTCCAGCCGGGGGTGATGCTACCGGTGCCGGGGGCGATCCTACCGGTGCCGGGGGCGATGCTACCGGTGCCGGGGGCGATGCTGCCGGAGCCGGGGGCGATGCCACCGGTGCTGGGGGCGATGCTGCCGGAGGTGATGCCATCGATGCTAGGGGTGATACTACCGGTGTTGGGGGCGATGCTACCGGAGGAGATGTTGCCGGTGCTGGGGGCGATGATGTCGGAGGAGATGCTACCGGTGTCGGGGGTGATGCTGCCGGAGCCGATGCTACCGGTGCCAGGGGCGATGCTGCCGGAGGCGATGCTACCGGTGCCGGTGCTGGTGGCGATGCTACCGGAGCCGGGCCCGATGCTAGCGGTGCCGAGGTTGATGATACCAGAGCCGGGCCAGATGCTACCGGTTCCGATGCTACCGGTGCTGGTTCTGATGCGACCGGTTCCGGTGCCGGTACACATGCTACCGATGCTGGTGCCACTGCCGATGGAGGTGACAGGCTGTTGTTTTGCGCATGCACGGATGTCGCGGCCAGAAGGATCGTGGCGAAGAGGAAGAAGAGGACCGGGGAGGACGCCATGGCTTTGGTGATGGCTACTTGCTTTGAGATGTGTTGCAGTTGTGGAGGAAGTTTCTGCAAACCGGAACCTATTTATAGGGGCCTAAACGTAGCGTGCGTCGATCGTGTAGCGGGGTTCGGAGTGGTGATTAGTACTTGTACGTCCAAATTATAGAGTCATGGCTTTATGGATCGCACGTACTGTACGAAGTATGTGGAATTAGGTACGTTTGATGTTAGCTCATGGAACGTGGATGTATTGAGCGACTTACAAGTTCTCAATTTTGTCAGTTTGGCAGGTCCGTACCAGGAAATCAGGATGCAGGCGGACAGGTGGCCGCCGCGTCGGTAAACGCTAATCAAGTGATTAGCGGCGTCCGCTAGCTGCTACTCCATAGTTGGTGTTTGCGGTAGGAAATAACAATTGCGGATGAGCGAGCTGCAAACTAGCTAAAAGAAGGGACATGCTGAAACTGAATAAAGAAAACAACGTGCTGCCGTTTCGTTCAGTAGCTATACAGCCTAATTACTTGCTTCAAGATGACCATACTAGATTCAGTTGCGACGCAAAACTGAACACGACGTACGACCATTATGATTAGTGCTTGTGTACGCACATATTATAGAGTCATGGCTTTCATTGATTTTAGCGGTGGTTGAAAGAGAAGAAGAGGCAGGTTATACGAGGCGAGGAGGATGTGCCTAACAGCGAGGCGCTCCCCAGGCGCGGCGACCAAGACCTGCGCCGGCGCGGAAGGGCTCCGCGGCGGTGCGGAGGGCGGTAGGAAGGAGCGGAGGGCCCGCTCTTCTCGCCGGCAAGGGACTCGCCGGCGTCTCCGCGAGCTGCTCGTCGGGGGTTCTGGAGGGGAGAATCCCTTCGCGGCCCTCGCCTCGGAGGCGTCGGGCTCGGAGGAGGAGGGGGCGGATGGAACCGCTCTCGGTGTGCCTTCGGCGGGGGTCGAGGCTGGTTCGGAAGGGCCGGCGGACGGTGGCGCGGAGCTCCTCGGGGGCGGCGAGCTGCTGCTTTCACCGGTGATCGCGTCAGGGACGGCGCCTGATCTGGCTTCGACGGTGGTTTTTCCGCCCCTGCCAAATCGGGAGGAGGGTGCGGCTACCTCGCCGGGGCAGCGCGTGTGCTCAGGCTGGGACGCCGAGGCACACGTTTCTTGCAGGATCGGGGAGATCCTCATCTCCTGGCGGCCGGAGCCAGGCGGGTCGTCGGAGCTGGCGTCGGCGGCGGCGGGGCAGGATCGGGAGCTAGGGTTTCCCCAGCGAAACGTTTCGGGCTAGTCATTGGTGGGCCGAGGCCCAGCTTCTCCTGGGCCTGGTGGGCTGGACTCAGGCTTTCAGCAAGGGGCAGGGACGGCCTCGCAGCCCACGTTATCTTCAGACGGTTCCGATGGGCGACACGTAGACCAAGGGCTAAGATGTGCGGTGTCGATGCGAGGGGGCCGTTCGGGAGGGGGCTCGGACGGTTCTGCCCCTGCCTCCCAGGTACTTAAGTGGACATGGCGCCCGGTCGGAACCCTAAATCAGTCTCTAGGGTTTCCAGCCGCCACTCGAGATCTACAGCGAAGGGGCCTCTCTGCTCTCTCTTTCCCTCTGCCTTCCACCTCGAGGTCGCTCGCGCGCCGCCGTTGCATGGATCGGGAGCGCAGGGGGAAGCGCCGGTTCGACGAGCTCGGCGACGGGAGCGATGGCTGGCGTCGCGATCAAGATCTTCGCCAGAAGCTGGATAGGGGAGCAGGAGGAGCAACGACGGCAGCAAAAGGAGCGGGACAGAGAATTCCAGCGGAGAGAGGACGACCTCCGCGTAAGGGAGTGGCGCGGGAGGGAGCAACGCCGCCCACCGGCCCCGTTTCTGCGAGGGCGCGATACGGGCCGGGGGAGGAGAGGCCGGAGCGTGCGGCGCGCCATGGTTCAGCGTCAAGGGTGACCGAATCTGGTGGCGGGGAAGCGAAGCACATCACCTGCTACAACTGCGGGAAGCAGGGTCATGTGCAGGCGGAGTGTAAGGATGAGCCGTTCTGCATCAAGTGCAACAAGTCCGGCCACCTCTCAGCGATGTGTGCCGTGTTAAGCAGGGCGGCGGAGCCTTTTTGGGCGGGCTTCGGGAATCCCGGGTCGGGGTTCGTGTGCCTGGAGGTCCCTGAGGAGGAGCTGCTCCCTCCGGCTCCTAACGCGGCAAGGGTGACGCTGAGCCAAGGTATTCTTTCTGCGGAGCAGCTGGAGGACGAGCTGAAGGACCTGGTGGACGAGGAGTGGTGCTGGAATGTGCAGGATCTTAGCAACGGGGAGTTCGCCACCTCCTTCCCATCCAAGGAGAGTCTGCGCATGGCTATTCGTGGCGGAGGTCTCAATCTTCCGAACTGCAACATTCGTGCGGAAGTTAGTGCTGCCGTCGGGGACCTGACGGCGGCGGAGCGGCTCGAGGAAGTTTGGGTGAAGCTGTTTGATGTGCCGCCTCCGTACAGGCACCCTGTGCGCATTCTGTTGGCGGCAAGAGAGCTGGGACGCCCCATTGGCGTGGATGATCAATCTCTGGAGCTGGCCTCTGCTCCGGTTCGCCTGCTCGTGGGTTGCAGGAGCTCCGCTCAGTTTCCATTCATACGTCTCCAACGTATCTATAATTTCTTATGTTCCATGCTAGTTTTATGACATTACCTACATGTTTTATTCATACTTTATATCATTTTGATGCATTTTCCGGCACTAACCTATTGATGAGATGCCGAAGAGCCAGTTGCTGTTTTCTGCTGTTTTTGGTTTCAGAAATCCTACAAAGGAAATATTCTCGGAATCGGACGAAATCAACGCCCAATATCTTATTTTTCCCGGAAGCTTCAGAGCACCAGAGGGCCAGAGGGGAGCCGGGAGGCCCCACCCCACAAGGCGGCGCAGCCAAGGGGCGCCCCTATGGTGAGGATCCGATGTCTACGGGAGCTTCTATTGTAGACAGTGTTGGACCTCCAAGAGCGAGGTTTGTAGAACAGCAGCAAGTTTCCCTTAAGTGGATCACCCAAGGTTTATCGAACTCAGGGAGGAAGAGGTCAAAGATATCCCTCTCATGCAACCCCGCAACCACAGAAGTCTCTTGTGTCCCCACACACTAATAGGTGCACTAGTTCGGCGAAGAGATAGTGAAATACAGGTGGTATGAATGAATATGAGCAGTATAATGGCGCCAGTAAATAGCTTTGGCGTGTGGTTGATGGTGGTAATATGGTAGTAATAGAAAAACAGTAAACAAGCAGCGATAGCGTATTTAGGAACAAGGCCTAGGGAATACACTTTCACTAGTGGACACTCTCAACTTTGATCACATAACAGAATAGATAAATGCATACTCTACACTCTTGTTGGATGATGAACACATTGCGTAGGATTACACGAACCCTCAATGCCGGAGTTAACAAGCTCCACAATTCAATGTTCATATTTAAATAACCTTAGAGTGCATGAAAGATCGACACGACTAAACCAAGTACTAACACAGCATGCACACTGTCACCTTCACACTATGTAGGAGGAATAGATCACATCAATACTATCATAGCAATAGTTAACTTCATAATCTACAAGAGATCATAATCATAGCATACACCAAGTACTAACAATGCACACACTGTCACCATTACACCGTGCAGGAGGAATAAAACTACTTTAATAACATTGCTAGAGTAGCACATAGATAAATTGTGATACAAAACACATTGCAATCATAAAGAGATATAAATAAGCACTTCACTACGCCATTCATAGCAGTGAGTAAGTATTCATGAAATATAGCCTAAGAGACCCACACGGTGCACACACTGTCACCTTTACACACGTGGGACAAGGAGTCTCGGAGATCACATAAGTAAAACTCACTTGACTAGCACAATGACATCTAGATTACAAGCATCATCATATGAATCTCAATCATGTAAGGCAGCTCATGAGATTATTGTTGAACTACATAGGAGAGAGATGAACCACATAGCTACCGGTACAGCCCCGAGCCTCGATGGAGAACTACTCCCTCCTCATGGGAGACTGATGATGATGGCGGTGGAGATAGCAGCGGTGTCGATGGAGAAGCCTTCCGGGGGCACTTCCCTCCGGCAGGTGCCGAACAGAGACTCCTGTCCCCGGATCTTGGCTTCGCGATGGCGGCGGCTCCTGGAAGGTTTCTGTGGGTTTCGTTCTTCGTAATAGGGTTTCGCGACGAGGCTTTAAATGGCGGGGCAGCCTCGGAGGGGGCTGGGGCCACACCATAAGCGGCGCGACCCCCCCTCCGGCCGCGCCGGTGTGGTGTGGGGCCCCCGGGCTTCCCTCGGCGGCTCTCGGGTGTTCTGGATGGTTCCGGAAAATAGGAACCTGGGTCTTGATTTTCGATTCCAGAATATTTCCTTACTAGGATTTCTGAAACCAAAAACAGAAAACTGGCACTTCGGCATCTTGTTAATAGGTTAGTTGAGCATAAATATGACATAAAGTGTGTATAAAACATGTAGATATCATCAATAATGTGGCATGGAACATAAGAAATTATCGATACGTCGGAGACGTATCAGATCCCCAGGTCTCCTCCGAGGCTGCCCTTCCGCCTATATAAAGCCTCCGTCGCGAAAACCCTAAAAGAATAAGCCACGATACGAGAAAAGTTCCAGAGCCGCCGCCATCGCGAAGCCAAGATTCGGGGACAGAAGTCTCTGTTCGCACGCCGCCGGGAAGTGCCCCCGGAAGGCATCTCCATCGACACCACCGCCATCTTCATCGACGCTGTCTCCTATGATGAGGAGAGTAGTTCTCCCCGAGGCTAAGGGCTATACGGTAGCTATGTGGTTAATCTCTCTCCCATGTACTTCAATACAATGATCTCATGAGCTGCTTGCATGATTGAGATCCATATGATGAGCTTTGTAATCTAGATGTCGTTATGCTATTCAAGTGGATTTTACTTATGTGATCTCCGGAGACTCCTTGTCCCACGTGTGTAAAGGTGACAGTGTGCACCGTGTGGGTCTCTTAGGCTATATTTCATGAATACTGTTCACTGGGTTATGATTTGAGTTGGATGTCTCTATGAAATTATGGTGTGTTAGTACCTCCTATGAATGCTCACGGTGACAGCGTGGGGTGTTTATTAGTTTGGAATACATCTTTAAGGTTTGCTTTTGCAGCCCTACAAGGTGAATTGGTGTTCGTTATCCGCCAGAGAGTAATTCAGAATAGCATAGTGAAGTGCTTATTTATATTCAATTATGATTGCAATGTTGAGAGTGTCCACTAGTGAAAGTATGATCCCTAGGCCTTGTTTCTAAGCATTGAAACACCGTTTCCAACAAGTTATGTTACATGTTTGCTTGCTGCCAAATTTATTTCAGATTGTTATTACCACTCATATTCATCCATATTACTTGTATCTCACTATCTCTTCGCCGAACTAGTGCATCTATACATCTGACAAGTGTATTGGGTGTGTTGGGGACACAAGAGACTTCTTGTATCGTAATTGAGGGTTGCTTGAGAGGGATATCTTTGTCCTCTACCTCCCTGAGTTCGATAAACCTTGGGTGATTCACTTAAGGGAAACTTGTTTGCTGTTCTACAAACCTCTGCTCTTGGAGGCCCAACACTGTCTACAGGAATAGAAGCGGGCGTAGACATCAAGCTATTTTCGCCGTTGCCGGGAGGTAAGGTAAAGGTATTCACATCCTCCGACTACTAAGCTATTTCCTAGCATTGTTGCCGGTGTGTGAGTGCTCGAAGCTATTTCCTTTAGATCCTGCAATTGCATCTTTTTGTTTCTTGTTTTTATTTACACTAGTTAGGCTTAATGGAAAACAACAAAAATATTAGAGATCTTTATAATATCTATCTTGAGTTAGGACATGAGGTGTTTGAAGAGAAAATTAAAAAACCTATGGAACTTTATATGCATGATAATGCCAATGTTATTAGTATGAATGCTTTGAACACCATTGTTGCTAATGCTATGGAAGAATTTAAGCTTGGGGAAGCTGGTTTGGATGAGTGTGATATTTTTAGTCCCCCAAGTCTTGAGGAGAAAATTTACTTTGATGATACTTTGCCTCCCATCTATGATGATTATAATGATAGTGGTATTTTGGTGCCACCTACTATGGAGGATAAAGTTTATTATGATTATACCATACCTGCAATTTATGATGATTACAATGATGGTTATGGTAGTTTTACTCCCACTATTACTAATAAAATTGATTATGCTTATGTGGAGAGTAATAATTTTATGCATGTAGCTCATGATAAGAATGTTTCATGTGATAGTTATATTGTTGAATTTGTTCATGATGCTACTGAAAGTTATTATGAGAGAGAGAAACATGGTTATATGCATCTTAATAATATTAATTTTCCCTCTTTATGTTGAGAATCTTGAAGTTGCGCTTGTGTTGCCTTTCTATGCTTGTCGCATTATGCTTACATGACTTGTTTATTTACAAGATTCCTTTTCATAGGAAGTGGGTTAGGCTTAAATTTGTTTCATACTTGCTTTTTGATGCTCTCTTTGCTTCAATTCTCATCCTTATGCGAGTGCATCATTAAAATTGCTGAGCCCATCTTAATGGATATAAAGAAAGCACTCTTGGGAGATAACCCATGTTTTTACTTTTTGCTACTGTTTTGTTGTGTCTTGGAAGTTGTTACTACTGTAGCAACCTCTCCTTATCTTTATTTTATTGCATTGTTGTGCCAAGTAAAATCTTTGATAGCAAGGTTGATACTAGATTTGGATTGCTGCGCAGAAACAAATTTCTTGTTGTCACGAATTTGGGTAGGATTCTCTGTAGGTAACTCAGAAAAATCTGCCAATTTACGTGTGTGATCCTCAGATAAGTACGCAACTTTCATTCAATTTGAGCATTTTCATCTGAGCAAGTTAAGTCCCCCAGAAAAATTCGTCTTTACGGACTGTTCTGTTTTGACAGATTCTGCCTTTTATTTCGCATTGCCTCTTTTGCTATGTTGAATGGATTTCTTTGTTTCATTAACTTCCAGTAGCTTTGTGCAATGTCCAGAAGTGTTAAGAATGATTGTGTCACCTCTGAATATGTGAATTTTTGATTATGCACTAACCCTCTAATGAGTTTGTTTTGAGTTTGGTGTGGAGGAAGTTTTCAAGGGTCAAGAGAGGAGGATGATATAATATGATCAAGAAGAGTGAAAAGTCTAAGCTTGGGGATGCCCCGTGGTTCATCCCTGCATATTTCAAGAAGACTCAAGCATCTAAGCTTGGGGATGCCCAAGGCATCCCCTTTTTCATCGACAACTTGTCAGGTCACCACTAGTGAAACTATATTTTGATTCCGTCACATCTTATGTACTTTACTTGGAGCGTCTGTGTGTTTTTATTTTCGTTTTGTTATTTACATTCTCTTAATAAATTCATGCTTATGTGGGAGAGAGACACGCTCCGCTTGTTCATTTGAACACTGGTGTTCTTAGCTTTACTTTTAATGTTCATGGCGAAGGTTGAAAACCGTTTCGTTCATTGTTATATGGTTGGAAACAGAAAATGCTTCATGTGGTAATTGGTATAATGTCTTGAATAATTTGGTACTTGGCAATTGTTGTGCTCATATAGATCATGTTTAAGCTCTTGCATCATGTACTTTGCACCTATTAATGAAGAACTACATAGAGCTTGTTAAAATTTGGTTTGCATGATTGGTCTCTCTAGAGTATAGATATTTTCTGGTTAAGGTGTTTGAACAACAAGGAAGACGATGTAGAGTCTTATAATGCTTGCAATATGTTCTTATGTAAGTTTTGCTGTACCGTTTTATACTTGAGTTTGCTTCAAACAACCTTGCTAGCCTAGCCTTGTATTGAGAGGGATTACTTCTCGTGCATGCAAATCCTTGAGCCAAAAACTATGCCATTTGTGTCCACCATACCTACCTACTACATGGTATTCCTCTGCCATTCCAAAGTAAATTACTTGAGTGCTACCTTTAAAATTCTATTCTTTGTCTTTGCAATATATAGCTCATGGGAAAATAGCCTTAAAAACTATTGTGGTGAAGAATATGTAGCTATGTATCTTATTTCTTATAAGTTGCTTGTTGAGCGGTAACCATGTTTCTGGGGACGCCACCAACTAATACACCTTTGTTGAATATCGTGTGAGTTGCTATGCATGTTCGTCTTGTCTGAAGTAAGGGCGATTTTCATGATCAAATGGTTTGAGTATGCATATTGTTAGAGAAGAACATTGGGCCGCTAACTAAAACCATGAATCATGGTGGAAGTTTCAGTTTGGACATTAATCCTCAATCTCTTATGAGTATATTATCTGTTGTTGAATGCTTATGCATTAAAGAGGAGTCCATTATCTGTTGTCTATGTTGTCCCGGTATGGATGTCCTAAGTTGAGATTTATCAAAAACGAGAAATCAAATGCGATCTATCTCCTTGGACCTTTGTACAGGCATAGAGGTACCCCTTTGTGACACTTGGTTGAAACATATGTTATGCAATGATAATCCATGTAAATCCAAGCTAATTAGGACAAGGTGCGAGCACTATTGGTAATCTATGCATGAGGCTTGCAACTTATAGGATGTCTTATACATAACACATATGATTTATTACTACCGTTGACAAAATTGTTTCTATGTTTTCAAAATAAAAGCTCTAGCACAAAATAGTAATCCATGCTTCCTCTGCGAAGGGCCATTCTTTTACTTTATGTTGAGTCAGTTTACCTATTCCTTCTATCTTAGAAGCAAACACTTGTGTCAACTGTGTGCATTGATTCCTACATACTTGCTTATTTGCATTCATTATATTGCTTTATGTTGACAACTATCCATGAGATATACATGTTACAAGTTGAAAGCAATTGCTGAAACTTAATCATCCTTTGTGTTGCTTCAAAGCTTTCTACTAAGAATTTATTGCTTTATGAGTTAACTGTTATGCAAGTCTTATTGATGCTTGTCTTGAAAGTATTATTCATGAAAAGTCTTTGCTATATGATTCAGTTGTTTACTCATTATCTTTACCATTGCTTCGAATCGCTGCATTCATCTCATATGCTTTACAATAGTATTGATCAAGATTATGATAGCATGTCACTTCAGAAATTATCCTTGTTATCGTTTACCTACTCGAGGGCGAGTAGGAACTAAGCTTGGGGATGCTTGATACGTCTCCAACGTATCTATAATTTCTTATGTTCCATGCTAGTTATATGACAATACCTACATGTTTTATTCATACTTTATATCGTTTTGATGCATTTTCCGGCACTAACCTATTGACGAGATGCCGAAGTGCGAGTTGCTGTTTTCTGCTGTTTTTGGTTTCAGAAATCCTACAAAGGAAATATTCTCGGAATCGACGAAATCAACATAATATCTTATTTTTCCCGGCTTCGAGCAGAAGAGGGCCAGAGGGGAGCCAGGGGGGCCCCACCCCACAAGGCGGCGCGGTCAAGGGGGGGTGCCCCCTATGGTCTGGGATCCCCAGGTCTCCTCCGAGGCTGCCCTTCCGCCTATATAAAGCCTCCGTCGCGAAAACCCTAAAAGAATAAGCCACGATACGAGAAAAGTTCCAGAGCCGCCGCCATCGCCAAGATTCGGGGACAGAAGTCTCGTTCCGCACGCCGCCGGACGAAGTGCCCGGAAGGCATCTCCATCGACACCACCGCCATCTTCATCGACGCTGCTGTCTCCTATGATGAGGAGGGAGTAGTTCTCCCACGAGGCTAAGGGCTGTACCGGTAGCTATGTGGTTAATATCTCTCTCCCATGTACTTCAATACAATGATCTCAAGAGCTGCTTTGCATGATTGAGATCCATATGATGAGCTTTGTAATCTAGATGTCGTTATGCGATTCAAGTGGATTTTACTTATGTGATCTCCGGAGACTCCTTGTCCCACGTGTGTAAAGGTGACAGTGTGTGCACCGTGTGGGTCTCTTAGGCTATATTTCACAGAATACTTGTTCACTGGGTTATGATTTGAGTTGGATGTCTCTATGAAATTATGGTGTGTTAGTACCTCCTATGAATGCTCACAGTGATAGCGTGGGGTGTTTATTAGTACTTGGGAATACATCTTTAAGGTTTGCTTTTCCAGCCCTACATGGTGAATTGGTGTTCATTATCTCGCCAGAGAGTAATTCAGAATAGCATAGTGAAGTGCTTATTTATATTCAATTATGATTGCAATGTTGAGAGTGTCCACTAGTGAAAGTATGATCCCTAGGCCTTGTTTCTAAGCATTGAAACACCGTTTCCAACAAGTTCTGTTACATGTTTGCTTGCTGCCATATTTATTTCAGATTGTTATTACCACTCATATTCATCCATATTACTTGTATCTCACTATCTCTTCGCCGAACTAGTGCACCTATACATCTGACAAGTGTATTGGGTGTGTTGGGGACACAAGAGACTTCTTGTATTGTAATTGGGGTTGCTTGAGAGGGATATCTTTGTCCTCTACCTCCTGAGTTCGATAAACCTTGGGTGATTCACTTAAGGGAAACTTGCTGCTGTTCTACAAACCTCTGCTCTTGGAGGCCCAACACTGTCTACAGGAATAGAAGCGTGCGTAGATATCAGCCATCTCATCTGCTGCTGTTTGTCAATTCCCAAGGCTTTAAGGTTAGAGTTCAGCTGGAAGGGGCGGCTGGTGCGGGACCATCCGCTCCTCCACCACCACCAAACCCGGCACTCGATGACAAGGAGGAGGAGGGCGACGAATCTAAGGGTGAAGGATGGGACGGAAGGCGTGGCAAACACTTAAGGAAGGATAAAGAACCCTCTGCGCCTCGCCCAGGGAAAGACGGGGCGCCCAAGCACAAGTCTGTTGACATCGGCCCCGCCGCGGAAGCCCAGGACAAAGCGGCCCCGATGATCCCGGCCTCGGCTCTCAGCCAATATGGGTCTAACCTGATGGGGAAAGGGGACATCTTCCCCATTCTGAAGAGCTTGCTCACTCCGGCGGAGGGCGCGGCCTCGTCACAAGAGATGACAGAGGACTCGGAAGGGGACCAGCCGCCCCTGTCCCCGTCGCTGCTGACGGACTCGGCCACCCCTGATTGTCTCGTGACACCGGGCTTGGACGACCGCACCGAAGGAAAAGTGTGGCACTTGTCTCAGGAAGAACGTGCAGAGGTGGGTTTGAGCCCCACGTGGGAATCAAATCCGAATCTGATGAGGGAGAAGGAACGGCGCAGCAAGAGCAACAAGGATCTCCCTTCTCTGGCACGTGGCGCTGAAGGAAAGGAGGTGGCGACGCAACTGATCTTTGAGGACGGGGAGCAGCTGGGGAATGCGGCGGTGAAGGGGTCCACTCCCATGGAGGGGGCGGTCATCGGAGAGCTGACGGCGCAGGTGGCAAGGGCGCCACGCACCAAGTCCAAGTCCGGTGGTCCGTCGCGCAAAAGCAGACGCGGGGCAACCGCCTCGGCAGAACCGGTGCTGCAGAGGGCGATGGCTCGCGCCCAGAAGAATACCCCAGGTACTTCCCCTTCCCATACTCCCAAACCCTTTTCTCGTTTTGCGGTTTTTCCAAGCGCTTCCGATGAACATCTCTTGGCGGTGGCCAAAGACAGCTGCATTGTTTTCCCTTCGGCTGCCGGAAATCCGGCCCCCTTGCTCTCAATCATCCGAGCAAAGGAACTGGCTCAAGCGGAGCTTGCGCTAGCCCGGGACAGGCTAGCAGCGGAACAAGCGGCCGCGCGTAATGCGGAAGGGAAGGAAGATCTTTGTGAACCTGTGGAGGCAACAGGGGTTGCCTCCCAAGAGGCTGTGACAGTACCTGAGAGCTCCGGAGGGAGGAAGAAGAAAGACGTCCTCTCTGTCAGAAAGAAGAGTGTCTACAAGAAGACCGCGGTAGTCGGAACGAGAGTCCTAACCCGCCAAGCACGGGGTCGCAAGAACGGTCCCCAATGAGAGTTCTTTTCTGGAACATTAGGGGTTTTGGGCGTAGGGGGCACCGAACCCTTCTAAAAGATTACCTCCGGATTCACAAGATTGATATTGTTTGCTTACAAGAAACTATCAAGCAGGACTTTACGGACCAGGAACTAAGAAGCCTCGAGGTGGGGGATAAATTTTTCTGGTGCTGGCTCCCGGCGATCGGACACTCGGGTGGCATGCTGCTGGGACTCAGGGACAGTGTTTTTGATGTGGGCAGAGTTTCTCTTGGACAGTTCTTCATCAGCGCGTCTATTCTGGGCAGGGCTGACAACTTTAAGTTTGAGATCATCGGGGTTTACGGGCCAGCTAACCATGCCTTTACACAAGAGTTCCTCCAGGAAATTTCTGCAAGGGTGGCAGCGTCGGACCTTCCTATCCTCATGGGTGGGGATTTCAACCTGTTGCGGGATGCAGCAGATAAAAACAACGACAGAATTAAGTGGGCAAGGATGGATGCCTTCAATGACAACATCGCCACTTGGGGTCTGCGGGAGATCCCTCGTACTGGGGCGCGCTTCACTTGGACAAACAAACATCTTAACCCGGTTAGGTGTGTGCTAGATAGGGTGTTCATCTCACCGGAGTTAGACACTCACTTCCCTCTTTGCTCCCTGGTGGCCGAAACCAGCTTGGGCTTAGATCACACTCCGCTGATTTTAGACTCGGGCCAAGACGTTCAGTGTGTTTCTAATAGATTCTTTTTTGAATCTGGTTGGATGGAATTACCGGCTTTCTCTGATATGTTTGCTGCTATTTGGGGAGATCTAGCTGCCCAGGCTCGAGGAAGGGATGTCCTCGACTGGTGGAGCTTCATGAGTGGAGGCGTGAGGAAAAAGCTCAAAGGTTGGAATGTGAATAGGAAGGTTGAGGCAACCGCCGCTAAGGCAGCGCTCCTACAGCAGATCAAAGGCCTGGACGAGAAAGCAGACTCGCTGGGGTTAGATGGTGAGGAATGGGCCTTCCGGTATCACCTTGAAGATCAAATTTTAGAGACGGAGAAGAGTATTGGAGACAAAGGGGGAGAGTCAGATGGATGCTGCAGGGAGACTCCAACACGACGTATTTCCATGTTGTGGCCAATGGCAGACGCAGGAAGTGCTGTATTCTGAGACTGCTCACGGACAATGGTCCGATCTCTGATAAGAGACAGATCCAGGAACACATTTACGACTTCTATCGCCGGCTCCTGGGATCAAATGACACAAGGGTGTGTTCTTTGGATCCAGGGGCTTGGGAGGAGGATGCTCGAGTCTCGCCCCAGGAAAATGAGGAAATCTTGCGCACTTTCTCTCAAGAGGAGCTGGATAATCTTGTGCAGGAGATGAAATCTGACACGGCACCAGGTCCCGATGGCCTCCATGTTCAATTCTTCGAGAAATTTTGGCAGCTGTTGAGGATGGGAATCCTGCACATTGTCAATGATTTCTTACTGGGAAGGATCGACATCTCCAGGCTTAACTTTGGGGTCCTGTCACTGATTCCTAAGGTCCAGGGAGCTGACCACATCACACAGTTCCGCCCTATTGCGCTTATCAACGTGATCTTCAAGATGGTGTCAAAGGCGTTGGCCACCAAACTGGACCCGATTGCTAACAGGGTGATTAGTCCTAATCAAACTGCATTCATCAAGGGCAGGTTCATTCTGGATGGGATCCTGGCTCTGCATGAAGTAGTCCATGAGGTTAAAGCCAGAAGGGAGGCTTGCATACTGTTGAAACTGGACTTTGAAAAAGCATATGACAGGGTCAATTGGGATTTTCTCAAGGAGGTCCTCAGATGCAAAGGCTTCGAATCTGGGGCTGTCCATCGTATCATGCAGCTTGTCTCTGGTGGTCAGACAGCGATCTCCATCAATGGCGAAGTGGGCCCTTTCTTCAGAAATAAGAGGGGAGTCCGGCAAGGGGACCCGCTCTCCCCTCTTCTCTTCAACTTCATGGCAGAAGCTCTATCTGTAATTTTGACTAAAGCTAACTCCGCTGGGCACATTGCGGGGGTTGTGCCACACTTGATCCCTGGGGGAATCACTCACCTTCAGTATGCTGACGATACGATTATCATGGTCTAGGATGATGAGCATCAGATTACCAACCTCAAGTTCATTCTGATGTGCTTCGAGGACATGTCAGGCCTAAAGATTAATTACCATAAATCTGAGGTGATTATCATGGGGAGATCACCGGAGCGGCAACAGAGGGTGGCAGATCAGCTGAATTGCAAGCTGGGGGAGTTCCCGTTCATCTATCTCGGGCTTCCTATCTCGGATAGAGCGCTGACCATGGAACAATGGTTGTTCCTGGTTAGAAAGCTGGCTGCCAAAGTGGAACCTTGGTGGGGTAAATTCATGTCGTCGGGGGGACGGCTGATTCTGTCCAACGCTTGCCTCGCCAATCTTCCTACGTACGCGATGGGCCTATTCCTGCTTCAAGACGGCATTCACGCCAAATTTGACTCCCACAGAGCAAGATTTTACTGGGAAGGGGTGGGCCCTAAGAGGAAGTTTCACCTGGTCAATTGGCCTGCAGTGTGCAGACCTAAGGAATGTGGGGGCCTGGGGATTGTCAATTCCAGACTTATGAATGTTGCCCTTCTGTTGAAATGGGTTTGGAAGTTGTATCAGGACGGCAATCAACTGTGGAGACAACTGATCAATGCAAAATATCCCAACGCTGATGATATCTTCACGGCGTCCGGTCAGCGAGGCTCTCAGTTCTGGCGCAGTATTCACAAAATAAAGCATTTGCTCAAGTTAGGCGCTAAGCACTCCATAAGGGATGGACGTCGCACTAAGTTTTGGATGGATCGTTGGGTGGGGGATGCACCTCTTAAAGACAAGTTCCCAGGTTTGTTCAATATTCCCTGTTCGCAAATGGACTCCGTGGCTCAGGTTTGTGGTTCCGATGAGCCGCTTAGATTCCTTAGACAGCTGGATCAGGCGCTGCTCAGATCCCTTGATGAGATTCAATCGCTGATCGAATCTACTGTGCTTGTTGAAGGCCTGGACAAGGTGTCCTGGCGCTTCGAGAGTGACGGGATGTTCTCTGTTAAATCCATGTATGCGCGTTTGTCACAAGGGGCGACTGTGGCGCATTTCAAGGACGTGTGGGCGGCTAAAGTTCCTCTTAAGATCCGTATCTTTGCATGGCAGTTAGTCCTCGATCGTCTCCCTTCTAGTGCCAACATCCTGTCCAGACACGGCCCGGGCAACGGCAACTGTTCTCTCTGTGGGGAAAGAGAGACGGCAGACCATATTTTCTTCACTTGTCCTTTGGCAGTGTTCGCCTGGAGCGTCCTCAGACAAATTCTTTAGTGTAGCTGGTTCCTGCATCCTTCCCGCAATTCTTTGCGATCTTATCTAATTTCGCGGGCCGGGCACGTAGAACGATTTGGAGTCTTTTTCTCGCACAATCCTGGGCGCTTTGGCTTATCAGAAACAAGTGGACAATGGAGTCTAAGCTAATTACACACCCTGCTGACATTATTTTTAAACCTTGTTTTGTTTGCAGCAGTGGCTCATTCTGGCGAAACCTCTGGACCGTCCCTGGCTTAGGTGGCTGATTTCCGAGCTCAGACGGGTGCACGCTCTCCATCGCCCGGACGATACCTGAGGCTGGTCCTTCCTTCGTCATCCCAGGGGGTGGATGTCGACTCTGTTTCTTTTGCTGGCTCTCGGTCTGTTAGGGGAGGCCGACCCCAGTTTATATGTACTTCGTTACTTTATGGCTAAGTTGTATGCCGCAGCATGTAATGAATCCTTGTGAACCTGCGGGGCTTTATTAATTTAAAGTCGGGCACCTAGTGCCTTTTATCTAAAAAAAATTAGCTCATGGAACTTGGACGTTTTGATGGAGACTTCCAGGTTCGCTCTCAGTTTTGGCAGTTTGGCAGGTCCCGTAACCCAAATCAGGAGTTATTTTTTGCATCATGAGCATCATGATCCTAAGAAAAATGGATTAAGTAAAATTTGAAAACACTAAATTTTGGCTTGGTTCCTCTCTGTTTCAATTGTTTTGGACTTTGTGTCAAACTTTTTCAAATTAAATACATGGGTATGATATTTTAAGAAGGCCATGCCTATTTTATAATTTTCAGAAAAGTTTGAATCTTCAAATATATTTTGAAAAAAGAGTTTGAAAACCAGAAATAGCAAAAGGATCAGAAAACCCTCTCCTCTATTTGGGTTGGGGGCCAATTCCTCCCTTTCCCTCTCTTCCCGCGCGCAGCCCAACCAAAGCCCAGATACCAACCCGGTCTAATCCTCTTTAGATGCACTTTAGATACAATCATCTTCTACCTTTTTTTTCGAAATGGGGGAATTTACCCCCAGCCTCTGCATTAACAATCATCTTTTACCTAGAGCAGATCCCGTCTAGTTCTGGGGTAGAGAAGCACCACCTTGTACACCATACTCCTCTTGGAGCAAGATCAATACCACTCCAAAGCAGGACATAGGGATTTACCTCACCACGAGGACCCTGAACCTCAGTAAGAAACCGTGTCTCTATATGCCGTGTCATTCTCGTGAAGCTCCTGCCCCGCCATGTCGATGTTGAGCTCGGAGCGTTGCTTCTAGCCCCCCTGTGGTCTGATAACCTCAAGGGTCTCGATGAGGTACATGTGTTCCTCTCGGATACCGAAACCCCGACAGCTGGCACGCCAGGCAGGGGGCTAAAGCGTGTTTTCGAGTTCCCCGATGGCATGGAAGGCAGCAGACATCTCCACTCCCAGCAGGGGGATGCCCCAGGAACCCATTCGGAGCACGTCGCCCCTACCTCCATTCAAAACCCCCACTGCTTGGCTGGTGGGCTAGGGGCTGGCGGATCTCCGTACACCAGGCCTCCCTCCCCGCCGAACGGTGGATTTTCTTCGTGGGAGCTCGCCTGTCTTGAACCACGGAGAACTGGGGACATCACCGAAGGGTGGAGTTGCTTCTATCCCCATGTGGTCTGATAACCTCAAGGGTCTCGACGAGGTACCCGTGTTCCTCTCGGTTACCGAAACTCCGACACTAAGCATTGAACTACCCTTGACCAAAGCGCTGATGAGTGGGGCTTCGGTACATCCAATCACAAATGGGGTCGGGTACGAGTAGATTTCATGATGGAGCTCCACAACGACAGCACATACAAGGTGGCCTACGCGGTGCCGAGATGAGAGCGACATCCAGAAAATACTCTATGAAGCGAGACCAGAAGCATTAAATAGATAGGAACTATACGCGTTCAACTGTGTCAAGAAGATAAGAAATGGTGGAGGACATCAACGACAACCTCAACACTTTGACCGACGGTGTCGGACATGAACGCGAGGAATGTAGAGAGAGAACAAGTGTCTCTCTTTTCTGGCATGGATAGATGGGTGCCATGGGAGTGTGGGGGCGAAGGGAAATAACTCGCAGTGGTTTGTGGCGTTAAACACAGCCGGGGTGGCGTGGCCGTGCCCATAGTGACCGGCATGTTCGGCATCGGCCTCGGCATGCATGCTCGACATTGATCTTGGCGGTATCCCAGGTGTGTCACTGATCGAGAGAGGGAACGGGAGTGAGGGTTGCATCACCGGCGGTGACAAAGAAGTTAAGAACAGTGGTGAATGTCGTTATGCCCTAGGGGGCCAATCACCTATTCCACTCGCTGGATGAAGAATGATCAAGAGGGTGTCCAGTCGTCGGGCAACTAGGCTAAAACCCTGGCGATTGGGCTACAACCCCAGCGACTGGTCAGCGCATGAATCTCTCCAACTCGAGGCTGGAGATCACAACTATCACGTTCCACGGGATCATCCCCGGACGCAAGGCTCACCACATCGTTAAGGTCACGCTCCCGGTCACCTTCGGCACGCCCTCTAACTACCGCACCGAGCGCATCTCCTTCGAAGTCATCAACTTCCGCAACACATATCACTGCGTGCTAGGTCGCCAGACCTTCGCTAGGTTCTTGGAGGTGCCTCACTACGCCTACAACATGATGAAGATGTCGGGGCCACGTGAAATCATCACCGTCTGTAGCGAGCCAGAGATGGCTTTTGAGCGCGAAGATGATGGCGCCAAGATCGTAGATGCCGTGATCGCTGAAGAGCGCGACAAGTACACCGAGCTCGCCAAGTATCCCACGGATACCAACGACCCAGCAATCCTGGAGAACCTGACTGAGCTGCACTCGTTGTCGCCAACCGTCCAGGCCGCCACCGATACTCGTAAATTCAATCTCGTAGAGGGCGACTCCGCTAGGTAAATTACCATTGTGACGGGCCTATCCGCGCAATAGGAAAGCGTGATCATCGAGTTCCTCCATGAGAATCAGGATATATTTGCTTGGAAACCTTATGATATGCCAGGTGTCCTGAGAAAACTTGCTGAGCACAAAATACACGTTGATCCGGGTGTTCTACCCGTGAAACAAACCTTATGCCATGTAAATGAAGAACGTCGGCGTGCAATCGCCGAAGAGGTGAACCAGCTACTTTTCGCTGGGTTAATCATGAAAGTTAAGCACCCCAAGTGGCTAGCAAATCTGGTCCTGGTGCTCAATAAGAACAAAACTTGGAGGATGTGCATCGACTACACCAACCTCAATCGGGCTTGCCCCAAGGATTCATTCGTCCTCCCTCGAATCGATCAGACCATAGATACCACATCCGGCTTGGAGTCGCTCTGCTTCCTCGACGCATACTCTGGCGGCGTTTCCTCCGGCGGCAACTCCGGTGGAGTTTCCCCCTCCAATCTCCACTAATCTAGCTCTGTTTCGGTGCTTCTCTGTTTCCACGCCGTTCTCTTTGAGAAGCCTCGAGAAGTCCTTTATATATGGGTTTATAGGTCAAACAAAGTCCATGGGTGATAGAATCAAGCGAATCAGATGGTCGAAGAGGAAAAATGGGTGGTGGCACACCCTACCTGGGCGTGCCACCAGGCCTCTTTTGGCCCTCCTGCTCCATCTCTTGAGGTCCAAGCGCTCGAGATGCTTCTTTTGATAAAATAGTAACATCCCTAAAATCGTAGCTCAATTTGACTTCGTTAAGGTCCCCAAAAGTTAATAATACGCAAAACAGGGTTTTCCTATTCTTTAGGGTTATAACCGAAATAAAGAGCATCATTGGTAAATCCCCAAAAATCAATATAAAACATGTATATAACATCATATATGTTGAAAATATATGGGAATATGTGTCAACAAACTGCATTGTTCATGAATGCATTTTACACTCATCCCATCCTCCTGCCCCATCCTCGGTCAAGCCATTTGCTGCCGCCACTGTCGTTTGCAGTCTGCGACCACCGTTGAATCTCGACTGGTTCATTTCGAAAGTGGATGTACAAATTTCATACTAGAGAGTGCACTGTGGTTAATAAAACTGTGGTCGGTTATGACTAGTGGATTTGGCATGGCGACACTCTCCTTTGACTTGCTGAAGGCTATGCCTCGGAGGTCAACTATGATTTCAATGGCCACTCATACAAAAAAAAGGTAGTATCTAGCCGACGCCATCCAACCAAAATGATCGACATTTGTGAAGAAAATCCATGACCCTTTCACATAGAAGAAATCTTGGTTTGTCAAGTGCCATGAGAGTTGTAGAAAGGATTTCGTCTAGGCTTTTTGTGTGCTCCAATAAAAAAATTCCATCTTTTGTTACCCTGCTCTCTAATGGCCGACAGCTTAAATGTTGGAGGTCATGAATTATTGTGTGATCATGCACAACATGATCATCGATAGTGAGCGCGCTAATCCAGTGCATAATGATCATCCATATGACTTACAGTGCCCTCTTGTTGAAGTTGATTACCGGATGCTGATGAGTTTGGAGCTTTTCTTTCCATGCATCACGAAATTCGTGATGAACAGATTCATCAATGACTTGAAGATGATCTAGTGAATCATCTATGGGTGAGGAGAGGAAACACTGCATGAGTCTTGATCTCTTTGAACTTCTCGGATTTATTTTAATTATTGTATGCACTACTCTATTTGCTATGTTCAAATTTGGTGAATAATTTAATTTCTTTGGTTGATTAATTTTATTTGGGTGAATTATTGTTTGAAAATATGAATTGTATTGTGACAGAATTTCTTGAAGAAGATGCAAGTACCAAATATTTTGAATTTGGGGCCGGCCATCTAGGGGCTCACCGCTGTGGGTATTTGCCCCTAAAATGACAAAAACAGTTGCATGTGCTGGTGCTGTTGCCCGAGAACATTACGTGGGCGCCGGTGGTGATGCTCCTAGCACCTGGTACACTTGGCAAAGTTCCTCGATTTTTTTATGAAGAACATAAATCTTCTGCCTTTACTTGCCGAGAGGTCGTTCCTTTACGCACTCGGGAAAATATAGACAATAAATTTTCTTATCGAGACAATCACAACTCTTTGTTTAGGAGAATAACATCTTTAACCAGTGTACCGCTGATTTAAGCTAGGCACACACAATAGTAGTAGGTAATATCAAAATTATTATTTAAGTGGTACATCTGCATAGGAGATCACGTAGGAAATCCACGCCGCTCATTGAGGTCTTAGGCCAATACGTGGATGCAAGAGAGGTAAGGTTTGCCGCAGATTCGAGGATGACATTGACCTTGTTGGGGACATTGATGTTGGCACGAGCATTGAACTGCAAGAAGGTGTTGCATAGGCAAGTCACGGCATTGGCGACCAGCTTCCCGCGGATCCGTCGGCAGCAGAGGTCTCTACCGGCCATGCCCATCCTTCCTAGGCTGACGTCGATGCACACTCCAAAGGAAGCTACATCAACCAGCGTGCACTGCCCGATGACTCTAGCCGGTGGCGGTGGCGATGATGCCGGTGGAGGTGGCGATGAAGCTGGTGGCGATGGCGATGATGTTGGTGGTGCTGGTGATGCTGCCGGTGGTGGGCGACATGCTACCAGTGGAGGTGGCGATGTTGCAAGTGGAGGTGGAGATGCGGCCGGTGGAGGTGGCGATGCTATCGGCGGCGGTGGAGATGCGGCCGGTGGAGGTGGCGATGCTACCGGTGGCGGTGGAGATACTGCAAATGGAGGTGGCGATGCTGCCGGTGGAGGTGGCGATGCTGCCGGTGGCGGGGGAGATGCTGCCGGTGGAGGTGGAGATGTTGCCGGTGGAGGTGGCGATGCTACCGGTGGAGGTGGAGATGTTGCCGGTGGCGGGGGAGATGCTGCCGGTGGTGGTGGCGATGCTGCATGTGGAGGTGGTGATGCTGCCGGTGGAGGTGGCGATGCTACCGGTGTCGGGGGAGATGCTGCAGGTAGAGGTTGAGATGCTGCCGGTGGCGGGGGAGATGCTGCTGGTGGTGGTGGCGATGCTGCCGGTGATGGTGGTGATGCTTCATGTGGAGGTGGCGATGCTGCAGGTGGAGGTGGTGATGATGCCGGTGGCGGTGGAGATGCTGCCGATGGAGGTGGCGATGCTGCCGGTGGCGGGGGAGATGCTGCCGGTGGTGGTGGCGATGATGCTGGTGGTGGTGGCGATGCTGCCGGTGGGCTGGGTTGGAGCTGGGCCAGGTAAGGTGGGCCGCGCGGGTAAGAGAGGGAAATCAGGCCGTCGGGTTGGTAGTTAGGTTTTGCTGCTGTGTTACGTTAGGTTAGCTAGGTTAGGTTTTTCTTTTCCTCTTTCCTGTTTTTATGTCTTTCTCTTTTAAATCCTTTTCTGAAAAATGGAGAAGAGATAATTTGAAACTTGAAAAGAAATTTGAAACAGAGATGATTCAAGCATTGTATTCCAACTATGGTAGCTTGAGGAACTAAAAGAAGGAAAAGAATAAGAGGGATACATAGAGAATTGAAGAGAGAGTGAAATATTTGGAATTCAAATATTTGGCTAACCCTAATGGGCTCAACCATTTGAGAATCATCTCAAGGTTCAAAACATGTGCATTGCAAAATAGAAAGAGAGGGTAGGTTTAATAGCAACCAAGAAAATAGAAAATTTTGGCATGACCTATTTAAAAGTAGGTCAAGTACAGGGTAGGTTTAGGCTTGTTAGGTTTTCTTATAACATCACAAGAGGGAGGGGAGAACCAAGAAAGAAAGAGGGGAAGAACAACAAGAAACAAGAGCAAAGGCAGAACCAAATGCAATTTTATAAAAGCCAAAAGATGGTAATATGCATGAATGCAACATGATGACATGACAACAATGCAATAAAGGCAAAAGTGAACTAGGGTGTTACTCTTGGGATGTTACAGGTGGGGAGAGGGAAACACCGCATGAGTCTTGATCTCTTTGAAATTCTCAGATTTATTTTAATTATTGTAATGCACTACTCTATTTACTGTTTGAATTTCGTTGAATAATTTAATTTCTTCAGTTGAATAATTTTATTTGGGTGAATTGTTGTTCGCAAATATGAATTGTGTTGTGATAGAATTTATTAAAGAAGACACAGCTACCAAATATTTTGAATTTTAGGTCAGCCATCTAGGGGCGTGCCGCCGTGGTTCACCCCTAAAATGACGGTTGCATGTGCCAGCGCTGTTGCTCGACAACATTACGTGGGCGCCGGTGGTGATGCTCTTAGCAACTAGTACACTCAGGCAAAGCTCCTCGATTTTTTGTTTGAAGAACATAAATCTCTTGCCTTTGGTTTCTGAGAGGCCGCCCCTTTACGCACTTGGGAAAATATAGACTATAACTTTACTTATCGACACAATCACAACTCTTTGTTTAGGAGAACAACACCTTTAACCAGTGTAATGCTGATTTAAGCTACGCACACACAATAGTAGTAGATAATTTAAAAATTATTATTTAAGTGGTACATCTTCATAGGAGGTCGAGTAGCAAAGCCACGCCGTCGATTGAGGTCTTAGGACGATCAGTGGATGCACGCGAGGTTGGGGATTCGAGGTTTGCCGCAGATTTCGAGGATGACATTGACCTTGTTGGCGACATCGATGTTGGCACGAGCATTGAACTGCAAGAAGGTGTTGCAAAGGCAAGTCGCGGCATTGACGACCGGCTTCCCACGGATCTGTAGGCAGCAGAGTTCTCTACCGACAATGCCCATCCTTCCTAGGCTGATGTCTATGCACACTCCAAATGCAGCTATATCTCCCAACGTGCACTGCCCGAAGCCACCGACCGGTGGAGGTGGCGATACTGCCCGTGGAGGTGGCCATATTGCCCATGGCGGTGGCAATGCTGCTGGTGGAGGTGGCGATGCTGCCCGTGGCGGGGGAGATGCTACCGGTGGAGGTGGTGATGCTGCAGGTGGAGGTGGTGATGCTGCCGGTGGTGGTGGAGATGCTGCCGGTGGTGGGGGAGATGGTACCGGTGGAGGTGGTGATGCTATCGGTGGCGGGGGAGATGTTGCCGGTGGAGGTGGCGATGCTGCAGGTGGTGGGGGCGATGCGGCCGGTGGAGGTGGCGATGCGGACGGTGGCGGTGGCGATGCTGCCGGTGGCGGTGGAGATGCTACCGGTGGAGGTGGTGATGCTGAAGGTGGCGAGGGAGATGGTACCGATGGAGGTGGTGATGTTACTGGTGGAGGTGGCGATGCTGCCGGTGGCGGGGGAGATGTTGCCGGTGGAGGTGGCGATGTCGCAGGTGGAGGCGGCGATGCTGCCGGTGGAGGTGGAGATGCTGTCGGTGGAGGTGGCGATGCTGCAGGTGGTGGGGGCGATGCGGAAGGTGGCGGTGGCGATGTAGACGGTGGCGGTGGAGATGCTGCCGGTGGAGGTGGAGATGCTCCCGGTGGTGGGGGCGATGCGGAAGGTGGCGGTGGCGCTGTAGATGGTGGCGGTGGAGATGCTGCCGGTGGAGGTGGCGATGCTGCAGGTGGAGGTGGCGATGCTACAGGTGGCGGTGGCGATGCAGACGGTGGCGGTGGAGATGCTGCCGGTGGAGGTGGTGATGCTACAGGTGGCGGGGGAGTTGTTACCGGTGGAGGTGGCGATGCTGCAGCTAGAGGTGGCGATGCTGCCGGTGGCGGGGGAGATGCTGTCGGTGGAGGTGGCGATGTTGCAGGTGGAGGTGGCGATGCTGCTGGTGGAGGTGGAGATGATGCCGGTGGAGGTGGCGGTGGAGATGCTGCCGGTGGAGGTGGTGATGCTGCAGGTGGCGGGGGAGATGGTACCGGAGGAGGTGGTGATGCTGCCGGTGGAGGTGGTGATGCTGCAGGGGGAGATCTGTGGGAGGTGGCGATGCTGCAGGTGGAGGTGGAGATGCTGCCGGTGGTGGGGAGATGCTGCCGGTGGTGGTGGTGATGCTACAGGTGGAGGTGGCGATGATACCGGTGGCGGTGGAGATGCTGCCGCTAGAGGTGGCGATGCTACCGGTGGCGGGGGAGATGCTACCGGTGGAGGTGGCGATGATGCCGGGAGCGGGGGAGATGCTGCAGGTGGAGGTGGAGATGCTGTCGGCGGCGGGGGAGATGCTGTCGGCGGCGGGGGAGATGCTGCCGGTGGTGGTGGCGATGATGTCGATGGCGGTGGAGATGCTTCCGCTGGAGGTGGCGATGCTGCCGGTGGCGGGGGAGATGCTACCGGTGGAGGTGGCGATGATGCCTGTGGCGTTGCTGCCGGTGTCGGAGGAGATGCTCCCGGTGGCGATGCTGTCGGTGGAGGTGGCGATGCTCCCGGTGTCGGAGGCGATGCTACCTGTGTCGGGGGCAATGCTACCGGAGGCGATGCTCCCGGTGTCGGAGGGGATGCTCCCGGTGCCGGAGGCGATGCTACCGGTGCCGGGCGATGCTACGGAGGCGAAGCTCGGTGTCGGGGCGATGCTCCCGATGTCGAGGTAAGCTCTGGTGTCGGAGGCGATGCTTCCGGTGTTGGGCGATGCTACCGGAGCGATGCTCCCGGTGTCGGAAGGAGATTCTACGTGCGGGCGATGCTACCGGAGGCGATGCTCCCGGTGTCGGACGGCTACCGGAGGTGATGCTCCCGGTGTCGGAGCGATGCTCCCGGTGCTAGGGTGATGCTCGGAGCGATGCTCGGTGTCGGAGGCGATACTACCCGTCGGGGCGATGCTACATGTCGGGCGTGCTCCCGGTGTCGGAGCGATGCTACTGTGTGGCGATGCTACCGGAGCGATGCTCCCGGTGTCGGAGCGATGCTCCCGGTGCCGGGGGCGATGCTACCGGAGGCGATGCTCCCGGTGTCGGAGGAAATGCTACCGGTGCCGGAGGCGATGCTCCCGGTGTCGAAGGTGATGCTCCCGGTGTCGGAGGCAATGCTACCGGTGCCGGGGGCGATGTTACCGGAGGCGATGCTCCCGGTGTCGGAGGAAATGCTACCGGTGCCGGGGGCGATGTTGCCGGAGGCGATGCTCCCGGTGCCGGGGGCGATGCTACCGTTGTTGGGGGCGATGCTACCGGAGGCGATGCTCTCGGTGTCGGAGGCGATGCTACCGGTGCCGGCGGCCCCTGGGACGATGCTGCTGGTGCCGGTGTTGGTGCCAATACTATTGGTGTCGGGGGCGATGCTACCGAAACCGGGCCCGATGCTACCGGTTCCGGAGTCGGTACAATACATACTACCGGTGCTGGTGCCACTGCCGGTGGAGGTGACAGGGCGTTGTGTTGCGCATGTGCGGATGTCGCAGCTAAAAGGAGCGTCGCGAGGAGGAGGAGGAAGACCGGGGAGGACGCCATGGCTTTGGTGGTTGAGATGTCTTGTTGCTGTTGAGGTAGTGTGTGCAAACCGGGACATACTTATAGGGTCCTAAATTTAGCGTGCGTCGATGGTGTAGCGGGTTTCAGAGTGGTGATTAGTGCTTGTACGTACAGATTATAGTCATGGTTTTATGGATCGCACGTACAAAGCAAGTGTATTTAGGTACGTTTTGATGTTAGCTCATGGAACGTGGATGTTTTGAAAGACTTTCAGGTTCTCAATTTTGTCAGTTTGGCAGCTCCGTACCAGGAAATCAGGATGCAGGCGGATAGGTCGCCGCCACCGGCCGCGTCAGTAAACGCTAATCAAGTGATTTTAGCGGCGTCCGCTAGCTGCTACGCCATAGTTGGTGTTTGTGGTAGGAAATAACAATTGCGGATGAGCGAGCTGCAAACTAGCTAAACGAAGGGACATGCTGAAACTGAATAAAGAAAACAATATGCTGCCGGTTCGTTCAGTAGCTATACAGCCTAATTACTTGCTTCAAAAATGACCATACTAGATTCAATTGCTACGCAAAATTGAACACGACGTACGACCATGGTGTCATGGTGATTAGTGCTTGTCTACGTATATATTATAGAGTCATGCCTTTCATTGATTTTAGCTCGGAACTTGGACATTTTGATCGAGACTTCCAGGTTCGTTCTCTGTTTTGGCAGTTTGGCAGATGCCGTACCTAGATTCTGCCGTTGGTTACGGGATGTGGTGAACGTACTTCGATAAAATGTGCATCTATCTCCGATCCATAGCTCTCCATGAAGGTAAGGACATCTCCAGCGGGCGCAACGCATTTCGGACACCCAAAATGTCCGCGGGCGTCCGTTTACGTCGTCTGGTTCCGCGTCCGTTTGCGTCTGGGGCTGGCTCCAGCGGGACGACGCATTTTCGGCGTAGGCAAGATTTAAAAAAAGAGAAACTAACATCAACTTTGCACGAAATTACAGCCGCAAATTGCGGTCTGCAATATGTTCATCACACTTTGTACAAGGTACCAGGTCAAAAAAAAAAACTTTGCACAAGGTAGGGCGCAAAGTAGAGCAAAAGGGGCGCAACAAGGCCTGAACAGCAATAAAAAAAAATCCAAAAGGAGGCCAAGGTGTTGGGCTCATGGCGATGGCGATCAGGCGTCTCGCGCGCGGATTTCGGCGTGCCTCGTCATGAACCATGCCCTGGTGTCGTCGTCGACGCCGCTCAAGTCGACAAGCATGATCCTTGTGTCTTCTGCACGGGTCTTGGCCTCGGTGTCCATCCTCCTCGCAAAGGCGTCACGCAATTTGGCCTCGGCGTCTGCCTTTTTGGCCTCGACGTCCATCCTTTGGACCTCAATGACCTCCTTCGCGAGGTTGTGGTAGATGGCAACTACGGCCTCTTTTTCCAGACGCCTCTTCTCGTCCCTAGCAGCCAAGGCGGCAAGATTCCCGGCCATTATCTTCTCCATGCTCTGCGTGAACGCAATGGCCTGCGCCTTCCGGGCTAGATCGGCCTTGGTAGCCTTATGGCCTCGGGGACGAGGTGGAAGGGCTGGACATCCTTGATCGTCGTCTTCGCCGTCAAGGTTGACCGCTGTCCCATTCCTCACAGCTTCGTTGTTGGACGCAAAGCTTGTCTTCCACTTCTCCGCGTCCTTGAGCACGTCCCAGCAATGGACCATATGGAAGCCCTTCTTATGCGTCACCCTGAACTTCTCCAAGACGCGGGGTACCTGCAATCATAGCCGCCAATGATGTACATAGAATGATGCAAATAGTGTAGAATGATGATGGTTGTATCGTGTTTACCACTAAAACAACGCCAGTGCCGCTGACGGGGTGGTTCACAGCATGTTCGACCGCCGAGCAGAACTTGCTTGTCTCTTGTTTGAGGTAGTTCCATCTTTTTCGGAGGGATTCTTCCGTCCGAGGGCTTGGGATATGGTAGGGTGGGTGCATCTTGGTCTCGTTGTACTGCTGCAAGACCTTGGCCCAATAGACCTTGCCCTTTTGCTGCGCGCCATTAATACAATCATGGCTCGTTACTAGCCATGCTTCGCACAAACACTTATCCCCGTCGTCGATGAAGCCTTGTATCCTGCGGCTCTCCCCCTTCTTCTTGGTAGAAATGTTCATGGGGACAGACTGTGTTGGCGCGTCGTCGAAGTCATCGACGGACACTGGTGTTGGCTGCGTTTGCTGGGTGGCGAACAGCTGTGCGGTTTCGATGTCCTCCGCATGTTGCGTTGGTGCCCAATCATCATGCGGGCCTGTCCCGGCCCGATCATCGCGAACGAAGCCGCCGCCGAAGATAATGGCCTGGATGTCTGTGTCATGGCGGTCCTTCCAATAGTCCTACGAATGACCGGACATCAGACGCATGACACATAGCAGTCGCACACATTGACAGAGCTCACGTACCGGGTCGTCCATCTTCGGGGCAGGCGGCGCCATTTCGTCGAACAGGATGTGGGGCTGTGGCATGCTCTCCTCCGGCACCTGGCGCGTCTTGTGTGTCGCGCCCGGGCAGGAGTCACCGCTTCTAGGAGTCCGGTTGAGGTCGGGAACCGCAACCCCGTTGAACTGCTCCGGCGCCCCGGTCAACTGCACCGGCGGCAGGCCGGAGACGAACCGCAACGCCGGGTGGACCTGCAAGGGAGCGGGAGTTCCAGGACGCAGCTGGGAACTTACCGAGCTCACCGAGGCCGGAGGAGCGACGCCGGCGATCCCTCTCTCTTGACGAGCATGTAGCCCTCCGCTAAGGTCGGATGGAGGGCTACTTGCGCGGCCGGCTGATCTGCATCTGCCGGCCTGCTGGTTGGCGACCGCGGCAGTCTTGTTCTTCTGGTTCTTGCGCCGGCAGCGACGCTTCGCGGCCTCAATGACTTTCTCCTCCTTGGAGAGCACCTTCTTTGCCACCTTCGGCTTTGCCTCCCGGCCGACGCTGGTGGCGGCCCGCTTTGCTTCCGCCGGAGCTGCACCCTCCATTGTGGCTATGATCGTGGATACGGGGGAGTGTGGTGTCGAGGGTACTCCTCGCCAATGCCCTCCGATAGGGGCTTAGGGTTGATGGAATCCTGCAAGCTGACACGAGACATCGGTTCGCAGACAAGCGGGGAGAGCGATTTACCCAGGTTCGGGGCCCTCGATGAGGTAAAACCCTTACGTCCTGCCTGTCCATTCTTGATTATGATAATAATAGGTTACAATGGGGTGCCGAATCATTCGGCTGAGGTCTCGTCGAGTTGGCTAATTGCTAGGGTGTCCTAGCTCTAAGCTTTTGCTGGTTAAGATTGCTAAGATTGATCGTGTCCCTCGGCAGCCCCTCTCCTGGCCTTTATATCAGGCTCCAAGACGAGTACGGACTACTTTACAGTAGTTTTAGATCCGATCTTTCCTTGTTCGATCGCTTCCTTGTCTTGCCCGTCAAGGAACCTTTTGGTGCGCCGTCCTAGTGGCCCATCTCGCCTTCAGGTGTCTTCATGGGCCTCCAATTAGTCAATACAGGATAGGGTAATGTGAGTTACCCGAAGGGTAGTGCCCACGTCATGTGGGGCGGCGGTGGGTGCGAGGGTTTGCTCCGCATCCATGGCGGTGGCTGCGGCGGTGAGGATGTCCATCGCTTCTGGACTGCTCGCGCCGGTCTAGTTTGATATTTCGCGCGCGGAATGGCGATGCGGGAATAATATCGGCCTCCACTGCCAGCGGGTCCTACGTCTTTCGGCGGACACTCAGCGCGACCGCCGAGCGTCCGCGGAGACGCAAACCGGCGCATATTTGGGCCAGGTTTGCGTCTCGCGAACGATCACTGCGTCGCCCGCTGGAGCAGGGCCTAGACGCATTTTCGGTCACGGCGGACGAAAACGGTCGTCGCGCCTGTGGAGATGCCCTAAGAGTACAAGGAAGAATTTTTTAAAAGAACCTAGTTTGAACTTTCTTAGACTGCTCATAGTGGGAGTAACATAACTAGTAATATCACACATCTCAAGGAATTTTGGTGACATGCCATGCTAATAAATGAAGAAAAACAGTGATGTGGTAACTACTGTAGCTATGTTACCATAACATCACACATCTCAAGGCAAGATGAGTCTACAACATAATAAATGATACAATGCATGACACCACACATAAGTTAGTACCCACTATGAAGGTAGTAACCTAGAGTAGTAACATGTCATATGTTACTAGTCTAACTTACTCCCCACTATGACCAGCCTTATAACTAGATCTTCAGTTCTTCGTGTACCGGCATTTATGCCAAGGCTTAGCATAGGTCCCTCGGATCCACACAAATGTCGCTGGTTAAACACTCCGGGGCTACCAAGCAGAATAGATTCGCTTGGACTACCAAAATCGAACTACTTCCATATCGACCATAACATGGTATCGACGAGATTTTGTGTCTCTCTTTCCTACATAGAAATCTCGGGGACGAAATTTTTGAAGGGGATAGAAAATTCCTATTTTAGCTAACCTGAATTAGGAGTTATTTTTTTGCATCATGAACATTATGTTCATAAGAAAAATGCATTAAGTAAAATTTGAAAACACTAAATTTTGGCTATGTTCCTCTATGTTTCATTTGCTTTGGACTTTGCGTCAAACTTATTCAAATTTAATACTTTGCTGCGATAGTTTAAGAAGGCCATGAATATTTTATAATTTTCATAGAATTTTGAATTTTCAAATATATTTAAAATGAAAAAACGAGTTTGAAAACCAGAAATAGAAAAAAAAATCAGAAAACCAATATATGATTTTATGTGGAGAATACTTGCGGAATATCCACACATCTCAACCAACTGAGAATTAACTTCAGGTAACGTCATAGAGTTTTAATTACATCATCAAACCTACTCCCTCCTTCACAGTTTATTAGGCACGCGCGTACCCCTAGATCACCAATTTAACCTATATAATTTAAATTATATAATATAAAAATTATATCATTAGAAAATAGAACATCTGAACTTTCTAATGATATAATTTTTATAACATATAACATCATCAAACCTACTCCCTCCTTCACAGTAGCAATGTTATGACTTATTACTAACGTGAATCACGATGTAAGCTAGCGGTTTGGAGTATTTTTCTTAGTTGCAACTTATGTTTCCGACGAATCATGAAACAGCCCAATAGTCCGAGCATTTTGGTTTGTTGCAACCTCATCTGCAGCTGCTCAGTTGCATCCTATGTTCAATTTATGGTTAACACGAATCATGACACAATTCAATAACATTACATTCAGCTAAGGATTAAGTTAATTCTACTAGTAAACCTGAGAATTAGCAAAACCGTTTAAATAAGCACATGTCTCTGTATCATTTATATGCAAACTACGAGAGCACACGATAGTCGTCTCATCATGGGCTTAATTAACACACAACACGTACAGTACAACTAGGCGAATAGGTGCGCTTCGCCGCGCCGCCTGCCTCACGTTTTGGCAGGCCTGGCCTTCTGAACTGACACTGGCATGTGTGACCTACTCTGGCGTGGCAATGTGGCATGCCTTTGCATGGGATTTTGTTTGGTTGACCTCTCGGTTTTACTCGCTAGTATATCAATCAAGACAGTGCCACTGCTGAGCTAGAGAACTGGTGATGACCAGGGTGCACGAAGTTGCCACAGCCATCAAAATTCAAATTTTATGAGTAGCACATACAAATTTTGTGGGTAGCACATACGGTGAATTGAATATTTTCTATTTTTTTGAAGAAACCGGAATTTACTCGATGCTGTACCTACATCCACCCCTGTAGCTGTGTATGTGTATGCGACTTGCATAACAGTTCACGGACTTATATTAGCCAATCTCATGTAAACTTTGGAATTTCTAACGAAAACCTCAAAAAATGCAATTGAAGGGCAATGCAGTATAATTGGGTCCTCTAACCAGAGCAATTGTAACACATAGTATAAAATTATTGATAAAAGTTACACTGTATACAAAGTAAATACTGAACTGGCATACATTTTTTTGAAATGGGGAACATAGTGCATCAAAAGTGATGCACACACAGCCCTTTATTTCATACCAATTCTAGTTTCAGTTTCAGCCTCTGCATCAAACTGAACTAAAAGAGATTACAACTCTGTTAGTTAAAGATTACACACTACCAGAAGATCAAGAATACATAAGATCTTCAAAAGCATTTTTTTTCTGAAACAAAAGCACACCGGTACTAACTTAAATTGCACCTATTTAACTTCAGGACACTTCAGGCATTGCCAGGTCTATAGGAAAGCCAACACGAGCACAAATATAACTTTCAATAGTACTGCCAGAAGTATACATGATTCGAAAAAAAAAGTTTTTGACTTGTCTGATTGTGCACATGCAAGGATGATAGTCTGAGAAATACATGTGTGTATTCATGAAGTTTCATCTTAAGAAAAAAAAAATCTGTTGTGTATTATATCCATATTTGAAGCTCCCTATGATGGCAGCAAAATCAGAATAGTAATAGGCAAAACCACACGAAAAACAATATAATATATTGTCCAAAGTCAGTAAATCTAAACCATATTCGTGGAAGTAATAGGTAGAACTTAAAGCTGATTAAAATTATCGAAATGCAAAACAAGTGTGTAATTTTGAGTGAGGCCATCGTACAATTGACTATAGAAAAGTATAGTTGTCCAATAAGCAACCTTCTCAGGCATGCTATGCTAAGAAAACTATAGTCCCCGTCTTGTAAATCATGCTACACACCTCCAACAGATTTGCAGATCCTACTGATTAGAAAGCAGTAAAGATGAACACAAGTCTACATAAATGTATCGCTGAACTGTAAGTCCAGCGGTTGGGCATGTCATCATGCAAGTTTAAAAGTGAGGCATATAGGAAGGACTACCTGCATGCCACCATTGGTTAGGTGCACATGGGGTGGGAGTCAATTAATCCCAACCTTGCTACTAATACTTAATTATTTCACAAATAACTCTTAACTACAACTCCGCGCCACGGTATTAGAATGTGTGTTAGAAACATAGAATAATTCAGTTAGATATATACAAATGGATTTGATTACTCCTCAGATGGTGGGGCAGCACTGGCTACTAACTACTGCAACCATTTCTCGTTTGATACTCCCAGCAACTAAGGAACCTTGAAACAACATCATATTATAAAAGATATTGGCGATGATAGCAGAAGAGGTTAAGAGATTGTCTCACCACAGTTACCACACATCAGAATAGACACGTAAGATGCAAATAACACATTTAGCAAACACAAAAGGTACCGGGTGGAGTTAGGCTCTGCACATAATTCATATAAACTGACTTCCATGAATTCAGTGAAAACAAAATTATGTACTACCACAAAGATGTAACAAAATCCCTCTATGAAATACAAACATATACCCATTGCAATGAACCAGCCGAGATATTAAATTTCAAATCATAAATCATGGGGCTAACACAACCTTTTTATATTTGATGAGGTCCAAACATCAGACATTTCAATAGCGAGCATAGGTGAATTCTTTTTTTAACAGAGCCAATGTTAATAATGAGAGATCACTAAATTCCTAAACCTTATTATCAAAATGAATTCAACCAACCGAAGCATGCAACAATACCAGAACATATATAGAAGAAGCATAACAGGTGAAACATGAGTTCTGATAATGCAAACCAGGGCAGGCGATGTAATACTCATCTAATTAGTGGCTAGTCATACCAAACTACTATCACCACTTTCTAGATTTCAATCGTTGCATCTAAAGATATGTTATTTATGATATTATAATACCAAAGGTTCACCCAAGAAGAAAGAAACTCCAGGGGCAAGGAATGTCAGTGGTACATACAACAAAACAGATCGAAATTTTGCACTCTTAGGTGTGAAGCTGAAATAGCAGCAAGACAGTTATTTACGCAGAAATATAGTATCCATGCATAGTCTAAGCATAATTTTTGTCTCTCTAAATTTCAGCCTTTAGCAAGTGGAAAACAAAAACCAAATATCTTGGCAACTTACACATAGATGCAAGAACATCAACCAAGAGAAGCATGATAGAACGGTTGGAACCGGATTAACTTAATTTGCAAGATGTAGACACGCAAGGAAAAAATATGTGATGATGCCGTGCTTAAAGCCTTAACTATTCGGAAGATTAAAAAAATGAAGACATATCTTTGAGCTGACACTACTCACCTTGCTGCAATTAGGAAAGAAAGGATAAAATAAATCGATTGAGATAAAAAAGGAATGTATGATCTGAAAGAGATAAGCACCATACCCAACATTTTAGGTGAGCTGTATATAACGCTCACATAGTCACATATTGGAAGCCTGCATTTATTTTTATCAGAAGTTGCAAACTGAAGGAACAACTCTTTTGGCATAGCGGTAGGAGTTCCGATTCAGAGTCATAGTTTACCTACAATGTATATAGCAACCAGAGAATCTCTAGTTCAAATTCGAAGTCTTTGTTTACTCACCATGTATAGCATCCAAGGCATAAGGACTTTACATTCAAATTCTTTGTTTACTTCCAACATAAAAATTATGAGGACTTTTGAGTTAGATTCGTTGTTTACTTATAATGTAAGTTTCATCCAAAGCATAAGCATTTCAGATTGAAAGTCTTTCTTTACTTACAATGTATAGCATCCAAAGCATTAGGAGTTCAGATAAGAATTCATCATTTACTTACAATGTATTAGGGCATCTCCAACGGGGCGCACCTACACCCTGCTCCAGCGGGGCGACGCATCGTGTCCAGGGCGGTCGCCGTCACGCTAGTCTGAGAATCACTGTCCTCTCAGGGGGTTCAGGTTTAGGGAGGCATCTTCAGATCATGGTTATGGGCTCTCGGTCGATCAACCTCAAGCACCCTGTTCATTGGGTACCATTTTGACCGCGTCTATTCATCAGTACGGCTGCCTTCACGTCGTTCTGGATCACCGTGCTCCCAGTGGGTTCAGGTTGAGGAATGCAAAAAATGAGACAGTTGGAGAAGAGGTCGCAACTGTTGGGGTGATCCTGCTTCAACCAATGCTGACAATGAACCAGTGCCTAGAAATAAATACAATTTTTCCAATAGCAATCAGCATTCATAGTAATGCATGCCACATCATTGCCAACAATTTGCAATGTTAATCTCATCGCCAATACTGAACTGTAAAATCTATCCCCAATGCCTTCATGTGCATACTTTCATCCACAAGCATGTGCTGCCATCGATCAATAGGAACTACCAAACAGAAAGATACAAAAGAAAAATGCAGGGAGGGGCTCACCTTGGTGCTAGCATCGGGAGGCAGCTGCTTCAGGTGTGGAGGTGGACCTGCTCGGAGCACAAAGCAGGCACGGTATGGCATTTGTGGGATGCTAACATACGGGGGTCATGGACTCATGGTCATCTGTGAAGGCAGATGTCAACCATGGAATCAGCGGAGGCTCCGGTTTCGGCTTCCAAAGAGCATGGCAACATGAGAGGCAGCAGTCGATGCTCCGGCAGCCGAGGGCAGACGTATTTTTGGTCTTCAAGAGGATTGCACGTCCGTGGCGGCGCTCCAAGAAACGACGGCGTGCGGAGAGGACGGGCGAGTCGGCGAGCGGTGGGGGCATGTCAAGGAAGGGATAACCACGACCTATTCGTTCATGGGAGTGGGCAAAGGAGGTAGAACGGGAGGAGGAGATGCGCATGGTTGAAACCCTAGGGCGCTCTGGAGGAAGACACTAGTGGAAAACGGGGCTACAGGCCCGGTTCGTTTGGGCCTTCAGTCCTGGTTTCCAAACCGGGACCAACAAGGTGGGACTAAAGGGTCTCCCCTTTAGTCCCGGTTTAAAGTTGCACCGGGCCCAAAGGCCTCGCCACGTGGTGCGGCGAGGGCGTTCGAGGTGGAGGGCCTTTGATCCTGGTTCGTGGTACGAATCGGGACTGGTGTCTCTGCCGCGGCAGAAAATTGCCGTTTCTCTGCCGCGGCACAGGTTTAGGGTGGAGCACCGTTTCTCTGCCGCGGCAGAGTTTCATTTGCCTTTACGAAGTTGCTCAATATCTACGACCTCCCGATAGTGCTCTCCAGTTGGGGCAATGACCTCGGTAAGAAAGAATCCCGCGATTTTCTCTTGAATTGCTCGTATGCGATCCTCCGTTATGAGAGTGTCCCATAGGCGTATCATCTATATTTAAAAAAGGAGATCAATATATATATGAATGGAACTCAATACAATTGATGGTACTAAGATTAATTGTGAAAATTTCTTATCATACACGAGTGTGGAGTATAGCTTCATCCGTATCCCTGGGACAGGCCATGTCACGAATGAAGTTGCAGACGTAGTATCCACATAAGTTATTCCCGGGTTCCTGCCTCATACACTTTACGAAAAAATAGTTCGATCAAACTAATAATCAAGCATCGTATTGAAAGAAAATATCATAGAGTTTCACGGACATAGCTATATATATAGTACAACTTACAGGGTAATCTTTAAATGTAAGCTCCGGTTTCCATTTACCCGGAACAGTATTGATGAACCGTTTTCAAGCCCTGCCCGGCAAAAAAAAGAGTAAATGAGTTATTGATTAGTTGATGATATCGTCGAATTAGAACAGATGATGATGCCAATACGAAATTGATTGAAATTACCTCTGGAGGATGGCAGCCATGTCCGCCCATTCCGCATGTTCTTTATGTTTTGATTCCATGACATTTACGACTCCTTTGTGAAGATCAATGATTAGGAGAATAAAGTTGAATCTGCACAAGCATAGCTCAATGATTACAAGAATAAAGTGGAAGCTGCACAAGCATAATGTATGTTATATATAACACTCACTTGAAGTTGTAGGGAAAGAATATATCCTCTTTGTTTGCTTGCTTCACTAAAAACATTACCATGTTGTCCTATGTCCTTGGGGTAGTGTCGAACCGTAACTTCATGAACTGTGTCTGGGTCAATGAACCCCAGCTCGTGGAGCTTGCCTCTTTTGCATTCGAGCTTCTTCATTCTACATAATTAATATATAGCGTACACAAAGAATATAGTGAGGACAATTGTTAGTGCAAATGAATGAGCTGAGCTACAGACTTAATTACATAAATAAATCATTTACAGGCAAGTAGCAACTGATGACAGTTTTGTCGAGGGCGTCTTGATTGAATAACTGAAACAGTTCTTCTAACTCAAGGTTTATCTCCTCTCGCCCCCGGAAGTAATGCTCATCTCTAAGATACACCGTGAGGTAGAGATCACCTCTTCGACAGGCTTTCAGGTACTATTCATGCAATCTTCGCATCTGAGTCCCTAGACGCGCGAGCTCGCCAGGTTTGACGAGATCACATTCGTATCTATACTTGTTTACGACTTGAGCCGTTGGATAGTAATCTTCGTACTGAACTGATGCTCCCTGAGCTCTAGCCTCCCGTTCGATCATCGATGCCGTCTCTGGATCATCATAGGACTGCACGCCGAAGTGGGGTATGAACTGATTGTCCTGATGTCCAAGTTGGGAGACATTTTTTTTGCTTTGCCCGCTCTATAGGACTGTCCAAGAGAGCGGTCATGATCACTTCTCGGCTCAGCTCTCTTTATTCTCGTTTCGGCAAAGTGCTTCATTGTATGCGGTGCAATAAACGTCTTCTTCGGCGCAAGAAACGTCTTTTGCTCATCAGTCTGCTCATGTGGTAACAACTCTGGAGTCTGTGCCCTCATCGGAGTTGATGATCTCTTCGGAGCTGTAGGAGGTGCTGCGGTTAGCTTCCTCTTTATGGCCATCTTCGCAAGTTGGGTATAACAATTTGTTGTGATCTTCTATCATCTTGTCGAAGGCCAACCTTTCCTTTTCAGTTTCACATTCTCTCCTTGCATCAGCAATGGCCCGACCAAGATCATCATCAGCAGGCTCATCTGGTGCCTCTTGATCTTCTGCTTCATTGTCTTCATTGCCTTCTGCAGTATCACCGTATTCAGGGAAATTGGGATAACCGTTATCATCCTCTTCCTCTTCTTCATTCTCTTCCATCATAACCCCTCTTTCTCCGTGCTTGGTCCAACAATAGTAACTAGGCATGAAACCGTCCCGCAGAAGGTGGCTGTGAATGTTACTCGAGTGAGCGTAATTTACGGTATTCTTGCAGTCAACACATGGAAAATACATGAAGCCACCATGTTTGTTTGCCTCAGCCACGACCATAAATTTACTCAGGCCCGAAGTGAACTCGTCAAAGCATCGGTCAATGTACATCCATTGCCGATTCATCTGCATGATATAATTAAGCTGATCAAAAACCATTACAGAACATCACGATGTATATATACACATGCATTTTATTAATTACAGATGAAAGGATAAAGTTGTTAACCTCGATGGAAGAAAAAAGCAAGTTAAGTGTGGCTTGATTTGTGTAAACTCAAGTGGCAAATCCTCTTAAGCATTTCATCGAACACCTCTTGTGCTTGTAAAGAAGAGAGCAAAGCAATACACCCCTCTTGTGAAGAAAGTGAAAAAATGGCTAAGTGTGGCTCGCACTTGGGCAGGGGCAAGGTTATATAGGCAGATTGGGGACTTTGTCTGTCGTCGTGGTGAACAGACAGATGCCATGGGATGGCTTATCTTGGGGCCGAATGTGCGCTAGAGGATTCGGGGGAGGGTTTTGGTATAGATGGAGAGGTTTCCGGATGGATTCCTCAAGAACTTGGCCTTGGCCGAAGGTAGAAGATGATGAACTCAAGAACAAAGACAGCGCTAGATCTCTCTATTTCTTCATCATAAGAGCTTACAGGTTTGTGTACAAGATCGCTATTTGGTCCTTGCATGGTACCTGCCCGCGAAGGGTTGTGCCCCCTCTCCTTATATAGGGGAGAGGGTGGCTTACAGGGGAAGAAACCCTAAGAAACCCTAATGGGATCTTTGACTAGACAAACTACTTTACAAAGCTACTTTAGCTACCGGTGATGCCGGTATGCCTTTAATCAAGAGCTGTGACATCCTCCGGCACCTTTCGCGTCATCCTTCGCCTTTGGCATCATGGCTTCGATTAAAGCTGAAGTGCTTCGCTCATCTTTGTCTTCTAGCTCTGGAGAGCATCTTTGACCAGTCTTGCCGACGTGCTACAGTGTAGCCTGTTCCGGTATTCCGGTACGTTCTTAGCCAGTTCCGGTATACCCTTTCTGGGATACCTGTATGATTCTCGAATCAACCTTCGTTATCCGGAACCACCTTTAAACCGGTACTTTGATGGCTCAAACCATCCGGTTTGGCATGCCTTGGCATACCGGGGTTCATACCCCCAACATTAGTCCCTGAAGCTGGTATAGTCCGGTGGATCCTATCCAACGGACCATGCCAGGTTCTCTTTTCTCAAGGTACCGGTTTAACCCTTCCGGAATCCGGATCAAACTCTTCTGCGTTTTTGCCAAACTTATGTCTTTGTACCGATTTTCTCCGGTATCTCTTGTCATTAAACCTCTCCTCGACGAGGTCGAGAACATCTCGGGTACAGCGCCTATCAGTGACATGCGCACTGTGCCTGGCGCGCGACAGTGTCAGAGGTTACTTCGGTTCGTCTTCGGTTCCAGCATTTATGGCGCCGCACCGGATCCGCGCTGCCGTTCCGGATCCGTGTGGCCTCCCTGTGTCCTCGTATTTTTGGCGCGTGTATCTGCGTGCCACGTGGCGGCCCACGAACCGAACCGCCGCGGCCCAGCGGTTGCCGGCCCACTATCCCTCCTTCCTATTTAACTGGGGTGCGGTTCCCCTTCATCTTCTTCTCCGCATTCTCCCCTTCTCTTGTGCACAGAGCTTCTCGCCCCTTGCGCTCCCGTCGCTGCCGGTCGCTGCCTGAGCTTCGCTCCCAACGAACCAGCACCGCTTCTCCTGCTGCGCTGCAAACCTCCGCCGCGAAGAGAACCTTCGAAGCGGCTCCACCGTCGCTGCATCGGGCTCCCGTCAGCAACGTCTTCACCTCTTCGTCGCCGGCCCTCGTCGACGACCATGAGCTCGCCGTGCCTCCGCCGACCTTCTTCCTCAGCACTCTCCGCCGCCTCAGGTTAGCCCCAATGCACGTTTTCCCCTTTCCCTTTTGCTTTTCAGTTCTTGGGCCGGTAGTGTATTTACTCTTTCCTTTCTTTTGCTTTTCCTCTTACTCGTAGATCTTCGCGCGAGGCTAGGCTTTGGGAAACTTGTTTCTAGGTAGATCTTGAACCCTTCCGGAAAATGTCTTCCGAGGACTACCTTTCGGATTCCTCTTCCCGTAGCCATCACACCGTAATCCCCACATCTTCTTCCGGAGGAACTTCGGTTGAAACGAACTCTGACGGGCTCGAGGCAGATCTTGCCCAGAGCGAGGCCGGTACCGGTAGCTCAACTCCTGCTACCGGTAACCAAGGAGAAGCCGGCAGCTCCAGCCAGGGCGCCGGAGTAGATCTGGACTCCTACACGCGAGGAGCCTGGATGGGCTCCGATGTGACCCAGGCGGAAATAGACTGGCTCTACCGCTCCCGGAGGATTCCGGAAGAGGTTTGGTGCCGCATCCCCGGCAAGGAGCGCCAGCCCGAGCCTCAGCCGGGTGAGTTTGTGGTCTTTGCCGCTCATTTTGAGCGCAGCTTAGGCCTTCCAGCGTCGTATTTCTTCCGGCGCTTTCTAGACTTCTACGAGCTTCAGCCCCACCATCTTCCGGGCAATGCTATCTTTTATCTTTCTTCCTTCACCGCCTTCATGGAGGGATACTGCGGTATCACTCCTTCCGTTGATAATTTCTCTTTCTTCTACTATCCTCGGAAGAATTCTATCCAGGATAGGAAACTTCCTCAACCCAAACCCTTTGTTCGGTGTGGGGGCTGCATCTTGTCTCCCCGCTCCGGGAGCAACTTCTACAAACTCTCCGGTCTGGACTCTGTCCGGACCTGGCAGGGGACCTTTTTCTATGTCCGGAACGGCGGTCCGGAAGATTTTATCAATCTCCTGGCATATGTTCCCGGGCCGCCTTCCATGAAGAACTGGCTCCACTATCCCAAGGACGACAAGGAGTCCATCCGGATCGCCGGCTTCATCGACACCAACAAGGAGGAGACCAACCTCTGCGCGGAGGATCTGGTCCGCGCCTTCCTCGCGCGCCGGGTGCTGCCCCTTCAGCGGCGCGCCCACAAGATCAGCGAGATGTCGGGGCCAATGGACCCGACAAGGATTACAACCCACCGGCTGAGCCCTACTGACTTGGTCCTTAAGGCCAAGCAGATTTGCCAAAACCCGCTGAGTCCCAGCGGGAATACGGGCTGGCCCCCTACAGCCGCCGCAACTCTCCTCCGCGGCGAGTAAGATCTTGGGATCCTCGGGAAGCTTTTTCATGTATAACCACGCGTATCTTGCTCTAACATGTTGTCTTTGTATTTCAGAACTTCCGCCGGATCGGCCAGGAGCATCCGGCTTCCTAGACGCCGGACCGGATCTTCCAGGACGACTCTGACGCTGACCCCTACGTCAAGGGAGAGCAGAAGATGGGCCGCACCCACACTCCACGCCCCGGTAACTTTTCCGGCAAGGGCTCTGATTCGGATGATGAGGTTACTATATTTGAGGTATTTTTTGCTCTTTCTCTTTCTCATGCATTATCTTTCTGTAGACGCTCCCTCAGCCAGCGCCAACCCACAGGTTGTGGAGCGCGCCACCCCGCTTCAGGCCAAAGTGCCCGAGGCCGGTTCCAGCGAGGCTCCTCCGGCCAAGCGCTCCCGGATGGAGATCGGCGGGAAGAAGGTGACCACCAAGCGCTACCGGAAACGGGAGATGCCGGTGGCTACCGGGTAAGTTTCCGTTTTCACTTTCTTTTGCTTCCTGACTCTTTTGTTTCCTGACTCTCTTTTTCCGGTTGCCTCTCTAAACTTTCTTTTTCCATCTTTCCAGGCCTCCCTTGAAGATATCCAAGAGCGCCTCTGGCATGAGGCCGGAGACCTCAGAGGACGCCGCCAGGGCCTCTCCTCCTCCTCAGCCAAGTCCGGTACCATCTGGTGCCGGCAACCCTTCTGCCTCCCCCCTGGGGGGCAACACAAGTTCGGGGTGCGCGGCCCCTAAATCTTCATATCACCGCGCGGAGGAGGACTTTGTCTCCCCTCCTGAAGCCCAAGACACCGGCGCCAGCAACACCGGCGCCGGCACCGAAGATGCCGGGCAGGCGAAACCTCTGGTTCCTCCTGTCCAGAAGAAGAAAAAGAAAAGAGGACTCCTTCCTCCCCCTCCAAGGCCGTGCCGGATTCTTCCGAGCCGGCAAGCTCCGCTACGGCGAAGGATGCTCCTGGAACTCCTGAGCCAGCCAAGACCGCGCCAGCACCTCCTCCGGCAACCTCGGCCAGCAAGCCGGCGGCCGCCAAGCCAACACCGCCAGAGAGCGGCAAGCTCACCGCCCAGCAACTTGCTGCGGTGGTGACCGCGGCCACCGCACCCTCTTCCGGCTCGCAGACGCTAGTTCTACACGCCGGCCGCGCCGCCGTGGTGGCCTCTGAGACGGCCTCTGCCCAGGTAGGCCGGATCACAGAGTTCCAACACCAAGGAGCTGACCTGGCCCATCTGCTCGATTACGCTGAAAAGTGGAATCGGGCGGATCTGACGCCGGCGACGCGCGGCCACGGCAAGGACAAGCTCCCGGTGGTCGACCCCTCCGGCCCTCGCAGCACCGGACAATATTTTGGCCGGCTGCGGCGCGCGGCCAAGGAGTTTGACAATGTGTGGCACGACACCAACACGAACGTGACGGTAAACCGCATAACTTCAATTTCTTTTACATCCTTGCCGGTTTTCTTTCCAAGCTTTGAAGATTATGTATATCCTCCCAGTCCTCGAGTTTCGGGTTGTGAACGGAGTTCTTAGCGCGAAACTTTGCTGTAAACACCAAAAAATCGGCATAGCCAGTCCCCGAGTTTCGGGTTTAGAGCGCAACACTTAGCGCGGAACTTTTCTCTCTTTGCCGGCATGTTTTTACCGAAACCTCCTGTTTTTGAACAGAGCACGTTGGACACCCGGAAGCAGCTCTTTGAGGAGCTGGTGTGGGAGCACCGGGAGCTATCCGAGGCCCACAGCAAGTGCCAAGGTTAGTCCTTGCTCATCCGGCCTCTTTTTACCGGTTGCTTTTTCTTTTTTAGTTCCTAACTTTTTGCATTTCAGCTCTTCCGGAAGTCTCCTTCGAGGATCTCTCCGTCGAGCTCGCCGCGCTCAAAGGTACCATTTCTTGTTTTTACTTGTTTTGCATCTTTTGCCATACCGGACATCTCTTTGTTAACAAGACCCTTCCGGATTTCAGCTGAGAAGGAGCAGCTCACCACTGTGCATCGCGAAGTGAAGGAGCAGGCCATGCAGGCTGAGCTCCGGCACGCGCGGGAGCTCAAGGAGGCCAAAGCCGCAGCAGAGGCCAAACTGGACAAAACCCTGAAGGAGTACACGGACTCCACTGTTGTGCTGCGGAAGGAGCTGGAGGAGGAGACGGCCGCGCGGAAGGCTGCGCAGGACCGGATCGCCCTGCTCACCGCCGATCAAACCGAATATGATCGGATGGTGATGCAGATCGATGCCCTCGCCTGCTGTTATCACCAGAATTTGACCGAGTCAGAGGTGGGCCGCGATCAAGGTGGATTTGAAGAATATACATGGAAAAAATATGTGAATCGGCCTTTATATGCAAAGTGTGGGCTAGTTGGCCCGTGTATCTGTAAGATATTAGGATACGTGTCGATTAGATAGAGTTTGGCCTGTGCACGGTTTGGTGCACGCCTCAATTAGAAAGTCCCTTGGACTATAAATATGTATCTAGGGTTTATGGAATAAACAACAACCAACGTTCCACACAAACAATCTCGGAGCATCGCCAACTCCTTCGTCTCGAGGGTTTCTCTGGTAAGCACCATGCCGCTAGATCGCATCTTTGGAGTCTAAGCCTGGCACTATGTCGTTCACGCGTTGCTCGTGCTGAAGCCTTTTTGATGGCGAGCAGCGTAGTTATCTTGTATGTTAGGGTTAGCATAAGGTGCTTCGTATCATATGCTATCGTGGTGCAACCCTTGCATATCTAGCCGCCCTTACACCTATCTTGGGTGTAAGGGAGCGGCACCCCGCTTGATCATCGTTTAGTAGATCCGCACGATCCGTTTCTTGTAGTGAGGATTAGTTTAATATCCGCAATAGTTAGGCCTTACAAAGGGTTGGAGGATCAGCGGCGTGTAGGGTGTAGTTTGCTAGCCCTAGACAGGATGTTTCGAGGATCAACCTCGTGTTGGTTTTGAGGCCTTGTCTAGGATCGGCTCATGATCACCGTACGCGAGCGAGGCCCAGTCGTGAGTAGGATGATCCGATTATGCGGTGGAAAACCTAAATCGTCGTAGATCTAATCAGCTTTATCTTGATCAAGCAGGACCACCATATGATCGGACACCTTGTACGAATCATGGGTGAATCGGCTCTTTTGAGCCGATTCACGGGATAACCTGAGAGCCGATCGGGCTCCTTTTAATGTTCACGTGTATGCCATGCAGGAAACTAAGCGAGGCATTCTCCAACACCTTCTGACAGGTATAGGTCAGGTGGCACGCCCCTTGCATCGGCATCGGACGTGTGTACCAGAGGCACGGGCCGTCGCTCTGAGGGACTGGGGCCAGCCCCAGCCCTAGTTGTTCCGGCTCTACGGTGTTGCCCGTCGCTGCCCGCGGTGGGTTTCTGACCGCAACACATTGTGCCCGGTGGGACCATCTTCAGCATCCAGCATCACCATCTACATCTGAGATGGCGGAGGGCACTCCGGTCAAGTACGAGGATCTGCATGCAGCCGAGCTCAAGAAGAGTATGACGAGATCAAGGCGGAGTCCTCGAAACCGACCTCATCGGCTCTTTCACAAAAACCCGTTCACATGGCATCAGGTGGAAGGGGTTCTCACCTGAAGGAGCGCTCGATGGAGTGGACCTGTCCCCCCGTCAGAAGAACGCACCAGGTCGCTGCGTCAAGAGATCAACTTCATGGTGGCTCATTAGCTGCACCGCCACTCTGAAAACCTGGTGAACACTTTGGAGCGTGTCGCTCGCGTAGTCCGGGAAATCACTTGGGCCACGATATTCTCCGTCCCAGGACCAGCTCACTGAGGACTTACCAAGGAGAGATGCCACTCCCGTCCCGTCCACCGCTGCTCGTTGGCAGCACCAGAGTGCCGAACTCATCGGCCTACGTCACATCTACAAGATTGGTGGTGACCCTAGTGACTGCAATTCCTACATGAGGTGCCCAAGGAGATCCCGCATGGATACACGTGTGCCTCGTGCAGGCTAACGATAGCTGGGCACTCTCGAACATTTACAACAGCAGGGACTTACGGAACGGCGGGAGGGAACGTGAGGGGCTTGAGATATTGAGAAGCGAGGCGTGGCTAGCTAAGTATGCCCCTCCGACAAACTCCCGAGCTCAGCTCCTGCAGTTGGCTCAGAACTTGGAAAAGCAAGCATGGCTGTGGCCAAGTATGCCACCCGAATCTTGGTTTCAACGCCTTCGGCCATCACCGCGGATGAGATTTGTACGGTCCTAAAAGACCAGTCCGGCATGAGAAAAGGAGGACAATCGGATATACCAAGCCGTACCCCAACGTGTACGAATTGATCCCGCTACCACCCAAGGCTCCCTGACTTTACAAGTTTAGTGGATCGGATAGTTCCAGCTCCATCGAGCATGAGCCGATATTTGGCACAGTGGGCACGATCTCAGCATTAGACGGGCTGCGTGTGAGGTTCTTCGCACAGTCCTCCGGGATCGGCTTTCGGGTGGTACACACCGCTGGCTGCCGCCGAACTCAGTCCGGACTTGGAAACAGAGTTGGAAGAGCAGTTCCACCTACGGAGTATCATTACGAGCTGGTGGCATTGCCGATCTCTAGCACAAATCTGACGAGCGCGGGAGGCAGTGTCGGGAATACATCCAACGAGAACCGTAGAACCCGTGCTATTCGGTTCACGTAAGTGAAAAATAAGTTAGCGGTGGTGGGTCTCTCATCACCGATCAAGGACGTGGCCTCCCAAGCAGACTACCCTTCGTTGGCGCACATGGTGCAGAAGCTGTCAGCATATGAACAGCGCCACCCAGATGTTTACCAGGACAAATTCAAGCGTGCGGTGGTCCTGGTTGAGGCAGACGAGGACGAAGGTGCTGCGGGAGATCGAGAGGTAGTAGTGGCTGAATGGACTCGAGCGGCAGGCCCCGTGTCCTGCAAATGGGTTAAGCCACAAGGCCCTCCAAAAGGGTTCGACTTCGACGTGACCAAAACTGAGCAGATTTTCGATCTCTTACTCACGGAGAAGCATATAAAGGTACCTGAAGGCCACAAGATCCCCACGGTGCAAGAGTGAACGGAAAGCCATGCAGTGGCATATGCGTCTTCCACCACCAACGAGGCGCAGGTGTGGCGGCAGCAGATCCAGATGGCGATAGAAAATGGACGGTTAATTTTCAGCAGTACGCCATGAAGGTCGACACACACCTCTTCCACGCCGTTAACATGGTGGAGTATACTTACCATGGAGGTGCCAATACAGATCTCTCGTATGTAACATGGTGGAATCCCAGGCACCACTCTGCAGTAAGAGACGGAATGGGGAACGCTGCTCTCATAGCAAAACACGAGGAAGCCGCTCACGCGATCGGCTCCTTACGGCGCCCGCGCTACGTCACGAGAGGGGAAGTGAGAGAACATAAGATATCGGCGACCCCTCTCTCTGATCACCTCCTCTACAAGTATGTGGGGCCAATACGACCAACGCCGGCGATACAACTACGATGATGAGGGCCGTCAGCTGGGGACGACGGAGACGGTATTCGGCATGATCGCGACGGGAAGCGTACGGCGCCACGCCAGGGAAAAGTCGAGAGAGCAGACGACCGAGGATGAGCAGCGCAGGACTGCCCCTTCTTGGAACCTCACGGGATTCGAGAATGAACCGGGTGCCTACAATCGGCAGCACGCGAGAATGCAACAAAGGAAGAGGATGCAGCAAGTGTCCGTGTTCGACGTCTAGGACCTCTCCCGCCTCGGAACAAGCACGCTGAGTCCCTCTGGTGGAAGATCTCGAGGAACTAGAGGACGATGATGAAGAAGAAGACGAGTATCATCGGCCAAGGTGGTGCCCGATGGACTCAACCCGTTCCCAAGCGAAGGGTTCAATGACTACGTGGGTTGGAAGAGTGAAGGTTATACACTGCCGGTGGAGAAAAGCGCAATGCTGATCGACAACTAAATTCAGCGAACCCTGGACGAAGATGGTCGGCCAAGAAAAAAGAGTGGCGCCCCAAGCAGGAAAGCCCGATGATAAGAGCATCAATTTGCTTTAAACATGGTGCTCGTCATCCCAACGGAGTTTGGTGCTCCGGGATTACACGAGGCACCCAGTTTCAACGACTGCAAGCGCATCAACGTGATAAAGTCAGAGGTTGGGCTGGTTTTATCCACCGGCCTGACCGAGTAACAAGAGCAACATCGATGAACAAACGTGGCGATGCCGATCGAGGAGATCGGCCCCAAGGATTTGTGGAGGAACATTACAAAACCTTCATCGAACAAGCAATGTGGAGGCCGATTCCAGCAATCGGCCAAAATTATCCTCACCATCCTTTCTGCCTAGGCAATAGGGTTACGTCGGCTAATGAGCTAGAAGAAGTCCACACTGTTAGAGCCGACGTTCACGTAGAAGTGCCTTGGCTAATCATGAAACGTTTGTGGATTTTTGTGAATCGGCTCAGGAAGGCTTATAATCAGATCAACATGTGCGACCATATGCGGTGAAACATTGGGGGGGCCGATAGAAAAATCGGCACAGCAAAAAAAAAAAAATTTCTGGGCGTCGCAAAAATACAGCCGATGCAAGGACATCGACTTTAGAACTAAGGAGCTAAGCCGATGCACAGTCATCAACTCTAGAACAATTACACGAGACCCACCAGATAGGCGCCCAAGGCTCAGATTTGCGCCAAGATGGTTCTCAGTTCAGCTTCAAGAGCTTCTGTTTCCTTGGAAGAAAGCTGATCAATGGGGGCAAGTTTGGCTGACTTTTCCTGGTGGCTGTCTCAGTTTACCAGATTGCTTGAGGTCAAAGCCTTTTTCTGTTCTGTGCATCCTCGCTGATGTTCTCGCCTTGATTAAGGCTCGGGGGGCAGCTAACTTGGTAGATGCTCTATTTTCGGGAGCCGATTGAAGTTGCATCGGCTGACCCTGCATCGTGGCCTTCTCCAAAAGTGCTGAGCTGCTTTCAGAAGAGGACTGCTAAGGCTACGGAGGGGAGCTGGAAAGGGAGGCCGTCGTCTTTTACAGGGTTTGGACCGTCCTGTTGCTGCGAGAAAGGGAAGGAGACTGAATTCTCAAAATAGCCGATGAACGTTCATCGGCTATAGGATTGCGGAGTATCAAATCACAGTCTGAATTTGAGAAATGTTTGACTAACGGTCTAATCGATGTCTGAGTCCAGCTTCATGGGCGTCTGAAGGAAAAAAGGGCCGATACGTTGCTACCGGTCTTGGTGTGGCAAGCGGAAGGATTAAAATTGGATTAATTGAAAGAGAAATTGGAAGAACAATTTTCATTAATTCAAAGGAGGGCGTTACAAGAAAGAGCCGATGGCTCTCAAGAGAGGGATCTAGTGCCTAGTGCATTGCTACTAGTCCTACTCTACCTGATCGTCGCTGTCCTCATCATCGCCGTCGTCGACGTCGTCGGCGCTGCTCCCAGGAAGCTCCTCGTCATCATCATCATCCTCGCTGTCCGCCCAAGAGCAGAAGCGCTTCGTCGGCGGGTACCCGATGGAGGAGGAAGATTCATCCTCCTCCTCTTCTCCTTGTCATCATCATCGTCTTCGCTGTCCGCCCAGCGCGGAGGTGGCCCTGCGGCTCAAGGGCGGGGAAGAGGGGTCTCCCTCCTCCTTCTCTTCTTCTTCCTCTACTTCTTCTTCTTCCTCTTTCCCGTCGGAGGAGGTGGGCTTCACCCGGAGATGGAGGTCGTCTTCGCCTCCGCTTATCAGCTTCCCTTCGACGAGGTACTTGAGGTCCTCTTTCCCGTCGGTCAGAGGCAGGTCGCCGTCTGGCACATGATCGGAGTTTCGCTCCGGCTCGCTCAAGGATGGGGACTGGAGGGGAGGGCCGGAGGAGGTTGAGGAGGAGGAAGATATTGCTACAGGAGGAGGGGGTTTTTTGGTGCCGATGGCTAGAACAGAGGAAGGTGATGAAGAGGGCTAATCGATCGGCACAGTTAAATAATGAGAAGCCTGTTGGAAATTTAATGCCATTGCAGTTTCCGAGGAGGTGATGCCAAAGCTATCGAATTTTGCAGAGAAGCTGAGAGGACAGGGCATAATGATGAAGGATACTGCAACGTTTCTGCCACGACATGACCCAACGAAGGAATAGCAGAGTGATTTTGGAATTATCAATTCCAAAACCAGGGGGGCATGTGTTATCACCAGAATTTGACCGAGTCAGAGGTGGGCCGCGATCAAGGTGGATTTGAAGAATATACATGGAAAAAATATGTGAATCGGCCTTTATATGCAAAGTGTGGGCTAGTTGGCCCGTGTATCTGTAAGATATTAGGATACGTGTCGATTAGATAGAGTTTGGCCTGTGCACGGTTTGGTGCACGCCTCGATTAGAAAGTCCCTTGGACTATAAATATGTCTCTAGGGTTTATGGGTAAACAACAACCAACGTTCAACACAAATCAATCTCGGCGCATCGCCAACTCCTTATCTCGAGGTTTCTCAGTAACACCATGCCGCCTAGATCATCTTTTGATCTGGCGGCACATTCCTGTCGTTGTTCACGACGTTGCTCGTGCTGAAGCCTTTTTGATGGCGAGCAACGTAGTTATCTTAGATATATTAGGGTTAGCATTGTTCTTCGTATCATATGCTATCGTAGTGCAACCCTTGCATATCTAGCCGCCCTTACACCTATCTTAGGTGTAGGGACGGCACCCCTGATCATAGTTTAGTAGATCGATCCGTTACGGTTGCCCCTGCATTTGCAGGGATTAGTTTAATATCCGCAATAGTTAGGCCATACAAAGGGTTGGAGGATCCCGGCGGCGTGTAGGGTGTGGTTTGCTAGCCCTGAACGGTGTTCCAAGGATCAACCTCGTGTTGGTTTTTAGGCCTGTCTGAGATCGGCTCATGAAATGCAAATGCTGTGCAAAGGCCCAATAAGTAGTGAGATATGGAATTATCTTGCAGTGAAAACCCTAAATCGTCGTAGATCTAATCAGCTTTATCTTGATCAATAGGACCACCATATATTCGGACACCTTGTACGAATCATGGGTGGATCGGCTCTTTGGGCCGATTCACAGGACAACTTAAGAGCCGATCGGAGCTCGTATTTAATGTTTACGTACCTGCCATACGGGAAACTAGCGAGGCATTCTCAACACCCCTTCTGCGACCCAGTTATGGGTCAGGTGGCACGCCACCACATCAGCATCGGACGGTGCGTGCGGAGAAAACTGCGGAGCGTCGCTACGAGGGGCCAGGGCCGGCGCAGCCCCTGAGTTGTTCCCGGCTCTACGGTGTTGCCCGTCGCTGCCCGCCGGTGGGTTTCTGACCGCAACACCTGCAGTAAGCGATTTTTCCTTTTTTCCCTTGCTTAGAAGCTTTTAGTTGATACCGGTATGTTCTTACACTGGTTGCTGTTTATTCTCTTTTTCTTTGTAGGGATCTTCCCGGATTCCCAGACGCATGCGGTTGCCAAGGTCACGGAGCACAGGGCCAAGCAATCCCTGCCCAGTCCGGATGCGCCCTGGAATGGCTACGACTATCTGGTCGCGCTCTCCGCCCGGGTCCAGCACATGCGCTCCGTGGACCGGCATCTTGCCGACCTTCCGGACGCTGCCATCCAAGTCCTCAAGGTGCTGTGGCCTGGGGAGCCGGTGCCTGACAACGTCTCGCTCATCGCTGACCGCCTGAAGGATGCGGGCCGGAGGATCCGCGAGTGGAGATGTTCGGCGGCTCGTGCCGGAGCGGATGCATCGCTGGGCATCGCCTGCTCCTGGTACAATGACCTGGACCTGGACGCCTTCCACGCCTTCCGTGGCGACTCGCCAACCGACAAGGATCCGGCTCGCACCGCCAAGCACCAGGACCGCGCCTACCGCATCGCCGAGTTTGCCCACGTGCGCACCTTCATCCCTCCTCCCCCTGACGTCAAGGATGCAATTTCTGACGACGAAGGAGAAGTCCTCGAGGAGGAGGAGGATGAGGATGCCGAAGAGGATGCAGCTGATCCGGAAGAAGGTGATGCTCCTCCGGAAGCTCCTGAGGCCGGCGCGCAGCCTCCTATTGCCTGAATCTCTTATACTGTGTTCCTCATATCTGTTGCCTCAAAACTTAAGCTTGTTAAATTCTACCCCGGAATGCCGGGTTTAAGATGTAAGATAAAACTCATCATGCCATTTGGTTATGCGACAACAGTTACGCCGGTATCTTTTTACCAGTAACTTACTAAGTTAAGTTTATGTGCTACTTTAGCATTTTGCATATCGTTTGCTTTGATCTTGCACTGTGAAGATTCCGGAATTGTTTCGGCATCCAATCTGACGCACACTTGGTTCTTTTGCTTTGCCTCTGCCTACCTCTCTGGGTTTTTTGGCGTATGAGTCACAAAGTTCTTTTGCCAAGCAAACACTTTCTTGAACTTAGAAAAAATTCGAAATTTTTCACAAAAAACCGGTATAACCGGGGTTAGCTAAACTTTTTCCGGATTAATTGTTCCCATTCCTTTCATAGTGTTTCGCGTGTGGATTCCTACCGGTTTTATCTTGCACATGAAGCCGGTCTGCGGACCAGCAGCATGATCGAAGACTCCGGTAGGTTTAGCACGTTACTAAACAGGAAAGAAAAAATGTTCGCCAAACAACCGGTAAACTGAAAAAATAAACATATTACATGCAATTTTCGGTAGAGGCAGTCCCCGAGATTCATTCGAGGTGCCGGCATCTTTATTCATAGCATTTAAGGTACAAAAAAGAACTTCTTACAACACAACTTCAGGAATAGAAAGGACGCAGTAGTGCTATGTTCCATGGGCGCTTAGTTTCCTCTCCGGACCTGTCCGCCTTGCCTTTCTTTGATTCCTGTGCATCGATTAAGTAGTAGGCATCATTGTGTAGAGCCTTGCTCACAATGAAAGGTCCTTCCCACGGAGGTGAGAGCTTGTGGCGTCCCTCAGTGCACTGCGCTGCACTAGGCGTAACACGAGGTCCCCTTCCCGGAAAACCCTCGGGTTAACCTTCCGGCTATGATAGCGTATGAGTTTTTTGCTGGTATTTGGTTGTTCTTGCCAAAGCCAACTCTCTTGCTTCTTCTAGCAAGTCCACATCATTTTCTCGGGCCTCTTTTACCTCTTCTTCGGTATAGAGTTGAGCCCTTGGTGAATCGTGAATGATATCGGTTGGAATTACGGCTTCCGCCCCATAAACCATGAAGAACGGAGTGTATCCGGTAGACCGGTTCGGTGTTGTTCGGATGCTCCACAGTACGGATGGTAGCTCATCCAGCCAACACCATCCCGGTGTCTTTTCAAGCGGTTCAATGAGCCTTGGTTTGATACCGGAAAGCACCAAAGCATTGGTTCTTTCCACTTGGCCATTGCCTTGCGGGTGTGCGACTGAGCACAAATCCAGCCGGATATTGTTATCCTCACAAAATCTTTTGAACTCACCTTGAGCAAAGTTTGTGCCATTGTCAGTGATTATGCTATGCGGGTATCCAAACCGCCAGATCACATCTTTTAAGAATTTCACCGCCGTATGCCCATCACACTTTGCGATAGGCTTCACTTCCAACCACTTGGTGAACTTATCCACCATCACCAGTACATGGGTCATGTTGCCCCTTGCGGTTTTGAATGGACCAACCATATCAAGGCACCATACAGCAAATGGCCAAGTCAATGGTATAGTTTTGAGACCGGATGCTGGGGTAGGACTTTGCTTGCCGTACCCCTGGCACCCATTACATCTTCGTACCAAGTCCTCAGCGTTTTCCAGAGCCGTGGGCCAATAGAACCCATGCCGGAATACTTTTGCCACCAGTGCCCTTGATGAGGCATGGTGCCCACATTCTCCTTGGTGAATCTCTACCAGCATTTCTTTTCCTTCTTCCGGTTCCACACACCTTTGGAGGACACCGGTAACACTTCTTTTATACACCTCACCATTGATGATAGTGTAGGCCTTGGACCTTCTTTGGATCCTCCTCGACTCGTTTTCGGTGCCGTTGATCAGGAATTCCTTAATAGGTTCAACCCAAGTTGGCGCTTCCCGAACCAGAAACACCGGTACGTCCACTTCCATACTGTCCACCAGCATAGCTTCTTCCGGTATGGATCCTGCAGTCCCCGAGTTTACCGGAACAGTCCCCGAGTTTGCCGGTATAGTCCCCGGGTTTCCCTCGTCAATGTCCATTGGCACAATGTGTGACTCCGGTACAAAAATTGATTTGATGGAGTCATACCATTGAGCTCAAAAGCCCACTAGGAGGAATTTCTGTGGGAGGAACCTAGCTTAAGAGAGAGTATCCATGACTTCATTTTTAAGGCACATGGTGAAACTCTGACCTTGAAGAAGCGGCAATCTTTATTTTATAGAGGAAACCGGTATGAGGCCATGTTGGCATCTTTCGCGTCCCAATCCGCGGAACACTGCTGCACCACAAGATCTGAATCACCATAGCAAATGATCCGGTGTGCACCGATTTCTTTTGCGACCTTGAGCCCATGGATCAAAGCCTCATACTCAGCAACATTGTTCGATGCTCTGAAGTGCACTTGTAAAACATACCGGAGATGATCTCCCTTAGGTGAAGTAAGCACCACACCGGCACCCAGACCCTCCTTGAGTTTGGATCCATCGAAGTGCATCTTCCAGTACTCTACCTTGTGTTCCGGCGGTTTGTATTGCATTTCCGCCCAATCAACCAAGAAATCAGCTAAAGCTTGTGATTTTATGGCGTCTCTTCTTTCGTTTACCGGTAAATACGGTGACTTTAAATTGCCATTTAGCAATCCTGCCGCTAGCATCCCAGCAGCCCACCTTGATATCGGAGAGGTGGTGCCTCCTCCACCACTTTCATAGGGTGTTCTTCAAATTAGTGCTTGAGCTTTGTGACGGCCATGAACACGCCATAGGTCATTTCTGAGTGAGGGTAGTTTTGTTTGGAGAGGGAGAGCAACTCGCTCAGGTAGTATACCGGTCTCTGCCGGTTTTTCCTTCCTCTTCTGTTTCTACTACCACCACACTCACAGCCGGTTTGTTGCTGCTATGTACAACAGCATGGGCTCTCTTTCTAGAGGCGAGGCCAAGATCGGCGCAGTGGCTAGCATTGTTTTTAGCTCTTTGAATGCTACGTCTGCCTGGGTTCAGACGAAAGTATCGGATTTTTCATCAAAGCGTAGAGTGGCGGGCTTTTTCTAACCTGTATGAACCGGCTTCGCCCCGATACCAAGCTTCCGTGGCTTTGCACATCTTTGAGTTCTTGCGGTATTGTCTTTCAATGGCCCGGATCTTTACCGGATTAACCTCTATGCTCCGGCTAGACACGAGAAAGCCAGGCAACTTGCCGGCTGGTACACCGAAGGTGCATTTTGCCGGATTGAGTTTCATCCGGAACCTTCTTAAGTTGTCAAACGTTTGCCTTAAATCATCGATCAAGGTTTCCTTGACCTTCGTTTTTATCACAATGTCGTCCACATAGACTTGCACATTCTTTCCGATTGATCAAACAAGCACTTTTGCATGCAGCGCTGGTACGTTGCACCAGCGTTGCGCAAACCGAAAGGCATAGTAACATAGCAATAAGCCCCGTGCGGGGGTGATAAAGCAGTTTTATTTGCTCTTCCATTTAGGGGAATCTGGTGGAAACCGGAATAAGCATCCAGAAAAGACAACAGCTCACAACCAGCAGTAGAATCGATCACTTGATCAATTCGGGGTAAAGGGAAAGGATCTTTCGGGCAAGCCTTGTTCAGGTTGGTGTAGTCGATGCACATGCGCCACACCTTTGCTTCCATGTTCTCTTCTTTTTTCTTCTCGACCAGCACCGGATTGGCTAGCCACTCGGTGTGCAGTACTTCCACGATGAAACCGGAAACCAACAACTTTGTTACTTCTTCTCCAATGATCTTCCTCCTATCTTCAGCAAACCGGCGCAAAGGTTGCCGCACCGGCTTCGCGTCCTTCCGGACATTCAGAGAGTGCTCAGCCAACTCCCTCGGCACACCTACCAAGTCATCAGTAGACCAGGCAAAGATATTCCGATTCTCACGGAGGAAGTTGACGAGCGCGCTTTCCTATGCCTCACTGAGACCGGCACCGATACGAACGGTGCGCTCAGGGTAAGCCGGGTCCAGCACGATGTCTTTTGTTTCCTTGGTTGGCTTGAACGCCGGTGTGCCAAGGTTGCCACTCATTGCAGCTAAGCTCAACTGTGAGGACTGAGCCAGCGCAACCGCAGTTTGCATTCTCCTTTTTTCTTCTGCGATCACCAGCGATTCGGCCAGATTTGATCCGGCAGAAGCGATTTCCAGTGAGATTTTGTAGTTTCCCACCACGGTTAAGGGTCCAGATGGTGCCGGCTTCTTCATCTTGAGATACGCCGTATGTGTTGAGGCCATAAACGATGCGAACGCCGGTCTCTCCAGCAGCGCATGATAGGGACTGTCTAAGTCCACTACCTCGAACAGAACATTTTCCACCCGGCAATTGTCGCGTCCTCCAAACGACACATCCACCCGGACTTTTCCCATGGGCGAGCAGGACAAACCCGGAATGATTCCGTGGAACGTAGTGTGAGTTGGTTGCAACATGTTTTCAGTGATTCCCAGCATGCGCATGGTGTGCCGGTACATAATGTTTATGCTGCTTCCATTGTCAATCAGCACTTTGCTGAACCGCACTCGAGCCGTTGGCCCATGCATGATAGGGTCCACAACAAGAGCGTAGCCACCCGGATTAGGCATGATTTTCGGATGATCCTTGAACGACCAGGTAATTTCCTGATCTGACCACAACATGTACCTTGGTACTGCCGGCATCACTGCGTTCACTTCCATTGAGCGGCGATGCAAGCTTTGCTTGTCAGTTGGCTCAGTAACAAACACAACACAGCACACGTCCGGATCCTGGTAAACATTCCGGCCCAAAGGTGCCGGCGGTGGCGGTTGGCCATTGCCATCACCCACCTGATGAACTTGCTGGTGCTGCTGCCGGTTTGGCTGAGGCTGTACCGGCAGAGCATTTGCTCCGGTAAGCGGTGGTGGTGGTGGTAGGGGGTGCTGGTGCAACATATCTTGCGATGGTGGTAATATCGTGGTACAGCCTTGTGCTTGCGCATCTTTTACCGCACCCTTCAACATCAGGTATTTGGTCCAAGAACAGTCCTTCGTCAAATGGTTTGATGGATTAGCCGGATTCGGCGTATGCCACAGGCTTCTGGTTGGTCCATAGCTGCTTCCATGGTGTATTTTGCATGTTCTTGCCAATTCTTTTTCTGGCCCCAAGGCTTCTTCTCAACCCATTGTTTTTTAGGACCCGCCCACGGCTGTGATCCGGTTTTTTGCCTCTGGCTTCCGCTGGCGCCGGAACTATCCTGCACCGCGGCTACTTGCTACGGACCGTACCTCCTATCTCGGAAATCTTCCCTTCTTTTGTTGTCCCGGTTATGCATGTCTGTGTGGCGTGTTTGTGTGTTTGTGCGTTCTGCTGCAGTGGGTCTCCCAATGCGTAGTTATCCGCCACACGTATCATTTCTCCGCCAACGTTGTTGGCATGTTTCTCTGTAGCTTTTGAGAGGTGAACCTCTTCTGCACCCATTGCAAAACCAAGCTATGGCTAGCAAGCTGTTGCGGCCTGTTAGGCCTCCGGTAGGTACTGCTGAAGTTGCTCACAAAGGCTTCCTTAAAGTCCAACCAGCCGTTTATGCTTCCTTCCGGCAAGTTATTTAGCCAGATGCGCGCTGGCCCTACCAGAAAAGATGGTACAATTCTCACGGCCCAACGTCGGTTTCCTCCACCAGTGATGGTTCCTCCGCCACCGGCAACGTAAACTGCGGTCACGTAATCCGCAAGCCAGTCTTCCGGCTTAGTGGTGCCATCATATGTTTTTGTATCGCGGGGCAACGTGAAGTTGCGATCCAGTGGTTCCTCTTTCATGATGTGTGGGCCAAAACACTTGGGACCCGGTGGACCTTCTGCCTCAACCATCTCAGATAAGTACATCCTATCCAGCCTGTGCCTCACATCCCGGTCTGGTAGGCATCTTTCTCCTAACCTTTCCCCCAAAGGGTTCCGGTAGGCTGCGATTCTTTCGGTTCCCGAATCAGCCTCATCGTATCTTTCCGGTACCATGGCCCTTGCATGCCGGTACCTTGGCGAGCATTTCCTCTCTGCATAAGCAGCTCTTGGTGCGTATTTTGCCCGATTTCACCTCTACCGGCATACTCATCTCTGGCATAGCCGTATCTGGCGTAGCCACGATCCGCCGGTTTTCTGCGGCCTCGTGTCGCCGGCTTGTTGTTTTCAGCTAGCACCGGATCATACACAGTCATCTGCTCTGTGCATTCACCTCTTTTCCTTTTCTCTTGTCCGGATGAGGAGTGATGCATTGCCCATGGGACTTGCTTCCGGCATTCTTTGTTGAATGCACGGATTTCGAAGCCGCGGCCTTGTTCAACTTGGCTACACTACAAGAAAAGTTGCCATGGCAAGCAACTCTCTGACACGCTCTTGCTGTTTTGCCAGAGCGTCTCCGGAAAGCGATTCACACAGCTCTACTGCAGCCTTAGCAGCTTTTATGGTTTTATCCGGACTACTATACTTAGGTTTCTCTACCATGCTCAACGATGCGAAGTACTTTTTAGGCAAGAATCTCTTTATGCGAGATCTGATCTAGCTCTGACTCTGGCTTCGGTTTTACGGTATCGCCACGCTTGGCGCTGCGAAGCAAAGCCATGGGCAGCGTTATACTCACATAGGGTTAGGATTCGGCTCGCCTTTGCGCCGGACGATCGGCGCCGTTCGCGGCAGCTCACGCGCTGTGCCTCCAGCTCCGCCTGAGCCGCTGCCGGATCGATGTTCTGCGCGATGGGCGTAGCCAGCACGCTCATGGCCGCTTGTAGAGGAGTCTCTGGTGGCGCTGCGGATGCACCTGCAGCTTCCTGGTTGCGCTCGGTTGGCGGCTTGGCCGTGCGCGTGGACTTCGTCTGCCCAGCGCCTTCCGCCGCAGCTCCCTTGCCGGCGGCACCCGCGCCAACCACCAGCACCTCGACGCTGCCGGCGGCGTGGTCGCTGCGAAGCGCAGATCTTGGCGGATCCGGAGCCACCAGCACCGGCAAGAGGCACTGGCGCTCGGGGACGGTGCCGTAGTAGACGAGGATGCTTCCGAACTCGATGACTCGGCCGTCCTTGGGGAACTTACCTCCGTTGGAGAAGCAGCCCGTGTTGTCGTTGATGAAGCGCATTCGCGGATGCGGTTGACGAGCGCGGTGACGACACGCTCGCCGCCGACGGTGAGGATGCCCGCCCGAATATGAACTCCAGCAAGGCCCCATGGTGGGCGCCAACTGTCGTCGTGGTGAACAGACAGATGCCATGGGATGGCTTATCTCGGGGCCGAATGTGCGCTAGAGGATTCGGGGGAGGGTTTTGGTATAGATGGAGAGGTTTCCGGATGGATTCCTCAAGAACTTGGCCTTGGCCGAAGGTAGAAGATGATGAACTCAAGAACAAAGACAGCGCTAGATCTCTCTATTTCTTCATCATAAGAGCTTACAGGTTTGTGTACAAGATCGCTATTTGGTCCTTGCGTGGTACCTGCCCGCGAAGGGCTGTGCCCCCTCTCCTTATATAGGGGAGAGGGTGGCTTACAGGGGAAGAAACCCTAAGAAACCCTAAAGGGATCTTTGACTAGACAAACTACTTTACAAAGCTACTTTAGCTACCGGTGATGCCGGTATGCCTTTAATCAAGAGCTGTGACATCCTCCGGCACCTTTCGCGTCATCCTTCGCCTTTGGCGTCATGGCTTCGATTAAAGCTGAAGTACTTCGCTCATCTTTGTCTTCTAGCTCACGGAAGCATCTTTGACCCAGTCTTGCCGACGATATACGGTGTAGCATCATTCCGGTATTCGGTACGTTCTGCTTGATTAGGTATACCTTTCACAGGATACCGGTATGATTATCTGAATCAACCTTCGTTGTCCAAGGACACCTTTGGCATTTTTGATGGCTCAAACTATCAGGCAGCCCTTGGCATACCGGGAGTCATCCCCCAACATTGTCCCGTTTTGAAATACAGAAGCCGGTTAAATTAAGTGGGCACTGGACCGGTTTGTGCTATAAGCCAGGGTTCATGAGTCCCGAGGCACTGACACGGCACAGCGCATGCAAAGCCCTTTAGTCCCGGTTTGTAGTACAAACCGGGTCAAAACCGCTAACAGAGACGAGCGCAGCCAGTGGGAGTAGCCAAGTAAATCAGATAAAGGACCAATGCTCACCTTTGGTCCGGTTTGTGGTTCAGAAGCAGGGACAGTTGCTCCCAGGGGCTTGGGACCAAAGGCCTCTTCTCCACTAGTGAGAGGAAGAGAAGAGAAAACGCTAGGGGAGAGGGAGGAGAGGGCAGAATCGGCACCGCAGCGTGAGGCAAGATGCCGTGAGAGAGAGGAGCGGCAGTCGAGAGCAAAGTGGCCGTGACGAGGAAGGACGCAGTGAAACGGAGAGCATAGTGGGTCAACCCCGAAAACTTCCTAGGCAGCGGACCGACGGGGAGAACGAGGGGAACCGAAAATAGACAAGGCCCCAACCCAGTCGACGTGCGATGGCGGAGCAAGCCCCAAACAATAGCCACGCACCCACACGCCGGGGAAGTCCCACGCCTTAGGACATCTCCAACCATGCGACTAAGCAGAACGCCTTTGGGCTGTCCGTTTTTAGGCCATTTGGGTTGCGCGCGGACACCCCGGACAGCGGCCAGCGTCCGCGTGTCCGTTTGGGTCTCGCGCTGCGCCTGCGGACGCAACGCAAATGTAATAAAATAAAAGAAAATGAAAATGAAAAGGAAAGGAAAACAACAAAAAATAAATTGAAACTAGTGATTTCATTAAACTTAGCCCTATTTTTGGGCAATTTTTACACAAAGAAAGCCCTTGTGTGGGCTTGACTAAATAAAAAGCAAACTAGCCGGGTTTGCGAGGGCACGGTGGCCGTCGCGATACTGCCAGTAGTACTCGTCGTAAATGGGTGTCCCGATAGGGGACGACGCCCCCGGCAACGACGGGCTGTTCGGCCTGGACACGGAGCTTCGGGGACTCGGCCGGGGGACACTAACGCCCTTGTTGGAGATATGCCCAGAGGCAATAATAAAATGGTTATTATAATATATCTTTGTGTTTATGATAATGTTTACATACCATGCTATAATTGTCTTAACTGAAACATGTATGTTATGTGAACAACAAAGATTCCCTAGTAAGCCTCTTGTATAACTAGCTTGTTGATTAATGAATGATCATGGTTTAGTGATCATGAACATTGGATGTTATTAATAACATGAGCATATATCATTATATGAATGATGTAATAGACACAACCAATTAAAACGCAGCATAAGATCACGTCATTAAGTTATTTGCTATAAACTTTCGATACATAGTTGCCTAGTCCTTTCGACCATGAGATCATGTAAATCACTTATGCGGGAAGGGTACTTACATCAACGCCCTCGTAAATGGGTGGTTATAAGGTGGGATTAAGTATCCGGAAAGTATGAGTTGAGGCATATGGATCAACGGTGGGATTTTCCCATCCCGATGACGGATAGATATACTGCGGGCCTCTCGGTGGAATGTCATCTAATGTCTTGCAAGCATACGAATATTCATAAGAAGACCACATACCACGGTACGAGTAAAGAGTGCATCGTGACGAGGTTGAACAAGGTACAGAGTGAGATAGCGATGATCAAACCTCGGACAAGTAAATATCCCGCGTGACAAAGGGAATTGGTATCGTATGTGAATGGTTCATTCGATCACTAAGTCATCGTTGAATATGTGGGAGCCATTATGGATCTCCCGATCCCGCTATTGGTTATTGGTCGGAGAGAAGTCTCAACCATGTCTACATAGTTCGCGAACCGTAGGGTGACACACTTAAGGTTTGATGTCGTTTAAGTAGATATGGAATATGGAATGGAGTTGAATATTTGTTGGAGTCTCGGATGGGATCAGGATATCACGAAGTTTCCGGAATAGGAGAATAAGATTCATATATTGGAAGTCATATTCCAAGTTTGGAAATGTCCCGGTGCATTTATATGGTAGGTTCTGAAGGTTCTGAAAAGTCCGGTGAAAGGCACTATGGAAGATGGAGTCCGGAGGGACTCCACTAGCATGGCCAGCCAAACCCTAAGGGGAGGAATCCCAGGTGGGCTCCACCTTGGTGGCCGCCAGCCCTTCAGAGAGGTGGAGTCCCACCTTGAGTGGGACTCCCCCTTGAGTAGGTTTCCCACCTTTGGGAAGTTTTGGTGTTGGGGTCTTGTCGAAGACTTGGACTACAACTCTTGGGGCTTCCACCCATATAATGAGGGACAAGGGGAGGTGGCCCGGACACTCTTGCCTCCAACCTTGGCTGCCCCCCTTCATGGCCGGCGCCCAAGGCACCCCTCTCCCCAAACCTAGCACCCTCCTCCATACAACTCCCATACGCTTAGGCGGGTACCGGAGTTCTCCATCGACACTGCCACCACGCCGTCGTGCCGGGATTCAAGGAGGATCTACTACTTCCGCTGCCGGCTGGAACGGGGAGAAGGGCGTCTTCATCAACACCGAACGTGTGACCCAGTACGGAGGCCTGCTTGATTGTGGCACCATCAAGATCTTCTACGCGCTTTGAAGCGGCAAGTGATCGTCTGGCAACTTAACGGAAGCCTCATCTTGTAGACTTTGGAAATCTTCAAGGGTTAGTCTCGTTCATCCCCTCGGTGCTCAAATCTTCTAGATTGCATCTTGGCTTGGATTGCGTTCTCGCGATAGGAAAACTTTTGTTTTCTATGCTACGAATCCCATCGATTAGCCCAGACCCGTTTTTACTTGATGGTTGCACGAGTAGAACACGATTGTTTTGTGGGCGTTGATGCTTTGTTGTCTTTGGTTCGTGCTTTGCATCTTTATGGCATGGTGGGATGAAGCGGCTCGGGCTAACTTTACATGACCGCGTTCATGAGACTTGCTCCACGTTCGACATGCAACTTGTATTGCATAAGTGGCTTTACGGGTGTCTGTCTCTTCCACCATAGTGAAGATTCAATTTCCTCTTTCTATTGACAACACTAGTATCCCCGTTGTGGTTCATGTTCGTGGTGATTAGATCTAGAAACCTAAACCACGTGAAATATGCAAACCCAAATTAGAGACATCTAACTTGTTTTTGCAGAGTTTGGTGATGTGATATGGCCATGATGTGATGATGATGAATATGTATGAGATGATCATTATTGTATTGGGCAACCGGAACCTTATGGTTGTCTTTAAATTTTCATGTTGAGTAAAGTATTTCAAAGTAGTTGTAATAGTTGCTACATGAGGTGAACAACCATGAAGACGGCGCCATGGACCTTGGCGCTACTACGCCGACGATGATGGAGATCATGCCCGTTGATGATGGAGATCATGTTCGTGCTGTGGAAGGCGCAAAGACTAAAGGGCATATCATATCACATATGAATTGCATGTGATGTTAATCCTTTATGCATCTTATTTTGTTGAGAATCGTGACGTTAGCATTATAAGATGATCCCTGCATTAATATCAGAATATTAAGTGTTCTCCCTACGTATGCTACCCGTTACCTGATTAAATGCATTTGAAGCATCTACGTGATGATCGGATGTGATAGACTCAACGTTTACATACAACGGGAGTAAGCCACGCGGAATACTTAGGTTTGCTTGACGAGCCTAGCGTGTACATACATGGCAACGGAAACCGAAAGGTTGACCACGAGTCATATGGATGATATGATCAACATATTGATGTTCACCATTGAAGCTACATCATCTCGCGTGATGATCGGTTTTGGTGTAGTGGATGTGGATCGTGTACCACTTAACAGCTATGAGGGATGTTGTATTAAGTGGGAGTTCATTAGTAATTAGATTAAAACATGAACTAATTATCATAAACATAGTCTGAGTAGTATTTTGAATTAATTTTGTAGTATTGGCATCCGTTTTCTACCATGCGCTAGTCTTGTAATTGAGATGAAATATTGTTAAGTCTGACAAGAAACTTTACGGACTGGTCCCGTATTGTTAAAGAATCAAGAAATGATTAAGTCTTATTGCAAATTTTTAGTAAACCTCACATTGTTGATTCAAAGAGTTGTGGTTTCAATTAGTACCTAAAGTTATCTTGTCTCGGTGAAACTTGAAGTTCAAAACTGTTTGAAAAGTAAGGAGCTGAAAGTTTTTTGAAATAATCAAGGTATGAGATATATGTGATATATAGACCTTATTGCAAGATGATAGAATATAATTTAGTGAGACTACATAAACTCATAAGTTTTATGGAAATGTACGAAGGTTGAAGAAGCAAGGCGTCCCAATCCTCCAACTATTGGGGCACTAACGATATTCGCATATCCATGAAGTGATTGTCCTTAGTATGCACCGTTGCTAAGACTTGTCGTTTCGAAGCATCACGTGATGATCAGGTGTTAGAAATTCTGCGTGTGCTGGGTGCAAGCCAGAGTTGCACATGCGAATACTAAGGTTAAACTTTATGAGCCTAGCATGTACGGACATGGTCTCCAGAAAGTCATCATGAATTGATGGATAAAATTATGAGTGAAATTATTCATCATATTACAAAGTTACTAATAGTGAAATCTAGAACACTTGTCATATGATGATCAACTTCAAAGTAAGAACCTCAAGGTTATTGGTATTTGACCAACAAACATAGAAGTTATTGAAAGTGAAGTGTTTTTCTGAGAATGAGGAAAGCTAAAAGAGAAGCTAACAAAAGATATTTTGGCAGAAATAAAGAAAAGACTAGAAAGTCTAGCTCAGATGTATATAAATGATATACATGTTATGGATGTATTCCTTGTTTGGTAACATAATGAAGTTCTTGGGTATTTGTACCAGATTGGTTGGTATGAGATGTCATACAGTACAACGCAATACAAGAATACGATGGCCTAAGTGATTGATAAGGAATATGGTAATAATGCACGTCTGGAACATAATAAAGTGTTATTATGTTTGTCGTTGGCATTCTACCTAGCCCTTAGAATTTATAATAAAGAACTTAATAATTGTTATTTTGCTCTGGTCAAATAAAACAATGAGTTGTTCAAATTATGACATTACTCCATATACGTGGATAAGTTATTATAAATCTTAATGGTGAAACACATATACATAATACTGACGCTAAAATGCCATAAGGCAAATGATTTGAATTCCACTTATTTGTGGAACCTCCATTTAGGTCATGTTAGAAAGGAACGCATGAAGGAACTCCATGCAAATGGATTTTGGAGTCATTTGATTTTTGAATCGTTTGGCGCTGGCAAATCTTTTCTAAAGAGAATGACGGAAATACCGTTCATAGGCCAAGAGTTGAACAGACAACTAACTTAGTGAAACATACATAGTGATGTATATGGTTCACTGGGCATAGTTGTGCGGAGATTCTTCTACTTCATGAAAAACTTCCAACATGAATTGAGTATTATATGTATATATTTGATAAGGAAGAAGTTTGAAACATTTGAATGGATTCAAATAAATTTCAGCATGAAGTGGAAATCACCGTAATAGAAAAGTCAAATATCTATGATTGGATCATGGTGGAAATATTTGAATTACGAGTTTTAGCGAACATTTAAGAGAGTTATGAAATTGTTCTACAACTCACGTTTCTTGGAGTATCATAGTGATGATGAAGTATCCATGAGACGTATCCAAACCTTATTGGGTCAATGATGAGATAAAATATTAATGCCATTATATTTTTGTGGATTATGCTTTAGAGACTACCGCTTTTACACTAAATAGAGCATCATCATGATCCGTTGAAATGACACCATACAAGTTATTGCATGGGTATAAACCCTAATAGTCCTTTCTTTAAATTTTGGTCTAAGAGTTTACAACCAAAATCGGATAAATGTCTTTGTTGGTTATCCCAAAGAATTGATTGGGAATTCTTTTCACTATGAAGTAAAAGACAAAAATGTTTGTTAATGTTACTTATTTCAAAGAAATTGTTTTCTAAGCGAAGTATTTGAGTGGGAGGACAATAGAACTTGATAGGTTTATGAACCTGAGCATAATGATCAGAGTAGCGCAGCATCGGAAATGGTTCTGGAAGCGGCTACGACGATCATGGCTCCCATGTCTACAAAGTGTTATAGTCATGGAGATCAAGTACTTATTGAACCTTGTAGGTATGGTTTACTTTGTGATCAAATAAATGATTTGTGGACAAAGGATTGATTTTGAACAATGATAAACCAACTACAAACAAAGAAGTTATGATGGGCCCTGACTCCGTTAAAATGGCCATGCGCCATGAAATCCATGATAGATGAATATTTTTTGAAAGTAAATGGATCTATAAACTTGATGGACTTGGATGGAATATCCTTTAAGAAGCTCGACTTGTCGAAAAGTTGTTTACGACAAAGTTCAAAGAGTTGATTACGATAAGATTAGATCTTCCGTAGCAATGCTTATAGTCTATGTGGATTATTCTAGTAATCACTACATATTTCTTTTATGAGATATGCTAGTAGGATGGCAAATTACATTACTTATCAGAAGTGTGTATTAAAGATGTATACAGATACAACCAAGAGTTTTGCTGGTCCGTGGAATACTGGATAAGTATACAAACTTCAATTGGATGAAGTGAGTATGTGAGTTGGAATCTTCACCGGATGAAATAGTCAAAGAGTTTTTTGATTTCATCGAAGCTTGATGAAAGATGCTTGCATTTACAGGGGTAAGTGGGAAGTTGTTTGAGACATGTTATAATACTTATGTAGATGACGTCACGTCTCCGACGTATCGATAATTTCTTATGTTCCATGCCACATTATTGATGATATCTACATGTTTTATGCATACTTTATGTCATTATTATCCGTTTTCCGGAACTAACCTATTGACGAGATGCCGAAGGGGCCAGTTGTTGTTTTCTGCTGTTTTTGGTTTGAGAAATCCTAGTAAGGAAATATTCTCGGAATCGGACGAAATCAACGCCCAGCATCTTAGGATTGCATGAACCTTCCGAACACCCGAGAGCCGCCGGAGGGCGGGCCACGGGCCCTTTTGAGCCGGCGCGGCCAAAGGGGAACCCCGCGCCCCCTGTTGTGTAGCGCCTCGACCTTACGACGCCGCCTCTTCGCCTATATAAGGTCCTGACCTAAAACACGATACGGAAAAAGCCACGGATACGAAAAACCTTCCCGAGCCGCCGTATGTGAGGCAAGATCGGGGGACAGGGTCTGTTCTGACGGCCGCCGGGGCAGAGTGCCCCGGAGAGCTCCTCCATCGACACCCATGTCTATGTGACGATGTCTCCCATGAGAGGAGTAGTTCTCATCAGGCCTCAGGGCTGTCTGGTAGCTATGTGGTTCACATCTCTCTATGTACTTCAATACAATAATCTCATGAGCTGCCATACATGATTGTGGATTTTACTTATGTAATCTAGATGTCATTATGCTAGTCAAGTGGATTTTAATTATGTGATCTCCGGAACTCCTTGTCCCACGTGTGTAAAGGTGACAGTGCGTGCACCGTGTGGGTCTCTTAGGCTATATTTCACAGAATACTTAATTCACTGTTATGAATGGCACAGTAGTAAAGTGCTTATTTATATCTCTTTATGATTATTATGTTTTGTATCACAATATATCCGTGTGCTACTCTCGTGATGTTATTAAAGTAGTTTTATTCCTCATGCTTCGCGGTGTAATGGTGACAGTGTGTGCATCGTGTAGTACTTGGGCGTGAAGCTATGATTGTTGATCTCTTGTAGATTATAAGATTAACTATTGCTATGATATTGATGTGATCTATTCACTCCTTTTATTAGTGTGAAGGTGACAGTATGCATGCTATGTTAGTACTTGGTTTGGTTATGTTGATCTGTTATGCACTCTAAGGTTATTTAAATATGAACATTGAATATTGTGGAGCTTGTTAACTCCGGCATTGAGGTTAGGTGTAATCCTACTGCGAGTTAGTGGTGTTCATCCTTAACAGGTGTGAATTAGCATCTATCTATTTATTGTTGTGTGATCAATGTTGAGTGTCCACTAGTGAAATACATTCCTAGGCTTTTGTTCTAAATCACTACTTATAAGCTGCTTATTTCTTTGACCCTGCTCTTTGCTTCTTATAGTTTCCACCATCAAGCTGCTTCAATAAGCACTTTTAAAGCGCCCGTTACACTGCTCATATATTCATTCATACCACTTGTATTTCACTATCTCTTGACCGAACTAGTGCACCTATTAGATTGTGTTAAGTTCTAGAGACTTCTTGCATTGTGATCACAGGTGCATAAGAAGGGATATCTTTGACCTCTTCCTCCTGAGTTAGATAAACCTTGGGTGATCCACTTAAAGAAAACTTTCTACAAACATCTGCACTCTGAGGCCCAACACTGTCTAAAATAATAGAAGCACACTAGGTGGCATATAGTTGGTTATAAATGATGTAATTATATGCTTGATTAAAAGATTTCATTGAGAAATTAACTTCAATGAAAGGATATGAGTAAAACATATTTAGTGTCAAGATCTATGAAGATAGATTGAAACACATAATAAGTTTAAGACATCCAAGTACATAGAATGGATATTGAAGTAGTTCAATATAGAAATATTAAAAAAATGTTTATCATGTGAAAGTTTTGAGAAGACAAGGTGTATCAATAATGATGCTGTGATGATTATGAATCCACGCGAATAATAATAACCTGATAGATCATCAATAAAGTGTTATGGCCATGTGCGAATGATTCATGTGATGATCATTGAAAAGCAGTAAGAATATTCTTGGGTACTTAAGAAGAACCAAGGATATATATATAGTTTTGTATGGAGAAATGACAAACAAATCGATGTAAGGTGTTGCACCGATATTTGTTATATAAAAATAAAAATTTCAATCTCAAATTAGACTAAGTGTTGTTTAAAAGGTAGCACAATGAGCTAGAAGTTGTCTATGCTAGATTTGAAAGAGTTCTAAATATTGTGGCCAGTTATACAAGCAGAGTATGTCTGTTCTTTGACAATGACAAAAAGGATGTTAAATCAAAGGTTCTTTGAAGACTTGGGTAGTTCCGACGAGTCAGAACTTTGAAAGCTATAATGTGTGTGACAATATTAGTGACATAATTCAGACATGAGATTAAGTTCACAAATTTAAACATATTTATGCAACTCATTTGGAAATGATGATCGTTGGTCACAAATGAATTACAAAATACATACGTTTAGGCATATCGAGATCCGTTATTTAAAACCTCTCCGTGGGTAACATGATAAGCACGGAAGGCCAAGGTGTCATATCTTTACAAATGTAAACTAGATTATTGACTCAAGTGCAACTGTTCCCAAGAGGTAATAATAAAATGATTATTATAATATATCTTTGTGATTATGATAATGTTTATACCATGCTATAATTGAATTAACTGAAACATTGATACATGTATGACAACATGGGCAACAAAGATTCCCTAGTGATACGCTCAAACGTATACATAATTTCTTATGTTCCATACTACTTTTATGATGATACTCACATGTTTTATACATTATATGTCATTATTATGCATTTCCGGCACTAACCTATGAGATGCCGACGAGCCAGTTGCTATTTTCTGCTGTTTTTGGTTTTCAGAAATTATAGTAAGGAAATATTCTCGGGGTTGGACGAAATCAGCACTTTAGGGTCCTATTTTTTGCACGAAGCTTCCGGAAGACCGAAGGAGTCACGAAGTGGGCCACGGGCACCGCCACAACAGAGGCGGCGCGGCCTGGACCTAGCCTTTGACCTGGCATGTCATGCGCCGCCTCCAACCCTGCCCCTTCCGCCTACTTATAGCCTCGTGCGTGAGCCCAGTGAGGAGCCACGTCCGGAAAACCAGCCAGGCTGCTGCCGCCAATCCCCGTCCAGGAGGATTCAGAATCGCCTCGGCTGCCTGGGAGAGGAGATCATCTCCCGGAGGTCCTCTTCCTTCGCCATGATCGCCTCCCTAGGATCGATGTGTGAGTAGTCCACCCCTGGACTATCGGTCCATAGCAATAGCTAGATGGTTGTCTTCTCCTCATTGTGCTATCATGTTGGATCTTGTGAGCTGTTTCCTCATGATCAGATCTCTATTTATAATCCTTCATGTTGTGTTTGTTGGGTTCCGGATAGATATTGAATACTATGTCAAGTTAGTTATCAATCTATCATATATGTTATTTATGTTCTTGCATGCTCTCTGATGCTTAGTAGAGCTCTGGCCAAGTTGATACTTGTGACTCAAAAAAAGATTTATGCTCGATAGTGGTTCATGCCTCCATTGAATGGGACAGTGAGAAAGTTCTAAGGTTGTGGATGTCTTGTTTCTACTAGATAAACCGTCGATGCTTTGTCTAAGGATATTGTGTTGATTACATTACATGCCATACTTAATGCAATTGTCTGTTGTTTACAACTTAATACTGGAGGAGTTAGGATGATAACCTGAAGGTGGACTTTTGAAACATGAATGCACATCTTTGGATAGCAGGTCTATGTGCTTAATAAATATGCTGCGATTAAATCTCATAGTACTCATCATGATATATGTATATGCATTGTTGTGCTCTTCTCTATTTGTCGCCTGTAATTTGTTTACCCAACATCTACTATCTTATGGGGAGAGACACCGCTAGTGGGCTTGTGGACTGATCCTCATTCCCCATCTCAGAAATATAATCTCCACCAATTGTTCACTGTTGTTCTTCGCAAACAAGCATCATCATCCACACTATGCAGTAATCCTTTGTTTACGACAGCTTGGTGGATTAAACATACAAACTGTTACGTTGAGGTAAAATTGTGATTGTGTGTGAAGTTCCGTTGGCGCGAATCCCTGGTGTTCTTGCTGCACTACCTCCGCCACCATCAACCTTCAACGT